>OZ038379.1:71906991-72506991 GCA_964036045.1 Eutreptiella sp. 'Long Island Sound 2002'
TATATGTCCTGAACTCAGGCGTCTTTCTGTCCACCCTCCTGCATGTTCCTTATCCTGACCAGGGCGCGGTTTGGCGCTCTATCCAGAGTGTGTTTACAGGTGTATTTACCTGTTTCTTGCTCACCTTTCCGCCCCCCAGGATATGTGCATCTGTATGTGAGGTGCTGTCAGCCCATCACCGAAATGTGGACTGTTCTTCCCCCCGAAGGGACACGAATCGGAATACGAAGGCGCCCTGAGTCGCCGTGTACATGCTCTTACATAAGATCCAGCCTGGACCAGAACCTAAGTACAGATTCTTCAGTTTGAGTGCCCATCATACCGTGTGCCCTAGTGGCTTTGATGTGCTGAGATCCTGATGGCGCCAGGTGGGAAGCCCAGTTGCCTGACTACACTCCCAGCGGTCGGCCACTGTCAGTCCCAGTGTGAGCCTACCGACTCCCAGGCGCACTTGCAGTCGGGTGGCGACCTCCGGTGTCCTGACCTCGGTCAGTCTGCCTGGGAAACTGGTGGTTTGAGGAGTCGACGCCTCTGCCCAGACTGCATGGGGACCCCCCCATGCATGGCCTTCATGGTAATGGGGCGAGGGAAAAGACGGCCTTGATGCCCGATCACTTATGGAGGAGCTCGTTCGGCTTTACCACTCTGGAGTCGCGTCGTGGATATGGACATGGTGCGCCCAAGGAAGGACCCGTGGGGACTCTCCCCCAGACTGCGGCCTATGGGAAGCCTGGGGTAGCCTGATGGATCTTTGTGGTCGCTTTCGGCCTGTGGGACCACCTCCGTCTTCGTGTGACGCCTATGTTGGCCGTGTATGTCACTACCACTGTGGTGGTGACTGTCGCAGCCGGCACCCGGTGCGCCTGGTATGGGTTAACGGGTCCTTTGGATGCCGAAGAATCGCTGCCAGGACCCGGAAGTTGATACTTGATACTATACTTGCGGTTACTAACAACTACAGCACGGTACCCGTCTTACTGTGGGATTGTAATGGGCAACCTAACCCGCAAATCGGCCTGAAGTGAGGCTGTGACACCCTTCCCCCCCCTCCCTTCAGGGAATGGTCCCCGGTACCCGCTGCCATGCTTTGGTGTTATCGAGCCCCCCCCCAGGGTTTGCTCTAAGGAGGGGGGTGAAGCGGTACCGGGAACCTATGGCCCATGGCCCGGAGGCCTGTGAGACGTCACACCTGTGTGGAAGCCGTTGACACCGGCTGTCAGCGGGACATCCCTGTTCTCTAATCCGCGAAATCTGGAATCCGATTTCTAACCAATAAATCGATGTAGAATTACCATAATTTTATCGTCTTGGGCGATTTTCGGTCGGAAATCGGTGGAATACCCGACTTCTACCGCGATTTCTAATTGTCCTGAAATCGCCGCCTGTTGTCGCCTGTTTGCGCGCTTTCGTCGCTTCTCCGTGGCGAGTTTTGTGATGGATTTTTCTCGAGTACCTTTGAGGTTCTAAAGGAACTCAAGGGCTGGATCTAGAGGGGTTTCCTTGTACTTTCATCTCGTGTGTTCACCAGAATGTTTCGCCGTTGCGTCTGAGAGAAAATCAGCGCGCAAGCTTTTCCGTCGATCGCTCGAACTCATGGTTCTCAAGGACCATGAGTTCGGACGAAAACTTACATTCCCCCCCTATGTCTTTCATCCATGCCCCTTTCACATGGGCATATCACTTTGAATAGGGAAGAGGGCAAAAGGGATGTCTTGGGCAGCGTATGAGTTTCGCAAACCAAGGTCGTTTGTGTGCGCAAACGCTAACTTTGTGGCCTTGTGAGCATGAACGTCAATAACCGAACACAATGCTCACAAGACCAAGAGCCCCAGTTGATTTCTGTTCTCCGAGCCAACTCAACGATGGCTCCACGCAATTCAATGCGTACCAAAACTCATTTTTTGAAAAAGGGCAGATTTTGGTCGAAAGTTAGGCCAAAATGGCCCAACCCCGGAAGCTCGTACTCAAAGTCTATGTGGAGTTGAGCCTCGAATCAAGACAATATGTAAAGTGGGGACCAGGAATGACATTGTGGATGGCTTGGATGATTTTTACAACCTTGTCTTCTATTTTCTATAATATCGCCTTGTGAGCACGCGTGCCATACTGCCTCTACGCACACGCGCTCATATGCAAGCACTAACGATACGAGCGGGCGGAGACAATCTAACCATAGTGGGCATATTTGAGGGCACCTACTATGGGCCTACTCCAAAGATGTTTACTCATATGCTTGCTCCTCAATGACCCAAAGATATGTACATACCAATATCGCGGATATATGCACTTTTTCCAATAAATGGTGTGCTTCAAAGATTGGGGTGTTAAAAATGCTTCCATTATGCTTTGAACCCCAACCTTTGTTGCAAAAGGGAAGCAAAGCTTCGGTTTGCATCCATGCAAAAGCCCGAGGCTCATATCTCTTGTGATATGGAGATACAATTTTTCGAGTGACCACTTTTGGGTGAACTTTGGCTGTTTTGCCCAGAATGGCCACAAACCCCATCTCCCCCTTAATGTCCGGCCCGAGGTTGCGTGCGCCATTTGACCAAGGGTAAGGGCAATTCGGAGAGGGCACATATACCCGCATCGAATGGGGTGTTTCCCCATGTGGCCCTTTCATCTCGAAGGGAGAGTTGTGAGTCACCCAATTCGGGGTATGTTACCATTCTGCCCCATTTGTGCGTCATTTTCCCTCCAATGGGAAAAACAGCTAGAGGTGACCATGAGGGTTGGCAAGCGGCATATATCGGAACCCACGTCACATGTGTCTATAGCATCTTTGTTTGAAAGGATCCTTGCCGTGGCCATGGAGATATGGAATCATGAGTGCAGGCCATTTTGGCCAAATTTCCCTGTTTTTGCCATTGTGTACCATATTGGAACTACCATATCTCCATGGGGCACGGGATCTAGCCATGAAGGTGAGTGGGAATATTGTAGCATTAGACCAAGGGTTCAACACCATTGGATTTCGTATTTGCTCCTCCGGCTCATCTGGAGTTATTCAACTTTTGGTGCGATCCATGATCTCCCCCGTTGCACCGCATGCTGCTTTCTGCCCCATCCGCGTGTTCATCCCCTCGATGTACAGCAAGCAGCCAGTGTGACAGCAAGCCATAACCCAGGGCATGGGACCATGGGGGATATCAAGAGTTGTGAATCAAGGCTTGGTGCGTCAATATTGCCAAGGTTTCCTACCCTGGACGGTCGACCGAGACGACCGATTCTGCCATTTTGGCAGTTGTGGACCCGATTTGGATTGTCACCACGCCAGGTGGCATGGATATCTTTGATAGCCAAGTGCATGGGAGTCTCAGTTCGACTCCTGGCCGATTGCGTGTGGAATGGCAGATCTGATCTCCAAGCCGGCGTGGAGATATACTATTGAGGGCACCCCCAATTTTGGCTCATTTTGAGCAGCCAAAATGACCCCCTTTTTGGGACCCCAATTTCACCCCCCCGTGTGGTCAATTGGCGGCCTCATATCTCTGTGCCTGTGGGGACCCCAGACCTGAATTTGAGTCGTGCTATCAGATCAGGGTCCTAGGTCCTGCCCCCTATCCTGCAAGGCAGTGGCCTTGCCCTGGCCGGGCGAATCACGCGTGAGAATGACGCCAATTTTGGTGATTTTGGCATCAATACACCACTTGACGAACCCGTGGTCCTCTGATGCCGGGACCTCAGAGGGAACCAGGCTGGGTGAAGGCTCCGGTGTTTGTACTTGAGAGGCAAAGGGTCAATTGCCTCGTCCCTACCTCTGGCGGGTAGGGTCGAGAGGTAAATTTCCGAGTTTTTCGAGCTAATGTCAGTTTGGGCCCAAACAGCCCATTTTCAGCAACCAACTCCTAGGGGATAATGGCGGGTCCTTATCTCCGACTCAGAGGGGAGTTGGGACCTGCCCTTAAGGGAGCACAGGGTACCACTGTTGGCCTTGGAGCCCTTGGTTCTCAGGAACTCGCTTGTGACTGGGCGAGACACTCTCCCCTATTGGCCGGGTTTCAGAGTCCGGACTGGGCAGGGCATGGGTTGTGTTTGAGCCTCCGCCCTCGCTAGCCACTGAGAGGGTCGGCCCTGGGATTGGGATATGAGTTGGGACTGAGTGTCTATTGTCCTCTGATGCACTTACCTCAGTTGAGTCTTAACCCCATGTGTACGTATCCTGATGTGTTGCTGTACATACTTTTGTTCCCTTGTTTCAGAATGGCAAGGATCCTGAAACGCTTTGTCACATGACACGATCATGAGAATGCCCTTGTGAGCACAGTGCCTTGCCTGGCTGCTTGCTTGTGTGTGTCCGCCGCAGCGTCCCGTGGCCAGGCCCCCCCCGGGAACGCGTCAGTATGCCACGCCCCGCAGAGCAAGCCGATGTGAACGGCACCACGGCATGGATCAAACGCCGCACATGACGGAGAACCAACGGCATAACAAGTTGTTAAGCAACACAAGGCAACAAGACATGGCATAACGCTGTATGTCACGAACACACACAAACAACTCACACAACCGTACAACGCAACACAAGAACGCAACAAAGCCGCGTACCGAGACACAACACATACCTCAACACCACACAAGACCGCTCACAACAACACGGCACGGCACAACAAACCACCGCAACGAGCACACCACCACAAAACCACGGGAGAGCCACACCAAACCTCACAACACGACACAACCCAACGGAGCTACATGGCACAACAATCGGGCACAAACAACAAAACAAAAACACAACACCACGCAACGCCGAGACATAACACACAACAACAAGCCCGATAACAAGAAAAACTAATCCACAAGCAACGATCAAGCAACGGTACGCAACGCAACATGCTATACAACGCGATAAACCTACAAGTAACAACGCACAACACCGTAAGACAATGCCTGACGCCACACGCCAACGTCCAACCCAACGCACCAAAACACAACTTGACAAAGCAGACCACAAGGCAACGTGACACAACGGAACGACACAGGAAGCGCCACCACGCCACAAAACAGGACACGACAGAACCCAACACCAAACCGACGCAAAAGCAACACACAACGCCGGACACCGCGAACAACACAACAGGACACGCCACGAAGCAACGGGCCGGAACGGAACACCACAAGACGCGCCACCACGCCACATAACAGGACACGACGAAACCCAACACCAAACCAACCCCGACGCGACACGCAGAAAGGGACACCACGAAACACACAACCCAATACACGCACGCAACGACACAGAGCACAACAAAGCAACGCAAAGATGGGCGCAACCCGGGGACCCACCTGGTACCAACACAAGACAGGACACGTCACAACGCACTACAGCCGCACACCATTACACACAACGTAAACACCACCGCCAACTACGACCATATACCACCACCACGACATGACCCAACACAGCGCAACACACTGCGACACACCACGCAATACCACGGCAACACACAGTAACGTACCACACGGCGGCACACGACAAAAACCGGCGTTACACAACAAAGGCACGCAACACGCGACACCACAACCCAACGGCAGATACACGACACCACACAACACAGGGCAATACTGCACAGCACAACCAACAACAAAAAACAACATAAAACGCGGCATGGCACAGCCAACGCCCGGCACCACAAGACACCACCTAATTCCACACAACGAAACAACACAGCACAGGCTGCGACACGACGCAACGCCACAACCACGCGACGCCACCCAACCGAACGCCATCCAACGCGGCACAACATGACAACACGACTACGCGACGCCACGCCACAAACCACAAACAAAATGCCGCAACCCAACACGATCTGACCCTACCCCCTATGTGCCGCAGCTCCTCCACATGGCTACTGCTGACCAAGGATAAAGAGCGCCATTTGTGCCGTGCACTACAGCGGGCAAACAGAATCCAGGAGACGCCGACGCCAAGGGCAAGAAGTATGCCACCTACCAATCCCGTATGGTGCACACACACATGTGACAACACGCGGGGGTATAGTATGAGGTGCACGTACAGGCGGTGCCTCCACGCCCACATACGTGGCGCGCAAGAAAGACCACACGCGCAATACAAACACAGGACACGATGGAGCAGGTGCACCAGGACGACGACGCCCAGGGGGGACCCGCAACGCCGAGCACGCCATCTACAACAACCCAAGGGGGGATACAACGCCCGACCAGCCCTGATGGTCTCGGCAGCCCCGGAAGCCAGAAGCACGCACCAGGCACACCACCCCCACGTCCAACCCACGCGGTACACAGCAAACACCAGGAGCCAACGACCCACGACCACACGAACTATGACCCCGGCACTGCCAGCACAACCGGGCCCCTGGGGGGGGGAGACGATACGGGGGGGAGCGACACAACGCCAACTGGAACCGGAACCAGACCAAACCCCATCACAACGTACCGATTACAGCGCCACAAGCCGAACCACAAGTACCGTAACACACCAGCGTACCCCGAGCAAGGACCGCCCGGAGTATAGCCAAAACACAAACTACAGCCACATAACGCGGGGCGGCACCAACCACCCAGAACAGGACCCGAACCCGTCACAGCACACAGACTACAGCGACCCAACCATGAACCAAACCACAAACGCCACGCCGTGCAGGCGTACACCATGCAAGCCCCGACCGCAAGGAGTACAGTGCCCAAGACAGGGACCACTGCAGCACGCCTCACCACGAAGCACCGCGCCACGACAACCGGGACAACTCCCCGGGGGCGGAACCACAAACGGAGACAATGGTCGCGGAGATAAGACAGCCAAGCGCGCCAGAAGACCACGCACACGAAGCACCACTATCCGTGTCCAGTGGCACATCCGGCACTGCGATGGAAACCCACTCCCAACTATCCACCCCTCCTGAGGCCCATGACCCACCCCTGGAGTCACTGCCAAGTGGCATTGACGTCTCGGCGAACCACGACCCCATGGACCTGGACAACGACCCACTGCAGGACAGCATCCAACGCGTGCTGCAGGTGGCAGCCGACGCGCACCAACGACCCACATGCAGCCTATGGCGGGCACTCAACGAAACGGACCAACAGATAACGGACACAGGAAGCAACCGAGACCCAGGGGCATACATGCAGGAGCTGCGAAAAGACATGCAGAAAGCCCAGCAACAAGCACCGGGAGGGGTGGTGGTGCAGGGACGGGAGACCAAAACTGGAGCATGGACAAACCACACGGGAGCCCCACACACAAAAGAAGGCCTGGCCTTCATCCAGAAATCCGACGCCCCACTGCCAGCAACCCTCGAGGAAACAGCGACGGCTCTCGTCCTAACCCTACACAGTTGGACACGGGGCCACACCATCGTCCTGCATGACAAGACAGGGCTCCCCTACGCACGCACCGCAACATGCCGACCGACCACTGCGTCCACGGGGGAAGCCCACCTGGAGCCCAGGCGAGAAGATGACGGGTACACCCTGGTGCACGCCAACAGACACGCTCAACAAAGCATCCACCTCCACACCCCGCACGATGACCCACGCGCGTGGCACCCTATTGGGCCACCAGCGCCGGAGTTCTACCTGCACAAAGATGCCGCCACCGGAGCACACAACATCACCAGCCTTCGGACTACAATGCCACAGCTGATACCGTAGCCACACATACCCCGGGGTCCTACGAAACCCCAAACGCCCACGCAACACGAACATGGGCCCCCCCAACAAGGGCACAGCCCAGCAGCCCACAAAAGGGCCGAGCCCCCCATCGCCACCACAACTGTCCAACAACTCGACAAGCCTCTCCTCTTGCGTCACGTCCCAGACAACTATCAACTACCCCGAGGGGGGAACCACACAAGGAGCACGGCAACGACATGGCGACTACCGACGGGCACCATTGGATTGGAAGAAAATCCTCTTAAGGATAGCAACGATGGTATCCATGCGCCTCCTCACGCCACACCAAGTACAACTAACGCAGGCCAGGCACCTCTTTTCAACCACCCAGGGCATGGCAGCCATGGAAGGCACAGCCCTGGGCGACGACGACCAAACGCCCGAGGCAAAACCCACACAAGCTATCTGGATAAACGCGACAACGGGTACCGACATTACCGTCGACCCCGACTCAGAGTGGATAGCTATCCAAGACACCCTAGACTGCGCCGAGGACGACCCCACACTGACTGAATGGCAGACAAGGTGGGTCACTGAAGCCAACCGCCTTGACGAGGTCGCCTTTGAAAACACCCTCACGCCGCAGACAATGGAACCCGCGGGACGTACCGCCCGAACACACCGGTACCCCACCAAGCACACCCTCTCGCACTACCCCACTGCCATACATCCAGACACGGTAACCCAGATCGAAGAGGCGCTCTCTCTGACCCTCCGGGACACCCACAACACCCACCAGCCGAGGATGTTCACAATATACTGGAACTTCCCAAAGAACACCGGCATGGTGCCCCAGGTCGCTTAACCCCCACTGCCCACCACCGTCAGGGCACTCGCCAAAGCGGCCCAAGCCATGGCGCACAGGGAGGGTGCCCCGCAGAACTGGACACCGAACGTCGTTGTCGAGCACCGCGCCCACCACGACGCCAACAAAGCGCAGCAGGCTGGACGCCAAATACACCCGCCATTGCACGACAAAGACGGTAGCCTCCAACCCCACAGCCCATGGATGGTACACTTCATACTGGAAGAACATGGAGACAAACGGAAGGGCACAGAAGTACAATCACGCACCCCCTGGCGCACACGCACCTCAACTACCCCGCCCCTACCTCATATGCGCTAGTCACCTACAGCGAGGCACGGAAGTCCACGTACAGACTGCAGGCCGACACCGAGGGCACCGCATACACGGCGTACACCTGGGCACGATACTGGGACCTACCAGCCCCCATCTGGCACTCGGACCCGTCTTGGCACCAACCCCTCCACGGGAGGCGAGTACCACGCCAGAGCATCAAACCCGCGGGGAACACCGCCACTGGCACCCACGGCAACCCACCCCCCCTAAACATCATAAACTCCGCCCTCGCAAACGCCAGTATGCCTCTCATAGACACGGGGTGCCGCGCTCTAGATGACACCACCCACCGCCGAAAGTGGGGCACCAACAGAAGGGCCCTACACCATGACATTGACCGCGACCAAGCCACCTGGGTCAACCAGGGCTCTGTCACCATCAGGGCGGGGGGGTTGTTGAAAACCCTAAACCCGAAGAAACTACGCAGGGTGGCGGGGCCCTACATACTATATCCCGTACCCCACGGCATGGATGGCCCCTGCCCAGGGCTGAGGCCCGGGGACCCCCCCTGCGGCCACTCCTGCCCCAACGCCCTGTTCCAACGATTGCCCCCACAACCCGTCCACTCCCAGGTATATACCTAAACACGGTAACAGGCGCGGAAGGAGTGTACCTCCTGACGGGCGACACCACGGGCCAAGCCATCCCTCTCGATCAGGTACACCACATGGCCCCTGGGGCCAAGACTTCCCAACATCGACGAACCACGGCACCCGTTGGCCACACACGGCACACGCGACCCCAGGCCCGTGGACCCAAACGCCCCAGGCCCCGACAGGGCGCTACTACACCTCCGCATGAAACACAAGGCCCCACTCCCGACACTCCTGGCGGGGGAAAAGTACTTCATCGTGCAGGGCCTGACGGACCATGTCATCACCCTGGCGGCCAACATCCTGGCAGCCACCACAGACGCGTGGGACGTTGCCGTTGGCCACCCCACAGCACGTAAGGACAGCGTACAGGACACAGAAGACACCCTGACGCCGGACCTTGTGAACCATCTGGTGACCCTGACCAGTCCACCGGAGCAGCACGACCGGAAAACCGAAGGTCCGAAGGTCACTGACTGGGCGGCCTTTATTGGCAGGCCCCCGGATACCCCCACGGTGACACTAACGTGCCACCAACACACATGGTGGTTGGGACAGTGGAACGCCACGGGCACAACGGACAGGGTCCACACATTCACACTGGAAGCGAAACCTGCGACCTCACTGGCACTGGGGGACGGCTTTAACCACTCCACCCAGCACACCAACCACCCAGGGCGCACTGGTTGGCCCTCGAAACGGCGATGCACTGGACAGTGGATGCCTCAGCCACGGACACCACGCTGCCCGAGACGTGGCTTACACTCACGCGCAACCTGGCAGCCTATGTGCGAAAGCACGGGACAGCACAGGCGCAGCGCTGGATGTCCTGGCCCACGGACCTGAGCCGAACTTTCAAACTCCGCACCACCAGCCTACAAGAACACACAAATCAGCTTCGGGGTATGCACAGGCCACAGGAGGGACAGGGACCGGCGTACAGCATATTCCGCCACGACGCACCGAAGCTGGCCCCGAAACCGGCACCAGAACAACCCCAGCCCAAACTGACGCCCCACCAAGGGGGAGCGGACGCCTCGGCCCGCCGGGCCAAACGGCCCAAACGGGAGCCCAAAGCGGCCCCAGCGCCATCGCCACCGGATCCACAACCGAAGCCGAAGGCCGCAGCGTACCCATTTTTCACGCCGGCGGAACGTGCCGCCATGCACCTCGAATGGCCAGACGGCGCAGAAGTACAGGGAGTGTACAGAGCCACGCTTACAGGACAACCGAAACAATTTGTATGGTTCGGGGGCAAGATACAGGGCAGACTGGCCACAGGGGCCAACATGGTAACCTACAGTTGAAAGTCAAGTGGCAAGCACGCCCAGAGTGGGGCGAAAAAGTAGAGACCTCAAACCTCGAACTCTGGGTCGACAGACAATTCCCGGAGTGCCCGGTGCAGCTCCGCACTCCCGCCAACCAGGTACCACCGGGCACCATCAGGACAGGTGACGTGCCGCAGACATGGCTGGAGGAGCCGGATATACCGGAAGAACAGAGGGTTGCCACTGTGATCAACCACAAACTGCGCCTGGGACAATGACTATTACCACGCCGCGCCAGGGACCCCCAGGGGCCACGAAGGCGCGCGCCCACAAAGTCACAACTGCGCTCGTCACTCCCATGTCCCTCAACGAACCAGGCGCCCTGTAGGACGCGACCAAAGCTCCCGACGTACAAGATGTACCTATCATGGCGAAATGCGACCCGGACGCCATGGTGTGGCAGGAACAGGCCCTCAAACCCCAGGCAGTCTGCCCCAACCTAACCCCCGTCCTCACCAGGACGGGACACCAATACCGCACCACGTGGGTCAAGGGAGTGTCCACATCCCACAAAGATGAAGTCCAGATGCACGTCCACCACCACCTAGGGGTGGAAGGCCCCCTAACGGCATACGAACTGGTAGGCCCAACGTGGCAACTGTACGTCATCAACGTACACGTCCCTCTTGGAGACGCCACGGCAACTTTCCTCGAACACCTCATGGAGGCCTACCGACAACTTGCCATGATTGGGCCGACTGTCACCATAGGAGACTTCAGTGCAGCCCCATCAGCGGACGATCGGGGAGGGCGACAGACACCCGAGGACGCAGCGGTGCAAGTGGCCATGCAGCACCCGGGCCTGCAGGACCTCAAAGCCTCTACGAGGCCAGCCCTTGCACAGACCACCACAACCTTGCGTGGCAGATTCCCGCATCGACCTCTGCTACGCGGACTCGGCACACGTTGAGATGACACGGGCGCAATACCACGACCTACCTTCGAAGATCATCGGACATCGACCCCTGGGAGATACAAATCAAGGTACTTCAGGTAACCCCTGCCTCCAGGGATGGCATGGACCACCAGGAGCAACCACCCATCAAGCCGCCAGGGGAGCACGACAGCCATAAATGGGTAGCGTACTACTGCACGGTACAACGCATTCTAGGCCAGCAAGACAAGACGGACCTCAACCTCGCCATGCGACAAGCGGCCACGGCATGCGGCCTCAACGGACAACACAGAACACAGGACGATACCACCCCGCATCAAGACCTACAATCCCTGGTCACAACCATATGGCACGACAAGCGAGCACTACTGAAGGATATTTGGGGGGAGGGGGGCGACCTCGAAGCTTCCCTTCGGCATGCACACCTCAAACCCCAAACCCATGAAGGCGAAGTCTTCCACTTGCATTCACGATTGTCCAAAGGATTCTGTGATCCTTGCCTCGGCCATGACACAATCTGGCGTCCTGGGCAAGGAGATGAAGGTATATGTAGACAAAGAAAATATGTAGACAAGTAATATGTACAAGTAACAATTCTATACTATAAAATAGCATAAAAAAGAAGACGAAATGAAGGCGACGGCGTCGCCGCCATCAGAAAATCTGACGGCTACGAGGCGTCGCCATCAGGATCTCCACTGAGATCCTGCCCAAACTGGGCCAACCAGTGGTTTTTCAGCGAAAAACAATGAAATAAAATGATTTTTGAGTCAAAAACACTCATTTTGCGCATCTCCCCCCAACGCGTAGCGTAAGCGACGCGACGCGTTTCTGCGCCAATTCAACCTACATATGAAAAGGCCCACTGTTGGGCTACGCCATAGGCGTCTGGGCGATTCCTGGAATCGCCTCAGCATTTTTTGAAAAATGCGTGAAAGTGACTTTTTTCGCAAAAATGGACCTTCGCGGAACGCCGCGAAAAGGGTCACGCTATAATCTTTTATTCCTAAAAACGATAAAACAATAATAAAATTGCCTAAAATCTTTAGAAATCGAGGAGTAAATCCTCGTTCTGGAGCTGCGTCGCGCAGGCACCGACTGTCGTCGCCAGCCCAAAAAAGACGTAAAATGTCGATTTCTGGGGTATTTTACAGAAATCCCACAGAAATCAAGATGCCGTAGCATCGACAGGAAAATTCCTGATCTGGCCTGGCGAAGAGCGCCACAGGCTGTGCAGCGGGTATGGGTGAAGCACCCCATACCGCTTCACCCCCCTCCTTAGAAGCCTTGCCTATATCCAAAGGAAGGCAAGGCCAAGGAGGCGCTCTGACCCCTGCACTGAACTGGTTTCACACTGATGCAGCAGGACAGTGGGGGGGGGGGGGCTTTGTGGTAAAAAAAAATTCATGCCACTCACATGTAAAAAATATTTTTTTTTTTTTTTTTTTTTTTTGATCTTGAAATATTCATAGGGCAATTGCCCCTCAGGCGACAACACTGGTCCCTGGCACTCCTCGTAGCCTCTGGTGATCAGACCAGGGGCGCTGCAGGGCCTTCCGCCCTGACTGATGGCACTTAGGTGCACATATTGGCCCTTTTTCTCCATGGGCATGGAAATCAATAATTCAATAAATTCGGAAAATTCGGAAAAAATTATTTAGGGTCAAACCCAAGGCAAGGCCTTCCACCGAGCCTGAATTTAGGGCCATTTCCTGCCCAAGGCAACCCGTGCCAGTTTAGGGTCGATTCCCAACCCAAGGTGACGAATTAACGCACCTAATTTGGGGGATTTAGGGTCATTTCTTACCCAAGGCGCCCCACGCCGATTTAGGAAGGGACCTTCGTCAACCAACCCAAGGCGACGAATTTACGCGCCTTCTTGTGCACTTCGCAGACGTCGTCGTCGTCGCTGTGGTCGTCGCCCAGCTGCGTCGAGCTGGACTTGGGGGCTCCATAGGGTCCATGGGGAAGCTCATGGTTTTATCCATCGTCGGAGTCCTTCATCGCGTTGATGCCCTTGACCTTAGCTCCTGCAGCACTTCAGCGAACAGCGATCAGCGATCCGCGTACTCCTGCAGTCTGGGCGTCGTCGCCGTCCGCAGGCCGTCACACGCCCTTGGTGGCCTTGGCGTCGGCAGAATCCTTTTGAAGGATATTTGGGGGGAGGGGGGCGACCTCGAAGCTTCCCTTCGGCATGCACACCTCAAACCCCAAACCCATGAAGGCGAAGTCTTCCACTTGCATTCACGATTGTCCAAAGGATTCTGTGATCCTTGCCTCGGCCATGACACAATCTGGCGTCCTGGGCAAGGAGATGAAGGTATATGTAGACAAAGAAAATATGTAGACAAGTAATATGTACAAGTAACAATTCTATACTATAAAATAGCATAAAAAAGAAGACGAAATGAAGGCGACGGCGTCGCCGCCATCAGAAAATCTGACGGCTACGAGGCGTCGCCATCAGGATCTCCACTGAGATCCTGCCCAAACTGGGCCAACCAGTGGTTTTTGGGCGAAAAACAATGAAATAAAATGATTTTTGAGTCAAAAACACTCATTTTGCGCATCTCCCCCCAACGCGTAGCGTAAGCGACGCGACGCGTTTCTGCGCCAATTCAACCTACATATGAAAAGGCCCACTGTTGGGCTACGCCATAGGCGTCTGGGCGATTCCTGGAATCGCCTCAGCATTTTTTGAAAAATGCGTGAAAGTGACTTTTTTCGCAAAAATGGACCTTCGCGGAACGCCGCGAAAAGGGTCACGCTATAATCTTTTATTCCCAAAAACGATAAAACAATAATAAAATTGCCTAAAATCTTTAGAAATCGAGGAGTAAATCCTCGTTCTGGAGCTGCGTCGCGCAGGCGACGACTGTCGTCGCCAGCCCAAAAAAGACGTAAAATGTCGATTTCTGGGGTATTTTACAGAAATCCCACAGAAATCAAGATGCCGTAGCATCGACAGGAAAATTCCTGATCTGGCCTGGCGAAGAGCGCCACAGGCTGTGCAGCGGGTATGGGTGAAGCACCCCATACCGCTTCACTACACACGGCAGTGCAATCGCATGACCTACAAGCACAACATGACACCGGGGAAATCGCCGCACGACTGGACACCACACTCGGCAACTCAGAGAATGGCACATCCGCCGGGCAAAGGAACTGGCACAAGAACAACAACGCTACTTTCAAAACCTCCCACCCTACAAATCCCTGAAACACGTGGACAAGGTCCTGGGGTAGACGGGCCACCGAGGCATCAAGGCGGTACGCCTACAGGACGGTACAGTGACCAACGATCCCAAGGTGGTCCTGGAAGAAGTCCTCAACAGCTTCCTGCGCCAACACAACACTGAGGATGGCAAGCTGTCAGCGTACTCGGAGGAACTGATATCCCACCTGCCGAAACTCTACAACCGGACACAGCGACGAGACATGCACCAAACCCTGTTCACCATTCAGGAGCTCGATGAGGTGTTGTACAAACTACAACCGGGAAAACGCCGGGGGGTGGACAGACTCCCGGCAGAGCTCTACTGTAGGCTCACGCTGAACTTGAAGAGGCACTTGGCCGCGCGCCTGTGGGATATCGCCATCGGGAAAACGGACGTGCCACCCGACTGGGCAAACCTGGTACACCCGCTGTATGAGAAAGGCGACTGGGGGAATCCTGACAACTGGAGACCCATCGTGTGCGCCACCACGGAAGCCAAACTCATATGGATGCTCATTCTCAAACGGGTGGCCCCGGCAGTGTACCGGGCTGTACCGCCCACAATGTGGGGGGCCATACCGGGTAGGTCACCATTGGAGGCCATATTTATGCAAGACGCCGTGGTGGACATGGACCCGATCAGCCTCATCATCGCGTGCCTGGATGTCAAAGGGGCTTTCCCCAACACTCCGCACCGCCTCTTACGGGCCATCTGGGAGCACACAGGACTCCCCTTCCAGGGCTTCCTGCAAGCATACCTCGCCATCCGCATATACGCCATAAAAACCGACATGGGCACCACCCCATGGGTCCATCCCACCAGTGGGGTCCCGCAAGGGGGTGCGGAAGGCCCATTCCTCTTCCTACTCGTCACCCTCCCGCTGGCGTTTTACATCCGACGCACATACCGAGACGTGGCACCATATCCCCTACGGACCACGCTCCTGGCGTTTGCGGACGACATGGCGGTGGTGACCGCCACCGCACGTCAACCCCTGCCGACCATCCCAGACCCCACCAGAGCGACCAAAGTCCTCCACGTCGTCACCACCTATCTGGAGGGCAACCAGCTGCTGGTACACAACATCAAATCTGCCACCATGGTGCACAGTGCACCGCCGCCGCCTCTCCGCCCCAGGGACCCGCCCATGAACCCAGTAAACACGACCACCTACCTGGGGGTCCAACAAGCGGCCACCGCAGCCGGGGTCACCCTACCACCAAACCTGATACGGCAGCTGACACGGACACTGGTCATAGCACGCATCACGGCACTCTCCACCCAGGCCCTGGCATACTTTCTACAAGCCATACTCAACGCAGCTATAGGATTCCAGGCCTTGCACCTAACGCACCCCCAACACATGCTGCAAGCGGCCGCTACCACAGTCCGGCGAGCGTGGACCATCCACAGCCACCGGCCCACATCGCTACCTGCAACGGTACGCGCGGCATCGCGGCCGTACTACGGAGACAACATCGATCAACTCGTCAACAACGCGTACACAGCTCACACTGCGGCCCACCTGCATCATCTCATGCACAATCATGAGCCAGAGGTAGGAGAGGTCTTCACGCTGACGCTGCGGGAGGCCCAATACCATCGCAACACCTGCCCCCAATACATACCTCACCAGTGGGGCCTCCCCATCAAGGTGGGGACCGGAATACGGAACCACCTACAACTCCTGCTACCCCATTACCAGCACGTCATTCAAATGAACCATCGTTGCAGAGAAACTGGCCCTCTGGCGGTCCTTCACACCGATGTGGGGGGTGGACCAACGGGAAGCACCACCACTCTGTACCTGGTGGGCACCACCCTCCACCTCGTGCGGGTCACCCCAAACCAGATGCAAGCCCTCCAACGAGTGGGCACACACCACGTCCCATTCCTACAACACCCCGAGTGGCCCAGAAATCACTCCTGGACAACCACATGCGCAGTGAGGCCACCCAAACCGGGCACCCCCAATCAGCAGATGGGGAAGTACGTGAGGCGTACAACCTGTTTTGGAACACGCACAAACGGCCACTGCCAACGACCCCACCGCGAGTGAACCAGGCGAACCACCGGCCACTGGAGCAAGTGGAATATGTATCTGGTGCCACGGTGCCAGCAGTACTCCTCCTAGCGCCCAACGGGCTCAAAGCGACATTGCGGCCGGGCAGAGCAGGAGTAAAACTTGTGGATGCTACCGCCACCCACGGCGCGCCCCTCCTGTCCGCCGGCACTGCCGCAAGACAAGCTCACGGGCACCCCCACCACTTGCTGGAGATGTGGGCCCCACGCGCTGGCCACCCCGTGGCCCCTCCTCTAGTTACTGGCGCGCTACCAGCCTATGCCAACGGCCCACGCTACCCCGGAACAACAACGTTGGCTACACACAGACTTTGAACGGGCCGCGGAAAGGGACACGGCCACAGTGGCGTGGAGCCCCAGCGCCGAGGCGGAATGGAGATTCCATCGGGGAACGTGGGACACTCGACACCCGGCCATCACCTTCCTGGAGCTAGCCAAACACCGCAGCGCCACGCCAGAGGCCCCCGCCTACCCGGTCAAACACCGATGCTCTCAAGTACAGGGCTGGCAGACGGTCGAGGGGACCAAATTCCACCCGCAGACAGCGTACCTACTCCAGTATGTGTACGGCTATCTGATACAGGGCCACGAGAGGAACAACGACTATGTCCGCATGAACCCGGCGGCAACCGAGATCATCTGTCAGGGGGTGGGCGTGTATGCTACCTGGGGACTCCGACCGGACACCAACACGCCGTGGGCCACCACGGAACGGGGGAGCACACATCTATGCTTACCAACCAACGATGCCATGCCGCCTGCCGCACCCGGACAACCACAACACAGTCATTTTTGCGGATGCCTCCGGCACTACAAGCCTCACCCGAGCAGCGGGGGGGGCAGCTTTGGAGTTGAAAGTAGACACGACAGGCCGACTGCACCAACACCACCTCACAGGGGCTACCATCTTCGGGGCCTCCTCCCAAGCGGAACTGAAGACACTGGCGATCGTCGTGGACGCCGTCAATGACACCCACCAAGAACCGCGTGACCACACGCACCATGTATGGGTAGTGGTAGACGCAGCGGTGGACTTCCAAATCGTCCGCAAGTTGGCACGACAGCCCCTGCACAAGGCGACTGACTCCAGCCTGGGCACCCAGGCCCTACACCTCTGGACAGCCTTGCGGCGCCTCCCCAAACACGTCGTCCTACATCTCGTCAAACAAGAATCTCATCGGTATAGCCTGGGCAATCGACACATAGACTTGCCCGCCCACAACCAGCTTGCCGAGCATATGCCGGACGGCGAGGACCCGCCGCTACGAGACCACATGCACACAAACCTCCAACACCTGCCACCAGTCCCACGCCCCAGAGAGCCACCAGCCTGGGTGCCAGAGGATCGCATCTAGAACGACACGGGATGGGCATACCACTACCCAAAACCCGTCCGCACCATGGCGCACATTCGGGGCAGTCAAGCCGACAATCTCCTTCTGAGCCATCTCCAACATACAATGCGCGCCGCATTATACTTCTCGGCTCTGGACCCATCCCTAATACCGGTACACCTGCAGACGCGACGTGCCCAACTCTTGCTCGAACAACTACCCCTCCTGGACAGGGTCGCACGCTGGTATGCCCGGCGAGGTATAGACATACCCCCCGAATACAGCATATGCCCCTGCCATCACCAACAGCCAGAAACATGGGAGCACTTCAAACACTGCTTATTAGCCTAAGAAGAAAACCACCTGGCCACGTGGACAACAGAGAACACCACACCGACACCGGGAAATGAGGTTCGGCGCCTGATGCGGCAACCCGACATCAAGGAGGCGGTACTCAGGGGAGCGGTACCACTCCAGCTCTACAGGGTCATCGCCGACCACACCCCAGAACCTAGGGCAACAATACGTCACATGCAGCTCATCGCCATTAAGAGGGCGGACGCACAGTTACAGCACCGCGTCGAGGTATACGCACAGGAAGCACAACAAACATCCCACGACCGCCGCACGTATTAGAACCTCCTCATCCACTAGCAACATGCACAGCCTAGCGACCAGCCACACGCACGGGCCCGCGGGGACCGCCAGGCACCTGCCGTCGCGCCGCCCGGAGCGCGCGAGCCCCCTCCTGTGTAGAGGCCCAATCGTCCTACAAACAATACCTCTCCTCAGGATGCCTGAAGGTCAAGCTCCACATCCGCGGCCGGGGAACTCATGCGGGGTCTGCATGGAGGTGAAAGACGAAGACGGCAACCTGCTTTGTGGGCATGACCTCGGCTGCGGCGGCACTGAGCAGCTGCAGTGGTTCTGCAGCCAGTGCATCCCGAACTTGTGGTCGTGCCCACTCTGCCGGCGACCGCATCGACTCTGCACAGCTCTGCCGCCGCGCGAAACGCAAGACGAAGACCTCACACTCCAGACACTGCGCACTCTGGTCCGGCAAAACGTCTGGAACGACGGCGCGAAAGAGGACAGCCCCGACGTCGAGTGGTTGGACGTTGTCACCGACGAGAACCCGGCGACACCACCCCCCCGCCCCCCCTGGCGCGCACCAACCTAGCCGCTGCCAGACCCGTGGGAGAACCCCACGATTTACATCCCCGACCAGGAACATTACGACGACGCGCCATGGTGCAGTCTACCCTCCATTGGCAATCTGCCAGACAGTTGGGGCCCCGTCACCCCCATGAACCACAACAACTACCGCACCATCGTCGTCACCCTCACCACCTGCCTCCCGATCGCCTTTGGTTGGCTGGTGGGGGACGCGGAATGGGCGATGGGCATCGCCCGCGGCGCCCGTGGCGCCGAGTGGGGGGATTTCCTCCACTGCGGCGGGGCCATGACCCCGCGGGCGACCGAGAGGCTGATGGCGGCCTACCTCACGTGGGGGGGGCATCCCCCCTGTACGCAGTCTCCGGCCACTGGTACAGCGTGCTCAGCAGCCGCACGTCCCGCCGCCGCAACCGGGCACATAGGGCAATGCGGCAGTGGCCAGGATGATCGCCAGAGGTACCCGGCTTGACGGCTCATCCTAATCCCCCCAGAGAACCACTGCAGCCATCACCATCCTCCCGCCCCGATCCCGCGCCACAACAGCAACTAGGACCATGAATGTACGGGCCCGAACATCGGCCGCAACATCCTCCACGTCCCCCAGCCCGTCCACATCCGCCCCCCCCCACAGCCGTCGCCGCACCACACCAACAGCGCGCCACCAACGCCACGCGAACTACGGGCCATCCGGCACCATCGAGGGCCGGCACGCCACAGAGCCCCCAACAAGAGCATGCGTCCAAACGGGCGGCGCAACGACAACCAACACAACACCACACGGCCACAGGGATCTGGGGACACCGGGCATCACCTGCGGGGAGCGGAGCCGTACCCAGCCCAACGAATACGGGGGCGGTGGGCACCCAGCCCGAACAACCCCCCGGCACCAAACACCCGCACAGGGAACCGGCCCTGAGCCCCACAGGAAGCCTGCAACCCCTAACACCACCCGTGGCGCCCGCGCACGGTCCAAGGCCGGCAGCCAGCCAAGCGGCAGCAACAGAGACCCACCCAGAGCCCCGCCCGCACCATGGCACACCTGACCGGCCGGCAGCGGGCCCAGCATACGCGCCGCCCGACGGCCCCCCCTGGCAGGCGCACACCGCTACCCCGACCGAAACCCGCGCTGCCCGGCCCCCCGACACCGTGCACCCCCACACCCCTGGCCCCACCGAGGGCCTAATCCCCCGGGCTCCGGCAATGTCCGGCGCGGAGGACCTACGGGCCACGACGCACGACGGACCGGCGCCCCAGCGGCACCACGCCCCACCGAACCGGGCCGACGGCGCGGCTGGCAGAGCCGTCATCTCCCGGTCGCCCAGCCCCCGGCCGGGGCCCCAGCCCGGACCCGGCACGCACCGCCGCCCCGGCGGGCGCCAAAAAGCCCGCGGGCGCGAGAAGCCGACCCGAGCCGCCCGTGGCGGAAGGCCACGCCCGAGGGGCAACGCAACCGACGAGCGATGAAGCGGAACTGCCTGCACTGCCGACCCAACCGCAGCGCGAGGAGACCACGGTGGGCGCCGAAGAAATGCGGGGGCCCCCACAAAGGACAACAACGCCAACTCCAATACAGGAGCCTGGCGGAGGAGTGGACCGGCTGTCAATGCAGAGTGCCGACCCACCGAACATAGCAGCACACGGAGGCGGCGAGGCATTTGCCGCTGACCAGCCGGACACAGAACCTGAGGGACCAGCTCCGGACACCGAGTGTGAGGACGGCCTTCACCGACCCTCAGCCACAGATCGCGCGGGCGCCGCCCCCCTAGCAAACCTAGCACTTCGCGCAGACGCAAGCACGCCGGGGGGGCGTCGCAGCGGGATCCACCGGAAACCCGCGCGGGGTCAGAGACCCTTGAAGTCACACCCAACACGCCCCAGCGCGCGGCCGACGGGGGTACGTCACCCAGCGGACAGAACCGCGACGACAACTCTTTTGATGCCTTCATGGAGTCCCGCAGGGGTGACCCCCACACGATCCCAGCAGCGGCGGCGCCACGCGTCCAACCGGAGCCACGACACGACCAGGCGGAAGACACAACCCTCACGGCATCACGACAGGCACACCTCCAGCGCGATTACCCCACCCTGGGGCAGGTTACCGCTGCGGGTGAGGGGCAGGCGACTGCGAGCGGCGCGGCGGACTGGACCGTGGACGAGCGTGGCGCCCCAGGAGAGGGTGTGCGCGTGGAAGCGGCCACCAACACCGCTAGCCAGCCTATCGGCCCCCCGGCGGGGACCGCCCCGCCCTGGGGGCGGGGGAACCTGGACTACGCACGCTTGGAGGGCGACGCCAACCGCCCTGGCGAACAGGCGGAACAAGCAGCGACGCAAGACCTGGGCCTCTGGGTCCCCAGGCTTACCGCAGGGGAGCAGCTCGCGCTGGCAGTCCGAATACGATGGCTGCTTACTTTGCGGTCCCGCCACCTCGCGGAGGGAACCCGCACCATGGCAGACGTCACATTTGGCCATCGGACGCGGCACACGCCCCCCGCAACCATGGACCATCCCGGCCAATGGCACTATGTGGCCACCCAGCTCATGGCGCATATGGGGGCCTACAGCCCGGTTGGAATGAATGAACTGCACTGGCAGTGGCAGCAGCGCGCCGCCCTGCGCATCCGTGCAACCATGCAGGACCGTGATATATATCTGGGAAATCCCTGGGTCACCGGGCTACCAAGGACACGCCTCAGGCCACCGGCGGCCGCGGTCCCAAGACGTCCCTGAGCCGCCGAGGCAGGCGGCGCGCCGAAACTCCCCGGAACGCCCGCGGGGGCCAACACCCGGGATGGGTTCCCCCCCTGGCACATACAGAAGCCCCCTAAGACCGTTCGCCCCGCGGAGGAGCCCTTGCAGTCCCCACGCCTCGGGGATGCAAGGCGGCACGCCGGAACAACGCCAAGAGACAAGGAACCCTGGCCGATCCCGCCGCCGCACCCGCATGCCGCCTCCCGCGGCGCGGCGATTCGTCTTCCATGAGGGTATGGACAGGGACCACGGGGGCCCCTGCGACCCCCACGCCTAACGAACATCATCTACAACCGATCCCTGACGCCGGTCCAAGATGCCCCGCACCGAGCGGACACACATCCCCACCATTCTCACGCCAGTGGAGCGCGAGCCGCAGGCAGCGCTTCACGCGGACCCCCGCCGGGCGGCGGGCGGAGAATCCAGCTTGTCCACTGCCTTCTTCCCAGGGTCAGCGGCCAACCCACTTTTGGGGGGGCCACACGCCGCAGACACGCAACCGAGGGAGCCTGCGGCCCACCCAAGGCCTGCGCAAGGAGCGGGGGGACAGCCCTCTCCACAGCCCCGAAACCGCCAAGCCAGGAAGGGCACATCGCAGCAACCGGGGCACGACGCGAGCGGCCCAAGGGCGGATGCAGAAATGACAGGGACCTCCAGACCTCAGGAGTCCGCTGGCCCACTGCCCGCCGCCACGCCCTGCTCGGTGCCCCAGCAACATGAACCATCCACGGGGTATGTTCCTGGAGGACACCCTGGCACCACCTCACGGCACCCCTCCCCTGCTAGCGCAGCGCTGGACCAGGACCGGGTGACCATGCCCCCCCCAGCCCCCCGACCACCGCAGCAAAGGGGCACGGGTCCCTTCAACGAAGCTGAACTGAGAGCGCTCTACGGCATCCACACTTCCACACCTTTGAGCGAGCTGGTGGCAACCCTCCGGGAAAACCTCCGTGACGTCGACCCGAACAGGCTCTTTGCCGTGGTCCCCCTGCCACACGCCGCAACAACAGAAATCGGGGCACAGGTCTCCGACGACCTTGTTCAAGCGTGGATCTGGTGGTTCAACACCCACCAACCAGCCCAGGGGGGCGTGTGGGTCGCACACCTGGGCTGGGTGCACATGCTCATAGCGCCGACGACAGACCCCTGACCCGCGCCCAGCACCGGGGGCCCGGAGCGGGCCGCCCCGCCACCGAGGCCCAAAACCCTCCGTATCCCGCCATACGAAGGCCTGGCGGCATGGGAAAGCAGGACCGCCCGTAGCAGGGGGCACAACCTCACGAGCCTGGCAGCACGCTAACCGGGGACGGCGCGCGCGGCGCCCCCACCGCGCGAACGTGACCCCGGCACCATCGCCATGATCGTGTTGGAGAATGGCCACTACTACCAGGTGCGGATCATCCCGCACCTGCAGGGGAGCCACTGGAGCTTGGAGGCCGTCGACTCCATGCTCCCGGCGACCACGGACCTGCTGGACAGCCCCAACCCTCTGCTCCCAGGCCAGCCCCCGGACCACTGACGACCATCGTGTCGGGGACGGCCGGCACTTGGCACCCAGGCAATGCCCTCTAACGCCTCTGGCGATGGGCGCAACGCCGCTGGCCACACACCAGGGCGTGGTCAGCGATGTGGAGGTTCTACCTCGACGGCTGGCAGCAGTTGGAAGCCATCCCGGAACAGACGGCAGAGACCCCCACTGCGCCCAACCTGTGCCCCGTCTTCGCGATCCACCAGATCTGGGCGCTGGCACTGGGCGAGCAACTGCAGCCCGCCATCCGCACTGAGACGGAGGCCCAAGCGGCACACGCGGCCCTTGTGCACGACATCCTCAGTGCCCTCCGCACCGCCCTTGTGCGACGCGTGGGTAACCCCCCAGGGCCCTGAGCCGCAGCCGGCCACAGAACCTGCAGCGACGACGCGCAGCCGCACACGCGCGACACGAGTCCCGCCCCGGCCATGCGCAAGGGAATAGACGACACGGCGGCCACGGGATTGCCTCTTCACGCCAGAGGACCGGGCAATGAATTTCACACCAACAGCTGCGGAGTCCGCCAAGAACCACGACAACCCCGGGCGAGCCAACCTCGCCCAAAAAGACCCCCTCGTACAACCCAACAACGCGCGGCCGCGGAACACACTCCAGCAACGCATGTCGACCGGGCACGCCAGCAGGGAAAGCGTCAGCCTACCCGGCACGTGCAACGGACACCCAAAGAGTAGAGGCTAGCCTTAGCAGCCCATGGTGTCGGACACGAATAAAACCTCAATGACCTCCTCCCGCATCCCCCGGGCATGGGCCGCACTTCCCGGACCCCCGCGACCCGCCTGCCACAGAGAAACGGGGAAGCGCCACACCCGGACCCACCATCCCACCCGAGCCTCCTCCCCCGCGTAATGTATCCGCGAGGGGCCGGGCAAAGCGGCCAGCCAAACACGCGGGGCCCACAGACGGGCCGATGACCAGGGGGGTGTTATCGAACACCGCGATCCGCCAGATCCTGGCGCTGGCGCTGGGCGAAACTGCAGCCCGCCATCCGCACTGAGAGGGAAGCCCAGGCGGCAAACGCGGCCCTTGTGCACGAAATCTTCAGTACCCTCCGCAGCGCCCGTGTGCGACGCATGGGAAACCCCCCAGGGCCCTGAGCCGCACCCGGCCACAGGACCTGCAGCGACGACGCACAGCCGCACATGCGCGACGCGAGTCCCGCACCGGCCATGCGCAAGGGAGGAGACGACACGACGGCTGCGGGATCACCTCCTCCCAGCGGAGGGCCAGGCAACGGACGTCACACAAACGGCTGCGCACTCGGCCATAGACCAGGACGACCCCGGGCGAGCCAACCTCGCCCAAGAGGACCCCTCGTACAACCCAACGACGCGCGGCCGCGCAACACACCCCAGCAACGCCTGTCGGTCGGACACACCGACGGGAAGGACGTCAACCTGCCCGACACATGCAACAGATACCCGAAGAGTGGAGGCTAGCCTTAGGCAGCCCCTGGTGTTGAACACAAACAAAACCCCAACGACTTCCTGCTACATCCCCCGGGCGGGGGCCACGCTTCCCGGACCCCCGCAACCCCCCTGCAACAATGAAAGGGGCGGCGCCACACCCGGACCCGTCCCTCCACCTAACCCTCCTCTCCCGCAAGCCGGATAAACAAGGCGCCGGGCAAAGGGCCCGGTCAAACACGCGGGACCCACGGCCGGGCCGATGACCACGAGAATGTTATCGAACAATTGTTCAGAGTATTACCTTCCAAGGCGAGCATCCAGGGATACGTGCACCGCGGGGACCGGCGCACACCTCCTCCGGGAAGGTTAAACGCCTGGGACGCTGGGGGGGTTACGGCACATATAACCTACGTGAATGGTACGAGAGACACACTCCCCGCAGAAGGCTAACAGCGTCAATAAGCGGGAGGGGGGCTGCAACACTGCCCGGTATTCCTATCCTCCGAGACCCCACAGGGGGAATGCGGGGGATCACAGGCTCGCCACACAGGGCCACGCCGACCCCCTGCCAGCGGGCACGGATGTGTTACGCCGAGCCGAGCCCACCACGCTGGACGGAACGTCCCGGCACCACAGCACGAGCCAAACCGCCCTAACCATCCTAACCACCAAACTCAGCACTGCAACACAGGCACGCCAGTCACATGAGCCGCAAAACACGGCACGATATGGCGCACGGCAGGCAGGCAGACACCAACACGAGCACCGCACCATCGAACCAGAACAGCACCTTGGGGCTCCCATGGGGAGCACAGGAACGCACCAACGGGGACCGACGGGGCCTTGCCACCGGCGGGGCGTGTACATATTAATGGCGCAGGCGAAACTGGAAAGACGGCCACAGAGCACCGCGAACTACCGGATGATGAATTCTGAATGCAACACTGCCAGGGCAGGGCAGGGGAAAGGGCACCAAATTTGGAAACCGTTTTTACAGCGGTCCAACCACTTATCATTACTTTTCTCCCCCACGGTGGGGAGACGGCGCACAGTAAAAAGGTACCGTACCAGCCCCACGCAACTGACACCAACCAACACCACAGCAAGCAGAACACCTGCACGCAACAAATCCGACCAAGAAAGTTTTATAGTGATCTCAACACTGTGTTTGTGCCTCTCCTGCTGCATGCTGCTGGTGTAGGGGTTCCTGCTGCTTGTTTTTGATGAGTAAAATGTTTTGTTTGCTGAAATACAACCAATCCAGGATAGCTGAAGCCAGAGATGAGCACGTAGAAGAGAATCAGGATCAAAGCATGAAGGGCTGCAGTGTAAACAGTGAAAGATGTTAGAATATTCACAGTAACTGCAACTCAGGTCAATTCGGATTGCATATTCACAAAGATAGCTGAAATGCTTCCGAAAAGGAGTTGGGAAAATTGCCCCATGGTCACCCAATCTCCATAGTGCCATCTCAGAAGATGTGCACTCTTTGTTTTGGGTCCCATATGTGCTGAGGTGGCAGGGCATGTGGCAATGAGGCCACGGCCATGTCACATGGGATCTTCCTACTTAGCTAGGCTGACGGGGAATTGAACCCAGGACCTCTCGAAAAGAGGTGCCCAGCCCCCTAGGGTGCATACCACTAGGACAGCTAAGAATTCATGAGAAAACATAGATAAATTCATAGGCTCTGCCCTGGATATGTCAGTTCTCAGTTGACTCAGGAAAGAATGAATTGCCTCACATTGATAGGGGATTGAGGGGTCCACTCCATATCCTGATTTAGTGTTTGGTTCCATAGGTCAAAATGTGTTATCACCACTTTTGGTTGGGCCAATACTAAGATGGAAATGCCTGTGTGCTCAGTGCATCTCTAATACAACTAGAGAATGCCTCAAAGCATTGGAAAAGCACTTTTTCTTACCCCCCCCCATGTGCTGTGGTGGCCACCCCTGTCGCACTTTCAGAAAAAAGGGATTTTTCCTTGGCCTTTCTTTGGTTTCCACATCTACTTTAAAATACCTATAGTTTCCCTCACCCAAAAAGATGGGCGCTCACCATGGCTGACGCCTTTTTGCTGCTTTGTTCGTGACATTTCCTACAAAAAACTCAGCGCTCATGGCGCTGCCAGGGTTCGTGTGGCTTGGTCGGGTTAGGTTGGGAGCATGCCAAAACCATGTGCATGTGCATCCCTCCCTCCAAGACGCAACGCGACACTAACCTAACGCCAGACTCTGTATGGACATCCGCTCTGGTTGTTAAAACCTGCTGGCGACCTGCTGTCCTGATCTTAGGGCCAGGGGAGTCGCCAGGAAATTAAATTGCCCCTTGGTCGGGTCTTGGGTTCTGCTCAGTCTCCTGGCTGCTGCTTTTCGGCCCAGAAAGCGGCCTACTCAGCGACGTTTTCGCGAGGATATCTGCAGAGGCAGGAATGGGAGAATTATGGACGAATCCACGCGAACGCGAAGCGACAACACCTAAATCCGTCAAATGACGGCGTGGAATTTTTCTAAGACAACACACCTGAGCAGAATCCAGTTGTGCATCAGAAGCACATTTTTATAAAAATTATAGTCATCTTTCGATTTTTCAAATCAAGAAATTCCTACGCATAAAAAGGCGGCGCGCAGGAGCGGCTCCTAGCAAAGCACCGGAAAATGCAGAAATAATGAGATTCTAAACGTATGTCTCACGTAGACTGGAAAACAACGAGATACACATTAATAAATAAACATACAGATTCCACCCACACTGATAGTAAGAGTCAAAAATCAAGAATTCGAAAATCAAGGAAAAGACTTCAATGAATCAGGTATAAACCTCAGGTGTGCTCGTCTCGTATGCAGCATGCACATTGCTTGTCTCGTGTCTCCGTGAACGAGTCTTGTAGCAGCGCTAACAAACGATAGAGGGCTAGATTAGAAAGATTGCAGATGATTGGAGGTCAGATCAGGGTGATTAGACATACACACAGATGCATAGCGACGATTCCGCTTGCGCTTCGTTTTTCTCCTCACCTTGCTTCACTCTCCAGCGGTAGGTAAGGCAGATAAGCCCAGGCGGGGCCACCCCCTGGTGGAGTTCGTGATTGTTGGTCAGATTAGGCAGCCAGACTGTGACTGGCACAGGTCGGTTACAAACTCGTGCATGCTCATGCATTCACACACGCATTAAAGGGTGGGCCATGCAAAATGCGCACGGTAAACCTTGTTTAGGTTACCCAGGGGCTTCTCGGTACGTTCTTTAAGAGAACCTGAGGAGTCTCTTAACGCTTGCTTGCTTGACAGGGCGTGTTTGAGGACAGTATATTATAGGTCACACTGAGAAGCGTATAATACGTGGAGTGTGGCTTGGTTCTTCAGCTGCAAACACCCCTTCATTGGCCTTTGCTTTACAGGTGGGCAGGTAGGGTGACTGGTGCAGCAGCATACCATTTGTTTTTCTAGCCCTGCTAAACAAGGGCGCTGATCACACAAACAATTGACTGCACCTCCGCCAGAAGTGGCGAGGGCAGTTGGACTCCATCGACATCCACGCTGTGCACGCAACAGGAGCACCTCTTCCCTCCAAGCCCTAGCAGCAGAAACGCGTTGTGGCGTCCCCTGTTAGGCCACAGTTGCTTAGCAGCGCTGTGTTCTCTTGTCTTCTTCACAGGAGGGTCATTAGGACCTACGACTTGATCTTCAACCACACCCAGTAGAGTGTGCCTGTAGGAGTGGTAGTCCTGAGTCGGGGCTTGAGCCAGTTGCAGAAGTGCTCGCCCACCAGGATGGTGCCACTGTTGGTAGGGTGTGTAGAGTAGTGGTGTCTCCTGTCCCGCGAGCTTTTCCTCGTGGGCAGGGGGGTGCGTTAGCTTTCGGCCTTTAGCAAAAATGGGCGTTTTGAATGCCCTTAGCACACTTGGCCACCCCTCCCCTCTAGTAGGTAGGGCTTTTGCCGTCTTCCCCGAAGGATAGGCGCCAGCACAGAATTTGGGCGCCATAGGAGTGGTACCAGTACCTGACTAGGACCTTCGGTCCGACATCAGCGAAGCCCGGTCTCCGGGAGCCACACCCGGGAGAGAAGTGAGACACGGACAGACATACGTAGCACACTTAGGGGTAAGGTTCAGTCCCTAGCTTTAGTCTTGGAGGCAAGCGTCTCAGCGAGCCTCAGCAACTCACCAAGGTTGTTCTGGGACAAGTAGTCAACCAGAACTGAGTTTGGGCGTCCCTCAGGTAGAACAAACGCAGAGAAGGGCTCCCGGGTGGCGTCTTCGACTCCAAACCCTTCCCAGAGGGTGAGGAAGCGCCAACCCTGGCGATAGCGGTGGCGTAAGACAGACTTCACCAGGTAGAAGCCCTCCCTAGCCATCTCCTCGGCGTTCATGTCGGGGAGTTCCCCTTCAACTTCCATAGGGCTGGCCGCCCCTTGTAGGTCTAGGGCGGCGATTTCCTCGTCGTTCAGCTCTCACTCCTCCCCACAGAGGTCTTCAGGATCATAGTAGCGCTTCAGGTGTTGAGCAGCGCACAGCGGGGTCCCCCCTAGACGAAGAGAACACCGCACGATGATACGGTGTCCATCCACTGATAGAATCTTGTACGGCCCGAAGTATGGGTCATCGCTGGTAGAGCGTGGCCAGGCGGGTAGTCGACTGAGGTGCACCAGCACCCAGTCCCCCTCTTGGTAGGTGGCCGGTACTCGGTGCTTGTTCTTCTTGTTCCACTGACGCTCCCTCACTCTCTGGAGCATAGCCTTGGCCTTGTCCACCTTCGCTTGTTGCTCTTGGACCAATTCACCCACAGAAGAATGGGTGTCCTCTGGATAGGGGGCATGTAGGAACCATGCCGGGCGCCCTAGAAATAGCTCATGGGGCGAGTAGCCAGTAGCTGAACTCTCTTGGGAGTTCATCATCAAGGATATGACGGGGAGTAGTCTCACCCAGTCTCTGGTGCGTTCAGTTTTGCACCATATCCTTACATTCTCCTTGAGGACACGGATCTGTCGCTCACATAAGGGGTTGCTCTTGTGCGCCCAGGGAATCCCCGTAGACACCTGGACATTGAGGGATCTCAGGACCCTCTCGTACCAGCCAGTATCTGAGCGTACTCGTACGTCCTCATCGGAGTTGATCTCTTTGGGCGCCCCATAGACACAGAACCACTCCTCCAGGAGTATCTTGATAGTCTCCTCCCCGGTAATGTGCTTGGTACATGGGAACACCCTGGTAAACCTGGTAAACCCACACGTTACCACGAGGGCGAAGTCATAGCCCCCGAACTTCGGCATCTCTGTGTAGTCCACGTATAGAACACTGTTAGCACAGTGAGGGATGAGCAGGGTCTAGTAGAGACCTCTGTCCCTGATATCCCCTGGTTAGCAGGACCTGCACGGGCACTGGTCCACGATTGGCTGGAGGGTTTTGCGCAGTTGGTCGTCAGTCCACGTAGTGTGGAACCACTGCTTGAAAAACCTCAGGGTACGGTCAGCACCCACATGACCACTGGACTCATGGGTCCACTTCAGCAGCGCTGGGACTCTGTCACTAGGCACCACGATGCGGTCCTCGTGCCAGAGGTAGCTCTTGTCCCTCTTCCACTGATCTTGGTTGACCAGGAGGGGTTCAAGGCGTTTCTCCAGGCGCTGGTAGATATCCCCAAACTCCTTCACCCTCTCCGATTGTTGGAGTCCATCCAGGGGGCGTATCATCGTCATGTTGAGGTCCAAGTGGACGTCCATACGGCTGAACGCCTCCTTAGCCAGCGCTTCAGACCGGGCACCAATCAGGGCGTCGAAGTTGTTGCGGCTGATGTAGTCTGCACACTCGTTCTTCACTCCCTGGATATGGTGTACTGTCAGCCGTAGCTGACTGTGGTAGGTCCACCAGCGCCGTAGCTTGGCCTTCTCAGGCTGGGGTCCCTTCTGGAAACTGGGGACCGGTTCTTGGTCGCACATCCAGACTACAGGGCTACTCCCCAACAGTCGTGCTTGTGAGGACAGCACCAGCATACACGCGAGCAATTCCTCCTCATAGGTGGAGTAGTTCCCCCTGGCCTGGTTCCATTTCCAGTTCCAGTGGCCCAGAGGTACTAGGACCCACTTGTCCTCAGGGTAGCTGTGCTTGAGGGTTCCATCTCGGTTGAGACCTTCCGTCCCCCATTGGGAAATGGCCGAGTCGAACTCCTTCTTCTCTAGTGCTTGCCATTGGAACAATGTTCCACCACCGCCCACATTGCTGGCGTCGGGCACCAGGATAATCTCCCCTTGTGCCCTAGGCACGCCCAAGCACTTGGCGTTGGCCACCTTGTCTTTGAGCTCGTCAAACTCCTGTTATCCTTGTGGGCCCCAGCGCCAAGTAGTACTCTTCGTGATCAAGTCCGTCAGAATGGCGCTGGTGTAGGTGAAGTTTTTGATATGGCGGCGATAGAAGTTGCACGCCCCAATGAAACTGCGTACATCATGAAGTCCCTTCTTGGGGTCTTCGTGTCGTACCTTAGCATCCATCAGGGGTTTGGCCTTAGAGGCCGCTGGGGTCCACCACCCATAGCCAACGTCAAACCCCAGGTACTGCATGCCCTCCTGCATGAACTCACACTTCTCCAGCTTGAGTCGTGTGTGGTTCTCCTGGCAGACCGCAAAGAACTAACCCAAGAAAATTAGGTGGTCCTCCTGGGTATTGGTCCTGAGGCATACATCGTCGATGTGAGCTTCCATCTGGGCCCCACGGGATATGAGCTCCTGCACCTTAGGTCTCCTTCGTAGGATGGACAAGATCTTGTTCATCAGCTCTCCGAATAGAGCGGGTGCGTTGGCCACGCCAAATGGCATGACCTTCCACTTGAACACCCTCCCCCGAGGGGTGATGAAGGCCAGTAGCTCCTGAGCGTTGGGCGTCAGGTCCACTTGCCAGAATCCGCTCCTCTTGTCCATCTTGGTCTTGTAGCGACAGGAGGCTATCTTCTCCAGGGTAGACTCCATATTGGGAATGGACCCTGAGTGGTTCAACGTTTTCTTGTTCAGCTCTCCGTAGTCCACTACCAGCCGTTTGGCTGTAGACCCAGGTTTAGCCACCAGGAAACAGGGGCTGCAGTGTAGGGGGTAGTCCCCGTCCTTGTACTCCAGGACTGGGCCAGCGTCGATACATTCTTGTATCTGTCGCTCAATCTCGTCAGCCTGCTCTTTGGGAGCTGGATAGGGTCTCCTCCGGATCCTGTGACCCACGAACTCGGGTTTCAGCTTGAGGTCCATCTGTACCAGCTTGTCACATGAGGCTGGAGGGGGTAGTTCTCCGAGCACCTCCAGATAGGTCCTTATAAGCTTCTGCACCCGCGGGTCCAATAGCTTGATCTTGTCCTCCATGTCCTCGTCAGAGTGTAAGTTGCTTGCCCCCTGCGTAATAGACGTCAGGAGGTGATCCTCCACCGACTCTTCGCCCTTGGTAGTGTCCTTCAACCCTTGGTAGGCATATAGAAGGTCTTGTTCAACCATCTCCGGTGGACGATGGCAACATAGGCACGCTCGAGGGGGTTCACATACACATTCCTCCGAGAGGTCGTCCTTCTCTGGGGTCCTCACACGGGCGCCCCACACGCTCTTCATGAGCTTAGTATCTACCTCCCTTTGCCAGGTGGTGATCTTCTGTTCGAGGTTCTCCTTCAATTGGGATAGTCCTTGCTTCAGTGGCCATGAGCTGCGGGTAGGCTTAGCGTAGCATAGCTTTTTCGCCATCAACTTCCTCTTGGAGTCCACACACTCCCTTAGCCTGGATCGAGGGTCCAGCTCTTTGTCCACGGGGTCTTGCACCCTCATGGAGAGTAGGGATTTCAGTGGGGCGACGTACTCGGCGTTCTCCACTTCCTCCACACAGGTCTGCACGAAGAAGGCGTCGTGCTCAGTTTCGTCATCTGAGTGGATAGAGCTGGGTAGCTCAGATAGTCCACAGTCAGAGACTCCATCAGGAACAGGTACATGTCAGGGAGAGTTGGGGGCATTGGTGTCCGTCACGACATACTCATCTCCTCCGGGTATAGTCTCAATAGCATCTTGAGGTCGTAGTCGGTCCTCCAAGTCACCCAAGGCGACCTCCATCGCTTTCTCGTTGTATAGCCTGGACCAATGTCAGGTCCAGATCCTCCCAGGGGACGGAGGTAAAACCTCCGTCCACCATGCTGAGCATACTCCCCCATCCAGGTTTCCCAATAGGTGTCGTACGCCCCAGAGGCACGTAGATGGCCTCATCAGGTAACCGGACAGAGCTGATAGTCAGCCTGTCCAGGAGGTTTCGCCAGTACTCGTTGCCCCCATGGGCTCCCAAATCGGGGGAACACAGGACCATACGGGAACGTTCCAAGGCCACCTTGGTCAGGACCCTCCCCAGTTCACTGAACCTCGGGCTCCTGTAGGCCATCCCGAAAGAGAGCCAGTAAAATTTGTAGCTGCAGTTCTTTCCCTTGCTGCAGTAAAGGTCCAGTACATGCTGCTTGTCGCTGGCGAAGAACTCCACACTCAGGTCTTCTCTAGAGTAACCCAACTCCATCAGACCTTGGTCTAGGACTTCCCCCAATAGTTGATAGTCCTCAGTTTTGGAGGCCGCCATCATCAGGGATTGTATCTGGTAGTGCTGCACGAAGAAGAAGAAGCCCCAATACAAAGTTGAAGGCCTCAGTGTCCATCACATAGAACCGATGGGCGATAGTCCGTGAGCCCATAGGTACCTCCACTTCACAGTCCCCGCAGCTGTGCACCACATGTCCATCCCCCATTGGTATAGCCGCGGTGGTCATGGTGTTCTTCAGGCTCCCACAAGGTAAAATTTTCTTGGCCACTATAGATATGGGGGCGCCAGTATCCAATACCCCCAGGTATTCACGTCCCCCTAGTCGGATACGTACCCAAAACACCAGGTCTTGGGTGCCACCGGAGCGGCCCCGTCAGAATTCCGCGGGACACGTCACCTCGAACCCCTTGTTCCGCAGCTTGCGGGCCATCCTAATGAAACGGCTTCTCTTCTTAGCGCTGCCGTCATCATCACCTTCGTGCTCCCGTTTTGCCCCTTGTTCTTTCTGAGCCTGCGTCTGTGAGCGTGTGGTAGGACCCGACTGCCCTCCAGAGGGCTCGGAGTTCCCTTCTGAATTAGGGTTGGGGTTGCCTCTGTTCTCGTCGGTGTTCTTGTTGTCCTTGTCGGGCTAGTGGTTAGCGCCTCCTCCTCGTCCACCTTGACTCTTGTCTTGCCCTTGTCCACGTCCTTTCGACTTGCCCTTGCCGGATTCGTTGCCTTTGCCTTTGCCTCCACCTTTGCCAGAGCCCTTGCCAGGATCTTCACCCTTAAGCTTCGCTGATAGGCGCTGCTTGTGGTAGCACTCATCCTCGTAGTGCTTCCTCTTCCCACAGAAGGCACACGTGATGGTGCACCTGTAATGATCCGGCAGCTTCGCTTTGGCGCCGGTGTTCTTCTCCTGCTGCTTCCCCTGGACTACGAAGCAGTCTCGCTGCTCGCAGTCAGGGGCGTGTTGCAGGTGGCCCTGCTCGTCTCTGGCATCACACCAGAGGAGCTCCTTGACGTTTTCCATGATATGGGCGTGGGCGTGTTTGGGGGTAGTCCCCTGCCCAGGTCTGGATCCCTGGTACCCTTTGCCATGGCTTTCAGAGCCTCCTCCTCCAGGCCGGTAGTTGTTCAGGTGCTGGTCGCTTTCTTTCTCCAGCGCCAGCTCCAGGAGTAGCACGCATAGGTCCTCGTAGCGGAGGGATCTAGCCTTGCGCTCTGCCGTCGAGCGGCACTCGTCCCACAGCTCTCGAGGGAGCTTAGGCATCAACCAGAAGAGCAGGTCGTCGCTGCTGTAGGAACCGGGCATCAATCGTCCAGCCCAGTGATCCAAGTCAGCCAACAGCTCAGAGACCCTACCAGGTTTGGGGCTGTTGGGCAGCACGGGCAGGTTCTGGATCTCGGCCCTGATGGAGAGGTCTGTTTCGTAGGTCGGGTACTGCCTCTCCAAGGCAACCAACACATCGGCAAAGGTGGCGGAGTTAGTCACGATCTGTCTGACCTGCTTCTCCAGGTACTTGGTCTTGCAGCACTGCAGGAGCAGATCGCACCTGACCCCTCCACTAGCGTGGGTTTGGCCGGTCAATCGGAGGAACCGGCCAAAGTTCTCAGCGAACTCGCTGAGGTCCTTGCCTGTGAACTCAGGCAGGTTCACCACGATCTTGGAGGTGGCAATAGCTTTAGCCTCCTGAGACCTGCGTCCCTCAGGGCGTCGGGTCTTCCTCTTCTTCTTCTTCTTCTTCCCACTTGGGTTCTCGGGGTCCTCTGGGTCGTCGTCCTCCGAGGGCGAAGCAGAAGTCATCGACGGCGGCTCATCATCGAAGGGGTCCCCGCCTAGATCACTAGAGCCATAGAGCTCCACGTCAACCATTGCCCTCAAGGCTGTCAGCCCCAGCCGGTCCAGCTCGGCTCTCGTAGAATTCGTCACGTGGCTGTAGGGCGGCTGGGCCGTTCTTGGTACGAAAGGGCTTCTCGGTATCGCTGCAGGGGTCGGCATCGGTCGGCTCCTCAGGCTCCCAAGGGTGTTTGTCAGCCCTGCCACCAGTTGGTTGGCCTGTACTCGATGGAGTGACACTCCCACCGTGGTAGGTGACGCTTTGGGCGGTATAATCAGGGGCTCCAGTTTCTCACGAATCTCTTGAGTGAGGTCGCCAACAATTTTGGAGGTGGCTCCTCGGAGCACCTCGTTGATCTCCGACCGCGTCAGGGACCTGTTGGAGGATCTCCCCGATCCTCTACTCCTGACTCCAAGAGACTCAGGTCCTCTCCTCAACCCACTCAAGGTTGCATACCAAGGAACATCCACATAGGTTCCCGTAGCGGGTAGAGGATGGTGATAGTCGGCCGCATACCATCGCGGCGCAGAACTGGAGGTCACCGGCTCACTGGCAGTAAGTGCCTCTGGAAACACAGTGGTAGGTGGGCTCAAACCATAGGCAGGGTAGGTAGGCATACCAGTAAAGCCTGTGCTCTCTGCCATAGGCGGGTTGGTTATGGATGTGGATGTTGCAGCGGCTGGGTCTGGAATTGGGAGTGTGGTGGTTATAGGAGAGGGTGATGCGTGGAGGCCAGAAGCCCTTGGTGCGCCTTCGAAGGTAGGATCATTCGTCAGGTCTTGCCCTTGGTCTTCTCCTTCGTCTGCTATGCGTTCTCCAGCATCTTTCTCGCTCTCTCTCTTCCTCTTCACAGGATGAGTGACCACCTCCTCGACTGAGAGGGCCCGGAAGGCCGACTGGAGTCCTTTCAACGAATCCTCCGCCACGTCCACTGTCCCATGTAAGGGCTCCGAAGGTACAGCGCTAGGTTCAGGTCCAGGTTCACCAGGTGCTGGCCTTGCTGGTCCTCCAGGCGCTGTCTTCACGTCGGTGTCCTCTTTCTTTGTGTCCATCTTCGTTCGCCCTGCTGCTTATATATGACTGATCTCGGCGCACTGGTTGTACAGCACGGGGCTGCCGCCGGTACGCAGAGACAGTCTGCCTCTTGCTACCAGAAGGTTTTATAGTGATTTGAACACTGTGTTTGTGCCTCTCCTGCTGCTTGCTGCTGGTGTAGGGTTTCCTGCTGCTTATTTTTGATGAGTAAAATGTTTTGCTTGCTGAAATACAACCAATCCAGGATAGCCCAAGCCGGAGATAAGCACGTAGAAGAGAATGAGGCTCAAAGCATGAAGGGCTGCAGTGTAAACAGTGAAAGATGTTAGAATATTCACAGTAACTGCAACTCAGGTCAATTCGGATTGCATATTCACAAAGATAGCTGAAATATTTTGGAAAAAGAGTTGGAAAACTGCCCCATGGTCACTCAATCTCCATAGTGCCATCTCAGGAGATGTGCACTATTTGTTTTGGGTCCCATATGTGCTGAGGTGGCAGGGCATGTGGCAATGAGGTCACTGCCATGTCACATGGGATCTTCCTACTTAGCTAGGCTGACCGGGAATTGAACCCAGGACCTCTCGAAAAGAGGTGCCCAGCCCCCTAGGGTGCATACCACTAGGACAGCTAAGAATTCATGAGAAAACATAGAAAAAGTCATAGGCTCTGCCCTGGATAGGTCAGTTCTCAGTTGACTCAGGAAAGAATGAATTGCCACACATTGATAGGGGATTGAGGGGTCCATTCCATATCCTGATTTAGTGTTCTGTTTCATAGGTCAAAATGTGTTATCACCACTTTTGGTTAAGCCAATACTAAGATGGAAATGCCTGTGTGCTCAGTGCATCTCTAATACAACTAGAGTATGCCTCAAAGCATTGGAAAGGCACTTTTTCTAACTGACCGCGCAAGCGCCCGCTGCAACGATAAGGAACAGACACCGCAAAAACAGACCAAGAGGGGACTAACACGACCGCGCACCAACGAAACCACTGCAGCGGCCACGACGTGACCATAAACAGACCGCACGCACTCCGGCCAACACCAAACTGGCCGGACATGCATGGGCCGGTACGAGAACGGCGTCCAACAGACTGGCGACACCGTGGTGGGCCACGCCCGCGGACCACCATGCCCACAAACACAACGGAACACCGTAACTCTACGCCACTACGGACGCGACCCACCAACGCTACCAAACTACACTACACTACACTTGGACAAACCAAGACGCAACTAACAAGCACCGACACGGATGTGCCGGCTACACAGGCAGGATTTGACAATAAGACCACCGGCAGCAGCACGACAAGACCCACACGAACCTAGCGGACCATGAGGCGGCTGTGACAACCGCGCACCAGCCACACCGCAGCTGCAGCCGCCACATGACCGTAAACAGACCACAAGCAAGCCGGCCAACACCAAACCAGCCAGGCGTGCACGGGTCGAAACAGGAACGGCGTCCAACGAGATGGCAGCACCGTGGTGCGCCACGCCCGCTGACGACCATGCCCAATAACACTACAGAACACTGCAACTCTACCATTACGAACGCGGCCAACCAGCGTTGACAAAATGCACTACACCGCACATGGACGAACCAAGACAGAACTAACCAGCGCCGACACGGATGTGCCGGCTGCACAAACAACATTCGGCGATACGACCACCGGCAGCAGCGCGACGAAACCCACGCAGACCAAGCCCACCATGAGGCGGCCAGGACAACCGCGCACCGACCACACCGCAGCTGCAGCCGCCACTTGACCGTAAACAGACCACACGCAAGCCGGCCAACACCAAACGGGCCAGGCGTGCACGGGTCGAAACGGCAACGGCTTCCATCGGGTTGGCGACACCGTGGTGCGCCACGCCTGCCGATGACCATGTCCGCGAACAAAACCGTGACTCTGCCGCCACGCAACCGACCAACCAACGTGACCAGAGTACAAAGAACCGTTAGACAACCGACCAACCAACCACGACGACCTACTGCGAACCCCCAGCCCCCCCGGAGAGCGCAAGTTTGACCGAGTCAGGAGGCGTGAGTGTGCGCCACGGCATGCGAGTCGCGTAGCACGTGCTTCTTCAAGTCGCCTCACGCCTACTGAAAACCAACCCACATGGGGGTGCCTGCAGGACAGGGCCTTGGCCTGGCTCCCGGCCCCTGGGCCCCAGAATCCGTAGGTTGATGAGGATGTGCGATGGGACCCTCCCCGAAGTGTCATCCGCCCGGAAGAGAGGAATGTAAGACTTCGGTCGAACATGGGTTACCTCTCTGGGCAGAACCCGCTGTAGGGTACTGCTCGCGGCGACCGCGCCCTTCCCCCATGTCGGGGAGCTGCTTTGTGGAGGCACGTGCAGTAGGGCCCTGGGTGGGTGAGCAAAAGCCCCTTGGTAAGACCCCCCGGCGGGGCAACCCCAGTCCCGAGTCGACCTACCTACCTACCTACCTACCTCTAGACAAGGTGGCTGTGTACCCTATTTCGAACCGGTTTGGGACTCAATATTTTTTTTCGGACCTTGGTTCTTTTCGTCGGTCCAAAAACGCGTCAGTACCATGAGAAACTGGTCATTGTTTGCCTACATTTCGCCAGAAATGAAGCAAATGCCAGATTTGCAAAAACTGTCAAACCATGGCACCTTTTCACTACTTTTAGACGGGTACTTAGGGTTCATAGCTTCGTAGGTGTAATGACAATTTCTCCTCCCAGCCCAACCACATGAAATCCCACAGTACCACTCCACATTGGTCAGTTGTTCACTACTGTTAACAAAAAAAAGCAATGACATAGAAGGCAAAAATCAGCAAAAAAGGTCGAAGCATGAAAATGTTTGACGACTTTTAGGCACAAAACATGAAGAACAGATATTAGTGCATATATACGAGCAACTTGTCATATCATGGTGCAGAATGATATTGTCCAATACAACAAATACCAAAAAAAAGCAAAAGCAGATATTCTTTCTGTTGCCAGCCATTTCATATTCTAGCGACCTGTCATATCGTGGTGCAGAACATTACTGTCAAATGCGTTTCCCCTTTCCCAGTCCCATACTGTACAAAATATTGCGCCCACACCCTGTGTGCGTATCTCCAAGAAGTGCCGCCCGCAGTCCCCGAACATTCAACAATGTTCCGAGTGGTATAGTAGGTGCAACTCATTTTTGTGGCGCCCCCAGTGCTAGGGGTGGAGGGGACAGTCCACTTTGCACCTGGCTGGTCACCCTTAGGTGTGGCGTTGGGTGCTCCTCTTCCACCAGGCGGGGGGGCTGAGGACCTTTGCCCTCAACCAGGGTTATCCTTACCGGGGGATCTCCCAGGGTATTGGCCTTCCCCCTCGGGTCTACCATCACCGGCGTGCTTACGCCGCTCATCTTCCGCTATCTTGAGTTTCCCGGACTCGCGGCGATTGACTATCTCTAGTTTCCTGCTTGCGCTGCAGTTGGAACATGCAAGAACTTTGCCCATCGCAGTCGTGCGCTTGGCGGGGTCAACCCTTATCGTCCGTATAACAACAGTCCAAAAGATTAGGGGCCCCTTTAGCATTGGAGGGGGGCCTCTCTCTGATATGTTTTAACAGCCCACCACGGCCCTTCCAAGGGTTAGAGTGGGGTTAAGGCAACCTCCCTCCAGGGTTCCTTTCAGCAGGGGCCTTCTTTTGCAGATGTTTGCGCAGGTACCTGTCCATGTGGAAATCATTCTCCCTCTCCATGGCCAACTCCATCAACAGATCAACAAGGTCTCCCTGCAGTTCTCCCAGGTGTTGGGAGGAATCTTCCCTACAAGCCATAGGTGAGGCTCTGTAGGACCATAGGACGTGGGGTTCATGTGTCCCATGAGCTGTTCTAGCTGCGCCACAAATTCTCACATACGGGCCCCTGTAGGGAATTTTGGGGATTGAAGGCAGCTCTTGGGGCAGAGCAGATGAAATTGTGCACATGGGCTCTAGCCAAGGTTGCCGTGTACCCTATTTTGAACCAGCTTCTGACTCAATGACTTTCATTCGGACCTTCAATCCTTTCATCGGTCCGAAAACGAGTCAGAACGATGAGAAATTGGCCATTTCCCCCTACATTTTACCTAAAATGAAGAAAATTGTAAAATTGTCCTAAACGGCCAAATGTTTAGCAATTCAGTTGCGTGGTTAACAAAAATGCCAGATGTGCGAAAACGCTCAAACCATGGCACCTTTTCACTACTTTTAGACGGGTAGTTAAGGTTCATAGCTTTGTACGTCTCAGAGCATATTCTGCTCCCAGCCCGTCCACATGAAGGCCCACAGTACCACTCCACATTGGTGAGTTTTTCGCTACTGTTAACAAAGAAAAGCAATGACATACCCGACAAAAATCAGCAAAAAAGGTCAAAGCATGGCAATTTTTGACTACTTTCAGGAACAAAAACATGAAGAACAGATGTTGGTGCTTATATACCAGCGACATGTCATGTCATGGGGCAGAATGGTACTGTCCAATACCACAAATACCAAAAAAAGGGAAAAACAGATATTGTTTCTGTTGCCAGTGATTTCAAATTCTAGCGACCTGTGATATCGTGGTGTAGAATGTGATTGTCAAATGATTTCCCCTTCCTCACTCCCATACTGTACAAAACATTCCGCCCACACCCTGTGTGCATATCTGCAAGAAGTGCCGCCCGCAGTCTCCGAACATTCAACAATGTTCGAAGTGGTATAGTAGGTGCAATTCATTTCCAAATGGGTCAAGAGTAGCCCCCACCTGGGTGCCTATCTCCAAGAATTGCTGCCGTCAGTGACCAAACATTTGACGTTGCCGCCTGTTCCCCGAGCATTCAACATCTCACACACATGTACAATGCAGATCTGCACATGCACTTCTCAGACACTCCCGGAACAACTGCCTGTCGCAGAGATTGCACAGGGGGTTGGGAGCAGTCTCAATGCAGACCGCAGAGCCTCTACCCAGAAGATCATCCTCGGCAGCCCGCTGGAACTCTTCCTTTTTCCTTGGGCACGTTCTGGGCTATCAACCAAGGAAGAAAACAAACCTCAATGAAATAATGAATCAGTCCGGAAACCAAAACATATGACAGGCCTTCCAAGAGGCTCTAATGTATAAAAGAACCATAAAGAAACCTGCAGCACAAACCAAAGAAACAAATGATGAAATACCTCACAAACAGCTGGATGTTGCGGCTGGCCATGCACGCCAATTCATAGCCCACAATGGGACAACGGCATCAGATCTGCTCTATCATGCTGAAACCAGATGTGAACTTGTTCAATTTCCTAAGCTATCCAAGCAAACCCTGCCACAACCCTATCCAAGTCCCTAGGGTGCATTGTACCTGCAGCATCCTTTCCCCCGGACCCCTTCGATTTACCTAGACCTGGCCGCCAGGCTAAAAAAAACAACGAACGAGCGTGGGTGGGCAGACGGCAGCTGGTGGCGCACAAGAAGCATACCACGCATAACACACATACCTCGCACAACAAAAGTCACCTAGATCGAGGGCAGGGAACTGATAAGATGACATTGAGCGAATTGTCTATCTGTGAATGCAAAACTGCAAATATGCAAACTAACGGTGACGCCCCAAGCACGGTATCCTAACGACGTAGCGTTGCAGGTGAGCCACTGAGGATGCCATCACACAGAAAACAAAATTCAAGGATGCGTGCCATGGTCCTATATTTCCTTTCCACCGTTAACCTGCCAGTACGTCAGGCCCCGGGCCTCTGTAGCTACTGTCTTGGCTTCTGAAGTCTGGGCAATGACAGATACAGGGTTCAGATCATTTGTTCAGAGTGCACTGGATTGATTCACAAATAGGGAGGGGGTACATGTGCCTTGATGCAACACTGATCAGTCGCACACAGCTGCCGTCCGTCCATATGGCATGAGACAATTCACAACAGTTTTGATGACAAAGATCTGAGGCAACAAGCAAAGGTAGCCTGCAGCCCGAGCTGACACTCATTCTCTAGCACCATGGCAAAAAAATCAAAAGCGGATGAACACTGTATGCACTGCAGCGAAGCGGACTGCGGCTACTCGAAACAAACACATACGACAACGAGGTTTGGTAAGCAGTTCCTCAGCAGAGCCTCTAATGTCTATGCAAGCCCCAAATCCTTCAGAAACATCAACAAAGACCTTGGCAACGGCAATGCCAATGCCAGAGGTAGAAGTGGGAGGGTTAACAGTGCACCTTCTAACAGAACGGCAGAGAGGGTCTAACTAACAATAGGAAAAAAGAGAGTGTCTTTTAATGTTTGACTAGGGATGCATAGCTGCAGAGAACTACATTTGGTTTTGCCAAATTCGCTGCAAATTCGTTCGCCACGCAAATTTCTCTCCGACTTTGCTGTGAAATTCACAGTACTGCGAAATGGAGCCGAATTAGCGCTTCAGATTCGCTGGCGACGCCAAAATAAGCACGCGTGCGCCGCCTTTTGCGCATATGAAAAGGTAATTTTGCACGGTGCTATGCAATCATTTTTTGACCTTATACAATGAAATTTATGATGATTCCGCTTCGATCGAGGTGCTCATTGTTCTGTGCGGTGCCTGCATACTGTAGAAATCAATCAAAATCTTAGGCGGCTCAAGTTGCATGGTACAAAACGACGGAAAGTGCCCAAAATACATGGCCTCAAAAAACATCAAAAGAACCATTCTTTGGCTTGCAAAAAGTCAAGCCGCTTTTGAAACACCAAAAGAACTCTTATGTAAGGAATTTTTTGGCCTTTTCTTGGTCCTGATGGGTCGAAAAAAGCTTTCTTCGGGGCAATGGACTGTTCCTTGGGCGAGGCCTCGCGCAAGGAACAGTCCATTGCCCCTCCCAAGTCAGGTAATGATGGTAGAATTGAGGAATCAAGCAGGCGCCTACACGCGTGCGCCGCCTTTTGCGCAGATGAAAAGGTAATTTTGAACGGTGCTATGCAATCATTTTTTGACCTTATACAATGAAAATTATGATGATTCCGCTTCGATCGAGGTGTCCATTGTTCTGTGCGGTGCCTGCATACTGTAGAAATCAATCAAAATCACTAATCTATATAGAAGATACAGATTCCGAATTTGGCAGCGGCGGTCTTCATTGAAAATACAGAAAAAAATTTACAGGAATTGACATTCTGCCAATTAAAAAGTACAGAAATCCGATTTACAGAAATGCTGTTCGGCGCTGCTGCCGGCACTGCTGCTGCCTGGGAAACCGACGGATTACAAAGATGATTTGCGCGCGCTCTGCTGAGAGGGAGTACCCTAGCGGCCAGCGCGCTGGTGTACGACCCTGAGCGAACGCTGAGCACAGCGGGAGGGTATTAAGCATAGATCCTCCGATGATGTCCAGCATTAAAAGATAAGGAAAACATCCAAGCAGTCCGGGCTACATTATTAAAAAATCAGGAAAAAGACATCAGACAAAGCTTCTCAACGGAGTTATTATTCTGTATTTCGATTGATTTCTACAGTATTTGTTTTGGAAACAAATTTTGGATTTCAGTTTGGACCGGACCACTGTATCCGCTTTGCTCTACTGAACACAACAGTGCTCTTCGTCCCTCCCAAAAAGCCACCAGTTCGGAGAAAAATGCGTCGCCAACTTTTAATTTTCAACCTGGTGTTTTCTAACTTTGGACAGTCAAAACACGTTCTACCTTACCTACCCTTATTCTGGTACCCTCCTTACCCTTTCGGGTTCCGTGCACGCAGAGAAATCCTTGTCACCAGGTATGGAAAAGTCCAAATTTCACTGTCATTAAATCCTACACTGCCACAATGACTGGCAGTGGAATAATGAACGGAATTATCATAAGTATGAACCAGGTGTTAGATGATTGGGGTGCCGATTGCTACTTTGCTTGATGTTCCTGCTGTATTTGGTATTTCTTTTCTTAGCCCAACTGGAGTGCAATGATTGAATTCAAGAATGAAATGAATGAAGCCCCAATAAGGGCAAAAAGTGAATCACATGTGATTGTTCGTGTGTGGCTTGGTGATTTTGCATGCTTTGTTGTTTCTTTTCCAAACGGCATTCGAAATATGCAAGGAAGCGCTTGTAGATGTTTATTTGGTATTCTTGGTTTTGATTTGTCTTCACCTGTGTGAAATCTTCTAAGCACTTTGACTGAAAGGAAAAATGCTGCAAATTGCAAGGTCACAGAAGCGTTTGGTTTTGAAACACTTTATGCCATACAGTAGTTGTTAGCACAACCACCCCCCCATGGATTACTTTTATGCAACGAGATAAATTGAGACATGGTAGGAAAACTTGAGTGAGCCTATGGGTTCTCAGGGGTGGCCGGATTCAAGAGAATTCGAGGGAAATCGAATTTGGAGTTGCAAATTTTAATTCGGGGGGTTCGACCAGTTTGTGCGAATTCGGGGCAAATTTGAATTTGATCAAGTTTGTGCAAATTCAAACCTGCATCCCTACGTATGCCCACAGTCTCGAAAAGAACCAACCAAGCAATAACCACAACCACAACCGGCCTGCTTATACCACCGGTCGCGAACGACGGTTCAACAAGCGTGGATTATCTCAGCCTCATGGCGAGCGAAGGTAACAGGCTCTATAATGTTGAGAATGGCAAAAACAGTCCTCTGTGGTCAGACAAACAAGCGGGGGGACATTGATGTTTGTGCGAACTGCTGTAAAAGTGCCTTCTTCATTCCAGGGTAAAAAAAAACCCCAACTAACAGTGGCATGAAGGGGGGGAGGGTGTAGGTGACACGACCCTTGACACAACATGGAGGGTGCCGCAACAACTATGTTGCTATACCCGTAGCTTGCAGAGGCGATGCGATTGAACCTGACATAGAGGGTCCCGACCATGGCCATAGGGGCTCCAGCCAGCTGGACCCACTCTGACATCAGAATTCACCTGAAGCGCACTCCCCATTCCTGATACATCGGGCTGGTACTCTAGGGGTGCCGCCCTGGATGGGCTAGGTACCCGATGAATCACTTCAGCGCCATTGCAGTATGTAGCCTCCATGCGGGGGCGGAGATCATACTAAACCGCATCAGTGTACCCGAAAAAGGTATTCTATGCACAACAATTCTAAAACAACTCACCAGACATAAAAGAACAACCAGGGTCGGCCTGTTTATGCTTATGGTCTCGAACCTGCCCCAAACAAGCGATGGTTCTCTCACCCTCACAGCCGGCGAAGGTGACAAGTCCAAAGAACCAGTTTCTTGCCCATAAATTCAAAGGCTGGCAAAAGACTACTTGTCAGGGATGGAAACTCTGAAAGTGCTAACACAGCAGATGAAGTTTAGTGCTGCTGCACCCCGTCGCCAATGTGATCGCTCCGCCAAAAGCATTCCCCAATAGTCGCTGATAGCACCGGCAGCTCAAGTTGAATCAGAGGCACCCTGCTAGCCCAGGACGGATGATGCGAATCCTGATGGCGTTGCCGGCAGTCCCTGTAAAGTTCTGGAGGCGCAAGATTGACAATCTGTCACCAACAAAGCAGCAGCAGTGGCTTCCGGTGGCCCCTGCATCCCACTATGATTCAGCAGTGCCCCAGTAGCCCCAGACGGCAAATGGGCAGGATGTTGTCATCGCTGGCAGCATGTGTCCAAAAAGCAGGACGCAAGAAATCGACAATGTGCATCCTTCATCTCCATCAGTGGCACCCTCAATCTGATGAAGGAAAGACAACGCAGTAGAGCAGAGCATGGCTGCAACTTGAATGGTTGCAAATATGGCAAAAGAAAGGATGGACAGGTGGAGGGGGAATGTGTGCCAGGGGTCGATATCGGGGCAGGTATTTATCCTCCCCCCTCCGAGCCCCCCGCCCCCCCCGCCCAGATGACAAACCTCCGATTGCGATTGCTGGCAGGTCCAACCTGGGCAATTTCCATTCTTTCGATGGTTTAAAAAAAACAGCTAGTTTTGGCCCTCACCACATACATCTTTCAGTTCCACAGTTTCCGCTAGATCATTTTGTTGGGTCTCATGACATGTCTTGAAAACAATTTTTTTTTTCAGATTTCAGGTGCTCATTGGGTGCATAGGACCCACACCTGATGATGGAGTAGTAGCCTGACACCTCCGGTATGGTTGTTCAATGTTGAGCATCCAAATTCCGAAGTATATACCACTTTACACACTCCAGAATGACAGGCTAACAAAGTGCTCAGAAATACTCAGGGTTCCGCTCTGTGATACCTCTGTGGGGCTGGTGATGGAGCTCATCCACTTCAGTAGGAAATCCAAGCAAATTGCCTGCTCGAAGAATTCGTGAAGTTGAATGAAGAAGAAAGCGGTGCATTGCAGCGGCGTACCAATCTGTGCTCAACTGCACGACATGATATGTCCAATCGGCGCGCAGAACTGTTTCGTTGTGCATAGCAACGTTCTCATATTGCCAAGACAAGATTTGCCGGCCCATACAATGCATCAACCTCCTGTACTCCTCGAGGGGATCTGCCAAGGGCCTGACATCTTTGAGCGCCCCATGCGCAATACGGAACCCCTCGGCGTCCACACAATATTTTGGCCGCCTCTTCTGGAGACGATCCCAAAACAAGTCAATGTATAGGATTGGTTTTGCCTCCTTTGGGTCCACCTGGGAATCTCCCTTCTCACCGGTTCCTCTTTTTGGATAGCTGATTACCTCTCGCGTAGGTGGCCTGTACAGCTCCTCCCCGTTAAACATGCTGCAAAATACATCGCAAGCTTGGTTGCATGATGTTCAGAGAGCTGGGTCTTGAGAAATCAATAGAGTCCTTTCACCACGGAGACCGTCAACACAATGGACCATTCGGTCGTACCCAATGTTTTCCACATGCTTAATCAGTGAAATCAGCCCCGGTCCACCTCATCTGGCCGACATACGTTGCTCTAGCGCCTACCCTTGACCCTTACCTGCACTGATTGGCCAGCTCCCATGTTCCCCCTCTTCCGCCACAGCAGCGGCCAGGCCGCAGGTTCGGCCCCCACCGACGACGTGGCCAGCCTACTTATAGCATTGGCCCGCGCGTCACCCTCAGGACCACCCTGCACGTCACCTCCAGCCGACTGGACAGGCACCCCCCAGGACTAAGCTGCTGTTGTGAAGACCATGTAGATTACACGTATATGGAGGAGACCGCATACTTGGTGCTACGCCGCCGTGTAGTACCGCCATCGCAACGCTGATGCCACCCGCGAGCCGCCACCGCACGCACCGCCGCAACTGCAAGGCCGTGGTCAGACGGTTAGACTATGAACATGCCCTCAGGCAGTGTCCCTCTAGTTTGTTAACGGGGCCCAGGGATGCCCCTGCAATCCTCCTGAGTTGTTAGAGGGGTCAGGGGGACACCCCAGTACCGCCATGCGACTCCGCCGTACCCCCACAGTACGGCTCCCCAGTACCGCCGCACGTCCCCGGTACTCCCACCATACGGACCCCGGTATTGCCACGCGTACCCCTGTGACCCCAGTACACCTTCTCCTGCAACTCCGCGTACCTTTCAAGACAGCACCTCCCAGTACCGCCGCGCATACCCCCATGATCGTACATCGTCACCTTCAACTCCGCGTACCCCTCTTGATAGCACCTCCTAGACCGCCACGCCATCCCAAGTACGCCCACCATACGGTCCACCCGACCATCACGCCGTCACAATCCTCTTTGCACATTTGTTTGCTTCCGGGGCCGGCAGGCTGATCCTGCAACCCCGTGCAACGCGCCCAGGGGGCGTCGCAACGCATGCACTGCAGCGCTGGTAGCGACGCTGCTTGCCCCCACACAAATCTGCGAACCCCCGAAGTATCCCGAGCAACTACTCCCGTAACTGCCGTAGCCAGGCCGCCAGCAGAGACCCCGGTGTCATGGAAATACCCTACAGGGGCTTGGGCCTGATTACCCTGGTCAGGACGACCCATGACACCTCACTGTTGTATGCGGCGACCCGGGGCAGGCGAGTGAGGCATCCCTGTCCGACCCTCATGCACGGGGACAGTACCGCTCACCATCAGGGCGGCACGACCTGTCACATCGCGTTGGCCGTCATACGCCGCCTGCCATCAGGGCACTGCTTCTCAGGTGCCACCCCCTTTGCTGCGTCCAGCATAGGGACGGTGGCAAGCGCACCTACATTTACCACAACGTGTCAATCTCCATTACCCCCGGCCCCTACCACGCCGTCACCCTTTCCTCCGTGATGCCACAACCAAAGTACCCGCGAGTCGCCCTCCAGAGCCGCCCACCACAGCAGCAGGGGCAAGGCTTCCGTTGGCGCATCGGGGCACGTCACCCCTTCCACCCAGACGCTCTTCAGGTCATCCTGGATTGCCTTCCAGGCACTTGAGGACATCTGTCCAGAGTGCCGCAGCGTCCACCTCGCCTTAAGCCACCCCCTACTGGCACGCTCCCGACACATCCCGCATAGTGGAATGGAGGCACATTGATGAACCCAAACTGACGTCGTCTCTCTGCACCCGTGGCATTGCTGAGGGAGCACGGACCGCAACGGAACGCAGCCACCATCACAACACTGCGACCACAGGTCCTCCCACACATCACAGCACGCTTCCTGGAGACAGAGCTAAGCACTTGCCAGCGCGTGCAGTGGCACAATTGAGCAGGCTGCGCCTCGCTTCATCCCACGCCGACACCGGGCGGAGTATCGGTTGTCCGTTGGGCATCATCGGTAGGCTCTCAAGCAGCTGAGGCCACCGCGCCACTTTCAGGCTGCGTGTGCCATGCGTCAGGAGCTCCCGACCGTATTTCGGCACGATCCCCTAGATGACATCAACCCCGTCCAGCCCCGGGCCCCTGGGGGACGCGGGAACCAAGCGTTGTCCTCTCGCCCGAGCCTCAAGGACCGAACATTAGGCCCGGGGCATTGAGGGTGTGACAGGCATCGGCAGCCACGTGGTTGTCCCCCTCGGGCAGACAGAACATGGCCTCCGTGACGTGGCGTTGCGCGTCGTTGCCCTGCACCTGTGCCTTTTGCTTGGAGCCCGCCAACACGGCCATGGACCGCCGCTCTGTGACCGCTGGGATGGCGCGTCGCAGCTGCCGGTCATACAGCCACAACGTCCCCACGTCGAGGACGACAGCTACCGCCAGGACAGAGGGGTGCACAGAGGCTGCTGAAAGACCGGCAGCACCTCGCGAGGCCAGCCCATGACGTTCCCCACAACCGAATGGCCTGCGTACAACTAGAGCCAGGGATCACTTTGGCGGTCAGGGCCGCTCACCAAGGTACCAGTCACCGGGGCCCAAGACCGCGCTGATACCACGTGGGACCACTCTCTGAACGCCGGGAAGTCCCGAGTCATCAAAGAACTGATCCACTGGTTGGAGACCGGCGCCACTGCCGTCATCCAGTGAGGGAACAAGGACATGGCCTCCTCGTGCCCGATGTACGACCCGGGCACCAACAGCGCGTGCAGCGGCGCCCTCTGAAAGGTTACCTGCAGGTAGCTAGGGAGGCCGTCGAACGGGTTCCACGGCTGACGCCGTTGGACCCTCCCTGCCAGCGGGCAGAAGGGTGTGTCACCTCGCAGAAACGCGTACACCGCCCTCCTGCGATCTCGCTTCGGCAGCTGCATGATATGGGTGAGCCGATGATTCCTGCGGGCATACACATCGTCCCCAACCTGGACCATGTCCTCTACAAAGAGCTTGGCCTTCGCAGGGCCCCGGGACGACGCCGCACGCACCGCCGCGAACTGCCGCTTCAGGTCCCCGGGGACGATACCCGCAATCAGGGATTCCATCCACCTGCAGCCGTGCTCCCTCCACGCCAAGAACTCCACCGCCCTGTCCGTCAGGGGGAGCTCCTCTGTGAACTCCACCACACGCCTGCACAGGAGTCGTGCCACCTCCTCATCTCGCGCACACAGCAAGCGCATGTGGCCAATGTCCTCCTTCGGCCCCCGACAGACGATACAGTGGTGGGCCAGTATTGCCACACGTGTGAGCTTCTGCCTCCACTGTGGCATGACCTGCATGGTGGATAAACAACCGTCACGTGCCCGCAGCAAATTTCCTTGTGTTGGGCCGTGGTGCACAGCTCCCAGGGGCACCGCCTCACAGGCACCAGTGGGTGGTTTGTGGGCCCTGGTGCGCGCCGCCAGCGAGCGCCACTCCACCTCCCTGACCAGTTGAAGGGCTTGCATGGAGGGCACACGCAGCTCGAGCTCTCGATCATCTCCAGGGAGCAAGAGGATGGTGTGCTCTTTGGGCAGGACGAGATGAACAGGTGGGGCCATTGCACGGGCTGTGGCAGAGTCCGGCGCCTCAAGCGGGACTGCTGCCAAGTGCGAGCTCTGCCGCACCACCCAATGGTGTGGCCCCCCGACTCTGCGTGGCAGCCGCCGCAGCCCCTCCACTATCCAGGTGAGTGCGTGCTTGGTGACCAGATGCGAGGTCGGCCCCTTGATGCCACCGTACAGGGCCTCCTGCGCCCATTGTAGGTGCGCTCCAATGATGGAGGCATCCACCACGTGCACTGTGCATGCCGACGGGGGCGTGTACAACAGGTATGCTGCCGCGCCGATAATCTCCGCCTCCGGGACCATGCCGTAGATGGCACCTGTCCACGTGTGGATGTCGAAGTTCCTCTTTGGTAGCGCTGCAACACCGACACCATTGACGGGTTTGCAGCCCCGCACCACTAAGAAAAGTACATAGTTGGTGTCAGTTGAGAACGTTTTGAGTCGTAGTTTCTTGCCATTGACCCCTTGGTCCATCTCAGGTGGCCGCAACAGTACAGTTTGTACCGAGATGTCTGCAAATTTGATATAGGTGATTTGCCCGACTTACCTACTTTTTTTTAATCGCACAATTTGACTACTCATTTTTGTGGGCCAATTACCCACAAAAATGCATGATTGTCCTCTAAAAAAAGCGTCACAATTTTTGCCATTTTACCCACTCTTCTGTAAAATGCATCATTTTTACGGGGTCGTTCGACGATAAAACCCTGCTCCTTGTTTTTCTCCTCCCCTTCCTTTTTTGCACCCCTGGAAAAACCAAGTTTTACCCCAATGGTTGCAAAAATGTTGTAAAATGATAACATTTTGCTATTCGTATTGCGAGGCCTTGCAATACAAGCCATCAATCAAGGTAATTCCTATCAATTACCCACGCCTTGAGGGCACACATACACAAACAAAATGAGAAACACACTGTCAATACATTTCCTGCGTTGAAACATGAGGTGTTCAGAATGCGAGGCCTCCCAATACTGACTGTTGCCTTAGGATTCACCCGAAGAAAGGAGCAGAAATCGCAAGTTGCCTATTCTGGGATTGTGAGGCCTTGTAATGCGAGACGAAATATCTCTTAGAAGAGAGCTGCAGCGCGAGCAGAGCGGTTACGTCTTCTTCTTCTTCAAACCTTGCTGCCAATCTCTTGCTTCTCGGTGGGGAGCCCACTGCTGATCCCCGATCTTGAAGGCTCAGCGTCCTCTTCACGCCTGGGGCTGCCTCAGTGTTGTCTGCTTTGGCTCTGCTGCCGCCTTGGTCCTTGGCTTTTTTGGCTTCGGCGTGTGGCTTGCTTCTGGCTCGTCTTCATCTGCATCGCCACCCTCGAACGCCTGGACCTGCATTGAGTTCCGAGGAGAAAGTATATCGGTTGTCTTCCCTTTGTGTCCACTTTTTGGCCGTAACGTTGGAAATCCTTTCGAAGTACAAGGCACGCGCAAATTCAACCAAAATACTCCGTGTTCTGAACAATCATGCGATCATTGTAGATGGAAGAAAATCGGCATACTATGAACATAGAACATATGTACATAGTGTTTCATCGGAGGATTGGAGAGAACACATTGTATGTAACACGCAATGAAATCAACATTGCACATGTGGCGATTGGAGAGAACACAATGTATGTAACGCAATGAGATCCCAAATCCCCAATCAGAAATTCACTGATGAGAAAGAACACATTGCTTGTAACATGGAATGAAATCTGAAATCCCAATTCAGAAATGCAGTGATTATTCCTGATCCCTAAATCTGAAATGGTCGAATGCTCCAAGATCTGGCGACCAACAGGGCGCCCATGCGATCTCGATCATTACGCACCCATCTGGGTGTCCATTTTCTTACACTCCCTTCCCAGAACGGACCCACTGGTCTGTTTCAAAGAAAAATGATCACATAAAATAGACACTCAGGCAGTGCTACTTGGACAGCCCCTGTGCTGTCTGCAGGGGGGGGGGTGAGATTGTCAGAAACGGGCGTAATAATTGAATCCGCGACAATCAAATTAGGGGAGGGTAGAAAAAAGATTTTTCAAATTGTTTTTTCTCGTCACCCTGGACCACAATCTGGATGTCTGATGCCGCCAACTGTGTGAGGTGATTGCAGAATGGTTTCCTATGGATAGCACTATCGCGTTCAGCAACCTCAAAATAGGGGGGTTACCCACCTCGGGTGCTGAAATTGGTCAAAAAGTTCAAAATAAACTTTTTTGGTACCAAAAACTGTCAAGCTCAGTCAAATTCAGTCAATCCGGGGGGCTGGTGATGGAATTGTTGGCAATCAGGGCGCAATTGGCGAGAACCGGACCTCAGCATTGAGCCAGGCACCCTCAAATTAGGGGGACTGTGGGGGTGTGTGACGTTACTTCTGGCCAACTTCCCCAAAAAGAACAATTTTCGGCTGAAATTTTGGCTAATTTTCGCCAACTTTTGCCAAAAACTACCCTGCAGGACCCTGCTGCAAGCCACCAGAGGTCATCTGGCGACGAACGAAGGTCGTTAGTGCATTGGGGACCCTCGAAATAGAGGGGGTTGTCACGAAGCGGACCCCCCTAAGGCTAAAAATTGACAAAGATGAATTTTTTTTGCCAAAAAATCGATTTTCGCCTCATGTCAACCAGAAATCAGAATCTGCAGTGGGCGGGGGGGGGGGGGGAAGGATATATATCAGTGTCCCTTGGGTCCAAACTGATATCATAATTGAATTCGGCATATCAAAAATAGGGGGTTTACACCCTTCACTTGTCTGAATTGACCACAAAGTGCAAAAGCCCTATTTTGGCCATCAACATTTGGTGTTCCTTCTGATCACGTGAAAATCTGTCAATCTGGACACATCCCGGACCTCACAGCGACGTCTGGCTGTCAATTGGTTTGCAACACGCGCCACTGTTGCACTCAGCACCCTCAAAATAGGGGGGGTGGCACCCTGCATAGCCCGCCCGGGTTCCAGAGGTGAAAAACACATGTTTCGGGGAGGGGGGGGGGGCTGTCAGAATTCTGCCAGCCAGCGGGCTGGATCCCTGATGTCGACCAGGAATTGCGCCAAAAATTCAAAATGGGTCAAAATTTGGTTCCAGAAATTTCTAATGACCCTTTGAGACCCCGTTGAAGTAACTCAAAAAATTGTAGTTCTGTTGTAACCGTCTGCAGACCCCTGTGAGCCTCACAAGATGACCCTGTCGGGCTGTCAAAATTCTGCAGCTGAATTAGTGTTTTTCTTAAGGGGGGGGGGTGTCTGGTAGGTGAGCAGGACCCTCGCAAGGGTCTAGCACTCCCACATGTGACTTGCTTTAGTCAAATGTGTTCAATCAACCACACTTTTGAGAGGGGTTGTGTATCTCTTGCTGTCTACCGCGCGCCCACGCGACCATGGCGATGTCAAGGGAGTCGGTACACGCACCAAATATGTGACACATACTCATTCCCCCACTCCAACCACACCTGCCAAGATGGGCAGGGCCCCAGGATGGGCCTAGCACACCTAAATTCAGCAATTTTCAGCACAAGGCCAAGTTGCGGGGCCTAGTACTGATTTTCACCTTGAATTGAGGTTAAGCGAGGGTAAAGGAATGTGTGGTGTACCGTTTGGAGGATTAGGAGGGTGAGATGCACACACGGTGATCACATCAATGAAAATTCTGTCTGACTGCGTGTGAGTGACGTGTGGGAATGTTTTATCTTCCCCGACCTATATGCGGAGCGCCTGGCCTGCTTGTCGGCCTTGCGGTACGCCGATCGCCGTGATGTCGGCGTTGGCTGCTGTCCATAGATCTCCTCGTACTCCTCCGTGATGACGGGCGGTGGTGGCGGCGGCGGCAGCCCGTAGAGCTGCTTGAATCCCGCCGTGGAAATGAGCTGCTGCCGAGGCGGGGCGAGCTGCATTGCTGGCGGCCGGTAGAGCTGCTCGTATGGCATCGTGGGGATGAGCTGCGGCGGGGGCGGCGGGGGCTGCGATGCCGGCGGCCTGTAGAGCTGCTCGTATGCCGTCGCGGGGATGAGCTGCAGCGGGGGCGGCGCGGGCTGCGATGCCGGCGGCCCGTAGAGCTGCTCGTATGCCGTCGCGGAGATGAGCTGCGGCAGAGGCGGCGCGAGCTGCGGCGATGGCCCGTAGAGCTGCTCGAATACCTCCGGGATGACGGGCTGCGGCGGCGCCACCCCGAGCGGCTCGAGCGTTGATGCGACTGCAAGCGGCTGGAGCGCGGTGGCGTCGAAGTGCTCGAGCGTCGACGGCGCTGGCGAAAGCGCGGACGCGAGCTGCTGCTGGTCTGCCGTGACCTCGCCGAACCCGGAATGTGGAGGATAATCCTGGACGTAGACGAGGGCCACCTGCGCGGGCCTCCACGACTCTGGTTCGATGGCCGCTAGGTCCCGGTGGTGTTGGTCTTGTTCTGAGATGATTTCGTTGAACGCGAGAGGAAAGGATCTGGCGTGGGAAGGGTGAAGGAACGATGACGAGGTGAGGTAGGAGAGGGGGGGGGGCGGTCGATACAAAATCCCGCACGAGGGACGAGCCGACCTCCGTAATGAAATGAATGCTGCAAGGCCCAATGCATGGGACCAGATGTGCCTTCCCCATGACAACCCAACGCAATGCAAAACTCGGATAGAGTGACTTGTGCTGCGCAAGACCCTACCACAGGGTCTAGCCACCACACTTCAGTAACTGCCAAAGCCCTGTTTAGGGCAATGGTTCTTACTAAGCCCCATCCATGATAAGAAAAATCTGTGAGCGCGAAGGGAGAGGGGGGGATGTGCTATCCAACACCCTATAAGGGTCTAGGTAGCCCTGCTTGTCCCATGACCCTATGTAGGGTCTAGGGTATATTGTACTGATGCGCGGGATGGTCTGAGAACCTCTCCAAGACCGTGAGAGGGTCTAGGGAGGCTTGGATGTCCCAAGACCCACTACTGGGTCTAGGGTAGTATAATTTGTAAGGAGGAGTGGCGTTGTGACCGTATAAAGACCCTATGAAGGGTCTAGGTAGGTCGGTATGTCCCAAGACCCTCTACGGGGTCTAGGGTAGACATGAAATGGAGAGTAGGAGATTCATGATAAGCTGTCCAGGACCCTATAAAGGGTCCAGGTAAGCGTGTAAGTCCCAAGACCCTCTAAAGGGTCTAGGGTGAATGAATTCCAAAAGAGGGGTAGTGTGATAACCTATCCAAGACCCCATGAGGGGGCTAGGTAGGTTTGTATGTCCCAAGACCCTCTGAAGGGTCTAGGGTAGAATGAATCTGAAAAGAGGGGTGGCGTGGTAACCTTTCCAAGACCATGTGCAGGGTCTAGGTAGATGTGGATATCCCAAGACCCTCTAAAGGGTCTAGGGAGCAGCGAATTTGAAAAGAGAGGTGGCGGAGTAACCTTTCCAAGACCCTATGAAGGGTGTAGGTCGGGTTGGATATCCCAAGACCCTCTGAAGGGTCTAGGGTAGTATGAACGGAAAGAGGGCCACCTATCCAAGACCCTATTAAGGGTCTAGGTAGGTACAAAATGTTGGTGCGATGTATTGGAAAAGATTTTGACCTCCAAGACCCTATAAAGGGTCTAGGTAAGCCTAAGTTGCCCGTACCCGATACTTGATACCTGATACGCTTCCTGTTTCTCTTGGAACGCTTGCGCCGCTCGTTGCGTTCTGTCGTGGTCTCCTTGTCGTGCTCCTTTCGTGGCGGGACCGGCGGCTGGATCATGCCCGGAATGTAGTCTGCACCGGGGTACACGTTGTACATTGTCTGTACCACGTAGCAGGGTACACGCCGGACATCAGTCAGCCAACGGAGGTTCTTCTTGATGGACTCCATCATCCGTTCTGGGATAGGGACGTACCGGTGGACATGAAGGCTGCCGTACTTGAAGCAGTAGCCTCTCTGCACGGCTCTGCGTTCCTTAGGTGCGTCTTTTGCCTCCTCCAGCACCTCAAACGCCAGCCCAAAATCATCTGCGAGATATTGGGGCTTGCGGTGGTGGATGCTGGGGGGGATGAAAACGATTTGTCCGTTCGTTACATTGTAAATCTGAATGCCGCCGAGAGGATCCAGATCTGTGGCTTCGGACGTGACGGTTTCCTCCAAGGATAGATCCTCCTTGGTCATTCTCATCTTCCAGAACAACGGACTCACCCACACCCGCCAGGTGGGACTGCCACGCATCAATTGATGGCCCGGTTTTCTTCGCACCATATGCCAGGGGCTCGGAGTGAAGGCCACTATCCATCCCTCAGCAAAGGTGCGTACAAGTACGGGGCCATCTCATTGATGCGTATGATGGCGTCCTCGAAGAGATTTGCCATCACGACCATCTTGTCGTATCCGTTTTGCAGAAGCAACCAACGGAGAGCTTGGTCCTTGATCTGCCAAAGGTCAAGTGAATCACGATGACCTCCAATCAGCTTGGACCGGGCATGCGCCATTGTGTGTGTACCCTGATGATTGTATGATGTAGATGTAGTGGGACACTCCCTCCCCAAAACGTTGGCGAGGGTGTGTTATTTACTTGCACCTGCCAGATGGTCTGCAATAGATATGACGGTAGTGTGTAATGGATAGGAATGCATTGCCCGCACGTTCCAGATGTCTGGCCTGATATCACTTACAGCAATATCTAGGTCATGTTTGCGGTTGTAAGAGACCCATGCATCCGTGATCCGGTGCATGAATGCACTGGCTGGCTGCAATTCTGGCTTATCATACCCCTGATATTTAACTAGCCAGTGCATTTCCTTCTTTCTCCCTCTTGGGGCATGCTTTAAAATTTCTTCGACTACTCATTCAGGTGAGTCGACCGCGTATGACACATCTGTGTAGTAGTGCAGAGGGGGTGAATACCGATCCAATGGACCTATGTACGGTTCTAGATCCACTGTGTGAAAGACTTGCTCAACTCCCTCTTCCGTAATAACCCGGTAGCGTCCTGACCCGACCCTTTGTTGGACCTCATGCGGCCCTTTCCATACCCTATCCAACTTGGTGGATTGACGGTCGGCCCCTTGTCGATTGACACGCACCCAGACTTCCTCCCACTCTGTAAATATTTGTCTAGGGTGACGTTTTAAGAATTTTGCTGCTTCTTTGCGGTGAATCTCAGCTAGTCTATCCTTCACCATCTTACGGTCCTTCACCAGCTGTAAAAAAATGTCGCAGCATCGGCCCTACCGTCTTTAGGGATGGTCGGTGGCACGTCCTCAAAGCCAACTGCCCCGCTGCCATACACAATCCTGTGTGGGGTGTACCCCCACACTGGACCGGGTATATCATTCAAAGCCCAAAGGGCAAGGGGCAGTAGACGCACCCAGTCTCTTGAGCATTTTTGTTCTAAGATTTTCCTAAGACTATCAACGACCAACCCCACCGCGTTTTCAGCTCGTCCATTAGCCTTGGGTTTGTACACCGGTGCCTTGTGTTCCTCTACTCCACACAACTGGCAATAATGTTGAAACCACTGGCTGTTGATCAATTTATCATGATCACTAAATATTTCTTTGGGGAGTCCCCATTGTAAAAAAATTCGTGTGACAAAGAGGTCAGCAAGATCCTCCTGCGTCATCTTGCTATTACATGGTACAGCTGTGACGTAACCTGACAGTCTACATACCACTACCAAGGCCTGGTCATATGTCTCATTCCGGATTCTGACTGGGTTGCCTTTAAACGAGACAAAGTCAACGGCGATTGAAGAAAAAAAGTCGTCAGGAATGGGATAGCCCTCCATGGTGTCAGGCTGAACTCCCCTACGGTTTTTGACTGCCTGGCAAACCTGGCAGGCTTTAACAACTGTTTCTACTTCCTGTTTGATGTCACAATCCGGAACGGGTTTCTTGGCCATGACCATATACTTTCGTTTGAACATTTGCATTGTTTTATCTATCCCTGGGTGTGCATATGTGTGTATTGCTGTCAACACCTGTCGAAGGATGGGGAGGGTTATCTGTTCCATGCCATAAAAGTTTGAAAGCTCTACTCCCGGCATGTGCCAACTCATTTCCCTGAAATGTGACGGGAGTTTACTAAGCCCATGATCCTTCAAACGGAGGGAAATGAGCTTCCAGGGGGGGGTGAACTCCTCTTGAATTGTGTTGATGGATCCCTCATGTACTTCAGCATCTCCTTCTAATGGGTGTGACAGGTGTGAATACTCGTGTGCAGAACGTTCATCTAGGATACATGAGTCTAAGTCAATCTCATCCTCATCTAAAGTTGCTGAAATTTGTTTAAGACCTTTAGAAGCGTTACAACAAACCTTAAGGAGTCGTAATGCCTCTTCTTGACTGGAAAACTGACAAACCGTCCCCTCATGCGTCATACTGTTGAAAGCCCCCAAGGCTTCCGGGTACCTGCGTTGCAACAATTGTTGCCTTTCTGCACACTCCTCTTGCTCTCGTGCTGTCCACCCTGCCAGGTCCCTGTCCGAAACATGAAAATTGGTATCCTGGGCAGCCCCTGCTGGGTATGCCCAGCTGGACAGATTGTCGGCTTCCGCATTGTTCGCACCAGGGTTGTATTCTATTATAATATTCAACCTACTTAGGAATTCGTGCCACCGACCCCTTCTACCCAAAGGTCTGGATATGGCTGCACACCTCCTCCTTGTACCATTGTACTATGCTACTGTGATCAGTTTTGACCACTACCTCGGAAAACCGAATCCAACTTTGGAATTTCAACAGGCAGCACAACAAGGCATAGGTCTCCTTCTCCCTTCGTGTCCAGTGCATTTCGCCAAATTTTTTCCTTTTTTCCCTTGTCCCTTGAAGCTTGGGTTAAAAATATGCCACAGGCCTCCATTCCCCTGGAGCCTGTTTTTGTTTAAAGACTCCGCCAATAGCAAAGTCACTTGCATCTGTCTCAATTATCCATGCACCTGTGGGGTTGGGTAAAAAGAGTTCAACGTCTTTGGTGGGTGCAGCCTGTAGTGCTGCGAAACAACGCTTCATTTCTTCCGTCCACTCAATGTTCTTTTCAGAAGGCTTCAAGGGTATCTTTTTCCGTTTGATGGGTTCCCTGTTCCCGTCAAACTGCCCTTTGGTAGCTGGATCGGGTGTTTCGTACAAATACTTACCCCTAAGTGCCTCCATTAAAGGTGCGGCATATTCCGCATACTTATGTATATATATACTGTACCAGTTGGCCAATCCCAAAAATCCCTTTAATGCTTTGGGGGCTTCAATGTCCTCCCATCGTCAATGGGAGATTGCCGAGCACTTGGCTGGGTCCGGCAACCTCCTGCCCTCTCTCAGAATGTGGCCAACATATTTTACTTGCCGCATAAAAAGGAAGCACTTGGAGGGCTTTACTGTCAAACCTGCATCAGCAATGCGCTGGAAGCACTCACGCACGGCTTCCAAATGATATTGTTTGCATTCCTCCAACCTCTTCGGGTCGGACGGGATGGCTTCCATGTATGCTTGGCTATCCAACAGTTGTCCCTTTCCTGCTTTGGCTGGTGGGGGGGGAATGCCGGTTCCCGTTAGCACATCGTCTATGTATGGCCCCGACCTATCACAGCCATTCAGGATGTGGGCAACCATTTGTTGGAAAACTTGGGGTCCAACCTTTACTCCCATGGGGGGGACCCTCCAAAAATACACCCCAAAAGGTGTGATAAACCCTGTGCTTTTCTGACTATCCTCTGCTAGCCGCATCTGATGGAAGCCATCTTTCAGGTCCACCAGTGTCCACATAAAACTTCCCTCCTGTTTGGCGAGCTGGTCCTCGATGACTGGGATTGGAAAATGTTCACCCTTAAGGTGGCTGTTACGCCACCGATAATCGATCACCAGCCAGCATTTTCGTGTTGGGTTTTGGGACTAAGAAGGCCCGACTTACCCACCAGGTGTCATGGTGGTCCTGTGCGTTGTATATATATCCCTTCTCCTTGAATTCATTCATGCCAAAGAAGGTCCCTACCAGGACCGGCCCCCGCTGTGCCCCTTCCGCCTGTTACCCCTGCTGATTTACTCCGGATCAACGATTGCATTTCTCAAAATCCTCAAAGTCCAGGGTCCAAAATCCAAAAGAAAAGAAAATGTAATCCTCCTTCAACCCTGAACAGCAACCAGATCCCACAAATACAGCAATAACCCAATTCACAATCCAAATCAGGCTGCGGGCTTTCGTTCAGCACATCGATGGTTTCACGATGGCGGGCATGTACAAGAATTGCCCCAAGGAAGAAAGCCCTGAAATTGGCATATGAACACCAATAATGCAAAGTTGGGGAAAGAGGTAAACATACACATTCACAGCCATAAACCCCTCATTCCCTGTACTCAAGACCTTCCCTTGACTCACCAACATATTGCCCTGAACCAGGTCAAATGAGATGGCTGAATGCCATGTGTCACAAGTCACTACAGTAACCCCAAAAATGTGTTCACTCCCAAGCCTCTGAATCCTAGCCCAATGAGGGAGGTGGCGTGTCATGGCCTAGAGTGGCACTCGGGACCATGCCCTACCCTGACATAACCTTGGTTGGACTTGGAGTCGATCGGGCTCGGAGATATGCCCCATGAGTTTGAACTCATAACATGCCAAAAAACTGCCAATTCACACCATATTGGCCATATATCCAATATGTGCTTAAAAACTGAGGTTACCACTCATCTGAAGGCTCAAAGCATGCATGGAATCGAAGTCTAGTCTTCATGGAGGATAGAGACGAAAGGCCAATGCCCATGTACATCCCCATTTTACCCTCGAAACCCTATCAGATATGGGCGCCACGCACTGCCCAAGTCAGCCCATGATCTTGAGACCAATTCTTGTGATCCTTCGTGCACCAAGCCAAACGGAGTACGCGATCCGGCATATGGTGGTGTACAATACCAAAGCTTATGCCAACATATGAACAACATACCATGGTTCGACTCACCATAGGCTTCTTGCTGTTGGCCGGCCAGGTAAGTACACAAAACGCAAAAATGAGCAAACATTGAGTTCAAAAACATGAAAATATGACCAAATACAAAGTTGTCATGATAGTATATCTCTATGCTCACCCATGATATCCGCTCATGATTCAATACACAAATGATTGGAACCATTTGCGAACAATTCTCCCTCTTGGATCCCCAATCAGGCGCATGGATATACCTTCGCCACTCATATCTACATGCCCCATGAAGATGGGAGTGCACTCATGGATCTCTTTGCCAAACATACCATGAGCAATACATACGCGGTAGACTTGGTTTAGCGCTTTGAATTCCACAATTGAGACATGGGCAAAACCCTTGTCACGTATGGCTCCCCATCTCTTCGGCCACACGAAGATATATAACATGGGCGTGAGCATTTCAAGACATATACCATGCATATAAAACATACCCTCAAAAGTGGCTCCCACCATGATATGCCATGTCACTCCATTGACATAACTTCACGTTAAAAATACGTAGGAACCCAAAGAAAAGTATCTATGCAACCCCAACACTCATGCGGTACACTCGAAAGTCGCATTAAAATATTCGGTTGCACGGTCCAAGAGTTATATATCACTTTATACCCTCTTGACCATTCTCCCTTGCTACACCGGGCATGTTTGCGCACCAAAGGCGTTTGAGGCTTCTCAAATTAAGTTGAGACAAAGGCGCTTGCAACCCAACCTTCATTATTCTCTTTCCTCACACTCGCGCGTAGATATGACCCTTCAAAGTGGTCCCACGATTCACTTTTGTTTCCCTTATATCTCCAAGTCAAATGGGTGGCAAGTATAAGGGAAACCTGATTCGGGCATGGGGAAAAGAGTATGACCACTCGAAGAAGTCCAAAACAAGTGCGGCGATGTCGAAGTCGAAAATCCGATTTCGACATCGCGAAAAATTCAGATTGAAATTTCGAGTGCTTATTTAGAAAATTGCGGAAGCAACGAACCCTTTGCTGATGAAATCTGACCCTTCAACAGAGTATCCGCCAAAATATCTGGAAATAACAGTTAACCAACCGGTTAACGCAAAATCGCGAGCCAACTGACGGTCGCCGATACAATGACCATCAGAACGAAAGGCTGAAAAATTACAGAAACATCATGATAATAAAACCCTGTTGATTCCTGATATTCTGATATATAAATCTCAGCTGGCGGCGCCTCGGTACTGAATATGGCCGCTCGTAGCCGGAATGGCCAAACCTATCACACTATCACATCGGGCTAGTTCAGGTTGACGGGAGAGTATGATATCAGCCAATCGCGGCTTGCCGGCACATAGATACACACCCTAAGTGACCCCAAGATGGCCACGGGGGTCCGAACCGGCTTCACCCCCCTTCTCAGAGCGTTGTTACCGCTCGGAAGTCATTGAAGAGAGGACAGGAGGACCCCAATGGGCTCCACACCCTCCCCCCCCATGTCCCAAGGACACATGGAGGCCCCACACACGCCGTAGGCGTCCCCCATGCCCCAAGGGAGGGGTGAGGACACTGATAATCGGTGCCCTACGCCATATCCGGTCTCCACTTGATCTGCAACATGGATCAAGGGGATCAAAGATAGAAAAACGTCGTCGGTCGACCTAAATAAGTATACCACAATGAAATATATATGTGGAGATGGAGTGAAGGGGGTATATGGCCAATCAAGGCCGAAAAATCCCCGGATGAACGCCCTCACCCGACCCACAAGCACAGAAACCAACAAAGATGCCAAGGGGGATCCATTACGGTGCTACAGCAGCAACCAAATGGACCAATACGTCCTTGACATCCAAAAAAATATTCTTTTTCTTCAGCGAGTCCATCCAGACCGTGGTGTACCTCGGCACAAAACTGCTCGGAGGCTCCCACGAATCTCTGGATGCGGCGAATCCCTTCCAACGGACTTTATAAAGCCTACCCCCAGGCGTCCCCGGGTCCGGCTTGTCCGCCAGGATCTTCTCAGCGGTGAAGTCGTCGTCCTCACCCTCGTCGTCCGAGTCCACATCGCCGGCCGTGAACTCGAAGGTGACGGGACGTCCGCTGGGGTCTGGTGCTCGGGGACGAAGCTGGGTATGGTCGCGGTCCAGGATCTTGTTATCCCCCACACGAACCGCATACACATCCTGCCCGACCTTCCGCACGATTACCCCCGGCACATACCAAGATGCCTGCCGATGCCTGGACAGGACATCCTTGTGGTGCCGCTCCACCCAAACGTTGTCTTGGAGAGCATACTTCTGGACTTTTCCCTGCTTGAAGTACTTGGCCCTCTTGTCATGCTGGTTCTGAAGTGCTTTGCACACTTTGGTCGCCGTGTCGTCCGCCTCAGCCATCATAGCATTCACACCTCCGGCCACTTTGCCATGGTTCAACCACAGGAGAGTGCGTGACACTCGATCCCGTAGGAACAGGATGCGATGGGGCGACAGTCCAGTGGGTCCCGGAAGGCCGTGATACGCTTGGAGCACTCTCCACAGCGAGTTATACCAGTTCCGGTCCGGTTCGTCAATGTGCAGCTGGCAGAACGTCTCGAAAATCTGCCGCCCGGCCACCTCAGCACGGCCATTCGACCGGCTGTGGTACGCCACGGTCTTGGCGTGCCGAATCCCCATGTGCTTGCACATTGTCTTGAACCACGTCCCCACGAATTGACTGCCCCGATCGCTGCAGATGACAGCTTGGACATCGAAAATCGTCAGCCAATGCCTGATCATGGCATTAACGACGGTCTTGGCCTGCAGCCCCACTCCATGCTTGTCCTTCTTGTCCTTCTTCTTGGACTTCTTGCCAGGGACCGCCACGATATACCCACTGTAAAGAAGGTCCCTACCAGGACCGGCCCCCGCTGTGCCCCTTCCGCCTGTAACCCCTGCCGATTTGCTCCTGATCAACGATTGCATTGTTCAAAATCCAAGGTTCCAAATCCAAAAATATAAAAAATAAAATCCTCCTTCAACCCTGAATGGCAACCAGATCCCACTGATACAGCAATCACCCAATTCACAATCCAAATCAGGCTGCGGGCTTTCGTTCAGCACACCGGTATTCCCACAGTGGCGGGCATGTACAAGAATTGCACCAAGGAAGAAAGCCCTGAAATTGGCATATGAACACAAATAAAGCAAAGTTGGGGAAAGAGGTAAACATGCACAATCACAGCCATAAACCCCTCATTCCCTGGACTCAAGACCTTCCCTTGACTCACCAACATATTGCCCTGAACCAGGTCAAATGAGATGGCTGAATGCCATGTGTCACAAGTCACTACACAAACCCCAAAAATGTGTTCACACCCAAGCCTCTAAATCCTAGCCCAATGAGGGGGGTGGCGTGTCATGGCCTAGAGTGGCACTCAGGACCATGCCCTACCCTGACATAACCTTGGTTGGACTTGGGGTCGAATGGGCTTAGAGAAATGACGTATGAGTTTGAACTCATAACATGCCAAAAAACTGCCAATTCACACCATATTGGCCATATATCAAATATATGCTCAAAATTGAAGTTACTACTTATCCGAAGGCTCAAAGCATGCACTGAATCGAAGTCTATTTTTCATGGAGGATGGAGACCAAAGGCCAATGCCCATGTACATCCCCACTTTACCGTCGAAACCCCTTCGGATATGGGCGCCACGCACTGCCCAAGTCAGCCCATGATTCTGAGACCAATTCTTGTAATCTCTCGTGCGCCAAGCCAAATGGAGTACGCGATCCGGCATATGGTGGTGTACAACTCCAAAGCATATGCCAACATATGAACAACATACCATGGTTCGACTCACCATAGGCTTCTTGCTGTTTGCCGACCATGTAAGTACACAAAATGCAAAAATGAGCAAAAATTGAGGTCAAAAGCATGAAAATATGACCAAATACAAACTTGTCATGATAATATATCTCTATGCTCACCCATGATATCCACTCATGGTTCAATACACAAATGATTGGAACCATCTGCGAACAATTCCCCCACTTGGATCCCCAATTGGGCGCATGGAGATACCTTCGCCACTCATATCTACATGCCCCATGAAAATGGGAGTGCACCCATAGATCTCTTTGTTAAACATACCATGAGCAATACATATGCGGTAGACTTGGACTAGCGCTTTGAATTCGACAATTGAGACATGGGCAAAGCCCTTGTCACGTATGGCTCCCCATCTCTTCGGCCACACGAAGATTTATAACATGGGCGTGAGCATATCAAACATATACCATGCATATAACACATACCCTCAAAATGTGGCTCCCACCATGGTATGCCATGCCCCTCCATGGACATAACTTCATGTTAAAAATACGTGGGAACCCAAGGAAAGTATCTATGCAACCCCAACACCCATGCGACACACTCGAAAGTCGCAATAAAATGTTCGGTTGCACGGTCCAAGAGTTATATATCACTTTATACCCTCTTGACCCTTTCCCCTTGCTACACCGGGCATGTGTGCGCACCAAAGGCGTTTGATGCTTTCTAAATTAACTTGAGACTGAGGCGCTTGCAACCCAACCTTCCTTATTCTCTTTCCTTACACTCGCGCGTAGATATGGTCCTTCAAAGTGGTCCCACGATTCACTTTTGTTTCCCTTATATCTCCAAGTCAAATGGGTGGCAAGTATAAGGGAAACCTGATTCGGGCATGGGGAAAGGAGTATGACCACTCGAAGAAGTCCAAATCAAGTGCGGCGATGTCGAAGCCGAAAATCCGATTTCGACATCGCGAAAAATTCAGATTAAAATTTCGAGTGCTTATTTAGAGAATTGCGGAAGCAACGAACCCTTCGCTGATGTAATCTGACCCTTCAACGGAATATCCGCCAAAATATCTGGAAATAACAGTTAACCAACCGGTTAACGCAAAATCGCGAGCCAACTGACAGTCGCCGATACATTGACCATCAGAACGAAAGGCTGAAAAATTACGGAAACATTATGATAATAAAACCCTATTGATTCCTGATATTCCGATATATAAATCTCCGCTGGCGGCGCCTCGATACTGAATATTGCCGCTCATAGCCGCAATGACCAAACCTATCACACTATCACATTGGGTTAGGTCAGGTGGATGGGAGAGTATGATATCAGCCAATGTCGGCTTGCCGGCACATAGATACACACCCCAAGTGACCCCAAGATGGCCACGGGGGTCCGAACCGGCTTCATCCCCCTTCTCAGAGCGTTGTATCCGCTCGGAAACAATTGAAGAGAGGACGGGAGGACCCCAATGGGCTCCAACCCCCCCCTCCATGTCCCAAGGACACATGGAGGCCCCACACACGTCGTAGGCGTCCCCCATGCCCGAGGGGAGGGGTGAGGACACTGATACTCAGCGCCCTACGCCATATCCGGTCTCCACTTGATCTACAACATGGACCAAGGGGATCAAAGATAGAAAAACGTCGTCGGTCGACCTAAATAAGTATACCACAGTAAAATATATATGTGCAGATCGAGTGAAGGGGGTATATGGCCAATCAAGGCCGAAAAATCCCCGGATGAACGCCCTCACTTGTCTCCCCAATCACAGAAACAAACAAAATGCCAAGGGGGGATCCATTACGGTGCTACAGCAGCAACCAAATGGACCAACACGTCCTTGACATCCAAAGAAATACCCTTTTTCTTTAGGTAGTCCATCCAGACCGTGGTATACCTCGGCACGAAACTGCTCGGAGGTTCCCACGAATCCCTGGATGCGGCGAATCCTTTCCAACGGACTTTATAAAGCCTACCCCCAGGCGTCCCCGGGTCCGGCTTGTCCGCCAGGATCTTCTCAGCGGTGAAGTCGTCGTCCTCACCTTCGTCGTCCGAGTCCACATCGCCGGCCGTGAACTCGAAGGTGACGGGACGTCCGCTGGGGTCTGGTGCTCGGGGACGAAGCTGGGTATGGTTGCGGTCCAGGATCTTGTTATCCCCCACACGAACCGCATACACATCCTGCCCGACCTTCCGCACGATTACCCCCGGCACATACCAAGATGCCTGCTGATGCCTGGACAGGACATCCTTGTCTTGCCGCTCCACCCACACGGTGTCTTGGAGAGCATACTTCTGGACCTTTCCTTGCTTGAAGTATTTGGCCCTCTTGTCATGCTCATCCTGAAGTGCCTTGCACACCTTGGCCGCCGTGTCGTCCGCCTCAGCCATCATGGCATTCGCATCCCGGGCCACCTTGCCATGGTTCATCCAGGGGAGAGTGCGTGACACTCGATCCCGTAGGAACAGGATGCGATGGGGCGACAGTCCAGTGGGTCCTGGAGGGTCGTGATACGCTTGGAGCACTCTCCACAGCGAGTTATACCAGTTCCGGCCCGGTTCGTCAATGTGCAGCTGGCGGAACTTCTCGAACATCTGCCGCCCGGCCACCTCAGCACGGCCATTCGACCGGCTGTGGTAAGCCACGGTCTTGGCGTGCCGAATCCCAATGTGCTTACACATCGTCTCGAACCACGTCCCCACGAATTGACTGCCCCGATCGCTGCAGATGACAGCTGGGACATCGAAAATCGTCAGCCAATGCCTGATCATGGCATTAGCGACGGTCTTGGCCTGCAGACCCACTCCATGCTTGTCCTTCTTGTCCTTCTTCTTGGACTTCTTGCCAGGGACCGCCACGATATACCCACTGTGCCTATCCACCGCTAGGATGACACAGTCGTAGGTCTCTCCTTCCACGGTGACCTCAGGCATGGCGAATACATCCATGGCCACGGACCGCATAGGGGCCTCTGGTATGGCCGTGTCCACCGGGTTGCCCGCTGTGGAGTGGTTGGGGCTCTTCGTGGCCCGACACACGGCACAGTCGCTGCAGTACCTATCCAGGATGGCGTAGTACCCCGGAGGGAACTTGAAACGCCACTCCAGGTCCTGCTGCATCTTGTCTCGTCCAGGGTGCATGTGCTGGGCGTTGTGCCAATGGTCAATGAGCTCCTCCACTCGGTTCTCGGGCACCAGCAGCTTGTCCTTGAGGAACAACTTGTCGCCATCCTCGGTCAAGCCCTCGGGCCATTCGTCGTCCGACGGGGCGCTCACGGCGTTCCAGTACCTGCTCCAGTGCTCGGATGCCGCGTAGTCATCCGACCAGTCCTCTGTGAGCACCGACCTGACTAGCTCTACAGTTGCCACCATCCATTGCTCGAGTGTTTCCTCTCGAATAGCCTGGACTCGGGCGCCCCGGAACTTGGTCAGGTCTGTACGGTTTGCCATCACCACAAAACACTTGACTCCCTCTTGCTCCATGATCTTCTCCATCTCGATGATGCGCTTGGCCTCCTCGGTCCCCTCGGCTTCGCCATGGCTGGATATGTCCATCCACGCCTTGCCCGCGGGGTAGGCCCAGCGACTGAGGCAATCTGCCACAGTGTTGTCCTTCCCGGGGACGTACACGACGCTGAGGTCGAACTTGGCGAACGTCTCGTGCCATCGGGCCCTCCTTGCCGCTGGTCCTGAGGGGGTGTCGACATGCTCCTTGTGCCAGCTCTGTAGGGACTGGTGGTCCGTGCAAACCACCACCGGCTGCAGTCCGATGTGGCCAGACCACTTCCTGAGCGCACATACAATGGTGTATGTCTCCTTCTCCCTCGCGGTCCATGTTCGGCGTTGGCCCTCGGCCAGGATCCTGCTCCAAAACGCCACGGGAACATGAGTCCCGTCGTCCCGGACTTGCTCGAGGACTGCCCCCACGGCATAGTCCGAGGCGTCTGTCCGTAGCACGAATCCCTTGTCGGGGTCCACCAGGAACAGCCCCAACTGCCCCAGGAGTCGCTCCTTCAGGCTGTTGAACGCATCCTCAGCTTCAGGGGTCCAGGCAAGCTTCTTCTTGCTCCCCTTCCGACCATCAAACTTGCCCACCTGCAACATCTTGTGCAGCGGCCCCGACAGTTCTGCATACATCCGGACATAGCCCGAATAGTAATTGCAGAACTACATGAAGGATCGGAGTTCGCTGATGGTCTGGGACTTTTCCCAGTGGTGCAGGGACGCCAGCTTCCCAGGCATGGGACGGCGTTGCCCGTGACCAACCACGTGACCCGCGAACTCCACTTCCTTCACGAAGAGTGAAGCCTTGGTGGGCTTGCACACCATGTTGTGCTTGTCCAACTCGCTGAGCACTCGGCGCAGATCCTTCTCATGCGCGTCGATGAGCTCGTCCTCAGTCATGTTCTCCGTGCCGGACCCGATGATGATGTCATCCACGAAGGGATCGGCACAGTCCCGGACAGGACCGAGTAGGTCCTCCATCATGCGCTGGAAAGCGGCGTTGCCATTCTTGGCGCCCATAGGCACCACTTTCCACTGCATGGGCCCCAGCGGCGTCGACATCGCTGTGCAGGGCCTGGAGTCCGGGTGCAGCGGCATCTGGTGATAGCCGTGTTTCAGGTCTAACACCGTGAAAATCCGCTTCTTCTGCTGTTTTTGGAGGATGGAGTCGATCAAGGGAAGGAAGTACGAGTCGTGCTCGGTCTGCTCGTTCAAACCTCTGTAATCAACCACCAACCTCCACTCGCCCTTCTCCTTCTTGGGCACGATGAAGGCTGGGCTGGCCCACTCACTGTCGGAGGGTTCGATCCATCCCCGCTCAATGAAATCGGCCAACAACTTCTTCATGGCCTCGGCCCGATCGCCCTGAAGTTGGTACTCCCGATGACGATAGATCTTGGGGTTCGGCTTCAGCTTGATCTTCGCTGTGCCAAACCTCCCACGATCTGGAGGGTTCTTGTTGGCGACGCCACTGAATAGCCGCGGATAGGCCTTGATCAGCCTCTCATTCAGCTCGGCGACCTTCGGATTCTCACGGGCCTCTTCAGCCGCTTGCTTCGGTATAGATACAACTGACCGCACTGCGGTATAGGCCTCTTCTGGGTCTGAGTCCGACTTCTCCTCGTCCGATATGCCGTCTTCATCGTCGTGGGTCTCGACTCCCACCGATAATCCTCTAAAATTTGCGGCCTCGGGCTGGTGCTCGTCGCTACCGGTTCCCACTCTTGGAAAACCCCACGTTGGTGGGTCCGACCCAACCGGACCATCGTATTGGTCCGCGATGTGATCCATGACCCTCGCCACGAACTCGTCCTCCTCGTACTTGCCGGTGACCAACATCTTGTCATCCCACCAATGCGGAGATGTGGCCATGGCCCGCCTCTTCTTGGCTGCCACACGGTCGTGCATCCCCATCCGCATGTAGTAGACGACGTCGTCGATCTCGGCGTGGGACAGGACGTCAATGCCATCAATAGGCTGATCCGTCCCCTCCTTGGGCTCAAACATGACCTTCATGGGCACCGCCTCCACCCTACGGATGAATGCTTCATCACCTGTGGGCTGGGCTTGCGCCCCATCCACCAGGAAAGCCTTGGTACCCCACGCTTGACCCGGGGAGGGCATTGATACACCCTTGGCGTCGATGAACAACTCCTCCTCTGGCCCGAATGACATCTCGTTCAGGGTGATGGAGTCAAGCGTCGACTTGAGACCCTCCAGCGGACATGGGGTGGATCCTATGCCGGTTATGACCAGGATCCCCTTCGCCCTGTCCGCGATGATCTTCTCCACCGTACGTCTGGTATTGTCCAGGGAGCCATGCCAATACATGGATCCCCACTCCTTCAAACCCCAATGCCTGTGCCAGGCTGAGTCTCCTCGATGCCAATGCCTCCTACACTTCCGCAGAAGTGGGGCATCCCGGGAAGCGAAGACGTCCGTCTCGGGCGATTCGGCTCCCAGCGTCTGGATCATCCTGTCGTACACCCGCGGCGCCATTCCATACTCCGTGAGCTGAACTCCGCGGTCTCCCCTGGACTTGGCACCCACAGCTTGCACCGCTCGGACGATCCGATCCTCTTCCTCAGCATTCCATTGAGATGATCCGCATGCATAATCCGTGGACAGCCATGTGAGGCATTCATCATCCTCCCGGACCAGCGTTGCACGATGGGGAAGGGCTCCAATGGCGTTGGCCACCATGAAGTCATACCCCATGATCATATCCCAATCGGTAATGTCGGCCACATAGAAGTTCCCGGATAGAGTGCTTCTCTTCGCCTGATCAGGGCGGTTCAAGCGCTCATGCTCCCAGAATTCCATACTGATAGTGGCCTCATGGGTGCCACCACCCATAATCTCTCCGTTGGCGACCTTCAGGCGGACCGGTCTCCGGCTGGGCTGCAGGAGTTCCTCCTTGAACAACCCTCTCTGGACCAGGCTCACCTGGGCACCCGTATCCACCAACACATCCACCACCCTCTCCTCTCGTCCGCACTGTACTCGCACTTTCAAGTGCAACTGCCGCTCGTCGCCATGAGGTGTATGGACGACCCTCACGGCATGCAACTCTAGCACGTCCGGGTGCATCAGGACTTCAAGGGTATGGTCACGGATGGTGTAGATCTTGGGTTGGTCCTGCCCGTCCACGGGGCTCTCCGTGGTCGCTCCTTCCTTCTTGCCATGTCCCGTACCCACATGTACTTCCCTTGGCAGGGCGCTCCAGGGGTTGGGAGTGGCGAAACTCAGTGGTTTTGGCTCTTCCGGAGCCTTCTTTGGCACCCGATGTGCCTTCGCTTTCTCAGGGATTCCACTGATTTTCGGAGGAGGGACCTCCGAGGTCCCACTCCCTTGGGGGCTCCTGTAGACTTGGCCTCCCGCAGCCCCTTCCGGCTGCGACCCGCCAGGACTTTGTCCATCACGTTGCTGGGCTTTGAGTTCCTCCAACGTCCTCAACATGTCCTCAGCAACCTCCTCCATCGACCTCACTCGTCGGTCTTGGCCAGGTCCACCACCATAGCCTCTTCATCCGCCTTCTCCTTGGCCTTTGCCTTGGCCTTTTCCCCCGTCTCCGCCCTTCGCTTTCCAATCGGAAAACCGCTGCTCCTTGGGCTTCTTCTCGGGGTGGGCTGCGAAGTAGGCCTTCTTGTCCGCCTCATATACCTTGCACTGACGGTGGTCGTGTGCATGGTTATTTCCCTTGCCATAACAGACCCAGCACCCGTCATGCTGAGACCTGTACTCCCGGAACGAGAGCGGTGGGTTCCCGATCCTCCTTGGCTCTTTGCCCTTCTTGGGTCCCACCTGGCTCCATCCTTCACGTTGTGCGCCACAAACGCGAAGAAATGGGCCTCCTCGTGATCCTCCCGGGACCAGTGGTCTTGGCCACTTCCACTACCATCCTCCGCGGAGTTGGCCGTGTCCTCCTGGATCTCTCGATGATGGCGGTCTTCTCGGTAGCCCCGTTGTCCATGACCATGTCGATCCTGCACGTGGGCCTCGTTCTTCGCATTGAGCTTCAACTCCACCGTGATGTACTTCACGATCTCGTCAAGGCTCATGCGGGCGAAGATGACTTGCATCCTCAGCGGCTCCCCGCGCCTCCACTCCACGTTGTTGAGGCGCAGCAACCTTTGCCCCATGGAGTCCCCGAATACCTCCACGTACACGGCGTTCTTCAGGCCCAACATCCGGTTGGGTTCGCCCAGGTTCCTCCTGAAGAACTCCATGATACCCGCATGGGTATCCTCCGCCGCCATAATCCTCACCGCCACGCGCTTCTTCGCCCTCTTCTTCTCCTCGTCCTCCACTGTCCTCTTCCAGTTGCCGGGGAGGACGTCCTTCAGCAAGTGGCGGATCTCACTGGCTTCGTTCCAGTCTTCCACCAGCTTGAGGCATCTGTGGTACTTCCGCAGATACCGGTTCCACTCCCGGAGCCGCAACTCACCGCGGTCCAGCGGCAGTGGAATGGACCACAGGTCCTCCAGCTTCTGGTTAGGAGCGTCCACCCGCTCCTCATCCTCCAGCCACTGGAGGCAGGCCTGCTCCGTGCGGATCAATCCTTCCCTGATCTGATCCCGCAGCTCCTCCTTGAGGTCCTGCGCCAGCCGGTGTGGGAATGTCCGGCATACCCACTTGTCCCGCGGCGCTCCCCGCATCTCGCCGACGACCTCCTCGGCGAAGTCCTCCCAGTCCAGGATGAAGTCATCCAGGTTGGACGGGTTCCCGTTGTAATAGGGGATTTTGATTCCCCTGAGGTCGTCAATCCTGATGGCGTCTCCGACGTCTCCAGCCACCACTCCACCGAGACGGATACCTCCTGTGGCCGGGGGGTGTGAGTACACTCCCCGTACATCCCTCTCCTCCATGGAGTGCGGTCCAGTTGGGCCTGAACCCATGGGGTTTGGAATGCGGGAAGGATTTGCCCCATCGGCCGTCCATATCCCCGTATTGGGATCCTTCGCCCACAGGTTTCCGCTTGGATGGCCTCGACCATGTCCGTCGGCGCTTCCCATGGTTCGCCCCTGCATGGTCTGGTTCTGGATCTCGATCTTCTCTTCCGCATAGACTGCCATATTCGTCGTGAGCGGTACATCCTGGGCGGCATGGGACATCTGTACCGTCAGGCTCCTCGGGTCCGTGGTCACGTGCCCTTCCCGCATGGACCCAGCCGGTGCCGTGTGTTCCCCGAGCATTGTGGATTCGCTGAACAGGGGAACATACAGCAGCGCACCCGGGTCAACACGCGGAGGCGCGTATGGTGCCTCTGCAGGTCCGCCCATGGGTTTCTCGGTGGCGCTCCTGAGGGTCTTAACCCGCTCCACCAGCTCTACCGCGGCCGGCTTTGCCGGGAGCTCCGGACCTGAGGCGAGGGGCTGTCGCTCCTCTAGCCTTCTCAGGCGTCCCGACATGTCCTCCACTAAGTGGAGGAGGCTGTCCACCACTTGCTGCCACTTCTGCAGGGCCAACTCCAGACTCTCCCGGTACCGGGCCTGATCCGCTCGCAGCTCCTCCATGTGGTTCTCCGCAGCCGACTGGTCGTCCAGGATCCCCGCGACGTCCTCCTCTAGAGCGTCCTTGGCGTTGTCCAGGCGGTCAATGTGACGCACGATGGCGTCCATCCCCATCTTCCGGTACTTGCCCATGAGGAAGGACACGTGCTCACAGTGGCACGCAGCGTGCTTTCCGCCGGATTCAGCGCAACCCGCGGTTCCCGGCGCCTCAGACTCATCACCCATAGGCGTATCGCCTATGGCGTCCGTCTCCGGTCCCGTGTGCCGGGGCACAGGTGCCGTCCGGGCCCTGGCTGGCCTCCCCAAGCCCTCGGCATCGTGCTTCAGGGCGGGCTCGGGGGCCGTATGCGCCCTGGCGATCGGCGCGGACATCTCCGGCTCCGAAGGTGGCTCGTAGGCTGTCCTATAGCCCTCGGAGTGCCCCTCGGATTCCCACAGCCTGACCGGGCTGGGGTCCGTGTCCATAGCCCAGGCGTCCCTTGCCGCGGACTTGGGTGATCCGCGCTTCCGGTAGCGCCGGGCCCGTCCTCCACTGCTGCCTGAATGGCAAGCCTCATCAGAGTCCTCCGCAGCGGATCGGAGGTTGCATGCCTTTCGGCAGCGACGCTCACACATGGAGACCAAATCCTCCATGTCACGTCCTCCTCTTCCCGACTGTCGTACTTCTCTTCGGGCTTCAACTTCCGGAGTTCGCCATGCTCTTGAACGTCTCGGTTCTTCTATGGCCCCAATCTCCGGCGTGGTCTCCACCGAGTCCACAATACGCACCCGGGGGCGTACTTGGGCAGGGCTCATAAGGGCCCAAGTCCCCGGGTCGGCGGTTGGTAGGGGCAGCAGGTAAGCCTCTGCTACCATAAAGAAGGTCCCTACCAGGACCGGCCCCCGCTGTGCCCCTCCCGCCTGTAACCCCTGCCGATTTGCTCCTGATCAACGATTGCATTGTTCAAAATCCAAGGTTCCAAATCCAAAAATATAGAAAATAAAATCCTCCTTCAACCCTGAATGGCAACCAGATCCCACAAATACAGCAATAACCCAATTCACAATCCAAATCAGGCTGCGGGCTTTCGTTCAGCACACCGGTATTCCCACGGTGGCGGGCATGTACAAGAATTGCACCAAGGAAGAAAGCCCTGAAATTGGCATATGAACACAAATAAAGCAAAGTTGGGGAAAGAGGTAAACATGCACAATCACAGCCATAAATCCCTCATTCCCTGGACTCAAGACCTTCCCTTGACTCACCAACATATTGCCCTGAACCAGGTCAAATGAGATGGCTGAATGCCATGTGTCACAAGTCACTACACAAGCCCCAAAAATGTGTTCACTCCCAAGCCTCTGAATCCTAGCCCAATGAGGGAGGTGGCGTGTCATGGCCTAGGGTGGCACTCAGGACCATGCCCTACCCTGACATAACCTTGGTTGGACTTGGAGTCTAATGGGCTTAGAGAAATGACCTATGAGTTTGAACTCATAACATGCCAAAAAACTGCCAATTCACACCATATTGGCCATATATCCAATATGTGCTCAAAATTGAGGTTACCACCTATCTGAAGGCTCAAAGCATGCACTGAATCGAAGTCTATTATTCATGGAGGATAGAGACCAAAGGCCAATGCCCATGTACATCCCCACTTTACCCTCGAAACCCCTTCGGATATGGGCGCCACGCACTGCCCAAGTCAGCCCATGATTCTGAGACCAATTCCTGTAATCTCTCGTGCGCCAAGCCAAATGGAGTACACGATCCGGCATATGGTGGTGTACAACTCCAATGCATATGCCAACATATGAACAACATATCATGGTTCGACCTCCCATAGGCTTCTTGCTGTTTGCCGACCAGGTAAGTACACAAAATGCAAAAATGAGCAAAAATTGAGGTCAAAAGCATGAAAATATGACCAAATACAAAGTTGTCATGATAATATATCTCTATGCTCACCCATGATATCCACTCATGGTTCAATACACAAATGATTGGAACCATCTGCGAACAATTCCCCCACTTGGATCCCCAATTGGGCGCATGGAGATACCTTCGCCACTCATATCTACATGCCCCATGAAAATGGGAGTGCACCCATGGATCTCTTTGTCAAACATACCATGAGCAATACATATGCGGTAGACTTGGTCTAGCGCTTTGAATTCGACAATTGAGACATGGGCAAAGCCCTTGTCACGTATGGCTCCCCATCTCTTCGGCCACACGAAGATATATAACATGGGCGTGAGCATATCAAACATATACCATGCATATAACACATACCCTCAAAATGTGGCTCCCACCATGGTATGCCATGCCCCTCCATGGACATAACTTCACGTTAAAAATACGTGGGAACCCAAAGAAAAGAATCTATGCAACCTCAACACCCATGCGACACACTCGAAAGTCGCAATAAAATGTTCGGTTGCACGGTCCAAGAGTTATATATCACTTTATACCCTCTTGACCCTTTCCCCTTGCTACACCGGGCATGTGTGCGCACCAAAGGCGTTTGATGCTTCTCCAATTAACTTGAGACTGAGGCGCTTGCAACCCAACCTTCCTTATTCTCTTTCCTTACACTCGCGCGTAGATATGGTCCTTCAAAGTGGTCCCACGATTCACTTTTGTTTCCCTTATATCTCCAAGTCAAATGGGTGGCAAGTATAAGGGAAACCTGATTCGGGCATAGGGAAAGGAGTATGACCACTCGAAGAAGTCCAAATCAAGTGCGGCGATGTCGAAGTCGAAAATTCGATTTCGACATCGCGAAAAATTCTGATTAAAATTCCGATTGCTTATTTAGAGAATTGCGGAAGCAACGAACCCTTCGCTGATGTAATCTGACCCTTCAACGGAATATCCGCCAAAATATCTGGAAATAACAGTTAACCAATCGGTTAACGCAAAATCGCGAGCCAACTGACAGTCGCCGATACATTAACCATCAGAACGAAAGGCTGAAAAATTACGGAAACATTATGATAATAAAACCCTATTGATTCCTGATATTCCGATATATAAATCTCTGCTGGCGGCGCATCGATACTGAATATTGCCGCTCATAGCCGCAATGACCAAACCTATCACACTATCACATTGGGTTAGGTCAGGTGGATGGGAGAGTATGATATCAGCCAATGGCGGCTTGCCGGCACATAGATACACACCCCAAGTGACCCCAAGATGGCCACGGGGGTCCGAACCGGCTTCAACTGTGCCTATCCACCGCCAGGATGACACAGTCGTAGGTCTCTCCTTCCACGGTGACTTCAGGCATGGCGAATACATCCATGGCCACGGACCGCATTGGGGCCTCCGGTATAGCCGTATACACCGGGTTGCCCGCTGTGGAGTGGTTGGGGCTCTTCGTGGCCCGACACACGGCACAGTCGCTGCAGTACCTATGCAGGATGGCGTAGTACCCCGGAGGGAACTTGAAACGCCACTCCAGGTCCTGCTGCATCTTGTCTCGGCCAGGGTGCATGAGCTGGGCGTTGTGCCAATGGTCAATGAGCTCCTGCACTCGGTTCTCGGGCACCAGCAGCTTGTCCTTGAGGAACAACTTGTCCCCATCCTCGGTCAAGCCCTCGGGCCATTCGTCGTCCGACGGGGCGCTCACGGCATTCCAGTACTTGCTCCAGTGCTCGGATGCCGCGTAGTCCTCCGACCAGTCCTCTGTGAGCACGGACCTGACTAGCTCTACAGGGGCCACCATCCATTGCTCGAGGGTTTCCTCTCGAATAGCTTGGACGCGGGCACCCCGGAACTTGGCCAGGTCCGTACGGTTTGCCATCACCACGAAGCACTTGATCCCCTCTTGTTCCATGACCTTCTTCATCTCGATGATGCGCTTGGCCTCCTCGGTTTCCTCGGCGTCCCCATGGCTGGATATGTCCATCCAAGCCTTGCCCGCGGGGTAGGCCCATCCACTGAGTCAATCTGCCACAGTGTTGTCCTTCCCCGGGACGTATACAACGCTGAGGTCGAACTTGGCGAACGTCTCGTGCCATCGGGCCCTCCGTGCCGCCGGTCCCGAGGGGGTGTCGACGTGCTCCTTGTGCCAGCTCTGCAAGGACTGATGGTCCGTGCAAACCACCACCGGTTGCAATCCGATGTGGCCAGACCACTTCCTGAGTGCACAAACAATGGCGTACGTCTCCTTCTCCCTCGCGGTCCAGGTGGGGCGTTGGCCCTCGGCCAGGATCGGACTCCAAAACGCCACGGGTACGTGTGACCCGTCGTCCCCGATCTGCTCGAGGACTGCCCCTACAGCATAGTCCGAGGCGTCCGTCCGTAGCACGAATCCCCTGTCCGGGTCCACCAAGAATAGCCCCAACTGCCCCAGGAGTCGCTCCCTCAGGCAGTTGAACGCATCCTCCGCCTCAGGGGTCCAGGCAAGCTTCTTCTTGCTCCCCTTCCGGCCATCGAACTTACCCACCTGCAGCATCTTGTGCAGCGGCCCCGAGAGTTCTGCATACATCCGGACATAGCCCGAATAGTAATTGCAGAACCCCATGAAGGATCGGAGTTCGCTGATGGTCTGGGGCTTCTCCCAGTGGTGCAGGGACGCCAGCTTCCCAGGCATGGGACGGCGTAGCCCGTGACCAACCACATGACCCGCGAACTCCACTTCCTTCACGAACAGTGAGGCTTTAGTGGGCTTACACACCATGTTGTGCTTGTCCAACTCGCTGAGCACTTGGCGCAGATCCTTCTCATGCGCGTCGATGAGCTCATCCTCAGTCATGTTCTCCGTGCCGGACCCGATGATGATGTCATCCACGAAGAGGTCGGCACAGTCCCGGACGGGACCGTGTAGGTCCTCCGTCATGCGCTGGAAAGCGGCGTTGCCATTCTTGGCGCCCATAGGCACCACTTTCCACTGCATGGGCCCCAGCAGCATCGACATCGCTGTGCAGGGCCTGGAGTCCGGGTGTAGCGGCATCTGGTGATATCCGTGTTTCAGGTCTAACACCGTGAAAATCCGCTTTTTCTGTTGTTTTTGGAGGATGGAGTCGATCAGGGGAAGCGAGTACGAGTCGTGCTCGGTCTGCTCGTTCAAACCTCTGTAATCCACCACGAACCTCCACTCGCCCTTCTCCTTCTCAGGCACGATGAAGGCTGGGCTGGCCCACTCACTGTCGGAGGGTTCGATCCATCCCCGCTCAATGAACTCGGCCAACAGCTTCTTCATGGCCTCGGCCCGATCGCCCTGAAGTTGGTACTCCCGATGACGATAGATCTTCGGGTTCGGCTTCAGCTTGATCTTCGCTGTACCAAACCTCCCGCGATCTGGAGGGTTCTTGTTGGCAACGCCACTGAATAGCCGCGGATAGGCCTTGATCAGCCTCTCCTTCAGCTCGCCGACCTTCGGGTTCTCCTGGGCCTCTTCAGCCGCTTGCTTCGGTATAGACACAACCGACCGCACTGCGGTATAGGCCTCTTCTGGGTCCGATTCCGACTTCTCCTCGTCCGATATGCCGTCTTCATCGTCGTGGGGCATGCTTCCCACCGATAATCTTCGAAAATTCGCCGCCTCGGGCTGGGGACTGTCGCTACCGACACCCATTCTTGGAAAATCCCATGTTGGTCGGTCCGACCCAACCGGACCATCGTATTGGTCCGCGATGTGATCCATGACCCTCGCCACGAACTGATCCTTATCGTACGTGCTGGTGACCAACATCTTGTCATCCCACCAATGCGGAGATGTGACCATGGCCCGCCTCTTCTTGGCTGCCACACGATTGTGCATCCCCATTCGCATGTAGTTGACGACGTCGTCGATCTCGGAGTGGGACAGGATGTCAATGCCATCCACTGGCTGATCCGTCCCCGCCTTGGGCTCAAACATGACCTTCATGGGCACCGCCTCCACCCTACGGATGAATGCTTCATCACCCGTGGGCTGGGCTTGCGCCCCATCCACCAGTAAAGCCTTGGTACCCCACGCTTGGCCCGGGGAGGGCATTGATACACCCTAGGCGTCGACGAACAGCTCCTCCTCTGGCCCGAATGACATCTCGTTCAGAGTGATGGAGTCCAGCGTCGACTTGAGACCCTCCAGCGGACATGGGGTGGATCCTATGCCGGTTATGACCAGGATCCCCTTCGCCCTATCCGCGATGATCTTCTCCACCGTACGTCTGGTATTGTCCAGGGAGCCATGCCAATACACGGGTCCCCACTCCTTCAAACGCCAATGCCTGTGCCAGGCTGAGTCTCCTCGATGCCAATGCCTCCTACACTTCCGCAGAAGTGGGGCATCCCGGGAAGCGAAGACGTCCGTCTCGGGCGCTTCGGTACCCAGCGTCTGGATCATCCTGTCGTACACCGGCGGCGCCATTCCATACTCCGTGAGCTGAACTCCGCGGTCTCCTCTGGACTTGGCACCCACAGCTTGCACCGCTCGGACGATCCGATCCTCTTCCTCAGCATTCCATTGGGATGATCCGCATGCATAGTCCGTGGACAGCCATGTGAGGCATTCATCATCCTCCCGGACCAGCGTTGCACGATGGGGAAGGGCTCCAATGGCGTTTGCCACCATGAAGTCATACCCCATGATCATATCCCAATCGGTAATGTCGGCCACATAGAAGTTCCCGGATAGAGTGCTTCTCTTCGCCTGATCAGGGCGGTTCAAGCGCTCATGCTCCCAGAATTCCATACTGATGGTGGCCTCATGGGTGCCCCCACCCATGATCTCCCCGTTGGCGACCTTCAGGCGTACCGGTCTCCGGCTGGGCTGCAGGAGTTCCTCCTTGAACAACCCTCTCCGGACCAGGCTCACCTGGGCACCCGTATCCATCAACACATCCACCACCTTCTCCTCTCGTCCGCACCGTATTCGCACTTTCAAGTGCAACTGCCGCTCGTCGCCATGAGGTGTATAGACGACTCTCACGGCATGCAACTCTAGCACGTCCGGGTGCATCAGGACTTCAAGGGTATGGTCACGGATGGTGTAGATCTTGGGTTGGTCCTGCCCGTCCACGGGGCTCTCCGTGGTCGCTCCTTCCTTCTTGCCATGTCCCGTACCCACATGTACTTCCCTTGGCAGGGCGCTCCAGGGAACGGGAGTGGCGAAACTCAGTGGTTTTGGCTCTTCCGGAGCCTTCTTTGGCACCCGATGTGCCTTCGCTTTCTCTGGGATTCCACTGATTCTCAGAGGAGAGACCTCCGAGGTCCCACTCCCGTGGGGGCTCCTTTAGACTTGGCCTCCCGCAGCCCCTTCCGGCTGCGATCCGCCAGGACTTTGTCCACCACGTTGCTGGGCTTTGAATTCCTCCAATGTCCTCAACATGTCCTCAGCAACCTCCTCGATCGACCTCACTCGTCGGTCTTGGCCAGGTCCACCACCATAGCCTCTTCCACCGCCTTTTCCTTGGCCTTTGCCTTGGCCTTTTCCCCCGTCTCCGCCCTTCGCCTTCGAATCGGAAATCCGCTGCTCCTTGGGCTTTTTCTCGGGGTGGGCGGCGAAGTAGGCCTTCTTGTCCGCCTCATACACCTTGCACTGACGATGGTCGTGTGCATGGTTGTTTCCCTTGCCATAACAGACCCAGCAACCGTCGTGCTGAGACCTGTACTCTCGGAACGAGAGCGGTGGGTTCCCGATCCTCCTTGGCTCTTTGCCCTTCTTGGGTCCCACCTGGCTCCATCTGGACCGATCCTGCCCATGATTCCTCACGTTGTGCGCCACAAACGCGAAGAAATGGGCCTCCTCGTGATCCTCCCGGGACCCGGTCTAGTGGTCTTGGCCACCTCCACTACCATCCTGCGCGGAGATGGCCGTGTCCTCCTGGATCTCCCGATGATGGCGGTCTTCTCGGTGGCCTCGTTGTCCATGACCATCTCGATTCTGCAAGTGGGCCTCGTTCTTCGCATTGAGCTTCAACTCCACCGTGATGTACTTCACGATCTCGTCAAGGCTCATGCGGGCGAAGATGACTTGTATCCTCAGCGGCTCCCCGCGCCTCCACTCCACGTTGTTGAGGCGCAGCAACCTTTGCCCCAAGGAGTCTCCAAACACCTCCACGTACACGGTGTTCTTCAGTCCCAACATCCGGTTGGGTTCGCCCAGGCTCCTCCTGAAGAACTCCATGATACCCGCATGGGTATCCTCCGCTGCCATAATCCTCACCGCCACCCGCTTCTTGGCGCGCTTCTTCTCCTCGTCCTCCACTTGTCTCTTCCAGTTGCCGGGGAGGACGTCCTTCAGCAAGTGGCGGATCTCACTGGCCTCGTTCCAGTCTTCAACCAGCTTGAGGCATCTGCGGTACTTCCGCAGATACCGGTTCCACTCGCAACTCACCGCGGTCCAGCGGCAGCGGGATGGACCACAAGTCCTCCAGCTTCTGGTTCGGAGCGTCCATCCGCTCCTCATCCTCCAACCACTGGAGGCAGGCCTGCTCCGTACAGATCAATCCTTCCCGGATCTGATCCCGCAGCTCCTCCTTCAGGTCCTGCGCCAGCCGGTGTGGGAATGTCCGACATACCCACTTGTCCCGCGGCGCTCCCCGCATCTCGCCGACGACCTCCTCGGCGAAGTCCTCCCAGTCCAGGATGAAGTCATCCAGGTTGGACGGGTTCCCGTTGTAATAGGGGATTTTGATTCCCCCTGAGGACGTCCATCCTGATGGCGTCTCCGACGTCTCCAGCCACCACTCCACCGAGACGGATACCACCTGTGGCCGGGGGGTGTGAGTACACTCCCCGTACATCCCTCTCCTCCATGGAGTGCGGTCCAGTTGGGCCTGAAACCATGGGGTTTGGAATGCGGGAAGGATTTGCTCCATCGGCCGTCCATATCCCCGTATTGGGGTCCTTCGCCCACAGGTTTCCGCCTGGATGACCTCGACCATGTCCGTCGGCGCTTCCCATGGTTTGCCCCCGCATGGTCTGGATCTCGATCTTCTCTTCCGCGTAAACTACCATATTCGTCGTGATCGGTACATCCTGGGCGGCATGGGACATCTGTACAGTCAGGCTCCTCGGGTCCGTCGTTACGTGCCCTTCCCGCATGGACCCAGCCGGTGCCGTGTGTTCCCCGAGCATTGTGGATTCGCTGAACATGGGAACAAACGGCAGCGCACCCGGGTCAACACGCGGAGGCGCGTATGGTGCCTCTGCAGGGCCGACCATGGGTTTCTCCATGGCGCTCCTGAGGGTCTTAACCCGCTCCACCAGCTCTACCGCGGCCGGCTTTGCCGGGAGCTCCGGACCCGAGGCGAGGGGCTGTAGCTCCTCCAGCCTTTTCAGGCGTCCCGACATGTCCTCCACCAGGTGGAGGAGGCTGTCCACCACTCGCTGCCGCTTCTCCAGGGCCAGCTCCAGATTCTCCCGGTACCGGTCCCGTTCCGCTCGCAGCTCCTCCATGTCTTTCTCCGCGGCCGACTGGTCGTCCAGGATCCCCGCGACGTCCTCCTCTAGACCGTCCGTAGCGTTGTCCAGGCGGTCAAGGCGATGCACGATGGCGTCCATCCCCATCTTCGGGTACTTGCCCATGAGGAAGGACACGTGCTCGCAGTGGCACGTAGCGTGCTTTCCGCCGGATTCAGCGCATCCCGCGGTTCCCGGCACCTCAGACTCATCGCCCATGGGCGTATCGCCTATGGCGTCCGTCTCTGGTCCCGTGTGCCGGGGCACAGGTGCCGTCCGGGCCCTGGCTGGCCTCTCCAAGCCCTCGGCGTCGTGCTTCAGGGCAGGCTCGGGGGCCATATGCGCCCTGGCGATCGGCGCGGACATCTCCGACTCGGAAGGTGGCTCGTAGGCTGTCCGATAGCCCTCGGAGTGCCCCTCGGATTCCCACAGCCTGACCGGGCTGGGGTCCGTGTCCATAGCCCCGGCGTCCCTTGCCGCGGACTTGGGTGACCCGCGCTTCTGGTAGCGCCGGGCCCGTCCTCCACTGCTGCCTGAATGGCAGGCCTCGTCAGAGTCCTCCGCGGCGGAGCGGAGGTTGCATGCCTTTCGGCAGCGACGCTCACACATGGAGACCAGGTCCTCCATGTCACGTCCTCCTCTTCCCGACTGTCGTACTTCTCTTCGGGCTTCAACTTCCGGAGTTCGCCATGCTCTTGAACGTTTCGGTTCTTCTATGGCTCCAATATCCGGCGTGGTCTCCACCGAGTCCACAATACGCACCCGGGGGCGTACTTGGGCAGGGCTCATAAGGGCCCAAGTCCCCCGGTCGGCGGTTGGTAGGGGCAGCAGGTAAGCCTCTGCTACCATAAAGAAGGTCCCTACCAGGACCGGCCCCCGCTGTGCCCCTTCCGCCTGTTACCCCTGCTGATTTACTCCGGATCAACGATTGCATTTCTCAAAATCCTCAAGGTCCAGGGTCCAAAATCCAAAAATATAGAAAATGTAATCCTCCTTCAACCCTGAACAGCAACCAGATCCCACGAATACAGCAATAACCCAATTCACAATCCAAATCAGGCTGCGGGCTTTCGTTCAGCACATCGATGGTTTCACGATGGCGGGCATGTACAAGAATTTCACCATGGAAGAAAGCCCTGAAATTGGCATATGAACACCAATAATGCAAAGTTGGGGAAAGAGGTAAACATACACATTCACAGCCATAAACCCCTCATTCCCTGGACTCAAGACCTTCCCTTGACTCACCAACATATTGCCCTGAACCAGGTCAAATGAGATGGCTGAATGCCATGTGTCACAAGTCACTACACAAACCCCAAAAATGTGTTCACTCCCAAGCCTCATAATCCTAGCCCAATGGGGGAGGTGGCGTGTCATGGTCCAGAGTGGCACTCAGGACCATGCCCTACCCTGACATAACCTTGGTTGGACTTGGAGTCCAATGGGCTTGGAGATATGCCCCATGAGTTTGAACTCATAACATGCCAAAAAACTGCCAATTCACACCATATTGGCCATATATCCAATATGTGCTCAAAATTGAGGTTACCACTTATCTGAAGGCTCAAAGCATGCATGGAGTCGAAGGCTAGTATTTCTGGAGAATAGAGTCCAAAGGCCAATGCCCATGTACATCCCCATTGTACCCTCGAACCCCCTTCAGATATGGGCGCCACGCACTGCCCAAGTCAGCCCATGATCGTGAGACCAATTCTTGTGATCCTTCGTGCGCCAAGCCAAATGGAGTACGCGATCCGGCATATGGTGGTGTTTAACTCCAATGCATATGCCAACATATGAACAACATACCATGGTTCGACTCACCATAGGCTTCTTGCTGTTTGCCGACCAGGTAAGTACACAAAACGCAAAAATGAGCAACAATTGAGGTCAAAAACATGAAAATATGACCAAATACAAAGTTGTCATGATAGTATATCTCTATGCTCACCCATGATATCCGCTCATGATTCAATACACAAATGATTGGAACCATTTGCGAACAATTCTCCCTCTTGGATCCCCAATCAGGCGCATGGATATACCTTCGCCACTCATAGCTACATGCCCCATGAAAATGGGAGTGCACTCATGGATCTCTTTGCCAAACATACCATGAGCAATACATACGCGGTAGACTTGGTCTAGCGCTTTGAATTCCACAATTGAGACAGGGGCAAAACCTTTGTCACGTATGGCTTCCCATCTCTTCGGCCACACGAAGATATATAACATGGGCGTGAGCATATCAAGACATATACCATGCATATAAAACATACCCTCAAAAGTGGCTCCCACCATGATATGCCATGTCACTCCATGGACATAACTTCACGTTAAAAATACGGAGGAACCCAAGAAAAGTATCTATGCAACCCCAACACTCATGCAGTACACTCGAAAGTCGCATTAAAATATTCGGTTGCACGGTCCAAGAGTTATATATCACTTTATACCCTCTTGACCATTATCCCTTGCTACATCGGGCATGTGTACACATCAAAGCCGTTTGATACTTTCCAAATTGAGTTGAGACAAAGGCGCTTGCAACCCAACCTTTCTTCCTCTCTTACCTCACAGTCGCGCGTAGATATGACCCTTCAAAGTGGTCCCACGATTCACTTTTGTTTCCCTTATATCTCCAAGTCAAATGGGTGGCAAGTATAAGGGAAACCTGATTCGGGCATAGGGAAAAGCGTACTGTCCGAAAATCACCACGTTTAGCTAAGTGCTCCCTTGTTACCTCATCATACCTTTTAGATTTGAAAAGATTGTCCTGAAATTCCTCCCAACCAATTCCCTCAATTCTTGGCATTCTGGAAACTGCTCATCCGATTCAATTACGGATCGGATACTACCGGAATACCGATCATTACGTACCTGAAACACGCGCTCCTGTATCCCAGGATGAGACTCGAAATTGACATTCTTGAGGGGATGCCTGAAAGAAGGTAAAGGGGGTGACCAATCATCGGACGTCACTCCTGGATTGCCATCTCGTCCTGAAAATTTATTGCGGGATGTGGATCGACGCACACATGGCCCGTCCTGGATCGTTGTCTGAACGCCTTGCTTGTTTCATAACCGTCATCCTCATCGTCATCCTCTTCTTCACTGGTTTGCATCCCTATGGAATCAAAGTATATGAACCGAAAACTTTCCCCTTTCGGCACAGTGAGCAGATCCTTATTGGGACCCTGGAAAATTGTTGACCGGGACGGGATATCCATGCAATCCAGGGTAATCCCTCCCAATGTCCACCATCAAGCCTTTTTCTTCCTGACAGGGATGATCATCAACCCGGAGCAACCCTCAAAAAGTATCTTCTGCACCGTGCGTTTGTAAAGATGGAGGGGGGGATGTACCCACATACTCTTATTATTCCACGGCTGAGAAAGGGAACCCTTGTAGGGCCCCTTCCCAGTGTGCTGTGAATAAAAGGATGGAAGAAGAGACTGTGACTGGTTTTTTGAAAAAGCATCAACTGCGAGTTCTATGTCATTTGAACGAGCCCAGGCGACAATTTGCTTTGCCACCTCAGGCCGTAGTGTAAGTTCTCCTTTATGGTATACATGTGAAAGATTGATCTTGCCCTGGTTCTTGCGTATTTGCTTTTGCTGTTGCCGTCTGGCTGAAGTGGTTTCTTGTTTTGATATGCGATTTAGGGTTTCTGCACTGGGGTGGTTTTGGACTTTGTAGATTCCAGTATAGATTCTAGATACGTCAGACTAAAATCATCCTTGGAGGAAGGAAGATCCCCTTCAAAAAGATGATCATGGTCCGCCCTGGTGTAACCCCATCCAGACATAAAATGGTCTGGGGCGTACCGTTCTGGTTTTGATGTACTCCGAAGAACAGAGACAGATGACTCACTGACTGTGTCCTCATCAGAGTTCATTTCCTCAGTACCACACTCAGACGACGAATCCCACCATGCTTGGTCTGACAAATCCCTTCCAGCCCCAAGCCGCCGCGGCTGACTAGGCTCACGCGGCATAGAGTTATCTTTATACGGGTGTGTCACACCCTCATATTCATGTAGCAGATGGTCCACCATCCTGCAATACATGGCAGGCACTCCATTCCGGAGTCCTGGCGCACACTCCGGTGTGTATACGGGCGACGACGTTTTGCCAAAAAGCAGCGCATTGAGCATTGCCTCAGGGTTTTTGTTTTGAATCTTTATATTGTTTATTTGGATGGCCCACACCGTGATGGCATAACTACACGCTGCTCTTGTAAAAGCATAGTATAGCATGCAACCTGCAATGTGGGCCATCATTTGATATTTCAGTATTGAAAATACAAATGTGGATAATAAGGGGGAAGGGGAAGTTAGTACGGACGTCCCTGTACTGCCAAATCCAGCGGCGCCTCGGGATGTATCGTCCATACTAGTAACCTCCCTCACACTGGGGAGCACACACTGTTCACAGATCAGTTGTGCTATTCTGTCGCCTGTGGTAACAGATTATGCTACCCTGGTCTGGGCAAACAGAACTACGCCAATTTTACCTCTGTAGTCGGCGTCGACTACTCCCGCCCCCACAGCTAAACCGTGATGTTTCGTTAACCCGGACCTTGGTGCAACTCGGATGTAGGTACAGGGGGGTTCTGTGGCGGACAAGCCTGTGCTAACTACTGCGTAGCCCCAAGGAGGTATAACACAATCCTCTGCTGCTGTAATATCTAGTCCAGCAGACTGAGGTGTTCCACGCTTCAGAATTGTGGACCATTCAGACTACCTCATGAAATCGATAACCGGTTTGGGATCAGGTTGGATGGACACCCCATTTATGCTACTTTGTGCATGTTGTAGCATGTCAAATGTGATGCCATTTCCGGAGCTATACAGCGTGTGAGTTAACTCCTGTACTGCTTCGGTTTGAACAACCTGATTATGGTAGATTTCTGCTTCGTGAGGAGGTTTGAGCGGCAGACTACGAGTCGTGCAGTGTAGTGCCGTGCCCATCAGGGCCGGCCTGGGGTTGTTTGAGAAGGTGATGACCTGCACTGTCTGCTTGAACTCCACTACTGGTGACCTTTGACGTGACCTGCTTCTGTTCTTGCAATGTATCCTACAATCTGGGTGACGCTCGTAGGTACAAAGTAGCGTCGGGGCCGGCTCCTCTGCTGGCTGGACGACTGCCAGCCGAGCTGTGTCCCTACAATCCTCGCACTTGTGTTCAGGACAACATTGCAATGACATGCAAAAAGCACATGTGTCTGGTCGATATTGAAGACGGTTCAACCAGGAAGCAATTGTGATGAGTTCCAAGGGTACCAGATATGGGACGTCGGGGAGGAGGGCAAGACAGTAGCGATGCAAAAAAGGAAAACCTAAGATAACATGTTTTCCTATTGAGACTATTTAGATGAAGATTCGTCGACATCCCATTAAACACACACCATGTGCAGTCCAACAGGGTGTCTGCACATCCACCCAAACCCCCGTTTTCTCTCCAAAAAGATGATTCCGATCCGCCCCGGTTATCTTTAGCGGCTTCGGGGCTGGTACTACCATGTGGGGAGGAGAGCATTCCGGACCTGCCACAGCTTCCATTTCTGCGCCTGTGTCTGCCAGGCCATCCATCTCGAGGGTTGTGGCCGCTGGATCTGCCAAAGAGAACATCCGAGCGGGGGTCATCAAGCTCTTGGGAGAGGGCTTCTTAGTTTTCACTTTACAAAACGGGGGGCGCATTTGCTCATGTATACTGTCTGCAAATGAGAAAATATTTTTTGGGGCTGATACCCATTCCTGTTCTTTTGCGGTAGCCCATTTCCCCACAGCTGCCGTTTTCTCGCACGGGTCGGGGGGCTGCCTTCAAGGCGCCGGGCTGGGATTTTGGCCCATCAAGCTGTGCGCGAGGTTCCACCACTCGGTGGCCCTTACTACCTCCGGCAACCCTCTATTTGTCTTCTTCCTCTGCCTGCACCTCATCCAACGGAAGTGGGTGAGGCGACCTGGACCTGCGAGGGCTCGGAGTGGCCCTTCGCTCATGCCGGTCCTTGTCCCATCCTTTTGGGGCTCTTTCAGGGTACTTGAACCAACAGTTGTCCGAGTTATGGTCCCGTTTCTTGCAGTGTTCCCCATACCTTTTTGAGCCACTCAGGCTACGTTTACTACCAACACTGTCCCTACGGTCCCTATTCTGTCGATCTCGACTACGGCTTCTATCCCTGTCCTTTCAATTTTCACCACTGCCTTTAGTGCGACTGCGATGACCATCCCCATGTCGGTCCCCACTACGGTCCCATTTCTCGTCAGGTCTATCCCTACTGCAACCACGATCACCCGTGGCATACCTGTCCTTACTTGGACTTCGCTCACCAAACTTGTCTTGCGGGTACTCCTTCTGCTTATCGTCTCGACCATACCTGCTGGGACTTCGGGTATGGCCATCCTGACTAGGCCTGCTGGGGCTGCGAGTTTGACCACGGTCTCTGTGTGAACTACCGCTTCGCTCCCAACTACGGCTCCGTCGTTCACTAAAATCTCTGGACTTCCGAGTCCGAAAGCTACTGCCCCGTCGTTTGGGGTCTGCCCGCTCCTTGCTGTAACTCCTTTGCCCGTCCCTACTATACCGCCTGTTCGGGGTCCCCTGACCTCGGTATGGGGAACGACCTCTATTCCTGTCAATGTCATATATGGCTCTGATTCGCGCATCGCGCTTTCTCTCCCGAGCTTCCTGGCGTCCCACATCCTCCAATGTCAAATAATGCGGCATGACACAACAATGTAGCTCGAGGTACGTGTAGCGCTTGCCGCGTTCCGCATGACGAGTGTTAATGCGTCTTAGGACCTTGTCAAATCCCCGTGTGTGTCCGCTTCTGGCGTGTGCCCTCATGAGTTGCATAAACTGTTGGTGTGCCGTAAACTTAGGAACACCTCCGGTAACTTGTTGAATTGCAGCATGCATAATGCAAAGAAATCAGCCAACCTTTGGGGGGTCAACTCATCTGGGAACTGCATTGCCATCCACTCATCACCGGGTTCCTCGGGATTGGTATTACGACGCCCATCCCGAGAAATCCTCCACAGCAACTCAAAAAAAATGATCTTAGGACCCCTTTTTAGCTTAAGCCATTTAGCCTGTTCCCCTGCTGGTGGAGCCATGATGACATTCTCCAGGAGTGCCTGCTGAGTTTGATGTTGACCGTAGTTGTCATACCATTCCAACACGGTCAGCTCATAGTCGTACCATGGAGTACCTCCAACATATACCGGAAACTTTGCCCGCTTACGTACTGCCTTCAATTTTTCCGGATCGTAAAATGGGTGCCCCTCAGTAGACCATATCTTCCCTGGATCCTGAGTCTTAGGCCTCTGTTCGTAGATCAACTTGAGTAAATTCTCTGGAGGCCGGACCTCGCGGAATGCCCATCCGTCCTCAATTCCGGTTGTTACTAATTTACTATTACGTTTATCCTCAGGGGGGAACATCGCATAGGCCGGGTCAAAATAACATTCCTCATCATAGCACCAGCTTATTTGCTTCCATTCTGCCTGCTGTACCTCAGTGATACTCACCATGCGAGGTGCTTGGCTTGGTGGTGCTTGTTGTGGGGGTTGGGAGGGGGTGGGCATTTGCGTCTAAGGGGGGGGCAACCATTCACTCGCAACTGAGGTTGGCGGTTGTACCGGCGTTAATGGTGTGGCTTGGATTGCCGGCCCCCGGCAATTTGAGAGGCATGCCCCCCAACTGAACTGTGGTATCCAAATCAAGCAACCGTTTGGCAGCATCAGACAGCTCTTTCGTGCACAAGTGGGGGGGGAAATTGTTCTTCCAGCACCTTGATTTCTCCTACTTGGCCGGAATAGAGAGAAAATTGAGGCGTTGTGTCATTGGGCCGAAAAACACTGCGCACTGCTGGTTGCGGCATGGCTGCGGAACCAACATTGTTATCCGCTTTTTCATCCATGTCATTGGAAAAGCGTTGATTTGCACGGGCTGCCTCTACTGCCTCCTGAATTTCCTCGGTGGGAGTATTGTCTTTACCACTTGGTTCCTCAAGAATGTCTTGACCCGGTCTTCGAGTTCCGATGCGAACGCCTTCTAGCCCGTCTGTTGCGTTCACATCGGGCTTTGCGTCCAGCATCTGTTGAATCTCATTCCTATGCCGCGGAGTGTCAGCGACATGCACCTCACTCTCCAAACAAGCCGTTTCCGGTCGTTCTGCTTACGCCTTTGTATCCAAAGTGTCCTGTTTAACCTGTTGTTGCAGACCTAGGAGTTCCTCGGAAGCTTTTTTGACCCTCTCGGCCTGCTTATTGTGAGTCTCCGTTAGCACCCGGCGTGTTTCAGTGCTTTGTAACTCCGCTTGTGATATCAAATCCTGTGCTTGGTCCTTCCACAAGACTGCTTGCGCAGCTTGTGTCTCTGCAACTGCATGGGCTTCCTCTACTCGATTCAATGTGTCCCTGATTGTCAGGTCTGCTGTGGTGTAGTGACCCTTGAAGTTAGAGGCAATTTCCTGAATTTGCCTGAATTTGGCCGCATTTTCTTCGGTTATTTTTTCACAACGCCCTGAATTCGTTCATGGGTAACCCGTGTAGCCAATTTCTCGTCAACACTCTTCACAAAGCGTTCCTAGGTTTCCACTTTGAGCAAACCTTGCACCATCGTGTTCAACCTACTGTCAACCACACAAGTTTGCAACCGGTGATTCAAGGTGTGGTATACCTCCCTCTGCTCCTCGAATTGCGAAAAGGACACACATGCGTCGATGGAAGCCTGCAATCGATGCGAGCCTGCATGCTGCTCGCTTGGTCCGGTCAGGAATTTGGAAGTGGCATGGGCAAGGAGAGGATTCTGACGGCGCGCTTTGATTGCCTACGTCTTTTCTTCTCCTTGGTTTGAACGTGCTCTGCTAGAAACCGTTCAAAAGGGTCATTTGTGTCGGTTCCATCATGATGTTCGTCCTCGTCATGTTGTTCATGATAGTGTTTTGATTCGATCTCAATGTTGTATAAAAGGCCGAATCGATGCCGATTTTTTTCCGGTTGTTTTTTCTTTTGTGTCCACTCTTTGGCCCTAACGTTGGAAATCCTTTTGAAGTACAAGGCACGCGCAGACTCAACCAAAATACTCCGTGTTCTCAACAATCATGCGATCATTGTAGATGGAATAAAATCGGCATACTATGAACATAGAACATATGTACATAGTGTTGCATGGGAGGATTGGAGAGAACACATTGTATCTAACACGCAATGAAATCAACATTGCACATTCACAGATGAGAGAGAACACATTGGTTGTGACATGGAATGAAATCCCAAATCCAAATTCAGAAATGCAGAGATTATTCCCGATCCCTAAATCTGAAATTGTCGAATGCTCAAAGATCTGGCGACCAACAGGGCGCCAATGCGATCTCGATCATTACGCACCCATCTTGGTGTCGATCCTATTACACCGACCCTGTTGCGGCAACAGCGCGTCATTGTCGTCGTCCTCCGGATCCAACAAGTCCTCGTCTGCAACTTCTGCATGGGCCTTTCAACTTGCCTCCTCTGCAGACGGCACTTCCAGATGGGAATACCCTAGTTTCTCATCCTCTACCCACGTCTGCATGCCAAACTGGATCCAGAACTCACACTGCGCCAATCTGGTCTGGTCAATCCCTGCTTGCAGATGCTGCGTCACCCCTTGATGGTAGCTGCGTCACCAGTCCATCCGCTTTGATTTGGTCAACTGCAGAGAACAAACCTGTGGAGGATAATCCAAAGCTGCCATTTTGGCTGCCATGTGCACATCGCGATGGAGGATCATGCCGTTGTCTGAGCGGTCTCTGTTCCGCATCAGTGTCGCAAGCCACAAAAAGAAGACAAGGTGCATGAACCCTGGCTCATCACGTTCGCGGCGACCCAAGCTGCTATATGGTGGGATTTGCAGTGAGGAGAGGCAACATGTTAGAGGGAATGTGAGGCTTTGCAATCTGAAAGCGTTGTACATAACTTTTTCCTGATCTTTACACCGGCCAGCAGAACCAGTGCTCTTACTTGAATCCCGCCTTTCCCCGTCTTGCCTGGGACCTTCAGCCAGTGACACACCTCCGACGTTCTCATGCCAGTAATCGTGCTCAACAAGTCCAGGTGCCTCCAGAACTGTTTGCAGCGCGTCCAACGCGGGCGACACCTCAGCGTAGATGGCCACCACAATTTCGCGGTTGTTGATGAACATCGTCGTCACAACGGAACTCACACAATGAGCACCATGCGCCAGATTTGCATTCAGAAGAATCATGTCCGTTTCCAGCGCCTCCCAGAACTTGAGGGATCTTGTGGATCTTTTTACGGGGCGCAAAACATTTTGACCATCTCGCCACCGACCCCAATGTTCAGCACATCCACTGTTCCAGACTCCGTACACTTGACCTTTGTCAAGGGAATTGCCAGTCTTGCACACAGGCGGCCAAGGTCAATTGTTGCCCCACACTTTGAAAGCGTGTTAGCCATCACCGTCCAGAACCGCGCCATGCTCAATGTTGCCCACTTTGGCGTCGGAGCCCTCTGTTTCCACTGCCAGGCCCCGAAAGGGATCCCAAACCAATTGATATCCCAGTCCTGCAGCGGTACCCTCTCAGCCGGACTGGCCTGTGCACAGGTGGTGAAAGAGTTTGTAGCACGATTTTTCCTGGTGTCTGCGTCCTTGCCTACTTGCCGTTCAGGGGAAGATACTTCTGGTCGGACGGACTGACGCTGTCCGGAGTGGCTCCGCAATGCCAATTGGTCCACTGCTGCTTCTGATAAGTAGAGGCCCAGTCCTGGATATCCTCAATGTTCACCTTTGGTCTCGACATGTCGGCGGCGACTCGTTCTAGGAGGGCTGGTTCTTACAGACCTTGCAGAAACTAGATCTGATTCGGACTGCAACGCTGCCTCCTCAGCGTGGTACACCAACGTGGAGAAGTATGCAAAGGCCTTCACCGCATAAGACTATGCAGGAGGAGGATGTGTTGCCTGATTGCGGTTTGCAATGCCTTGCATTCCAAAAGGCAACATTCTTGGAGTTCATCATCGGAAACCTGTGCTGGTATCCATGCACTTCGCTAGTGGCCTTCGGAATGTTTCGGTGAATGTGACTGGCGCTACCGCCGGCGGAACCCGCCGCCGCCGCAGCCCCAGGCCCCACACAAGCGGCGGTGCAGGTGACGGCTGCGCCCGGCGACGATGGTCCTGGGCGGTGGGGACAGGGGGGTGAGGAAGGATGAGCGACCACAACCAGCCCCCGGCAGGCCCGGGCCCCCCATTCCAGAGCGCCCTCGCCACCCCCCCCGCCGTTAGCGCAACAGAGCGACGCGCGCCGCCCCCAGTAGGGGGGAGGGCGGGAGCCGCGAGCGCGCGGACGCGCGCGGCGCGGAGACCCCACTGCCCCGCACACCGCTAATCACTAACTGCCGACCCGGACCACCACCCCCAGCACCCGCCAGCCCTCCCCCCCCCCCCCACTGGTACCACGCGGCGATGCCACGGCGACGAGGAGAGTGGGGGGCCCGAGGGTAAGGAGCAGCACGACGGCTTAGCGCCCGGAGGCTGGAGGGGAGCAGGAGGGGAGTGCGCTCCCCCCCCGTCAACGGCTGCCCCCCCAGAACTGGGGCCACCAGGCCGCCCCCCTGCAGCCACCGGGGAGCAGCACCAGGGGATAAGAGAGGGACAGCCGGGAGCCCCCCCCCCCCCCTCCCCCCTCTGCCGCCCCAACCAACCGACAGCCGGAGGCCGGCCAGGGGGACGGCGGCCCTGCATCCCCCCCGCCGGTCCCGGGGGAAGCCCCCCCCCCCCCGAGAGGGTCGCTACACCCAGGGAGGGGCGCCACTGTCGCGGTACGCGCTGCTGTACGCCACGTACTCCCAGTCAGCCGCCCGCCCACTCATGCAATACCCGCAGCAGGCCTGCAGCCCTGCGCCGGCGCGCAAGGGCACCCTGTTGGCCCCACCAGGACGGCGGCATGCGGACGTGAGTCATTGCAGTGTGGAGGGCGGGGCAATGACGAAGCGACCCGCCTTGGTGCCCGCCTGGGGAGGGCGGAGAGACGAACCGCAGCAGAGCAACCTTCCCGCCCCCCGCCCCGCGGGGCCCCCCGGCCGAGCCCCCGAGGAGGGGCGGCGCACCTACCACCCCCCCCGCCCCGCCAGACTGACCCACCAGCGGCCGGTCAGACCGCGCCCGGCACCCGGGGCGGCCAAACAGCCCCGGCCGAGCATGCAGCAGGGGGCAATGCGCGGCGCCACACTGCTGGTCATGAAGGGGGCCAGGGCAGGGGGCCACAGACCACCCCCCCCGGAGGAGGGTGGTGAGGGACCACGACACAACCCCCCCCGCTCTCCCCCCAGTCCACCGCCTCCGGCCCGCGGGATGCCGGAGACGAGCCACGGAGACACCCGTACTCTGCCCCCCCCCCGGGCCGGGGGGATGTCCCCCCCCCCGAGAGGGCCGCGGCGCCCAGGGGAGGGGGGGACACCGCTAACCCAGTACGTCGTGCGCAGCCACGCCCCCACCCGTCTGCTCCCACAGAGACTGCGACAGGCACGCGGACCCCCGCCAGCACACAAGGGCGCCACACTGACCACACCCAGGATCAACACGCGAGCACGAATCGGAGCAGTATGGAGGCCACGCCCTCCATGAACTGAGCAACGTCAATAACACCCGCTTTGGTGCCCGCCAAGGGAAGGCAGAGGGACGGACCAAGGTATAGCGACCCCCCGCCCCTCGGGCCCCCCTGGCCACGCCTCCGGGGAGGACGGCACACATGCCCCCCCCCCCCGCCCCCCACGGCGCCAGAACGCCCCGGGTGCGCGGGCCCGCCCAAAAGGGGGCACACAACCCCATGCCAGGCAAGGGGGGAACAGGACCGGGCCAGCCCCAACGCAAGCAAGCCAGACATCGCACCAGACCGAGGCAGGACATGCGGAGGGGCACAGACGCGTGGAACGGCCCTACCGGCGCCCTGCACTTGAACCACGCGAGCTGCGCGCGCCAGACCGACCCGGGGAGGGAGGAAGGACGGGGACGCCACGAGAGCGTGAGCACACACACCCGCAAAGGACACGCGGGCAATACCAAAAGGGCAACCGAACCGAGCCCGCGGAACACACAGACCGCATGGAATGGCGTACTAGCGGCCGAGAGTACGGGACCCCCGGACGGGACGACCCGTTACACGCAGCGCGGGGAACGCGGGGCGGGAGAGGGGGAACAGAGAAGACACAGAACACGGCGCCGGCCCCGGCCCCCCAGACCAGCCGCGAGCACTGCGCACACACGATCAGGGCACTGCACCCGCCAAGGCAGTAGTGGTGCGCCGAACCACACACCAGCCCCGCGGCTAGGCAGCCTCCGCGCCAGCCCCAGGGGGTCCCAATGGCGACAAGCCAGTACCACGGGCCCGGCGGCGCCGGCAGCCCTGGCGACCACGTATTAGGGGGGCAACGTGGTGGGTAAGCGCGTGCAGCTACGGTTGCTAATTGATGCACTGACCCGGGAGTGGCGAGAAGGGGAAGCCAGAGAGGGACAGGGCTCCGAGCCCCGTGAACCCGGGGGACTCCGCCACGAGGCAGGAGGTGTGTCATGAAGGGCCCCACACTAGGTCCCGGTGGGGAGGATATCACGTGGTCCGACCAGGTGGCCCCCCAGGGCCGAAAGGCTTCTAGTACCCGAAACCTCAAACCTGAAACCTCAAACCTCATCGGAAACCTGTGGTGGTATCCATGCACTTCGCTCGCGGCCTTCAGAATGGTTCGGTGAATGTGATCCCTCACGGACTCCTTAGGCCCAGCCGGCGAGTTGCGCAGATGCATAAGGAGGGTTTCAGCTGCTTCCGACGGTCACACTGCAGAGATGTCCAGATCCATGGACTGTTTTCGACCTGTGATTGCTACCCAAGTGGAGCAGCTCATCTCCGTCTTCAGCTGGTTGACCTTGACAACTTTCATGCACTGCAAAGGGCCGAGGCCTCGCTCAAGATGTTCCCCCAGCAGCTCAACGATCGCACAGACACAGTGCTGCTTTGCAATGACCATCCAGTCATTGGCTGACCAGAAAAAAGGTTTGTGAGACCGTGCAGATGAAAAATGCACGCTACGGACCGGTTAGGTACCTGCTGATTGCCATGCAGTCACGATCACAGACTCCTCAGTTTGGTCTGCCATCACACTTCTCCTGACCTCGTCCACTCGATTCTGTTGATGCTTTTGGATCTGGCTGTACTTCTTCTGCTTGTTCATCACAAGGGCTGTGACGTCGTCCTCCAACTGCAAAGGCTGCTTGTAGAACTGCAGGAACTCCTCCTGTACCGTGTCCTGGGGGCTGGTCGGTACTTGTGAGGTGTCTGTTCATGCTCTGCTCCCTTTCGTCCCTGTCAAGGTCTCTGCCTTGATGAAATGGGCCTGTAACAGGAGCTGTGTTATTTGACATGTCTTTAAGGGTTGATTACGAGGCCTCGCATTCGAAAAACCAGGTATTTGTGTCGTATTACCGCCTTTGTATTGCGAGCACTGTACAGCATTGTACAGCGGTTGCAGAACATGGTGGGCGTCGATGGTGGGTCCTGGCTGTCGTCTGGGCCAGTTGCATTGCCTCACGAGAAAACCACAGTAGAGGACCAGCGCACACCAGTTCTCCAGAAGGTTGACAATAGTGTTACATACCACACTCTTCAGTCGATCGATTGCCGTCCAACCATATTCCGCAACAGCCTGCAACCTGTTGAACTTCCGCCGCAACTGCCGCATGAAATGCGGCGCAGACTTCTGGATGCCAACAATAGTTCTCTCCATGACTCGTATCTTTGGGGACGACCCTACTGCTTCTTCAACTCCTAGCGACCAAAGCAGAAGTACAGGAAAAGAGCTTGAAGGCGCCGCCACACTTTTGTCACAAGGTATTCATAGGGATGCGTACAGCCGTACAAAATGGGAGTTCTCTTGAGCCTTTCGTGCCAGTTCCAGCGCTGCGTTCTGTCACAGTACAGCAATGTCAGACATATTTTGTGTATGTTGTCCTCAACGAGAATGGGTATGTTCGGGTGCGTCTGGTTCGACAGCGATGCAATGCAGTCCAACAACTCAATGAGGCCGTGGTATTAGGATATCTGATGCGTAATCACCAACAGTGGTTTTCAACCAGGATTCGGTACAATATCTTGCACTATGTCAAGCGGCAAGATGCAAACAAGCCCACATCTCCCACGATTCCAAGGAGGCTCTGCTTCATTCTGAGAAATGCTGCTGCCACATTGTCGATGCTGCCCATGAGCACATCCAAGGTTCGGTGTCCTCTGAAATACGGCAACTCGCAAGGAATCTGAAAGACACAAAGCGCTCTGCAACTTTGGGACTGATCCTGGATCGTCGGATGCGTTCATTACTGCGTAATGTAGCAATTGTCGATCCATACGCAAACTTGACGGTTCTCCATCCAATGCCATGTTTCAAGCACCTTTGCTGCGGACCGTTGCTTCATAGTTTCCTCTTGCAGCCGAAGCAGTCCTGTCCTACACAGCCGGCGGCTGTTCTGCCGTCCGATAGAAGCAAATCTAGGGGCGTCCTCTTCCCGGTGTTGGGGTGTGCCCTGCAAGCATGTGATCTTGTACAGGTTAAAGAACTCCTCCTTGAAGTGCATTGTGGCTCGACTCTCTGGTGTGGCTTTCAGTGTCCGCAGCAAATGCCGTGTGTTCATGTTCACTCTCAACAAGCGCGCAAAATCAAAGAAGAAAACAGCTCCGCTCTTGCTCTTTTCAACAGCGGCCCCGAGGTGTTCAGGAGTAGTATTTCCATCGTCCGCTGCACAGAAAGCTTGCAAGCGCCTTACACGTTGACTCCACTCCAGGCTCTTTTTGTTGCGCGCTGGCGTCCTGTGCCAGAATGAAATAAGGAGATAGGTAAAACACGACGAAACCTTTTTCTAGATGGCTGAAAATAAAGCCAATTAGCATAAAAAATGCGTAGGCTAAAAGGCGCGCTGCGAAAGGCGTAAAAACGCGAAGGAAAGTTTTTCCACCTTCATTAGCCCAATAGTTCACGCCGTAAGCACCGTAACGCTCGTAGGAGCATAACGCTGTATCCCTCGACGTCTAACTAGCCATAGGCGCAAAGAAAAGCCGACATGCGCAGCGTGTAAACCTCGAAAAATCCTTTCTTTTTACTTGCCGCGTCCCTGCACCTCGTTCGTCATTCCTCTTTCTTTTCCATGTACCTCCCTTCCCTCCCCTGCTCCCCCCCTCTCCTCGTTGTGTCACTTCAGGCGAGCGGCCCAGGGGGAAAAGCGCTTAACCCCTTGCAATGACAAGTACTTCAACCTACGCGACACCTTCATCATCTACGACCGGCAACACGTAAGGTGACAGCAATGGTCTTGCTGCACGCATGGGTGATGTGAGAGGGGTTGTGTCTAAAGTTCCTGTTTTCAACAAACATTTTACAAAAAAAAAATCTTCTTGTTGTTTTTTTTTTATTTTGCCAATCACAAAGCAATGGTCGAAACAAAAAGCAGACGTTTTAGAGGAAAAAAAATGGGAAATAAAACCACAAACAGAAAAGAAAAAGCACAGCAGACCCAGGCAGCACAGCGGCGGGGAGCAGCACAGCACCGGAGGGCACAGCACCGGGCACCAGGGCACCAAGACACACCACACCACACAGCAGGGCAACACCACTGCACCACACAAAAAGCAACAGCACAGCGCACTACAACGCACCACAGCACCAAGCAACAGGAACAGCACAGACCAAAAAGGACAGCAAGAACGAGAGCGCCAGCGCATTGCAGCACAGCACCACACACACAGCACGACACGGCGAAACACGACAGGACGCAGGGCACAGCCAGACAAAAGGGCAGCAGCAGGGGGGGGTGGAGGCAGGGCTGGACAGGACGGCAAAACCAGGACACCACAGCACGGCACAACCACACAGCAGGCAACACAGCGCACCAGAACAACGCACAGTCACAAGGAAAGCGCCACAGCGCGCAACAACAGACGACGGCGCCACACGCACGCAAACACGCACCAAACAGCACGGCGCAGCAGAACACCGCAAGACACCAGCAGAAACGGAGCAGCCAAAGACAGCACAGCACAGCAGGACACCAAACAGCAAGGCACCACCACACCAGCACAGCACAGAAAAGCACCGCAAACCACACAAGGGCAACAAGACGCATCACGCCACACAGCAGGGCAACAACACAAAAGAACGCCAAAAGAAATAGCACAGCACACAACAACACACCACGGCACCAGGCAAAGGCAACGGCACAGAGCAAAGCGGGCAGCAAGAAGCGAGAGCACCGGCGCAGGGGGGCACAGCACCAGACGCGCAGCAGGACACGGCGAAACACAACAGGACGCAGAGCACAGCAAACCAACAAGGGCAGCAGCAGGGGGGAGGGGGGGGGCAGGGCCAAACAGCACAGCAAAATCAGCACGGCGCAACACCGCACAGCGGCACACCAGAGGACACAACGCACCACGACACCACACAGCCCGAAAGAACACACCGCAGCGCGCAACAACACACGACGGCACCACACACAACGCAGCACCGCACCAAACAACATGGCGCAACAGGGCCCCGCACGACACCAGCAGAAACGGAGCGACCCACGACAGCACAGCACGGCAGCACACTGAACAGCACAGCACCACAAAGCCAGCACCGCACGGCGCAGCACAGAAAAGCGATGTGGACCACACAAAACAGCCCACACGAGACCAAAGCACCAAGGAACAAGACACAAGACACCACACAACAACAACAGCACCAAGTGGCGCAGCAGCACCACAGGAAACAAGCACCACACAACACAACAGCGCGCACACCAAGACAATGGCAGCACGGCACAGCAGAAAAAAAACCATCAAAAGCGACAGCCGGGGGCAGGGGGGCTGGGGGGGCACACCACACGGCGCACCGGGACCGCACCGCAAGACACCAAACCGCACGGCCAGCAGGCGCAACACAACACGGACATGGAGCAGCACAGAGCAGAGCCAATGAGGACAAAGGCAAGAGGGCGCACGCACACTGCACAACAACACAAGAGCACAGAGGCGACCACACAACACCAAGAACAATGGCGGGGGCGGGGGGGGGGGGGGCACAAGCGAAGAACGCACCAAGGAAGGCAACGACGCACGGCCAAGAGACGAGGCAAACGCCGGGAAGCGCGCAGCACCACGGCACCAAGCGGGACCAAGGCGACACACCCCAGTGCGCCAACAACAGCGCACGCACGGCACAACAACAACACCAGCAGACAGAAAGCAGCGAGCGCCGCAAGCCCGGTCGCAGCACAAAGGAGCAAAGAAAGCCCCCCAAGATCCCCCCAAAAAGAACAAACCCCGGGAAAAAAAAGAAGAGAAAAACAAAAAGAAATTAAGGGGGAGGGGGGGGGGGCAGGGGGGGGGGTGAAACAGAAGAAAAAAAACATAAAACAGGGCAACAAAGAAAAACAAAAAGAAAACGAGAGCGCCAAGGCCAAGGGCACCCCGGACCAGAGAGCACAAAAAGCCAGAGACAGCGGGGGTGCGGGCAACGAGGAGCGAAAAAAAAAAAAAGGAAAGAAAAACCACCACAAGGGCAACCCCAGCCCGGAGGGGGCTGAGCAAAGCAGCAAGACGAAACAGCCAAAGGAAGGGTGAGGCGCACCAAAACGCGCCCGGGGAGCCGGCCCGCCCGACACAGACAAGAAGAGCGGGCGCACGCACACACGCACGGCACCCAGGCGTGGCGTTCTCTGATTCGAAAGGGAGGGTGTCGGCGTCCACAGGCAACAGCCCCGGTGCACCGGCTCAGTCCCCCGTCGAACGACAGACAGTACGGGAAACTGGACGCGTCAGTGACCGGGTCCACACACGCCAAACCACCGCAGCGCACGCAGCCCTAAACGGAGACCGGAGAGACCCGCCAGGGACGACCCCATCGCGGGGCCCCGAACAGGTACGACACGGAGCGAGCCCAGCGCCCCTGCCTCGGCAGGGGCCAGCAGCAGGCACCATGAGCCTGGTTCTCGGCCGGCCTCCGCGTGCCCCGCGCAGCCGCTCAGTAGAGCCGGGGGCGACAGCCCCCGGGCTGGGGGAAGGCACCACGGCGACAGGAAATCCGACCTGAGCACCGAGAGGAACCTGATCACACGGGGCGGGGCGCACCGGAGGGCCAAAAGGCACGCCAGAGAGGCACGCTGCCAGCCACAATCATCGGCACAGGATCAGGTGCAGAGCAACCATGGCCGTTGGGTGCCGCCAACCCGGACAGCGCGTGCCACACCCGCACAACCACGGCACACGAGCCGGAGCCAAGCAACACCCAACCAGGTGAGGGATGCCCGCCACGAAATCCCCCCCCCGCCTGAGGAGCCCGAGGAACGGAGGAGAAGCAGAGAGGCGGGGATGAGGCGAAGGGGCGCCCCGGAGACAAGACGCCCCGGACAGAATCATCCTGGGCGGACCAAGCAGCAAGAGCCGCCGCCCCCCGGACTGGAGCAAGCACGGACAAGAGGCGGGCAGGCACCCATGAATGCAGCAACTGGGGCGGATCAAGCAGGAGGAGCCGCCGCGACCCCGGACTGGATCATCCAGGGACAAGTGGTGGCGGACGCCCCGGACTGGAACATTCGGGGCGGAGCAAGCAGCAGGAGCCTGCGCCGCCCAGACTGGAGCATCCAGAGACAAGTGGCGGAAGACGCCCCAGATCGGATCAACATGGGCAAAACAAGACGGAGAGGCGAGAACCCCCAGGATGCGAACAGCCGGGAAAAGGGGCCAGACGCCCAGGGCAAGATAGTGGCAGGAGCAGCACCCGGGCCCTGGCCAGGTCCGGAAGCAACACAAAGGAGGACGCCAGAGAGGAGCACAGAAGCATGGCAGAGGATGAGGCCGAGGAGATGCAGAGCAGCATAGATATGGTGGGGCCGAGGGGAAGCGGAGAAACAGACCACAGATAAGGGCCGCGGAGATGCGGAGAAGCGGAGATGAGGACGAGTCCAACGAGATGCCGAGAAGCGAAGAAGGAGAAACGGCCCAAGGTGAAGCAGAGGAGCACACAAGGGGACGAGGCCGAGGGGATGCGGCGCAGTGGTCAAGAGGAAGAGGCCGAGGAGAGGTTGAGAGGCAGCCAAGATGAAGAGCCCGAGGAGAAGCAGTAAAGAATAGGCCGGGAGGAGGCCGAGAAGGTGCAGCCATGTGGTGACGAGACAATCAAGTGCCCGGGACTGGATCATCCGGGGCAAAAAAGGAACGAGCGGCGAAAACAAAACGACAGCAAGAAGCGGAGGAAGGAGGCCGGACGCTCCGGACTGCAACATCCGGGGCAGAACAAGCAACAAGAGCCGCCGCCCCCCGGATTGGAACATCCGGGGCGGAACAAGCAGCAGGAGCCGCCGCCCCCAGCACTGGGTCATCCGGGGACAAGAGACGGCAAGACACACCAGAGTGGACCATCTGGGACGGAACAAGCAGGACGAGCCGCTGCCCCCCAGACAGGATCATCCGGGGACAAGCGGCGACCTGACGCCCCGGACTGCATCATTCGGGTTGGATCAAGCTGCAGGACCTGGCGCATCCCGGACTGGATCATCCGGGCTAGAACAACAAGGAGCGGCCACAACTGGAAGGGCACGATCATCCGGGCAAATCAGGCCTGCCGCCCCGGGCAGGATTGCTGGGGGCGGATCAAGCAGAAGGAGTCCCCACCCCCCGGGCTGCAGCGTCCAAAGAAAACTGACGGCCAGAGGCGAAAGGAACAACAGGCCGACGCCAAGGTGGGACAGCGATGGAGTCATGTCCGGAGGCAACGCAAAGGACAACGCCAAGGGAATGCAGTGATGCAAAGAAGAGGACGAGGCGTAGAGGAGACGCAGTACAGCAAAAGTAAGGACCCGGGCGCGGTGAAGCAGAGAAACGGACCAATGGATATGCCCCGGTGATGCAGAGAAGCAGCAAAGAGGACAAGGCTGTGGTGATGCAGAGAAGCGCGGATGAGGACGAGGCTGAGGGGAGGCAGGGCAACCATGCTGAGGACAAGGCCGTGGTGATGCAGTGAGGAAATCAAGTGGACTAGGCCGCGGTGAAGCGGAACAGCTGCCAAGAGGACGAGGCAGTGGAGAAGCAGCCAAGACGAGGAGGCTGTGGTGATGCAGCAAAACGGTGACGAGACCATGACGTGGTCAGGACTGGATTATCCTGGGAAAAATAAGGAGGAGCGGCCAAACCACGACGAGAGCATCAACAGGTGAAATAAGACCTGACGCCACGGGATGGATCAGCCGGGGCGGATGAAGCAGCAAGGGCCGCCGCCCCCCGGACTGGATCATCCAGGGACATTAGGCGGCCACGCGCCCCGGACTGGATCATCCGGGGCTGGCAACCTCTCCGCGCAAGAGACGGGCCCGACAGGACGCGCAGAGGCGCGCCCGGTAATCCGGGTAAAGCAGGCGAGACGTGAGTGCTGGTAGCTACGCCTCTCCGCACGCCCACCATGCAAGAGACACTTCTACCGCAGATGGGACACGTAGGGTGAAGTGGTGCACCAAGGGTCGCCCGCCCAGCAAAACCAAGGGTGGAGTCACACGAACAGCAGGATGCCCGAGCCAGAAATGGTGAGGGAAACAACAACTGAAGTGCCACCCCCCCCGAAACGGAGGGGGGACAACAACATGGAGACCAAGAACGCAAGCGGGGCATGACAGGAAAGCACTCCATCCCTCCAAGCCCTAGCAGGGGTACAGGTAGTGGCGTGCCTGCCAAGTCACAGCCGCAGAAAAAAAAAAAAACTGCTGTGTTCTCGTGCACACATGCAGGTGAACAATTGGGCAGCCCACCCTGCAAAACCAAGGACGCAGATCACACACAGGGCAACACGCCCAAGCCAGGTATGACTCCACGCTTTCTTGTTTCCGACTGTAGATTCACGTAGTTTGACGTCCTTCTCTGCAGCGGATGCTGCTCCGTACTGAGTAACATCATCACAGAGCCTTTTGAATCGCATGCGCATGCCAGAAGGTGTTAGTTGACACCACGCTTTGCTAGGTCGGCCAGATTCGTAATCCATTAGACACAGGAACACAAAGGAAAGTGTGACCACCATATGCTGAATGGGTAATTTGGATTGAGATGGACACAAAGGGCTACAGATGGACAAAACTTGTTGTGCACGACTGGAATTTGCGCACTGCGCTGTGTGCACTATGCCGCTGGGCCGTGAGCACAAAGCAAGCAGGTCATGTACTTCCCTTAATTAGGCATTGGTCCATGTTTTGCGGCTTTTGCTATATTCGATAGAATTTGCAGCAACAACTGCCTTCTACGCCCTGTTGCCTTCAGCCCCTCTCCCCGCACTGTCCGCCCCTGATTGTGCAGGCGGTCCTTGATGAATGTGTGGTAACCAGATTGCATGAGTGTATATCAGTGTCCTTTACGTGTGCATCAGTGCAGCAGACTAGTCAGGTAGATACCTTCAGAACAGACCAGCAAGGGCGAGGATGCTGTTGCAGCGTGTCTTCACCGCAGTAGTTACTGCAGACCAATCACTATCAAGTCAATGCAGCCCCATTTGGTCCGGCAGTGCAGCAGTTCCTGCGGGCCGATCGCCCTTAAGTTGATGCAGCCCCTGTGGGTCCGCTGTTATTGCAGTCTCCACCCCTGCCATCCGATATCCATCAGGTTGAGGGTGCAAAAATCTGTCATCCCTTGCCCCAAGCCCCATTGTTGCCTTCGGGTCACCGTCAAGTCGATGCAGCCTCTACTGGGAATCTCGGCTCCATTGGCATCGGCACTTGTCTTTTTCGCTTTTGCGCCTCTTGGTGCTTCCATACCTGCCCAGGTCTGAGAACAGAGGGACAGGCTGACAGAACTGATATTGGGAATCAAAAGCCCGTCATTCTCAGGATGTGCAGACTGTTTTGACTAGGGCTGGGGCGTGTGGCTGGTCAGGGGACTGCTAGAAGAAGGTCTTTTGGTGTGTTTAATTGCTGAGGCTCAGCCGTCGTCAGTCGCTGCAACCCTCCCGTTCCCCACGCTCCAATCTATGACACAACCCCTTCCCCCCCCATCCCCTATGAATGGTTTTTATGTTGGCAGGCGCGGCATTCGAGTTGCTGTGTGCAGGCCTTGCCAGCTGCTGTAGCTATGATCTCGCCTCTGAAAGAGAAGAGATCACTTGCACACCTCTATCTGCTGCCCATTCTTTTGTGGCGCTTCTTGTCACTTCTTGAGCTTTTGTACCTAGGATCTTGGCTTCCGGAGTATGGGCAAAGACAGAGAGAAAGTGGAAGAGCAACGTTTGAAAGCCGAATCGATAGATTCCTCAATCTGGGGGGCACATATTGCTTCAAAGAAGAGAGAACAGTTGCACACCAATGCCAGTCATCCATGTCCCTCCGGGCTTCTTCTCCTTTTTGGGGTTTCTGTAGCTGCGTTCTGGGGTACTGAAATATGGGCAACAGGAGGAACAGGGGTAAGATGAATCTTTTGGAGTGGATCAGACTAATGAATGAATAGGTCGGCAGTGCAAAAGAGGAATCCACCCACATATCACTGCAAACAACAGAGATCACTTGCACACATCTGTCCCCTGTCCATGGGGTTTTGGCTCTTCGTGTCACCTCTTAAGCTCCTCGAGCTACGGTCCTGGCTTCTGGAGTCGGGGCAATGATTGATTCAGGGGTCAGAGTGATTGTTCAGAGTGGATTGGATTGATTCAGGGGGGCACATATCGCTTCAAAGAACAGTGATCAACTTCACATCGCTGCCACCCGTCCACTTTATGTGGGGCTTGTTGTCCTTTCTCGGGCCTCTGTAGCTGTGTTCTGAGCTTCCAGAGTCCAAGCAACAAGGGCAACAGGTAAGACCAATGTTTCAGACTGGATCGGACTGACTCACAAATACTTGGACACCTCAAAGGGTGTTTGGGGCACATATCGCTGCAAACAACAGAGATCACTTCCACAACTGTGTCACACGTCCATGGTTTGTGGTGTGTCTTGTCACTCGTTGGGCTTCTGCAACTACTGTCGTCGCTTCTGGCGTCAGGGCAATGATGGATACAGGAGCCAGAACAGTCATTCAGAGTGGATTGGATTCATTCATCAATAGAGGGGGCACATATCGCTTGACACAATAGTGATGAATTGCAAACCAATGTCACGCGTCCACGTTTTGCCGGGCTTGTTGACCTATCTGGGGCTTCTGTAGCTGTGTTCTTGGCTTCCAGAGTTTCCGCAACCAGAGAAACAGGGATAAGACATATCTTTCAGAGTGGGTCCGAGTGACTCATGAATCACTCGGCAGCGCAAAGGGGGTTCTGGGCAGATATCACTGCAAACCACTGAGATCACTTGCACACCTCTGTCACCCGACCATGGTTTGTGGCGCTTCTCATCACTGCTTGGCCTTCTGTAGCTACTGTCCTGGCTTCTGGCCTTTGCGTCATCACAGATACAGCGCTGAGAGCAATCTCTCAGAGTGGGTTGAATTGATTCACTAATAGGGAGGGGCATATGTTGCTTCCAACAACAGTCATCAACTGCACGCCACTACCATCTGTCCATCTTTTGTCCGGCTTGCTATCGTTTTTGGGGCTTCTGTAGCTGCCTTCTGGGCTTCCGGAGTCTGGGTAACGAGAGGAACAGGGGACAGATAAATGTTTCAGCGTGCCTTGGACTGACCCATAAATCAGTGGACAGTGCAAAGGGGGTTGAGGCGCGGATATCACCGCAAATAACAGAGATCACTTGCACACCTCTGTCACCCGTCCATTGTTTGTGACGCTTCTCGTCACTTCTGGGGCCTTGTAACACCTGTTTTGGCTTCTGGAGTCTGGGGAATGGGAGATAGAGGGGTCAGAGCAACGTTTCACGGCGGACTTGATTGACTCATCAACCCTTCAAAAAACAGAGATCGAAGAACAGAGATCTATTGCGCACCACTGCCACCCCTCCATGTCTTCTTGGGCTTCTTGTGCTTTCTCAGGTTTCTGTAGCTGCGTTCTGCTTTCCTCGAGACTGAGCAACGAGAGGAACAAGGGTAAGACAAATCTCTTTCAGTGGTTTGGATGGACTCAGGAGTAATTGGACAGCGCAAAGGGGGCTCAGGGCATATAGCACTGCAAGCAACAGATATCACTTGCACGGCTATGTCATCCGTCCATGGTTTCTTGCACTTGTGTCGGCAATGAGAGAGACAGGGGTCAGAGCATTCTTTCTGATTGGTTTCCATTAATATATCAATGGAGTTGGAACATATTGCTTAAAAAAACAGAGATCGCTCACACCCCCCCGACACGAGCCCAGAGACTACTTGAACTCCTCCCGGTCTGCTGGGTGCGTTGACGGGGCTGTCTCTGCTGCTTCCTGTCAGCTTCTAGGTGTTAGTCTTCAACAACCCACAGGCTTGCTCGGGATTCCACTTGGACTTGTGCGGCAGCTGCTGATACTGATGCAGTCTGCGAGATGAAAAAAAACGGGGTTTTTTATTTGAACCTGGTAAGCTTTCTGGCGGCTACCACATCCTTGGATAAGCCTGGCTGCTGTACCCTGTTGCATATGTTGAATACGCTCGATCTCACCGTGCAAACAGTGGGGATGACGAGCCACATCCTTGTCCTCGCTGACGTCATTTATGCCGCAACTTCTGCTTTCGCTTTGAATGCTGCTTTGGCTTGGACAGATGCTGACGCGCGGCTGCAGAATGTAAGGCTGACAGAAAGGAGCAGCAATGCAGCTTGGAAGGGGGAGTACATTAGTTCGAGGAGGCTAAGGCACTGACGTGTGAATAGACTAAATGGCCTTGACAGTAATTGAGGTTTGAGGTTTGATTTTGCGGATACTAGACGCCTTTCGGCCCCGGGGGGCCACCTGGTCGGGCCAGGTGATATCCTCCCCACCGGGTCCTAGTGGGGGGCCCTCCAAGACGCACCTTCTGCTTGGTGGCAGAGTCCCCCGGGTTCACAGGGCTCGGAGCCCGGTCCTTCCCCGGCTTCCCCGTTTCGCCACTCCCTGATCAGTGCATCATTTCGCAGCCGTGGCTGCGGGCGCTTACCCACTGCGTTGCCCCCCTAATGGGTGGTCGCCCAGAGCGCCGGCGCCGCCAGGCCCGTGCTACTGGCTTGTCGCCAGTGGGATTCCCTTGGGCTGGCGCGGAGGCTGCCTAGCCTAGGGGTTGGGGCTTGGCGCTGTGCGCCACTACTGCCTTGCCGGATGCAGTGCCCCGTCTGTGTGTGCGCGGCGCTCGCGGCCAGTTCGGGGGGCTCGGTCCGGTACCTGGTGTTGTGTCTCTCTCGCTTCCCCCTTCCCGCCCCGCGTGTTCCGTGTTGCGTGTGGCGGGCCGTCCCGTCCGGGTGTCCCTTACCCTCGCTCCTTGGTTCGCCATTCTACGCGGTCTGTGCGTTCCGCGCGCTCGGTCCGGTTGCCCTTCTGGTAGTCCCCGCGTGCCCTTTACATGTGTGTGCGCTCGCTCTCCCGCGGCGTCCGCTCCCCCCCCTCCTGAGTGGTGTGGTGTGCGCACCTCGCGCGGTCCCGGCACTGGGCGCTGGTAGGGCCGTTCCACGTGGTCCGTGACAGTCCGCGTGTCCTGCCCTGGTCCCTTGCTCCTTCTGGCGTGCTTGGGGGGGGGCGGTCCGGTCCTGGTTCCCCCCTACTTGGCTTGGGGTTGTGAGGGTGGCGGTAGGGCGCCCCCCGGGGGGGGTGCCTTCTACTGTTGCGAGGGGCGTCTGGGGTCAGGCGCTCCGCCTCCCCCGACTGCCCGCCCACTGGGCGGGCTGTTGGGGTCCGCTATCAACGTGTTGTGGGCGCGGGCGTGCGGGTGTGGGGGCCCTTCTCTGTCCCCTCGGCCTGCACGCCCTTTGGGGGCTGCGCGCCGCCCGGTGGGTCCTTGGCGTTCGTGTGCCGGGGGGCGGGCTGGGGGGGGGGGGGGCGTGCGCCGGACCCCCCGTTTGTGCGGCCGGGGGGGGGCCTGTAGGGCGGGGGGTCGCTCTGCCTCGTTCAGGCCCTCTGCCTTCCCTGGGCAGGCAACAATGCGGGTGTCACTGGCGTCGTTCTGTCCATGGGGGGCGTGGCCCCCCGTACCACTCCGGTTCGTGCTCGCCCGCCTTCTCTGGGCGCCATCTGTGCGGCGTCCTGGCGCGTTGGCGCGGGCTCGCTTGTTCTCCGCGGCCCCTGTGGGAGCAGGCGGCTGGGGCGGGGGGGCGGGTCGCGCTCCGGCTCCTCTCTGGGGCGGGGGAAGGGACCAACCCCCCCTGTCTCGGGGGGTGGGGGCCAGGGCCCCGCGGCTTGCGGGTCGGTGGGGGGGGTGGGGGGGGGGGGGTCGCGCTGCGGCCTCCCTGCCCCCCTTCTGGGTGGCAGCCTGCGGTACTCCATCCTGGCCCCCCTCGCTTCGTTGGCGCACTCCCCTCCGGCGTGCGTGTGCGGTCGGGATCGCGGTGCCGCCCCGGGGTGGGGGGGGGGTGAGGGGCGGCCCGTGGACTGCTCCCCCGGGGGCCCCTGCAGACCTGAACCCCTCCTCTGCCCTCTCTAACTGCGCTGTGGTCACGGGAGGGTCATGTGGGGCGCGGCCTCCATACTGTTCTGGTGCGCGCGTTGCTCCGGCACGCTGGTGTGGGCTCGCCCTGCGGCCGCGACCCCCGCGGGAGCAGGTCCAGCTGCATCCCCTCCCCCGCGTCGCGGCCCTTCTGGGGGGGGGGGGGGCGTCCCCTCAGCTCCGTGGGGGCGGAGGGCCGCTCCTGTGGCTCCCAAACTGGGGGGGCGTGCGGGCGGGGGTTGGCCTGCCTTCCGTTGTCTCCGGCGTGCCCCGCCGGGGTATACTTGCGCCCTGGGGGTTGCCGGGCGGCCGCGGGCGTCAGGCGCGGTCCGGCTTGACAGTAATTGAATGATCTGTGAATGGCCTCCATTGCAGCTACATCATTTGAGTGTAGTGTGAACACACAAGTTACCTGGTTCCCTTTTCTGATAATCCGCAACTCGCGAGAAGTCACATGCCCTGGAGGTAGAGCCAGAGCGTTCTGTTCGTTCTTTCACCTGGTGTCTCTGATTGTTCTGCTTGTTGGGTTTCTTTGTCTGCTTCCTGTCTCGCGGTCTTCCTTTCCCTCCCTTTTTCGCCCTGCATTCCTGCATTTTGCGCTGCCCTGGTGCTTTTTGCTATTCAGCTTCTGCCTGCTGCCCTGGCTGACCTTGAAATCGTGGCATAGCAGGTTGCTGCCTTCAACTCTAATGATACTGGTGCTGTGCTGTATGCAACTGCCAGCATGTACAACGGGCTGGGCTTGAACTGCTGCGTGCCGAATAGGGTCTTGGCGAAGCCCATCTCTAAATCTCTGAATGCAAAGCTCCGTTGTCCAAGTTATTTTCGCTTAATGAGGAAGGTTGCACCGGTACAGGCGCAAATGCCATCATCGGCTCGGATCTAGCTTCTGCTTCCCACTTGCATTGTCAGCAGCATTCCCCGGTTCTGAGGCCAAAGCTGCTCCGTATGCTGGGGTAGCTAGGTACGTCATGTCAGGACCGGTGTTCGCCCCGAAGAATCTGACCATGAGGCTTTTGCTCACCGACCCACGGCCCTACTGCACGTGCCCTCACAAGGCCGCTCTGCCGATCTGGGTTGTGTGTGCCTGGGGTTGCGCTGCGTATTGTTGTTGTGAACCGTCTTCCAAACAGCTCGTTTTGTTTGGAGTGTGTTATGCTGTGCCTCGCTTGTGCCCGGCATGTTTGGGGTTGGGTTCGTTGTATTGTTGCTGGGGCTCTGCTTGGCTCGTTTTATGTTGTACCGTCACCTTCGCCGCCTGATGGTAGGTTTATCCGGGTGTCGGGTTTGTTTGGCCGTGGTCGGCCGTTTGGGTTAGGTTTCGGTTGTGTTGGTTGCTTTGAGCGGGGACGGATGGTGCCGCTGCTTGGTCTCCGGTTGTGGTCGGGCGTGCTGTTCTGGCTCTTGGCCCGTCACTTTAGTCGCGCGTGCTGTGCTGGTGCTTGGTCCACGGCCTTGGTCGGGCGTGCTGTGCTGCTGCTGGCCCCCCTCCATTGTTGGGCGTGCTGTGCCGACGCTGAGCTCCCCTCCATGGTGGGGCGTGCTGCGCTGGTGCTTGGTCTGCAGCCATGGTATTGTCTGCTGTACTGCTGCCGGCCCCCGGGCTACGACTGGCGGTGCTGTTTTGGTGCTACGCCCCCCAAAATGGACGGGCGTGCTGTGCTGGTGCTGGACCCCCCTCCATTGTCGGGTGTGCTGTGCTGGTGCTTGATCCGCCGCCTTCGTCAGGCATACTGTGCCGGTGCAGCGCCCCCCTGGCATAGTTTTGCGTGCTGCGCTGTCGCTACTTCTGCCGCCTTAGTGGGTCGGGCTGTGCTGGTGCTGGACCCTTCTCCATGGTTCGGGATGCTGTGCTGGGAATAGCCCCCCAAGCACGATTGGGTGTGCTGCGTAGGTGCTGGGACCCCTGCATGGCCAGGTGTGCTGTGCTGGTGTCGGGCCCCCCGCCATGATCGGGAGTGCTGTGTTGATGCGAGGCCCCCCTGCATGGTCAGGCGTGCTGTGCTCGTGCTGGGCCTTCCTCCTTGGTCGGGCGTGCTGTGCTGGTGCTGGGCCCCCATCCTTGGTTGGGCGTGCTCCGTTGCTGCTGGCGCCTCCTCCATGCTTTGGCGTGCTGGTGCTTGGCCCCTCTCCATGGACGGGCGTGTTATGCTACTGTTGGATCCGGCGCTATCGTCCGGTGTGCTGTGCTGGCGCAGGGTTCCTTTTTACGGCTGGGCGCACTGTGTTGCTGCTGGCCCTCGCTTCTTGGGTGGCTTTGTGGTGCCTGTGTGCCCTCTGTGATACTTTTTCACATCAACAATCTGATTTAAAGTCCCTGACCCAGGGTCTTTGCCAAACCCACAATCATTGGTCTTGCATTCCAGTTCAGTGTTCCGTCGTGCTCTTCCTTCAGCCCTATCTTTTAACGCGGTATGTACAATTTCTGTCGATGCCTGCCGCGGGCTCGTGCTCCCTGTGGGAGCATCAAGTCGCCGGTGGGTGGCACCTCGTGTCCGGTGTCCCGGTGTCAAACATTCGAATATCCATGTGTGATACGTGTTGCCCCCCCCCCTGCGGGCTCTTTCTGGTCAGCAGAGGGGCTTGCTGGTATGGGATGCACCGATCTGGATGATAATATTAACCCTGTAGATTTCTCTAGCATGCAGTTAGGTCAGTGGGGCGTACATTGGTATGGGATCTACTGGTAATGATGATAACGGCGACCCCTGCGGGTTCCTCCGATAGGTCTCTTTGGTATCGTTTCCTGGGTGTCGTGGTTTCCGGGTGCATCATCCTCACCAATGTATCGGGCAATGGTACACTGCAGCAGTTCCTGGCATGGGGACCGTGCCTACTGTAGGCGGAGATGCAGAAGTATATTTTGCATGCATCAAGAAATAGCAGCAGACTTGTTGTAGAGAGACAGTTGTGTAGAATGTCATCCCGCTCTGCTAGTCGCACACAAAGGTCCGATGCCTGGTATGGATTGACGGCTGCACCTTATGGAGTTGTTGGCAATCGAAGTTTCAATACATTTGTACTCTCAAAATCTCGTACTCTTTCCTAGTAGCATGAATAATTCTCCCGGCACTCATGATGTGACCTTTCTGTTTCTTTATTCCACAACCGAGATTTCAATGTGTGGGACACAGTTTCTGCACTTGCAGGACGTGCTCTCTTTTTCTCATCAGAATGCAGCAGGGTGTACTGACTCCGCGCTTCCTGGTTTAGAAACGTAGATTCAGGTAGTTTGACGTCCGTCTTTGCAGCAGATGCTGCTCTGTAATGAGCAATATCATCACAGAGCCTTTTCAATCGCATGCGCTTGCCAGAAGCTGTTAGTTCACACCATGCTTTGCTACGTCAGCCGGATTCGTAATTCATGAGACACAGGAACACAGAAGAAAGTGTGACCACCATATGCTGAATGGTGAATCGGGGCGGAGATGGACACAAAGGGCTACAGATGGACCAAACGTGTTGTGCACGACTCAAATGTGCGCACTGCGCTGTGTGCACTATGCCGCTGGGCTGCGAGCACAACGCAAGCAGGTCATGTAAATCCCTTAAAAAGTCGTTGGTCCATATATTCGAAGGAAAATGCAGCAACAAACGCCTTCTACTCCTCGTACCCTCCAGCCCCCCTCGTTGTGCGGGCGGTCCTTTCTGAATGTGTGATAACCGTATTGCATCAGGGTGCATCAGTGGCCTTTATGTGTGCAACAGTGCATCAGACCAGTCAGGTAGATACCTTCAGAAGAGACCGGCGAGGGCGACGACGCTATTGCAGCGTATTTCCAGCGATCGCTATCAAGTCAATGCAGCCCAATTCGGTCCGGCAGGGCAGCAGTTTCTGCAGGCCGATGGCCATTAAGGTTATGCAGCCCCTTTGAGTCCACTGTTACTGTGGTCCGCACTGCTGCTATCCGATAGCCATCAGGTTGAGGGTGCCAAAATCTGTCATCCCTTGCCCCAAACCCCATTGCTGCTCTCCAATTGCTGTCACGTCCATGCAGCCCCTACTGGGATTCTTGGTTCCATTCAAATCGGCAATCCCCATTTTCTGTTTTCCACCTCTTAGGGCTTCCATACCTGCCACGTTCCGAGGACAGAGAGACAGGTAGACAGAGATGACATGGAGAAGCAAAAGCCTTTCATTCTCAGGACGTGCAGACTGCATTGATGAGGGCTGGGGCGTGTGGCTGGTCAGGGTACTGCTTCAATGAGCTCTTTTGGTGTGTTTGATTGCTGAGGCTCAGCGGTTGTCAGTTACTGCAACCCCCCTCCTCCCCAGGCTCCCATCCATGGCACAACCTCTCCCCCTCGATCCCAATTGCACAATTTCTATGTTTCGGGGGGCGGGGCATTTGAGTTGTATTGTGCAAGCCTTGCGAGCTGCTGTAGCTGTGATCTCGCTTCTGAAAGAGCAGAGATCACTTGCACACCTCTACGTCCCGCCCATTGCTTGTTGCGCTTCTTCTCACGTCTTGAGCTTTTGTAGCTACGATCTTGGCGTCCGGAGTATGCGCAAAGAGGGAAAAAAGGTAAGAGCATCATTTGAAAGCCGAATGAATAGATTCACCAATCTCGGAGGCAAATATTGCGTCAAAGAACAGAAAACAATTGCACCCGAGTGCTATTCCTCCATGTTCAATTTGGCTTCTTGTCCTTTTTGGGGTTTCTGTAGCTGCGTTGTGAGCTGCTTGAGTGTGGGCAACAGGGGGGACAGGGGTAAGATGAATCTTTTGGAGTGGATCAGACTAATGAATGAATAAGTTGACAGTGCAAATGGGGGTTCCAGGCACATATCACTGCAAACGACAGAGATGACTTGCACACATCTGTCATCTGTCCATGGTTTTTTGGCTCTTTGTGTCACCTCTTAAGCTCCTGCAGCTATGGTCCTAGCTTCTGGAGTCCCCGCAATGATGGATACAGGAGTCAGAGTGACTATTCAGAGTGGATCGGATTCATTCATCAATCCGGGGGGGGCGCACATATAGCATCAGAGACTAGTGATCACCTGCCTACCGCTGCCACCCGTCCATGTTTTGTCCTTCCTGGTGCTTCCGTAGCTGCGTTCTGAGGTTCCAGAGTCCGGGCAGCGAGAGCAACAGGTAAGATCAATGTTTCAGAACGGATCACAGTGACCCAGAAATAGTTGGACAGCGCAAAGGGGGTTCGGGGCACATCTCACTGCAAGCAACAGAGATCACTTGCACACCTCTGTCATGCGTCCATGGTTTGTGGTGTTTCCTGTCCCTCGTTGGGCTTCTGTAACTACTGTCTTTGCTTCTGGAGTCTGGGCAATGATGGATACAGGAGCCACAACAGTCATTCAGAGTGGATTGTATTGATTAATCAATAGAGGGGGCACATATCGTTTCACACAACACTGATCAATTGCACACCAATGTCACCCGTCTCTGCCGGGCTGGTTGACCTATCTGGGGCTTCTCTAGCTGTGTTCTTGGCTGCCGGAGTTCGGGCAACGAGAGAAACAGGGATTAGCCCAATCTTTCAGAGTGGGTCTGAGTGACTCATGAATCACTGGCCAGCGCAAAGGGGGTTCGGGGCACATATCACTGCAAACCACGGAGATCACTTGCACACCTCTGTCACCTGTCCATGGTTTGTGGCTCTTCTTGTCACTGCCTGGGCTTCTGTAGCTACTGTCCCCGCTTCTTGCCTCTGTGTTTTGACAGATACAGCGATCAAGGCCATCTTTCAGATTGGATGGGATTGGTTCACTAATATGGGGGGGGGGGGGCATATGTTGCTTCCAACAACAGTCATCAGCTGCACAACACTACCATCCGTCCATCTTTTGTCGGCCTTGCTATTGTTTTTGGAGCTTCTGTAGCTGCCTTCTGGGCTTCCGGAGTCTGGGCAACGAGAGGAACAGGGGTAAGATAGGTCTTTCAGAGTACCTTGGAATGACTCATGAATAAGATGACAGTGCAAAGTTGGCTGGGCGCACATATCGCTGCAAACAACACAGATCACTTGCACACCTCTGTCATCTGTCCATGGTTTGTGACGCTTCTTGTCACGTCTGGGGCTTCTGTAGCACCTGTCTTGGCTTCTGGAGTCTTGGGAATGACAGATAGAGGGGTCAGAGCAATTTTCCAGAGCGGACTTGAGTGAATCATCAGTAAGGGGGGCACATATCTCTTGAAAAAAAAGAGATGGAAGAACACAGATCGATTGCGCACCACTGCCATCCCCCCATGTATTGTCGGGCTTCTTGTGCTTTCTCAGGTTTCTGTAGCTGCGTCCTTGGCTTCTGGAAACTGGGCAAAGAGCAGAACAGGGGTAAGATAAATCTTTCGGAGTGGATCCGACGGACTCGGAAGTAAGTGGACAGCAAAAAGGGGGCTCGGGGCACATATCACTGCAAACAACAGATATCACCTGCACAGCCCTGTCACCCGTCCATGGTTCTCGCACTTCTTGTCACTTCTCTGGCTTCTGTAGCTACGTTTTCGCTTCTAGCGTGTGGGCAATGAGAGAGACAGGGGTCAGATCATTCGTTCAGAGGGAGTTCCATTAATGTATCAATAAAGGTGGCACATATCGCTTAGAAAAACAGTGATCACTTACATAGCCCCGCCACGAGCCCAGAGACTACGTGAACTGCTGCTGGTCCGCTGGGTGCATCGACCGACCTGTCTCCGCCGCTTCCTGTCAGGTTCTAGGTGTTAGTCTTAAACAACCCACGGGCTCGAACTTCTGCTTCGTTTAGGATCAGGCTTGCTGGGGATTCCACTTAGACTTGTGCGGGAGCTGCTGATGCTGATGCAGTCTGCGAGACGAGAAAATGTTTTTTCTACTTAAACAGGGTAAGCATTCTGGCGGCTACAACATCCTTGGATAAGCCTTGCTGCCGTACCTCATTGCATATGTTGAATACGCTCAATCTCACTGTACAAATGGTGGGGCTGAGGAGCCACATCCTTGTCTTCTCTGGCGTCATTCACGCTGCAACTTCTGCTTCTGCTTTCCAATCAGCTTTGGCTCGGACAGATGCTCGGGCGCCGCTCTAGAATGTAAGGGTGGAGGAGAGGAGGAGCAATGCAGCTTGGTAGCTGCAGTGCATTAGATCTGAGAGGACAAGGCACTGAAGTGTGAATAGACTACATGGCCTTCACAACAATTCAATGATCTCTGAATAGACCCCATTGCAGTTACATCATTTGAATGACGTATGAGATATGTTACCTGGTTCCCTTCTCTGATCATCCCAAACTTGCGAGAAGTCACACGCCCTGCAGGTAGGGGCAGAGCCTTCCTTTTTTTGTTTCACCTCATATGTCTCATTTTTCTGCTTCTTAGTTTCCTTCATCTGCTTTTTGTCTCGCGGCTTTGCTTTCCCTGCCATCTTCGGCTTGTATTCCTGCTTCGTGCGCTGCCCTGGTCCTCTTAGCTCTTCCGCGCTACCGCCTGCTGCCCTGGCTTTGCTTGGATTTGGTGCATAGCAGGTTGCTGCCGTCAACTCTAATGATACTGGTGCTGTGCTGTATGGCACTGCCAGCATGTAAAGTGTTCTGGAGTTAGACTGCTGCGCACCATTGTGCTTCGTGGCAAAGTCCATCTCCACATCTCTGAAGCCAAAGCTCCGTTGTCCAAATCTTTTACTTTTACCGGATACAGGCGCAAATGCCATAATTGGCTCGAATCTAGCTTCTGCTTCCCACTTGCATGCCAGCGGCGTCCTCCGGTCCTCAGACCCAAGCTCCTCCTTACGCTGAGGTAGGTAGGTAGGTCATGTTGGGACTGTGATGGCCCCCCAAGGGGTCTCACCATGGGGGTTTTGCTCACCCACCCACGGTCCTACTGCACGTGCCCCCACAAAGCTGGTCTGCCAATTGGGAAAAGGGCACAGTGGCCGCGAGCAGTACCCTCCAGCGGCTTCTGCCAAGAGAGGTAACCCATGTTCGAACGCAGACCCACATTCCTCTCCTTCGGGCGGATGATACGTGGGCAAGGGTCCCATCGCACCTCCTCATCAACCTCGGATTTTGGGGTCCAAAAAGCCAAGGGCCTTGCCCTGCTCATCCCCACCCGAGCATTCCTTCGGTAGGCATGAAAAGACCTGAAGAAGCACTCGCTACAGAGTTTGCTAGCCGTGTTGTGTGCTCACGCCTCCTGACTCGGTCGAGCTTGCGCTCTTCCTTGGGGGCGGGCGGTGCGGTGTAGTTCTTTCGTTGTTGGTTGGTCGGTGGCATAATGGTAGAGCTGCGCTGTTGTGTTGTGTTTGTGGGTATGGTCGCTGGCAGGCGCGGCGCACCATGTTGTTGTCGACCTGTCGGACGCCGTTCCCGTCTTGACCCCTGCGTGCCTGGCTGGTTGGATGTTGGCTGGCTTGCATGTGGTCTGTTCATGGTCGGGTTGTTCGTTCTGCGGCACTTGTGGTGGTACACGGTTGTGTGAGCCGCCTTTTGGGCGGCCTGTTTGCAGTTGGCACCTTCGTGCCGCAGCCGGCGCCTGGGCAGCCGGGTGTCGTTCGTGTACGTGTATCGCAAATGTACTGTTTAGGTTTTGGTTGGCTGTGCCGTGGCCAACCTATGTTCGACCCATCGCGTTGTGTTGTTTCTTGTGGTGGGTGGCCGTCTAGACAACCTGTTGTAAGTTGGCTGTACATTACCAAGGGCCGCGTACGCGCAGCCGGTTGCGTTGAGTTGTCGCGTTCCCGGTTGTCTTGTGGCAGGTCTGCTGGGCAGGGGGTTCGTTGGGCTGCAAAAGTGGTGTGCGGGGCGTGTTGCGTTAGTTTGCTGTTGCTTTTCCCGCCCGCGGTGTGTGTTTTAGAGGTTGTTATGCTATGGCTCGCATGTGGTCCGTGTGTTTTGGGTTGGGTTCATTGCGTTGTTGCTGGTGCTTTGCCTCGCTTGTTCCGTTGTTGTACCGTCGCCTTCGCCGCCTGATGGTGGGTTTGTCCGAGTGTCGGGTGTGTCTGGCCGTGGTTGGCCGTTTTGGTTGTGATTTGGTTGTTTTGGTTGTTTTGCGCCGTGACAGATGGTGCCCATGCTGTATCTGCCCTTCTGGTTTGGCGTGCGGTGCTGGTTCTTTGCCCGACGACTTTATCGAGCGTGCTGTGCTGCAGCGGGGTTCACCGCCATGGTCAGAAGTGCTGTGCTCGTGCTAGGCCAACCACGATGGGCAGGCGTGCTGTGCTGGTGCCGGACTCGCTGCCATTATCGGGGGTGCTGTGCTGGCGCTTGGCCCCCTTCTGGGGTTGGGCGTGATTCATGCTGGTGCCGAGCCCCACTCTATGCCTCAGCGTGCTGTGCTCGTGCTTGGTCCGCCGCCATGATCGGGCGTGCTGTGCTGCTGCTCGCCGCCCTCCGTTGTCTGGCGTGCGGTGCCGATGCTGAGATCCCTTCCGTGGTCAGGCGTGCTGCGCTGGTCCTTGGTCTGCAGACATGGTTGGGCTTGATGTACTGCTACCGGGCCCCCTGCCACGACCGGGCGTGCTGTTTTGATGCTAGGTCGAGCACCATGGGCGGGCGTGCTGTGCTGGTACTTGGCCCCCTTCCATGGTTGGGCGTCCTGTGCTGGTGCCCGGTCCTCCGCCTTGATCAGGCGTCCTGTGCCAGTGCCTCGCCCACAGCCATGGTTGGTAGTGCTGCGCTGAGGCATGGTCCGCTGCCGGGGTTTGGCGTGCTGTGGGCCTTCCTCCAAGGTCGTTGGTGCTGTGCTGGCGCCGGGCCCCCCGTCACGGTCAGGCTTGCTGCGTTGGTGCGCGGCCCCCTTCATGGCCAGGCGTGCTGTGCTGGATCTCCGCCCCACGCCATGGTCGGGAGTGCTGTGTTGGTACGATGTGCCCCGGCATGGTGGGTTTTGCTGTGCTGGTGCTGGGTTTCCCTCCTTGGAGGGGCGTGCAGTTCTGTTGCCGGGGCCCCATCCATGGTTGGGCATGCTGTATTGCTGCTGGCTCCTACTCCTTGCTGTTCCGCCGCCATGGTTGGGTGTGTGGTGCTGGTGCACGGCCCTCCCCCATGGACGGGCGTGTGGTGCGAGTTTTGGATCCACTGCTATGGTCGGATGTGCTTTGTGTTTAAATTCCCAGACCAGCTGTGAATTACCCAAACAGTTACCCCAAACCTTACGTAACCTTTTACCTTCGACTCTTTCTGCGTAAAGGAACGATGGCCTTGTCCTGGTCAACCTTGGATCAAAGCACCAAGAACCAGAAGTCCTCAACCTTGAATCTCAATCCAAGTATCAACAATAATACAAATAAGAAACAGACATCCCCTGAGAGGAAAGGAAAAACGGGGGACAGATATGATCACAGGACCTCATACCCGACCTACGTGCGGATGGGCAGTTTCCGCTGTACACAGGGTAAAGACATATGGAGGCGGGAAGTGCCCTCAAAACACACAAATTCAGCGATTCTATTATACAATAACATGTTTCAATGGACTGCACACACGGTCCGACAGCGAAGGCAAGGGAGCAATGAGCACTGAGGACTTAGGCCTTAAACGTCCACCAATAGTGCCTCCAAGGGGGGGTCCATAAGGGTGCATCAAAGACCTCACAACATACCCCATGGGGGGTTTTTCCATGACTCATACCGAGACTTCGATAGTAAGGGGGGGTCATGGCGACCCCATTACTCCGCGTCTTTGACGACTCCATGACTGTCCTCTGGGTGAAAAATTGTCATCAGACTACTTCTGCCTCACGCATGTTTGCAGGGTCCGACACGCGGTAGGCAAGGCGGTGTGCGCCAAACATACCGAGTCAAAACTGCAAATTTGGCCATATTGGCCACGAAGTCAGTCCAACCAGAGTAGGAAATCAGGCAAGGGATTCCGTACCGAGCAAACATACTTACAACTCAAGGTCATATGAAAACATCTGCACAGGGGTTTGGTAAGCGGGCCCATTCGCTAACTGAAGTAAGCCAAGGGGACGCTCCCTTAGATGGGGCCCAAATCCCTAATTCTGCAACACGACGCGATCATGGGACTCACCATATGTGCAATATCTCCAGCTCACGTGGAGGAGCACGGATGAAGCTGACATATGGTTGGACCATAGTCATGTGCCTTCAGAAAAGCCACTTACCTCAGTCCAATTCACGTGCCCCATGGAGAAACTAAAATTAAAACATGGTCTAAATAGTAAAAAAAAAGAATTTGGGCCAAAATGACATCTGCCCCCAAAGGTAGAACTCTATGTGCTCGGAGAGTTAGAAAGCAATGTGAGTCCACAACATATGAGATTTATTTGAAGCCTCTAGCTTTTGTTCCAAGATACAGAAAAATGGCATGCCAACAGGGGCCCCGGGCTGTTCGCCTCCTGGGGGTTGTGGCCTCTCTGTCTTGTTTTGCCCCGGTTGATCCGATCCGGGGCGTCTTCCGCCACTCCTCCCTGGATGTTCCAGTCCGGGGGGCGGCGGCTCCTGTTGCTTGTTCTGCCCCGGATGTTCCAGTCCGGGGCGTTCGGACTCCTTCCTCTGCTTTTTGCTGTCGTTTTGTTTTGGCCGCTCCTTCCTGTTTTGCCCCGGATGACACCCGGGGACATAGCCTGTTGGAGGCGGGTTAATGTCCCCTTTTCCAAATCGCCCTCACTCTTGGATATCGGGCGCACCCAACCCCTGGACGAGCATTAAGGCGGAGATAGAGTTGTACCTCTTTCTGGCTGAAAAGGTGAAAAATGGCCTAAGAAGTGGTTTACTCCGCCTTCGCTGCAAGGAGCCCAGGTAGAGGCAAGGCCTAAGACTTTCAGACCATACTTCCCAACACATCACGTCGCGTGGGAGCCACTTAGCTCATTGGGAGAGGTGAGAAAACAAATTTTCCAACCTCGATTCGTGACGTGCATAAAACAAGTTAAGAATAGCAATATCGGCCAAACATTTAGAGTTAAAACTAAGGTACGTTTATCGAATCAGGGCTTGGCTTGTAGTCCAATTGAAGGTATTATAGTGGGCCTTTACAAATTTAGTTACGACACATTAAGTCTTACTTTGGTACCAAGGTCAAAAGGGCCGTCAAATGGACAAGTGCGAATAATTGCAAAAGACGACGCGTGTTCACTTTGATGGCCTTTAAAAAAAAAGAGTGAAGTTGGAAAAATATAGCAACCACCCAAATACATGTGGAAGGTCTCCGCTTGTCATATTACCTTGGTATTGGGTCTAACTCGCCATGGGCTTGGAGAACTAAGCAAAATGAAAAGTGAAAAGTGCCAAAGTCGCAATAAATTTACAAGGCACTTTCAATAAGAAAATTAATGCGTGGATACAATCTCGAGTTCAGACGTAATTCGCAAAACCTCTCCGGCATTTGTTCTTGGGAACAACATACTCGCGTATGGTTGTTCGTACTCACGTTGCCACGCAACTAGCGTTTGTGCACACCAGACACTCATGAAAAACACATGCTGTGGGGAACTCCCTTTCTAGATATACTTGGTATATCAAGGGAAACACGACGCAAACTCTATATGCACTTTGCATGAGTGCAAAATGCCGCACAATAGGAGGTTTGAGGGGAGCCAACGGCGTTGTGCTCCCCCACTTTGAATCATTGGGCCACGCGCAGAAAAAACCTCCCTCAGTGATTACCTCCAGTCTGGAGCGCTGAAAAGATCTGACTGTCATACCAGTTGAAAGTATATTAAAATACCTTCAGATCCAGCTACTCAGGGCATTTTTAACCTCACAGGTTCAGGAGAAATTCCCCAAACATAACTCCCCACCGAAACTCTGGCAAACCCCGCGCACAGGCGACGACGGGCTACATTTTGGCAGAGCTCAGGGATTATTCGAAAATGACCCATTTTTGATGAATGTCGATCATCTACATAAGACTGTTGCAATTCATCAGTGACCGACGCCACTCACAGCAATTAACGACGATGTCGGGAATCGAATTGTCTTGCTGTCCTTCTGCAACAACTGCAAACAAGGGAAGGCTTGGCATCTCAGCGGAGGAAGGGAAGATACCTCAGGGATGTCACAACAGTGCCCATGGGGAGCAAAAGGGGCCGCCCTGACAGGCTGGTCAATCCCTAAACACTCCCCCCCGAAGACACAAGTAGGGCCTTTGTCGGGAAAGACCATTTTGGAATGACCCGTCAGAAATGCACAATACACCGTCATTCTTAAGCTCACCCTTCGTCACAAAACTGATTTCACTTCTTCTTCAGAATTTTTTCACTGATTTCACTTCCTTCTAACTTGCCAACTTGGACATAGATTATTATTGTATAAGTGTTCCCGACAGCCAAATTGCGCATTAGCACAGCCGGGAAGGCACCTCTTGGCACCCCATCTTCTTTCACTGCTTGCACTGATTCCACTTCTTTTTCACAACCTTTTTCACTCATTTCACTTCCTTCTAACTTGCCACCTTCGACATAAATCATTATCGTATAAGTGTTCCCCACAGCCAAATTGCGCATTAGCACAACCGGGACGGCACCTCTTGGCACCCCATCTTTTTTAACTGCTTGCACTGATTCCACTTCTTTTTCACAGCCTTTTCACTGATTTCACTTAATGCCTTTCTCCTTCTAACTTGCAATCATTATTTACCCATACCATTCTCAATGCGTTTTTGACCTTTCGGGAAGCGCCCAAGTACCCAAACCTCTAGAAGGAAGCTGATCTCACTTACCAAAACCAAGCATAAGTGATTTTTGCGCAAAAATCCACGTAGTTTGGTTGGATGCACGACACCAAGGCACATCTAAGCAAGGAAACGAGGTTGAATTGCAATCATTATTTATCCATACCGTTCTCAATGCGTTTTTGACCTTTCAGGGAGCAACCTAGTACCCAAACCTCTAGACGGAAGCTGATTTCACTTACCAAAACCAAGCATGAGTGATTTTTACGCAAAAAGGTGTTGCAACGTTTTTTTGATCTTTCGTACAATGTTCCAACTGGTGTAGTAGGTGCAACTAACTTTCAAAAGGCTCCAAATCAGCTTCCTGGTTGGTGGAATTGAGTTGTTATCTACTTTCATGCTGGTGAAGTGCTGAATGGTACTTCCACATAAGGCTCGCAACCACAATGTATCAATTGGTTCCGAACGCGGATCCTGGCTTTGTGACTCAGTGATTTTCATTCGGACCCTGGTCATTTACATCGGTCCACACTGGCGATTGCTCAGGCACACTGCTGGTTGCTCAGGCACACTGGTGATTGCCCAGGCACACTGGTGATTGCTCAGGCACACTGGCGATTGCTCAGGCACACTGGTGGTAGACGGAAGCTGATTTCACTTACAAAAAACAAGCATAAGTGATTTTTGTGGAAAAGGGTGTTGCAACTTTTATTTGACCTTCCGCACAATGTTCCAACTGGTGTAGTAGGTGCAACTCAATTTCAAAAGGCTCCAAACTAGCTTCTTGGTTGGTGGAATTGAATTTTCATCTACTTTCATGCTGGTGAAGTGCTGAATGGTACTTCCACATAAGGCTCGCAAGCACAATGTATCGATTGGTTCCCAACGCGGATCCTGGCTTTGTGACTCAGTGATTTTCATTCGGACCTTGATTATTTACATCGGTCCACACTGGTGATTGCTCAGGCACACTGGTGGTTGCTCAGGCACACTGGTGATTGCCCAGGCACACTGGTGATTGCTCGGGCACACTGGCGATTGCTCAGGCACACCGGTGGTAGACGGAAGCTGATTTCACTTACAAAAACCCAAGCAGAATGTATCGATTGGTTCCCAACGCAGATCCTGGCTTTGTGACTCAGTGATTTCCAATCCCACCTTGGTTATTTACATCGGTCCACAATGGCGATTGCTCAGGCACACTGCCGGTTGCTCAGGCACACTGGTGATTGCCGAGGCACACTGGTGATTGCTCAGGCACACTGGCGATTGCTCAGGCACACTGGTGGTAGACGGAAGCTGATTTCACTTACAAAAACCCAAGCACAATGTATCGATTGGTTCCCAACGCGGATCCTAGCTTTGTGACTCAGTGATTTTCATTCGGACCTTGGTTATTTTCATCGGTCCAGACTGGTGCAATACGACTGCAAACACGTTTCAGTCCAAGGAACCACCATGGTAATGAAAACAAAGGACAATCGCAACAAGCCGCACCACTCTGAGAATCTGAGTATCTGGTTCTCTTAATCAGTTCAACATCGCACACAGTGCATAATGAACACAGAGCTCAGGCATCTGCACTTCCAGAAATCAAACACAGGCGTAAAAAACAGCATGTAAATACAGTGCATGCAAACACATGCAAATTATAAGAGGGGCACCTGCTTGGAGAGGAATGTCAGAGTTCCCAGGCAGAATTGAACTGCTGACATCCGACTCTACATCAAAGGGGGCCCAGAGTTCCCAGGCTGCAATTTTTGGCGCAGCAGCCTTTCCCCTTTTACCCCTTCCATCTGCCAAGGCGAAGGAAATCCAGGGCAGCGTGGGTATAGCCGTCCACAGACTGCACCTGGACAAGCACATATAGACCTCTTAGGAGGACAGAAAGAAAACCGAACAGCGGGCTGGGCAGCACACAGGGGGGCTTTGACTGGTACAAAGGAGGCATTGCCCCAGGGTGCTCCTACCTCAATGGGAAAAAAATGCAACTTGGCAGAGCGCAGGGAACTGCCGGGCAGTCACATGGGGGGGGGGGGATCAGAGGGTGGGGGGAGCCACACACACAAAAATCCACATGTGACCCCGACGAGTTCTCCAAAACTGAAGCTGACTACCTATCAACAACACCACTGCTCAATGAAATCATTAAATTAATCAAAATTCAGAACTCCTGACGCTGGACTTCATTTCGTCTGCATCTGCATCTACTCACAGACTACTGCAGAGATTTTCAGATGCATACTCATGTCCAGCGAGAAGATCCTCCCTGCCGCGGCCGCCATCTTGTACACGTCCCTTTCTGATGACGGAACAGCTCGCGCTTGCACTGCCATCTGTGAGGCCACTTGTTCTTGGTACACCCAGGCCATATCCTTCACGGTGGATCCCGGTCCCATCGCCGCGCTCCACATCCCCACCGCGCTGTCTATCAGGCTACTTTCCCGCAATGGCGTTCTCGTAAGACCTCCGAACTCGCTTTCCCCCGGGCATCCCACCGGATGCTGAAGTACCCTTCCTTCTCTGGTACATGGCGCACTCGGTATCGCGGAGCCACCTCGTCCTGCCGGCGTAGCTGCCGCACCACGAATTCTTCCGTCAGTCCCGTCGTGGTTGGCATTGGCAAGGTTGTCCCACTTCAAAGATGGTGATCGTTGTCATCGACTGCTTGGTGCTTCTGACGAATCCCTCCCGCTCCGAGGGATAGGGCCTAAGGACAAAGCAGTTGACAACTACTCACAGACTACAGCAGAGTTCTTGAGATGCATACTCGTGTCCTGCGAGGAGAGGCATCAGCAAGCAACCATTTTGGATGGTTCAGGCCTACGGCTCGGCCACCCCTATCCCCTGTCGGCGACCAGACGGGTCGGCATTGGCAAGGTTGTGAAAGTCTGAAGCTCATTACTGTGTGCCAACCCACCCAGATGTTTTGCAAACCCCAAACCCACAAATGCCATTGGACATTCACCCACCCAACTACCACAGGCAAAATGCCTCACCAAAGGCAAAATGCCTTGACCAGGCGCCGACCCAAAATCCTCCACAATGGCCTACCCTACCTGGAAGCCAGCCAGCCTAAAATTCTCACAGACCCGACCTAGGGTAGGACACACATTAAAGAAAGTCTGGGCACTCTCAACCTGTTACCATGGTGCGGTCGGTGGCTGCATGAGGGCGATGTGGAGCAGCGTCGCTTCCCTGCTCCCTTTGGTGGCGCCTCCTCCACCTTTAGCTTTTCTTTCTTTCGTTTATGCTGCTTCCCCTGGACATGCCACCTCCACGACGTGGGGTTCTCGGAGACCTCCACGTCGCAGAGGCAGCAGTGGGGATGGTTTGGGTCTTTTTTAAAATATTTGTAGTCTGGACACGATGCGGTGATCGGGAGTGCCATTATTGAGAGAAAAAAGAAACCTCTAACCAGACAAACACCAAGACAGGGGCGGAAACATCCCAAAGGGCATGATATGATGGGGCAGAATAGATGAACCCATGTTGAACACTCTCTCCACACCGCAACTCAGCAGCACATCTACCTCATGGGGCTTGCTTGTGGGGCTCATGTGCAACCATTGGTAATATTTCCAGAAGTATCTCGTCTTTTGAAGCGTGAAAATGACATAGGTTGGGATGCACGGCAACCTATGTCGACCGAGGGGGGGGGGACGCATGCACCAGCCTCCTAAAGGAATTACAGAGCACACACCAATATATTGGTTCAGTAGGTGCATGATCTCCTTTGTGGCCAGATTGGGGAACTATGAGCCCCCATCAGGGCCACCAGTACCGGCCTTCTTCAGCTTCTTGGCATTGCGGGAAAGGGGGCATCCAAATTGAGCCACGAAATTGAGGCTGACGCGGTGGAAGCCCGTCTTTGCCAACTGGATGAAGTTGCTGGCAGTCAGAGGCATCCAGTCCAGGAGAATCTCCACCGTGAAGGATCCAGCAGAATTCTGAAAGGCTGCCCAAGGATTGGAAGGGGGCGGCAGTGCATCATCCATGGCAGGGGAAAAAGACTAGGCAGAAGAAATGACGCCACGGGGTCATACTATCTGCTGCAAAGGGTCTGTGTTCCTCGGACCAAGGCGTCAGTTCTGCCCATTAAGCGCATGCTTTGTGCTGCAAACTCTGGAGACTTGGTGCCCGAGGCTTTAACGAATTCACCACAATCAAACAGGCTGCAGCTGCCGCTCAGCCCTGTGCATCGGCGCCTGGTGTAAAAAGCCCCCCCCCCCCTGCGCAAGCATGCTGAAGGTCGGCAAAACGACGGTAACACGGGCTTATGTGCTTGGACAAGGCAGTGCTTGCGCGCGACGCGCGGTACCAAAAGAACGTATGTCATCGGAAACCTGCCCATACCTCACCCTAATCACAATTGTCACAACAGGGCACTACAACACAATGTGCAGGCAGATTTCAGCAAGTTCTGGAGGTCCTCACTGCCCATCAGGGCCATCAGGAGCTGTAGAAAAGAAGCCCTTTCCCACATTGCGCGTCATCTTGAACAATTCTAAATGCTTCCCCTTTTGGGGCAGCCTTTGGGGCAGGCTTGGCTTCGGGTTTTGGAATGAGTTTAGGCTTCCTATTCCTTGGGACAAAACTGTCATCAACAATATCCTTGGTGAAGTAAAGCTTGATATGAGCAGGAGGAACTACCACAAGCATGATCAAGCCCAGCTTTCCCTCTACAAGCAAACCACAATCGCATAATGTTACATTTCTGACCATAAAAACCGTGGTCAGAAAATTCAATCAAAACGACGGTAACACGGGCTCATGTGCTTGGACAAAGCAGTGCTTGCGCAAGGGGGGGGGGGGTATCTGCGTATGCTACGGAGTGGACAGCCAAACTTCGGATGACAACGAATTCTGCCACCCCGCATTTTCAACGGACACGGAAAGTTGACGTTGAGGGTTGGAGCAGATTTTTGAGATCGTTTTAGGAAGGTTCGCTGCTGGGCCGAAACTGATAGTTCTAACGTTGATCCAAATATATATCATTTCAATGTAATTGTTTTTCCCCTGCTCATTGTAGGTACCTGGAACATGGCGCGCAGTTTCGTGTTGTGGCCGATCATGGGGCGGGTATAATGGCCATTCAAATGAAGATGGCCGCAAACCGGCCAAAAATGTATGACAAAAATGAGTGAATGTGGTAAAACAATTGAACGAAGGAAATGGCCTAATTGGTTTTGTGGCCGGGTTGTGTTCCCCCTCCCAGAGTCCGACCAAGCCGGGGGGGGGCGGGGGACGAAATCAAAACATGTCATGTGGTGATGACAGGAGGCTGCGCCCTGTGAATTGCATGCTCTCTGCAGTTACCCGCGCCACCGCACACTCCCCCCGGCCCCTAGATGCAGCTCCTGGTCGGTCTCCTACAGAAAGGGATGCCAAAAGAAAGGGGCATTGGTACTTCCCAGTGCCATATGTCCATTCTGGACTAGAAATATTTGTATAGCCCGAGTCAGGCTCATGAGTGCCTGTTCCATGATGATTCAAAACGGACACGAAATGTTTTCGATGTGTCGGCATCTACAGTGCACCAGCTGCATTGCTGCCATTGCTTTCGTTTTGGGTAGTGTTGAATTTACGCTGTAAATGCCAAATGCGTTTGCATCCATTTGCAATTGTTGTCAGCAGGGGGCACAGGGTCAAGCCAAACTGGTGAGTCCCTGCAAGTTCATGCATGCTATGCAATACCAATGAGGTGATTTGGGAATCTTTACCCACACACAACCCACCAAGGCAGCAGTGCAGTGCAGCGCAGCGCAGCGCAGTGCAGTTTCTGGTCCAATTCTGCTTCGTGTTCCAGCTATGCTTGACAAAAATTGATCGTCCCCCATTGACGCTCCCCCAACTCCCCATCCGACAAATATTGGCGAACGTTGTCCCCGCATTCCGTCATACTGGGTCTCAGTTAGCCACAGAGGATCACACGAAGCACGTGCGCAGGATCCGCGCCTTCTCCACCTATGCCCTGACGAAACTTGATTACATCACACATGGCGCCGTCCTTCCAGCACCCTCTCTGACAAACCTGCAGGTGATCACCAATCGACATTTTCGATGTGTGTATCGGCGCCCCAAATGGGCTCCCTTGGACTCCCAAATGGAGTCCTCACAAGTGCAACCAAACTGCAATTCAAAAGAACAACCCAGCATGCAAACACAACAAGCATTAGGGGGCGTTTTCTCACACCGCGCGCGCACAGCGCGGGCACAGCGCGCGCACAGTGCGCGCACAGCGCCAACTATTACGGTGATTATCCGGGTAACAGCCCCCAAAAAACCGCCTACCCGCGGAATCATGCACAACCAATTCAAATCCCGAAAATTCAAACATCTGATGCTTGCCATTGGTCCCGTGGACCTAAATTCTGCCCCCTATAGCCCCGTCCACTGCAGCCGCCATTCAATGACGTCCGCTCAATCTTCTGAACTTACCGAACTCCCAGTGGTGGAGAACAGCCAACGTTTCGCACAGCGCGCGCACAGCGCGTGCACAGCGCGTGCACAGCGCACGGTACGCCCCTTAGCCACGCACGAAAACTTGCAAACCACGTGGGCTCTGACTGAAAGTCACCGGGATGGGACCGGGTTTCATATTCACCACAGAGGAGGGCACCCACCAGAAGTCCGCGCGGCACGGGGCCAGTCCTGGGGATAGTGCGTATCGGCGCTAGCGCGAGATACACACTTTTTTTGGGGGGGATACACACACAATACACATTTCAGATGCCTGGCATACACATGTGATACATGAAATCCATGAAGAGAGAAACGAGATCTTGGCCATCCCCCACAGGAAACGAAATGAGAAAAGGGTTGGACACACATATGGAACATAGCACAATTGACATATGTGCATGCCAGGAATTGAAGTAACGCTCAACCGTCTCAGCAGAGCCATGCCTCACCAACTGAGCTACAACTACCAGCTTGTAAATCTGTGCAGCAAAGCGTTCTTAGCTTAAAATGATGTCTAGAAAAGAGCGCAAAAAGCGCACGCCAGAATGAGAAAAGGGTGGGACACACATGTGATACACACTCTTGAGAGTTGGGATACACACATGATACACACACCAAAGAGTTACAGATACACAAGTTTCAGTTCTTTGGGATACATTTATCTCCAGGAGTGCACGGGGGTTCATGGCTCCCTGAGCTGGATAAGACGATGCAATGGCAAAAGGTGGGCTGCAGGGGAACTTCAGGCAGGGCATGTCTTGAGGAAAACACGCCCTGCAGAAAAAGCCCTGCAGAAAAAACACAGACACTTTGCCTCGAGAACATCGCGAGTAAAGTACAATATCGCATGTGGTGGTCCGGTAGTTGACACCACGGTCTGAGGGGCGAGAGTCCTGGCACACACAACACTGCTGTTTGAACGTTGGAAATTGACAACAGCACAAACTGGGTACGTGTCAATATCATCGACATTCATGGCTGAAATTGAGAAAACCTAAGTGAGTGACGGTAAGCTTATTCTGAGACCATAAGATGCAGCGGGAACTGCCTAGCCTGTAGGCATCCCAGTGTGCTACTGGAGCACAGAAAAGACTGAGGCAGGTGATGGCAACTTGGCGAGCTGAGCATCGAACCTACGTTGGAGGGGAAGAGGGTACGGGCTAGCGAACCTACATGGAGGAGAAAGAGGGTAAGGCCAACACAGGCAGACTCTCTTCGGAATGAAGGTAGAGAAAGAGGATCACAGTGCTTGTACCGCACCTCTTCACCTAAGAACCACAGGCCCAGCACCTGTGCTCCCCACGTTGTACAATCCAGTATTCCAGGTTGGCACCTACTGAACCAATATGTTGGTGTGCGCTCCGGAATTTTTTTTTGAGGCTGGTGCATGCGTTCCCCCCCCTTGCTGGACACCCGAACCGGATTTCCTGAGTGCAGAATGCGTGGGGTTTGATGAAACAGGAAGATGTGCAGTCCTGGTCCATATCGACGGGCGCTGAGACCCACCAAGCCATATAATCGATCAGCCTCTAGAGCAGGGGAGTCTCTCATTGACACTGCTTCGGGCTTCCAGTACAAAATTTGTTGTCCCAGGAGGTGCATCAGTTTGATATACCTCTGAATCGGATCAGGCAGAGCACATCAATTGTTCAACAGTGGGTGTGCAATGCAAATCCCGTCAGGATCCTTACCAAACTTGGTGAAAATATTTGCCAGTTTTTCCCAGAAGCTATTAAGGAACAGTACCCTTTTCGCCTCTTTACAGTCGAACTTGAAATACCCACGGCATCCTCTTTTTTTAGTTGTTGAATTGCCTCAGCATCGGGTTCAAAATATTTTGGAGACTTGTCCAACACGTTGAAGACTGAACGGTAGAGAGAGACCAGATTCTGCACATAGTGGTTTGGGAGGTTCTTCTTTGCGTATAGGTAAAGGGCATGTAAAATTGGGTGGGTCAAAACGTGTGCCCATAGGTGCCGTGCATCCCAACCTATGTCTTTTTCATGCTTGAAAAGACGAAGTACTTCTGGGACGGGGATCATTGCAATCCAGTCGGCTAAAGTCCGCAATTCGGCGCCGGTGAAGGTTGGTAGCACAAATTCCTCCTTTGTTGCTGGGCAAAAAGGGCAGCAGTCATTGCATTGTGGACCGTGAGTCCCCAGAAATGTGTTCAAATGGGCCAAGTCTGGGTATGTCTTTAATCGAAGCGGTTTCCCATTTACACCGCGTGTCAGGGCTTTCTCTATGGCAGGCACCATTCTGTGCGTATTGAGAAGACCCTTGAATTGATGTGCATCATCCGGCCCCACATAGCGTGCAATTGCAAGTTGCATGATTGTCTGATGCGGACTTTTGGCCTCAGGTAAACGGAAGACCAAGACGGGGGACTTCAAGTCACGGTCCCCGTAAAGGTTGCAGGCATCCACGAAAAGTAATAGTGAGGGTGAGTAATCACCCTCGTGCATGCATTCATCTCTTTCAACAAGGTACAAATTCATGTCCAGTGCCTGGAACGGGCTCATTGTTGCCCCCTGTGGCATCGTTGTAATGACACGGCCCTCCAGCAATTCTTTTTCCAAGTCACCAACTTTGTTTTGCCAGCAATTCATGCGCTCCTGGCCCTCAATATGTGCGTTTTCTGTGGCTTTTGTGCGAACGCGTGACTGGAGAGTGTTGATAACATGCTGCCGACTCGCCGGTCTTGCACGCTTCCGATTTTGCACAGGATGATACCTGCATCGCATCCTTGGAGGCTGCTTGGTTGGTGGCGTGGGACGCAGAACCCCACATTTATCGGCAAGACCTTGCTTTAATTGTTTGGGTGCCTGCTCAAAATGCAGTTTCCGCATGCGTTTGCCAGAGGGTGTTAATGTATCATAGCTCTTTCTGGGCCGGCCAGCTGTCATCATAAAAAGGATAATAAGAAGAATTGAGAGAAACCCTCTGATATGGGCCTTCATGAGAGCCAGAAAGAAATGTAACAGCAATTTTGCATAAACATTTCGAAAATTGAAAGCGTGTAGAACCAGCGAGTCATCAGCACAAACAGACACCCTCTTGTCGGTCATTCGAACAAAAGCCGAGGAGATTGCACCGGTAGAGCATGTACATCCACAATCTGATGAACTCGTTGCGGGGATGCAGCAATCAGCCCGTTTCAGGCACTGGACATGTATTTGTACCTTGCTCAAAGAGATGAATGCATGCATGAGGGTGATTACTCACCCTCACTAATACCAGCCTGATAAAAGAATTACAGAGCGCACACCAATATATTGGTTCAGTAGGTGCCCACCTGGAATACTAAATTGTATAACGTGGAGAGCACAGGGGTGCAGAGAAAATTGTAAGTTTGTGCAATTTTGTCTTGCGGTATATGCTTGTAGGAAAAAAATTGTCTTTTTTTGCAATAAATGCGATTACAAAAAAATCGTAAGTCGTGAGGATGGTAGGGGTGGCTTGAGGGGGGGGGTCCACACACCAGTACTATTTCAGTGAACCCGTCATCGCAAGCAGCGTGTTGCACTTCATGGAGTACATCATAGGGCTCATCATAGGATCTGCTGTCCGCTGCCTCTTTGAAGGCGGGCTGTCATGCCACTCGCTTGTTGTGAAAGCCCTTGGTGAAGAATTGCTGAAGTGGGATCTCGGATGGTTTTGCCAGCCTGTGCCAAGGTAAATGCAAGCAGAGCTGCTGGTCGATCCGCCAAGCTGACAGACGAGGTAAAATGTCACCGCCATTGCTGAGATTGTGCACAAGCGACCCAGGAAGCATACCATAGTCCACAGGTAAGGTTGGCCAAATACCATCCCCGTTGCACGCCTGGCTCCTGAAGCAGCACGGTTGTGGAATCCCTCTCGAACGGCTGCAGTCTGAGGACAGTAAAGGGCGGTAATGGTGCATGCAAGCTATTGGTCGAAAGAAATATCCATACGAAAAGCTAACCAACATGTACAAGTGTCAGGACCCTCGACTCAAGGATCATACCATAGTCCACAGGTAATGGTGGCTCTCTGTTATCCCCAATGCACGCTTGGCTCGTGGAGCAGCATGGCTGTGCAATCCGTCTTGAACGGCTGCATTCTGAGGACGATAAAAGGCGCTAATGGTGCATGCAAGCTATTGGTCGAAAGGGATATCCATCCGAAAAGCTGTCCAACATGTAGCCCCCCCCCCCTTGTTCAGTATACACCTTTGCGCAATGGTTCCCTCACACCCCCAAGTGACGGTTCCCTCGCCCCCCCCGAATACTATGCAATGGACACGTAACACAGAACAAGTCATGCAGCAAACATACCATAGTCCATAGGCAACGGTGGCCTCCTGTCATCCCCAATGCGGGTCTGGCTCCTTGAGCAGCACGGCTGTGGAATCCTTCTTGAAAAACTGCCGTCTGAGGCCAGTAGAGGGTGCTGAGAGTGCACGCAAGCTGTTGGTTGAGAGGGAAATGCATCGGGGAAGCTGAGCGGCCCTGGCAAAACTAATTCACCAGCGTCAGAAACACACCAGCTGACGCTCCTTGTCTATCAGGCCTTGAAGAGTTGCGTGAGATAGATGGATCCCTCCGCTCCGTACCATCTGGTTGCCAGCCTAGCGGAGAGGCAATCATAGAAGAGGTTGTTGGGGGGGGGGGAGGACCCAAGTTGCCCTCCTCTCCAAACGCCACCACCCTGAGAAGCCTATGTATCCAATTGTCAGGGCCACAAAGATACCACGGTCCCCAGGTAGGTTCTGCGTTCTGCCATAGATTGACTGTGAAGAGGAGCGTCGTGAGGGCGACCGTGATGAATGCCTACTTCCTGTCTCTGACAATTCCGTCCTCCGGTGTGACGAAGAGTGCGGTGATGGCGATCGTTGTGATTGCCTTGATTCCGACGAGTCCCTCCCCCGCTGGGGGATAGGGCCTAAGGACAAAGCAGTTAACAACTGCTCACAGACTACTGCAGAGATCTTCAGATGCATACTCATGTCCGGCGAGAAGAGGCATCAACAAGCTACAATTTTGGATGGTTCAGGTCTACAGCTCGGCCACCCCCCTCCTGAAGGGGTATGGGGTGCTTCACCCACACCCGCTGCCCAGCCAGTGGCGCTCTGTTCATCAGGGTTTTTCCTGGGCTGATTCTCAGCGTGACTTCTGTGGAAAATACCCCAGAAAACGTCGTGTTTCGCCATTTTAACCTGGCGCCGACCTTCGTCGCTTGCGCGTCGCAGCCCCAGATCGAAGTTTTCTTTCTCGATTCCTGAAGATTATAATCAATTTTATTATTGATTTATCAGTTTTAGAAATATAGGAATAAGCCGTGACCATTTTTGTGGCGTTCCGCAAGGGTCAATTTTTGACGAAATTGGTCACGTAAAAGATTTTTCCAGAAAATCCTGAGGCGATCCCAGGAATCAGCCAGGCGCCCAAGGCGTGGCCCAACAGTGGCCCTCTTCATATATAATATGCATTTGGGAAGAGACGCCTCGTGTTGGTTACACGACGTGTTTTGGGGGGAAACCCGGGAAATGAGTGTTTTTGACTCAAAAATCACTATATTTCACTGTTCTCCGCCCAAAAACGACTGTTTGGTCCAGTTTGGGCAGGATCTCAGTGGAGATCCTGATGGCGACGACTCGTAGCCGTCAGCTTTTCTGATGGCGGCGACGCCGCCACCATCGTTTCGTCTTTTTTTTTCTAAGCTATTTTATAGTTTAGAGATGATACATATACTTGTTACGTGTGTATGCATTGTTACTTGTTACATATACCTTCTCTTTGTCCAGAGACGCCAGATTGTGTCCGCGGACGCTTCCCGTGGGGTGAGCAAGGATTCCAAGACCATTTACGCAACTCCAATGGAATTGAAGTTTGGAATAGACTTCATGTAGTACTTGGAGGGGTTGGGGTGATGGGTTGAAGGATTTTCAATTTTCTGTGGACGCACGGACATCACCCCCGCCGAAAATGCTTCACTCCCCTTTCGGCGACCAGACGGCCGGGCATTGGCAAGGTTGTCCAAGTCTGAAGCTCATTAATGTGTACCAATGTCAGCACGCATACCACGATCCGCAGGCAGGGTCGGTCTTCTGTCATGGCGGCTGCTTGACGAGTATCTGTCTGTCATTGACCGCGACACAGAGTGCTGTGATGGTGATCGTTGTGATCGACTGCTTCGTGTATCTGACGAGTCCGTCCCGCTCCGAGAAATAGGGCCTAAGGACAAAGCAGTTAACAACTGCTCACAGACTACAGCAGAGTTCTTGAGATGCATACTCATGTCCAGCGAGAAGAGGTATCAGCAAGCCACAATTTGGATGGTGCAGGCCTACGGCTTGGCCACCTACCTTCACTGTCGGCGGCCAGACGGGTGGGCATTGGCAAGGTTGTCCAAGTCCGAAGCTCATTTCTGTGTACCAATATCAGCACACATACCACAGTCCCCAGGCAGGGCCGGTCTTCTGTCATTGCGGCTGCTTGACGGGTATCTGTCTGTCATTGACCACGACAAAGAGTGCCATGATGCTGATCGTTTTGATTGACTGCTTCGTGCTTTTGAGGAGTCCTTTCCCCGCCGAGCAATAGGGCCTGAGGACAAAGCGTTTAACAACTACTCACAGACCACTGCGGAGACATTCAGGTTCAAACTGATGTCACACTGTTCCCCCTTTGGTACCTGTCGCTTCTCCTTATCCAGGCGCCGACCCAAAATCCTCCACAATGGGCTTCCCTACCCGGAAGCCCACCCTGCCCCAAATTCTGACAGACCCACCCTAGGGTAGGACACACACTACAAAAGCTCTGGCCTCGTGGCAGCAGACATACTGGGCACGCTCATCCTTTTGCCATGGTATGGTTGGTGGCTGCATGAGGGCGATGTGGAGCGGCGTCAAGATTTCCTGCTTTCTGTCTCTGATGAGTCTGTTCTCTGGCGTCCTGCGTGATAGACAAACCACTTGACCGCTACTCAGAGATTACCACGATGCACAAAGATGCACATGAATCAGTCCATTCTCCAACGATGCACATAAATTTGTCCCTCTCTGCTTCAAAGAGCGGGGGGGGGGGGGATGCGGTCGCCGAGATTGGCAAAAAATGCGGAAACATGCGGACAAAATGCGGAAAATGCGGCAAAAAATGCGATAGAAAATGCGGTTTGGTTATAATGGTGTTTGCCCCTCAAAACCCCTATGTTTCGTGTCGTCTTGCACAATTTGGCGCTCAAAGCATGGACGGTTTGATGGAACAACTTGGTGCAGTAGTTCAACTCAAGAATATCACGGACTAGGCTCAAAACAGCTTGGAGCAGAGGCTGCAGCTGCTTGGTCAGGCCAGACCGCTGAATATCCGCGCTGCATCAGATGCTCTTCCTATGAACCCAAACCGCCGGGCTCCCTGGGGGAGAGGGGGTGATACCCCAACATACATACCTCAAAATGATACCCATGACACGCTGTTCATTTTGAATATACACAACTGGGGGAAAAAACTTTCAAATAAAATTTGTCCATCAACTCAGGCTCCCATCAGCGAAGGTCCGACCCGGAGGTCGGGCCGGGGTCAATGTCCTTCTCTGTGGTTCTCATCCATTTTTGAATTCTCCACAAATTCTGAATATTTTGAGCATAGACACATAGGGTCAAACAAAAACATTTCCCCCTGCCATCTGCCTAAACAAAAACCTCCGGCAACAACTGACTACAAGACAATGCCACTAGATTGTTTCCCCTTGAACATTACACTAAGGGACCTGCCCAAAAAATGCAAAAAAAAAGCGGAAAATGCGGAAAAATGCGAATCGCATATCCCCCCCCCCTGAAAGAGCCTCACCATGCAGACCCTGTGTTGTTGCTCGCCTAGCTCTGAAGCTGAACAAAACATACAAATATCAGAGCCCTGCAACCAAACATACCATTGTCCGAAGGAGATGATGGCCTTCTATCACGTTCCGGTTGACGGCTGCCTCCGGGGTAGCGTTCTGATCGCTGGCTTTGTGCCGCTGCCGCAGGGGATAGTGATCTGCTCCCCATAGACCAACTCTCGATAGATGGTGACCTGTGCCTCCTGTTGCGCCGTTTGTCTTCTGGTCGAAGCTTCCAAGGAGGGCTCCTGTCTTGGCAGGTTTCGCTGCTTTCACGGCTGTGGTGTCTTCTTAGATTCAGCCTTGGGCTTTCCTCGCTGCTTGTTCACCTCCCCCCCGATGGGGGGCTTTTAATTAGGGGGCCGGGGAAGGGGGCCCGCCCCCCTCTAGAAGCAGTCCTTATGCCATTATATACAATCCGCGCGCCGAAACAAAACATACCTGAAAAGTGTACGATGCAGCCCTTTTAAATGACCGCCTTGGAGAGCTGATTGGCGCCGTCATATTTGTTTTGATGAATCATTGCTGTTTCACAAAGTTAGGAGCTTTCTCAGTTTTTAACTTCTTTACCAGCATCCACTAATTCCATATAAGCTAGGGATGTGATTCAAAGGTGCACTAGCAAGGTTGAGGTGCCAAACAACACTATCAAGAAGCCAAAGGCCCCAAAACACAAGAAATCTTTTTACTATATTTTTCATTTGCTGTGCACGTGTGCATTTCGCAGTCGCCGGCATTTGCGATCTTTCATTTTGACTGTCCAAAGTGAAATCGGGCTACAGTGCACGAATTTTTGATCTGAGACCAATCTTATAAATGATTCTAGAAGCCGCATCTTGCTGTTTAATTGGAAAACTGCTGTCATTTTGTTTTATCACCGCTTTTCGATTTCAGCGTTTTCAGCGCACGCAGGTGTTTTTTTGAGCTCAAAAACAAGAACAACACTCCTGAATTGACCAAAATTGCCTGTAACTTTGTCAAAATCCGATACAATGGGCCCGAGTTATGAATATGTCAATTGTATGCTATTTGCACCCTGTGTCGCTAATCTTGCCCCATGCACCCTCCCTGTCCTTGCGCTGCTAGCTTAAACATAAGGCAAAGGAGTGTTTTTGCCTTTGTTTGTCACCGCCCGGCTCCATTTCCGACATGGAAAGGCGACCCGAAAATGGCTAGAAATGTAATAAGGCTTTTCTTTTGATGGTGCTTCGCACCAGCAAAAGAAAAGCCAGACCAAGGACGAAACAGGAAGGATTCATTTAATCCTACTTTTCCACATCCTCCACAACATATCATGTATCATTGTTTTATTGAAATTTCCTCAAAATGCTCATCGTTCTTTGTTATAAATACTTGATCATGCATGTGCATATCGTGCAATCTGACTTCCACGTCCGACACATACCCTTCAGAGGCATCACAGCCCACACACTGCCCTTCCTCATGTCGTGGAGCCCCCCTCTGCTTGTTCTGCTGCGGACACTTGGACTACGCTGTCTTCGCCTCCGTGCTCCCTGTGGTGGCGCCTTCTTTGGTTTTGGTTTTCCTGCCAGCTTTGCTCGTGGCTTGGCTTTCTTTGGTTGTGGTGTAGATGCCCCCTTTCCAACCGCACTGGATGGCGCTGACGTTGTGGATGCCGTGGAGGGTTCTCAGGTCGTGGATTTTGAGGATGGGGTAGATGGTGGTGGTACTTTGACAGGCCGACATGCCTCGACGCTCTGGTCACACGAGGTGTGGCTGAACAGCATTGTGACTGCAAATAGACCCGTGGATTTAGAGTATTCGTAAATGTACGGCAATGACAACTGACTCAAGAAGATATCTCCAAACGAAAATGAAGTCTGCACGTGGTCCTCGCTGGCAAACCAGAAGCTGCGGCTGATTGGCATCACAGCAATCACTTTCTCATCTTGCATGACATCAACGGTGAAATTGAAACTGTCTTCTTCACGGATGTTGACGTCTCTACGCTGGCAACGTGGGAATTGCAGTGGGAGAAGCATACGGTGCTGAAAACTGCCCAGTTGGGGACACTGGGCACGAATGCAGGCTTCCACAGCCTGTGATACGCAGAGAAGGCACAGGGCAACGCCCACCACTTCCAAAATCTAAATGTGCACGCAACAATGCCATAAGAATGCACAAACCTGGAATGTCTCTGGGTCACTCCACTCCTTGGCGATGAACACCAAACATCTCACCCCGGTGTGTGCTGCTGCGTGCCATGGAGAATCGCCTGGAAGGGTGGTGAAAATTCGCCATAACATGTTGCCAAGCTCCCGAGGGGTAGCACCAGTACACGTTTCGAAGCCCCCTCGCAAGGACGTATGGAAGGATCGAAGTTCCTTGGGACTTGGGACTTGTTCACCGTCTGAGGCAGCAATCTGCACACAGATGATGGGTACTAGTACACTTGAGCATAAGAGACAACAGACGCACGGGGGGGGGGGGCGTAGCAACGGGCCATTCACAGACTGCCTTCCACTTTCCAGCCAATTTCAGGGTGGGGGGAGGAGGGGGAGGGGGGGGGTGGGGTGGGGGGGGGTCTGGGGCCGGCTGAAGGGGAGGGTGGCACCCGGACCCGAACATATGCGGCTTATAAATGACCCCCTCATCGCGCTAGTCATTTTTGCAGTATGTATGTTGGAAAAGAAACTTGCAACAGGGGGGAGGGGCATGGTAGGTCAGTTCCCGGCCAGGGTCAAAATGGGAATTGGCTGCCTCAACCTTGCCTTATCAGGGGCCCAAAAGTGGACAGAGAAGCTACATCACCTCAGCATTCATTATTCGGTTCTCCTGATAAAACTGAGTAATTTGAGTACACACACATGGGGTGAAAACTCATTTTCTCACCCTCTACTTATTTAAAAAAAGTTTGCTTCGGGCGCCTTCGGCGCCCATTGTCCGGCACTCTCCAGCCAATTTCCAGGGAGGGAGGGGGGGGGGGGGGGAGTCGGCGTAAAAGGTCCCCTGCCGGCGAGCTTCCCGTGAAGAGACGGCTGTTGCGTGCGTAAGCTGGGGCAATCTCCACCTCAGAGTTTGTATCCCAACTGCGCCCCCAAAGCAAGAGGCACAAATTACCTGTACCATTTGCATGGTTGTCTCATCCCAGAACAGACCCATGAGCTTTCGGATCATCTTCGGGATCCCATACATATGGATGGTTACGTTGGTACCCTGGTCCATAATTTACCAGGAGCTCCGACCCTTTTATGATTGCCTTTGTAATTACCAAACCAGATAGGTGCACAAGACCCCCGAGCAATCGGATGCGCTGGAGACTAGCGTTTGCAAATTTTCCACCATGGTTTGCAAAGCTGGCCCCTCCATAGCCTGGGATAGGCTTATGAATTCCTTCGAGGACAAGAGACCGCGGGACAAGGGTATAGTGGAACGTAGCATCAGACTCTTTCGATGCCTCCGCACAAGTCTTCAACGTTCCATACATAAGGGTCAAAAGATGCTTCTCAGGATAATCAGAGGTAGAAAACAGCCCATAGCCCGCTCCTGGTATGTTCGATTTCATGACTACAATCCCATCGCAAAGTGTACTCAGAGCATGCTCAGTTTGCAAATCTTTCAGCCCCTTTTCGTAAAGGCGCTGCAATGCATGCCTCCCCTATGAGAAAGCATGGGTACATGAATTCCATGTGCCGGCATTGCTGTGGACGGGTACGAGCAGATTTTTCCCTCACTGCTGACAACCGCTGGCCATGGGGTGGAGAGGCAATCTACTATCCCTCATTGAGGAAGCAGGAACAGTGGCAAGGCCTCAAAAGCCAGAGACGTCAAGAGCGTGCTTGGATGGTTGGCTAACCCCTAGATGAGTGAAAGAAAGCAGCAAAATTTCGCATCGCGGCACTCAACACACACCTCTTCCAAAGGTCTCACCCATTGACAATCCTCTGCTGCTTCGGCGTTCTCGCTGAGACTTTCCTTCTCACGGCTGTGTGCTTCCGACCCCACATCCTTAGGATCCACATCCTTAGGCTCATGTGCTCTTCTCTGTGCTTGGGCCTTTTCATCTGCCTGTAAGCAGATGTTCGGATGAAGTAAATGCAGGAAAATGACTTTAATGACAGTGGTGCCATCATTCTATCATTGCAGCATGGTGGTTCCATCAATGCACAAGAATGATCCAAACAGACAAACGAACCTGCTTCTCGGCATTGGTTGTTTCGGCTTCCTCAGCCGCTCTCTTCTGCTTGTCGAGCTCTTCTGCTCTATTCTGTGCTCGGACCTGTTCCGCTCCCTGCAAGCAAATTTTCAACTGAAGCACATGCAAGAAAACCACTCTCACCACGGCAGAAGACAATGGGGCCATCATTCCATCATCGCTAGTACAACTGGTGCACAGGAGCGTATCCGGACGCTCAGCGCACACCTGTTCTAACGGTCTCACCCACTGACCAGTTCTCGCGTCCGTTAGGGCAGAACTGCTGAGACTTTCCTTCTCCGGGCCGTGTGCTTCCGACTCCGTATCCTTAGGATCCACATCTTTAGGATCATCTGCTCTTCTCTGTGCTTGGACCTTTTCATCTGCCTGTAAGCAGATGTCCGGATGAAGTAAATGCAGTAAAATGACTTTAACGACAGTGTTGCCATAATTCTACCATTCCATCATGGTGGTTCCATCAATGCACCGGAATGATGCAAACAGACAAACGAACCTGCTTCTCGGCGTTGGCTGTTTTGGCTTCCTCAGCCGGTCTCTTCTGCTCTTTCCTTTGTGCTAGGGCCGTTTCATCCGTCTGCAAATAGATGTTGGGATGAAGAACATGCTAGAAAATGATTTTCACGACACCAATGCAATGGTGCCTCGCTGCACAATCATTGCAGGTTCCATTGATGCACAAGAATTTTTCATACGCAAATAGGATCTTGCCTCCTGGCGCTGGCTGCTTCCTCGGCTGCTCTGTTTTCTTCGTCGAGCTCATCCGCGTTTCTCTCTGTTTCGGCTTCTTCCTCTGCCTACAAGCACATGTTGGGATGGAGCACATGCAAGAAAATGACTTTTCAAGGCCTGATGCCACCATTCTATCATTGCTGGTTCCATTCATGCACAACAAGTTTACAAATAGACCAAAGAACCTGCTTCCCAGCGTTGGCTGTTTCGGCTTCCCCAGCCGCTTTCGTCTGCTCTTTCCTCTGTGCTTGGGCCTTTTCCTCTGCCTGCAAACAGATGTTGGGATGAATCACATGCGGGAAAATAACTTTCACGATGCAAAAGTACAATGGTGCCATCATTCCATCATCGTTGATTCCATCGCTGCACAAGAATTTACCATACGAACAATAGAACCTGCTTCCTAGCGGTGGCCCCTTCGGCTTCCTCTGAATTGGCGGCGCTCTTCTGCTCATCCACCACTTCCGCTTTATTCCCTGCTTCGGTCTGTTCCTCGGCCTGCAAATACATGTTCGGATGTAGCACATGCAAGAAAATCACTTTATCTAGGCCACAATACAATGGTGCCACCATTCTATCACTGCTTGTTCTGTCGAAGCACAACAAGTTTCCAAACAGACAAACAAACGTGCTTCCCGGCGTTGGCTATTTCGGCCTTCTCGGAGGCTCTCTTCTGCTCGCCGAACCTTTTCTGCTTTGCGGTGTGCTTGGGTCTTTTCTTGTGCCGACAAGCACATATTGGGATGTTGCTTCGTCTGCAAACTGGTTCAAGTCATACATCGCCCTCTCTGAAACCTCAGCTTGGGCTCGTGCACAAAACCAAGTAACTTTAGTGGTGGGGACTATCTCTCACACGAAGTTGGCATGACAAACCTGCTCACTCCTGGACATTGTCCATATTCCCCCATCATGTGTGGATCCGTTCTTGTTGACATCCTGCAACAGCACACAGCAGTACACACTACCTCCAAATAGCTGACTGTGCGTGTTGCAAGCCGGGACGTGGGCAAGCAGGCCTTCAGTATTGTAGCAGGTCATAAGGATTACTTCTTCGGACATGCCTTTGAGTTACCTAACTTGGTTCCAAGTTCAACACATCAAACCTTGGTGTAAAGGAACGTCGGGGGTTCAAATCTTGGTGAACAGAGGTGCCCACGTTGCAGTTTCTTCTTCAATAGGTCAAGAAGTTGCTCTCGACCTTTATATGAGAAGGAGATGCAAAGTCGCTTCTTGATGTCGAGTAGTGTCCTGGAGTTTGCGGACTCCAGCTCCTCGCAAAATTTTCTCACGTCTGCACCCGGCTGTTCGTCCTCTTGTGAGTAGCGAATCAGCCATGACTCCAGCTGGTTGGATGGCCATGAAGGAATTCGGGGGCACCTATAATGAGTCACCGACTGGTCACTGAACCTTCATCATCCGCCAATCTACACACCGTCGCCCCGTCTCACAGACATGCGGAGCCGTGCGTGCCCCCCCCCCCCCTGCGGCACAGCACAGACACCGATGAGTTTGAATTGTTAAAGAGGACGCGCGGCCAACAAAGCAAAACAAGAGCTGATCAATGGATCATAGCGACAGTAAAAGGTGCAAGCGAATGGGCGTCCAAACACAAACATATTGTGCATCTACCTATCGCTTTTGCTCACGTTTATGCACCTTGCATGTAATCAAAAGTATTCTGCACTAACACTATGCACATGCACTACATGGTACCCCACCAAACCTCCCTAAAATCAATACATAACGGCATGGCACAGACCAGACGGCACAGACCAGAGAAAATATTTACCTTTTGCTTTCGCCTTTTCCTTGTCCTTCTCGTTGTCCTTTTCTTCATCGAATCCAATGGGCGCATCATGTCCCACAAGCACCACGCCACCCCACAGGGCTGGCAATATCCACGTCTTTGGATACCAACCCTCATGATCATCATGGCCAAACCCAGCGGAAAATATGACTATCGCACCGTTGCGGTTGCAGCTCTTTAGTGTGCCGTAATATGCACATGGTACGAGCTGACCTTCTAAGTTGGTTTCTGCCCGCACAACGCCAACCCCTTGTCCTTTTTTCCAAGGGGATGTGCATTTTGCTAGAGCTGCAGTGTCTGGTGGCGCGTTTTTGACCACGTCACTGATGATTATTTTGGAGTTTTCAAGGTCTGTAGTTGAAAATTGCCGTGCCCCAGACCAGGCAGCATCGGGTTGGTACATGGCATGGGGACACCTGTATAAATGCAAAGAGAATTCCAACATGCATCACACTATGCAATAATTAGTAGGCGATTTGGGGCGGTTGGGGTGTGGGGTATCAGGAGGGCAGAGTGTCTACGCCTTCAGCCATAACATGTTTATTCCTATTCTTCGTTTACTCACTTCCCAACCCAAGAGGAAGTAGGGAGTGGCATGGGTCCTGACATACTCAAGGGCCGAACCATTGGGCAGTGGAGCGGCACGCAACAGCTGGTTAACCCTGGTTAGGGGCTGCTCCACATATGCAACACAAAAAGGCACCACGGACCCCTGACCTTAATTTTTGCTGGAATGCACGACACCAAGCCACATCTAAGCAAGGAAACAAAGTTCAATTGCAATCATTATTCATCCATACGATTCTCAATGCGTTTTTAACTTTTCGGGAAGCACTCTAGTACGCATACCTCTAGACGGAAGCTCTTTTCACTTATGAAAACCAAACACAAGTGATTTTTGCGTAAGAATCACGTAGTTTGGTTGAATGCCTGACACCAAGGCACATCTAAGCAAGAAAACGAAGGTGAATTGCAATCATCATTTACCCATACCATTCTTAATGCGTTGTTGACCTTTCGGGGAGCACTCTAGTACCCCAACCTCTAGACGAAAGCTGATTTCACTTACAAAAACCAAGCATAAGTGATTGTTGCGCAAAAATTCACGTAGTTTGGTTGAATGCACGACACCAAGGCACATCTAAGCAAGGAAACGAGGTTGAATTGCAATCATTATTTACCCATACCATTCTCAATGCGTTTTTGACCTTTCGAGGAGCACCCTAGTACCCAAACCTCTAGACGGAAGCTGATTCCACTTACAAAAACCAAGCATAAGTGATTTTTGCACAAAACTCCACGGAGTTTGGTTGAATGCACGACACCAAGGCACATCTAAGCAAGGAAACGATCTTGAATTGCAATCATCATTTACCCATACCATTCTCAATGCGTTTTTGACCTTTCGGGGAGCACTCTAGTACCCCAACCTCTAGACAAAAGCTGATTTCACTTACAAAAACCAAGCATAAGTGATTGTTGCGCAAAGGTCCACGTAGTTTGGTTGAATGCATGACACCAAGGCACATCCAAGCAAGGAAACGAAGTTGAATTGCGATCATTTTTTACCCATACCATTCTCAATGCGTTTTTGACCTTTCGGGGAGCACTCTAGTACCCAAACCTCTAGACAGAAGCTGATTTCACTTACCAAAACCAGGCACAAGTGATTTCTGTGCAAAAATCACGTAGTTTGGTTGAATGCACGAGACCAAGGCACATTCAAGCAAGGAAACGAAGTTGAATTGCAATCATTATTTACCCATACCATTCTCAATGCGTTTTTGACCTTTCGAGGAGCACCCTAGTACCCAAACCTCTAGACGGAAGCTGATTCCACTTACAAAAACCAAGCATAAGTGATTTTTGTGCAAAAATCACGTAGTTTGGTTGAATGCACGACACCAAGGCACATCTAAGCAAGGAAACGAGCTGAATTGCAATCACTATTTATCAATACCATTGTCAATGCGTTTCTGACCTTTCGGGGAGCACCCTAGTACCCAAACCTCTAGACAGAAACTGATTTCACTTACCAAAACCAACCATAAGTGATTTTTGCGCAGAAATCCACGGAGTTTGGTTGAATGCAAAACACCAAGGCACATCTAAGCAAGGAAACGAAGTTGAATTGCAATCATTATTTACCCCTACCATTCTCATTGCGTTTTTGACCTTTCGCGGAGCACCCTAGTACCCAAGCCTCTAGACTGAAGCTGATTCCACTTACAAAAACCAAGCATAAGTGATTTTTGTGCCAAAATCACGTAGTTTGGTTGAATGCACGACACCAAGGCACATGTAAGCAAGGAAACGAAGTTGAATTGCAATCAATATTTACCCATACCATTCTCAATGCGTTTTTGACCTGTCGGGGAGCACTCTAGTACCCAGACCTCTAGACGGAAGCTGATTTCACTCATAAGAACCCGACAGAAGTGATTTATTGCGCAAAAATCACGTAGTTTGGTTGAATGCACGACACCAAGGCACATCTAAGCAAGGAAACGGAGTTGAATTGCAATCATTTTTTACCCATACCATTCTCAATGCTCTTTTGACCTTTCGGGGAGCACCCTAGTACCCAAACCCCTAGACGGAAGCTGATTTCACTTACAAAAACCAAGCACAAGTGATTTTTGCGCAAAAAACCACGTAGTTTGGTTGAATGCACGACACCAAGGCACATCTAAGCAAGGAAACGAAGTTGAATTGCAATCATTATTTACCCATACCATTGTCAATGCGTTTTTGACCTTTCGGGGAGCACTCTAGTACCCAAACCTCTAGACGGAAGCTGATTTCACTTACCAAAACCAAGCATAAGTGATTGTTGCGCAAAAATTCACGTAGTTTGGTTGAATGCATGACACCAGGGCACATCTAAGCAAGGAAACGAAGTTGAATTGCAATCATTATTTACCCATACCATTGTCAATGCGTTTCTGACCTTTCGGGGAGCACCCTAGTACCCAAACCTCTAGACGGAAGCTGATTTCACTTTCCAAAAACCAAGCATAACTGATTTTTGCGCAAAAATCCACAGAGTTTGGTTGAATGCGAAACACCAAGGCACATCTAAGCAAGGAAACGAAGTTGAATTGCAATCATTATTTACCATTACCATTCTCAATGCGTTTTTGACCTTTTGGGGAGCACCCTAGTGCCCAAACCTCTAGACGGAAGCTGATTCCACTTACAAAAACCATGCATAAGTGATTTTTGCGCAAAAATGCACGTAGTTTGGTTGAATGCACGACACCTAGGCACATGTAAGCAAGGAAACGAAGTTGAATTGCAATCATTATTTACCCCTACCATTCTCATTGCGTTTTTGACCTTTCGGGGAGCACTCTAGTACCCAAGCCTCTAGATGGAAGCTGATTCCACTTACAAAAACCAAGCATAAGTGATTTTTGCGCAAACATCACGTAGTTTGGTTGAATGCACGACACCAAGGCACATCTAAGCAAGGAAACGAAGTCGAATTGCAATCATTTTTTACCCATACCATTCTCAATGCGTTTCGGACCTTTCGGGGGGCACCCTAGTACCCAAACCTCTGGACGGAAGCTGATTCCACTTACCAAAACCAAGCATAAGTGATTTTTGCACAAAACCCACGTAGTTTGGTTGAATGCACGACACCAAGGCACATCTAAGCAAGGAAAAGAAGTTGAATTGCAATCATTTTTTACCCATACCATTCTCAATGCGTTTTTGACCTTTCAGGGCGCACTCTAGTACCCAGACCTCTAGACGGAAGCTGATTTCACTTACAATAACCAGACACAAGTGATTTTTGCGCAAAAATCACGTAGTTTGGTTGAATGCACGACACCAAGGCACATCCAAGCAAGGAAACGGAGTTGAATGGCAATCATTATTTACCCATACCATTCTCAATGCGTTTTTGACCTTTCGGGGAGCACCCTAGTACCCAAACCTCTAGACAGAAGCTGATTTCACTTATCAAAACCAAGCATAAGTGATTTTTGCGCAAAAATCACGTAGTTTGGTTGAATGCACGACACCAAGGCACATCTAAGCAAGGAAATGAAGTTGAATTGCAATAATCATTTACCCATACCATTCTCAATGCGTTTTTGACCTTTCGAGGAGCACCCTAGTGCCCAAACCTCTAGACGGAAGCTGATTCTACTTACAAAAACCAAAAATCCACGGAGTTTGGTTGAATGCAAAACACCAAGGCACATCTAAGCAAGGAAATGAAGTTGAATTGCAATCATTATTTACCCATACCACTCCCAATGCGTATTTGACCTTTCGGGGAGCACCCTAGTGCCGGAACGTCTAGACGGAAGCTGATTTCACTTACAAATACCATGCATAAGTGATTTTTGCACAAAAATCCACGTAGTTTGGTTAAATGCACCACACCAATGCACATGTAAGCAAGGAAACGAAGTTGAATTGCAATCATTATTTACCCATACCATTCTCAATGCCTTTTTGACCTTTCAGGGAGCACTCTAGTACCCAAACCTCTAGACGGAAGCTGATTTCACTTACAAAAACCAAGCATAAGTGATTTGTGCGCAAAAATTCACGTAGTTTGGTTGAATGCACGACACCAAGGCACATCTAAGCAAGGAAACGAAGTTGAATTGCAATCATTATTTACCCATATCATTGTCAATGCGTTTTTGACCTTTCGAGGAGCACTCTAGTACCCAAACCTCTAGACGGAAGGTGATTTCACTTACCAAAACCAAGCATAAGTGGTTTTTGCGCAAAAACTCACGGAGTTTGGTTGAATGCAAAACACCAAGGCACATCTAAGCAAGCAAACGAAGTTGAATTGCAATCATTATTTACCCATACCATTCTCAATTCGTTTTTGACCTTTCAGGGAGCACCCTAGTACCCAAAACTCTAGACGGAAGCTGATTTCACTTACAAAAACCAAGCACAAGTGATTTTTGCGCAAAAATCCACGGAGTTTTGTTGAATGCGCGACACCAAGGCACATCTAAGCAAGGAAACGAAGTTGAATTGCAATCATCATTTACCCATACCATTCTCAATGCCTTTTTGACCTTTCGGGGAGCACTCTAGTACCCAAACCTCTAGACGGAAGCTGATTTCACTTACCAAAACCAAGCATAAGTGATTGTTGCGCAAAAATTCACGTAGTTTGGTTGAATGCACGACACCAAGGCACATCTAAGCAGGGAAACGAAGTTGAATTGCAATCATTATTTACCCATAACATTGTCAATGCGTTTCCGACCTTTCGGGGAGCACCCTAGTACCCAAACCTCTAGACAGAAGATGATTTCACTTACCAAAACCAAGCATAAGTGATTTTTGCACAAAACCCACGTAGTTTGGTTGAATGCACGACACCAAGGCACATCTAAGCAAGGAAACGAAGTTGAATTGCAATCATTATTTACCCCTACCATTCTCATTGTGTTTTTGACCTTTCGGGGCGCACCCTAGTACCCAAGCCTCTAGATGGAAGCTGATTCCAATTACCAAAACCAAGCATAAGTGATTTTTGTGCAAACATCACGTAGTTTGGTTGAATGCACGACACCAAGGCACATCTAAGCAGGGAAACGAAGTTGAATTGCAATCATTATTTACCCATAACATTGTCAATGCGTTTCCGACCTTTCGGGGAGCACCCTAGTACCCAAACCTCTAGACAGAAGATGATTTCACTTACCAAAACCAAGCATAAGTGATTTTTGCACAAAACCCACGTAGTTTGGTTGAATGCACGACACCAAGGCACATCTAAGCAAGGAAACGAAGTTGAATTGCAATCATTATTTACCCCTACCATTCTCATTGTGTTTTTGACCTTTCGGGGCGCACCCTAGTACCCAAGCCTCTAGATGGAAGCTGATTCCAATTACCAAAACCAAGCATAAGTGATTTTTGTGCAAACATCACGTAGTTTGGTTGAATGCACGACGCCAAGGCACATCTAAGCAAGGAAACGAAGTTGAATTGCAATCATTATTTACCCATACCATTCTCAATGCGTTTCAGACCTTTCGGGGAGCACCCTAGTACCCAAACCTCTGGACGGAAGCTGATTCCACTTACCAAAACCAAGCATAAGTGATTTTTGCGCAAAAACTCACGGAGTTCCGTTGAATGCACGACACCAAGGCACATCTAAGCAAGGAAACGGAGTTGAATGGCAATCATTATTTACCCATACCATTCTCAAATCGTTTTTGACCTTTCGGGGAGCACCCTAGTACCCAAAACTCTAGACAGAAGCTGATTTCACTTACAAAAACCAAGCACAAGTGATTTTTGCGCAAAAATCCACGTAGTTTTGTTGAATGCACGACACCAAGGCACATCTAAGCAAGGAAACGAAGTTGCATTGCAATCATCATTTACCCATACCATTCTCAATGCGTTTTTGACCTTTCGGGGAGCACTCTAGTACCCAAACCTCTAGACAGAAGCTGATTTCACTTACCAAAACCAAGCATAAGTGATTGTTGCGCAAAAATTCACGTAGTTTGGTTGAATGCACGACACCAAGGCACATCTAAGCAGGGAAACGAAGTTGAATTGCAATCATTATTTACCCATAACATTGTCAATGCGTTTCTGATCTTTCGGGGAGCACCTTAGTACCCAAACCTCTAGACAGAAGCTGATTCCACTTACCAAAACCAAGCATAAGTGATTTTTGCACAAAACCCACGTAGTTTGGTTGAATGCACGACACCAAGGCACATCTAAGCAAGGAAACGAAGTTGAATTGCAATCATTTTTTACCAATACCACTCTCAATGCGTATTTGACCTTTCAGGACGCACTCTAGTACCCAGACCTCTAGACGGAAGCTGATTTCACTTACAAAAACCAGACACAAGTGATTTTTGTGCAAAAATCACGTAGTTTGGTTGAATGCACGTGACCAAGGGACATCTAAGCAAGGAAACGGAGTTGAATGGCAATCAGTATTTACCCATACCATTCTCAATGCGTTTTTGACCTTTCGGGGAGCACCCTAGTACCCAAAACTCTAGACGGAAGCTGATTTCACTTACAAAAACCAAGCACAAGTGATTTTTGCGCAAAAATCCACGTAGTTTTGTTGAATGCACGACACCAAGGCACATCTAAGCAAGGAAACGAAGTTGAATTGCAATCATCATTTACCCATACCATTCTCAATGCCTTTTTGACCTTTCGGGGAGCACTCTAGTACCCAAACCTCTAGACGGAAGCTGATTTCACTTACCAAAACCAAGCATAAGCGATTTTTGCGCAAAGATTCACGTATTTTGGTTGAATGCACGACACCAAGGCACATCTAAGCAGGGAAACGAAGTTGAATTGCAATCATTATTTAGCCATACCATTGTCAATGCGTTTCTGACCTTTCTGGGAGCACCCTAGTAGCCAAACCTCTAGACAGAAGCTGATTTCACTTACCAAAACCAAGCATAAGTGATTTTTGCGCAAAAATCCACGGAGTTTGGTTGTATGCAAAACACCAAGGCACATTTAAGCAAGGAAATGAAGTTGAATTGCAATAATCATTTACCCATACCAATCTCAATGCGTTTTTGACCTTTCGAGGAGCACCCTAGTGCCCAAACCTCTAGACGGAAGCTGATTCCACTTACAAAAACCAAAAATCCACGGAGTTTGGTTGAATGCAAAACACCAAGGCACATGTAAGCAAGGAAATGAAGTTGAATTGCAATCATTATTTACCCATACCATTCTCAATGCGTATTTGACCTTTCAGGGAGCACCCTAGTGCCGGAACGTCTAGACTGAAGCTGATTTCACTTACAAATACCATGCATAAGTGATTTTTGCGCAAAAATCCACGTAGTTTGGTTGAATGCACCACACCAAGGCACATGTAAGCAAGGAAACGAAGTTGAATTGCAATCATTATTTACCCATACCATTCTCAATGCCTTTTTGACCCTTCGGGGAGCACTCTAGTACCCAAACCTCTAGACGGAAGCTGATTTCACTTACAAAAACCAAGCATAAGTGATTTGTTCGCAAAAATTCACGTAGTTTGGTTGAATGCACGACACCAAGGCACATCTAAGCAAGGAAACGAAGTTGAATTGCAATCATTATTTACCCATATCATTGTCAATGCGTTTTTGACCTTTCGAGGACCACTCTAGTACCCAAACCTTTAGACGGAAGGTGATTTCACTTACCAAAACCAAGCATAAGTGGTTTTTGCGCAAAAACTCACGGAGTTTGGTTGAATGCAAAACACCAAGGCACATCTAAGCAAGCAAACGAAGTTGAATTGCAATCATTATTTACCCCTACCATTCTCATTGTGTTTTTGACCTTTCGGGGAGCACCCTAGTACCCAAGCCTCTAGATGGAAGCTGATTCCACTTACAAAAACCAAGCATAAGTGATTTTTGTGCAAACATCACGTAGTTTGGTTGAATGCACGACACCAAGGCACATCTAAGCAAGGAAACGAAGTTGAATTGCAATCATTATTTACCCATACCATTCTCAATGCGTTTCAGACCTTTCGGGGAGCACCCTAGTACCCAAACCTCTGGACGGAAGCTGATTCCACTTACCAAAACCAAGCATAAGTGATTTTTCCGCAAAAATCACGTAGTTTGGTTGAATGCACGACACCAAGGCACATCTAAGCAAGGAAACGGAGTTGAATGGCAATCATTATTTACCCATACCATTCTCAATTCGTTTTTGACCTTTCGGGGAGCACCCTAGTACCCAAAACTCTAGACGGAAGCTGATTTCACTTACAAAAACCAAGCACAAGTGATTTTTGCGCAAAAGTCCACGTAGTTTTGTTGAATGCAGGACACCAAGGCACATCTAAGCAAGGAAACGAAGTTGAATTGCAATCATTATTTACCCATACCATTCTCAATGCGTTTTTGACCTTTCGGGGAGCACTCTAGTACCCAAACCTCTAGACGGAAGCTGATTCCACTTACCAAAACCAAGCATAAGTGATTGTTGCGCAAAAATTCACGTAGTTTGGTTGAATGCACGACACCAAGGCACATCTAAGCAGGGAAACGAAGTTGAATTGCAATCATTCTTTACCCATAACATTGTCAATGCGTTTCTGACCTTTCGGGGAGCACCCTAGTACCCAAACCTCTAGACAGAAGCTGATTTCACTCAACAAAACCAAGCATAAGTGATTTTTGCGCAAAAATCCACGGAGTTTGGTTGAATGCAAAACACCAAGGCACATCTAAGCAAGGAAACGAAGTTGAATTGCAATAATCATTTACCCATACCATTCCCAATGCGTTTTTGACCTTTCGAGGAGCACCCTAGTGCCCAAACCTCTAGACGGAAGCTGATTCCACTTAGAAAAACCCAAAGCCCACGGAGCTTCGTTGAATGCAAAACACCAAGGCACATCTAAGCAAGGAAATGAAGTTGAATTGCAATCATTATTGACCCATACCATTCTCAATGCGTATTTGACCTTTTGGGGAGCACCCTAGTGCCGGAACGTCTAGACGGAAGCTGATTTCACTTACAAATACCATGCATAAGTGATTTTTGCGTAAAAATCACGTAGTTTGGTTGAATGCACGACACCAAGGCACATGTAAGCAAGAAAACAAAGTTCAATTGTTTACCCATACCATTCTCAATGCGGTTTTGCACTAGTACCCAAACCTCTAGACGGAAGCTGATTTCACTGCTGATTGCACCTTATTTTTTTGCATTTGGACGGCTTTAGTAATTAGTGATCTAACAGTATTGGCTATTAAACTAAGTAACTTATTAAATTTATTAAAAAGCTGACGTAAAATCTGCGGAAGCTGAGGAACCTGCGGGCAGAAGCAGCAGAAGCTGCGGCAGGGGCAGCGGGATCAGTAAAATCAGTTTTGTGACGAAGGGTCAGCTTGAGGATGACGGTGATAGGGAGGGAAGGATGGGTGTCCAAATTCCCAGACCAGCTGTGAATTACCTCAACGCCCCCCCCAACAGCCCCAAGTATCCCTGAAAGGCGTAGATGGGCGTGACATACCTCAAAAGCCAAAAATTCACCCTCACCAGCCCACACATGTGCTCCGCACACAAGGAGGTCGAACAGGGAACCGTTGCAGGCGACGCTGTCGTATGGCACTCAGCAATGCACACTGCAGTGACGACAGTAGACAAAAAAAAACTACACACGTATCACGCGGGGCGAGACCCCAAAAGCAGGCCGGTAACCTGGAAACAAAACTCACCCGCTGGGATTCAGCCCAGCGAGTGCCGCACCTTGGTTCTCGCTCCCCTGCAAGGGGGACTCTCTGGCGCTCGAGGTTCCTGGGGCGTGATCACTCAGGATCTGCACATCTGTGGCATCACATACCTTCTCCTAGCCTCTGCAGCTGCCTTACCTGCACTAATCTGCCAGTGCCGTTCTTCCAGTCCCGTTGAACCCTTCGTTGTGGGTCAGGAACAAGGTGCACGCCCACGTACAATGTGGGTTAGGTCTGTATGATTCTCCTAAACTCAGTTGAATTCAGGATTTGAGTTCCTGTAACCGCACCCACGCACCTCAGATTCAACATTCAGCGAGCCACAGGGCTCGTTGTAACAGCACTCCGTAATGTGCAATCAGCCTGTCACTGCATTAAACACAAGTCACATCAACTGCCGGCTACAACAGTCACTCCTGAGGAAGGCAAACAGTCAATGCCGGCTCAACTGCGTGTCAACGGGGCGACACACCAAGAGAATTGGAGAGACAAGCGAGGAAGGGCGGAGAGTAACTAAACAACGTAACAAAGGGAGACATGCACGGATGGATGTCTGCTTGCACAGTCCTGACAGAGGTGCACACGAACACTCTCTGCATGCCGAGGCACTTCGGAGCATCATAGGCTGTCGTGGCTAAAACATTGTGTGCCGGGGGCACACAATCGGGTTGGCCTGTGCACACGACGCCTGTCCACTAGGCTGATCAGGGACTAAGCCATTGTGAGACGACGAGTTGCAGAGTGCCTGTCAGTCGTTCGACGATGTGTGTCTCTGCGTGCACTCCTGGACTTGGCAACTGTACTGCCCTATAGAATGTCAAGGAGGATGTTGGTCAACATAGAAACAGGGAGAGAGTTTCGACGCCACGTCCTTACCCTGTTCACATCAGCACGCTCCTCCAAGGGCAAATACCGTCTGCACCTTGGCGCCACTGCAGCTCCTGGTTTCTGTCGCATCTGCTGCGCACGGACCATCTTGGACAGACTTGTCTCCAAGACAACGAGCAAATTGTGCTTCTGGCTGGTTGGGACGGCTCACCCACATAACATACAAACCACAATGATGGGAAACCTGATGACAACTGACCCGAGAGGCTGTACAGAAGGATGCTTCCCACTGCCCATTCCCGGGAGGGCCCATGTACAACATTGGGTGAAAAAAAAGAAAACAGAGTAGGGGTTCAGATCAGTGAATCACCAAGCAGCTCTGCTGGTTTGTACTCCCGTGGGAGGGATCCCTGTCACCCACAGGAATCCCCATACACAATCAGACTGGGCTGAAAACCAGAAAACAGACCTGCATATAACTTAATGCGTGTCTCTGCAGGGTAGTACCACTCCCCGTAGGACATCCGGTTGCACCCAAGTGCAACCGCAGGAAGGTATCGCATTACATCAGCATGGTGTCAGGGTACAGCGACAAGAACGGCGATTCACCACCCCTTGCAGCCAGAAGTAGTTCACCATCCCCTTGGTAGGGTCCTCCATTCCACAGATTGCGGAGAGTATCAACCAACGACCCCCCTTGAGGCTCAGGCTGAGCCTCAGACTCAGGCTCAGGCTCAGGCGGTCAGAAGCAAACAAGATTGACTCCTAGCCGCCATTTAAATGGCCAATCACCCACCTGGATACTTCGCACATTAAAGTGACTGAGGTCCAGGTGGAGTCCATGCTGCATGTTGTATTTCATCCACGTACTGTTGATGTTGTGGAGAAAACTGGCTGCGGGGTGCCATTCCAGGCGGGCATGATCTGGAAACTTAACATACCACCAAGGCTTGACACTGGGAAAAGGTTGGCGGGCGCGTTTCTCGCGGCCCTTTGCCCCTTTTCCACGCCATTCATGCTTGTCCACCCGCTCTACCAAGTGGGAATCATCCTAAATCTCACAATTCTCCGCGCAGTAATGCAGTGAGGGCTGATGTCCACAATGGGCTCCAGCGGTTCCAATAATAGGTCCTGCTCCAGCCCATTGTGGTTAACCCGGTAAACAGAGTCAGGGATTTTGTCAATGATCTCCGCGGGTCCCTACCATACGCTACCGAGCTTTTCTCGTTCTTCATCTCAATTCTGGACCCATACCTGGTCACGGGCAACAAGAACAGAGCGAGGGTCTTCCTTTAGGAACTTGTCCAACTGTTTCTTGTGTATTGCCTCCAGCCTTTCTTGTACAAATTCCTTTTTCCGCAGCCACCCTCTTGAAAAGCTGGGTGGCGTCCTCGCAGCCCTCACTGTCCACTACCGGGTGTAGGTCGCCCACCCCTATGGGGTGACGACCAAACACCAGCCGGTGGGGCGAGTAGGGTGCCACTGCCCCAGGCAGGTCATGGAGACCCCATAGGACCAGTGTTAACGCCTCCAGCCAACTCATCTTCCTGCTGAGGAGGTACTGCCGCAGAGTATTGCCAGTACTCTGCACAGCCGTCTCAGCCCTGCCATTGGACTTAGGTCTATATGTGATAGACGTGGCGTGTTCAATGTTCACAAGATTGCACAGAGCATTGAAAAAGGTGCTACTGATGATTGACTGGTTGTCAGCTTGGATTTCTCTGGGTAAGTCGATGAAAAATACACACCTATGCAGGAGGAGCTCAGCAGCCTTACAACTGGTGAGCCCCTCTGTACAGCACGGTATTGCCATCACATATCCTGTCAACCAACAAACTATGACCATGGCGTAGCTGGCCAAAATTTCAGTCTTGGTTGACTGGTTACGTCCACGATGTCTACGGCCACTGAGCTGAAAACAAACGAGGGTACGGGAAACGGTTTGCAGGAGTCAGGATGTGGGCCGCGTCTAGCCTTCGCTTGTGCGCAAACCACACAGTCCGACAATGCCTTGTCCACTGTTTCCTGTAGCCGGGCATAGAGCATATCAGCGTGAAGATGCCGTAAAAACAGCTCTAGGGTCTTTCCTTGACCCAGGTGGGCACATGTGTGTACCGCCCAGATGACCTGAGACACAATGGACTTCGGGACACAAATTTTACCATCCCGATGAATGTGGGTCTGACTCCACTGTGGTGCATTGGCCCAGAGGTATCCATCCATGGGAACCTGATTTCCCAGACACCAATCCAGGAGTCGTTTGTACTTTCTGTCCGCCCTGTAGTGGGGCCTCCAGTCCTCGTACAGCATTTTGGTCTCAAACGGCACGTTGACCTCAGTGAGGTTCCAATAGAGGCTAGCGGCAACCCAGGTAGGATCTCGCTCACTGTAGCACAGTGGGGACACATCCTCTGTCTGATCCGAACCATTCCAGATTGCCTCATCAGGGCCCACACTGGATTCCGCTACAGACGAGGAGTCCCCATCGAAGCTCACACTCACCTGACAGAAGCCAGGCGGAAAGGGGAGACAGTGTTCACAGTGGTCAGACACGCTCTGGAAAGCATCCACTGCAGGGTCGTACGGGAGCGAACTGCTGTCATAATGTACACTGTTATGCGGCCTGTTGACCTGCAACAGCAAAAGGTTGCGCTCCCGCTGTTGCTGCATGTTCTGTGGTAAGAGACGTCCCTTAGGGGCTCTCAACTCCAGAATGTTTGTAGGATACTGGTTTGCTGTGATGAGCTGTGGCTGTTTTTCACGCTCAGAGCCCTTCCACCGGGCTACCCCTTCCAGATTGGCGTCCGAACCGTGAAAGCTCCTGTCATCCGCCAACCAGGCTGGGTAGGCCCAGCGGGACATTCCGTCGGTGGCACCGTCTTCCCCTCCCGGTTTGTAGACAACTACAATGTTATACCGGTAGAAGAATTCGTGCCAGAGGCCGGGACGTCCAACTGGACGAGCCATGGTACAAAGCTCTTCATTGTACCATGACTCCAGGGACTTATGGTCAGTGAAAACAGTGACCTGGCGCTCTGCTCTACGTGCTCATTTTGATCAGGTACTTCACACAGTGGTTTAACCCGGTTTAACCCGGTTGAACTCGGAAGGGGCGCGGTTGAACCAATGAACCGCGGTTGAACCGCGGTTGAACCAACGCCAGCGCTGGCGGTGGCGGCTGCGCCAGCGGCGCGCGCTTTTCTGAACAAAATATTTGCATAACCACCTGAAACCTACGCGTGACAAACTATTTTTAAAAAATGTCCCACCATTGGCTGCAAGTGGTGAACGACCACTACAGCGGGTGGGGGGACAAACAGCTGGTGGACGACTTGTTCACCTTCTTTTGCACAAACGGCACGACAGAACGCCTATGGAAACAACTTGCTGACCGAATTGGTAGCACACAGAGGGCTTCCAAACAGACAAAAAGGGCCACAAAAAAAGCTTTCACAGGATCTGACGCTGTGCGCCTCATTTGGGACCTTGGGATGCCAAAGCGAATGTATGTGGCATAATGCACACATGCCTACAAGTTGTTCAAAGTGGTCCAACGGTGCGGTTGAACCCTTATCACAAATGAACAATTGTGATTGTGCTTCATGACAACGTTTGCACGGCAAAATAATCGCTTAATGTTGTCCAAAGCATGAATATATGAGTTGCAACGTGTTGCCCGCGTCACAAATGTGAATACTTTGTGGTTTGTACCATTGGACGCTTTTTGGTGCCATGACGGCAACCCATTCAACCGCAGGTTCAACCGCGCACCTTATCCCAATTTCTCGGTTCAACCGTCCCTAGGTACAAGAAGTCTATTTCGTGGGGCGATGCCAAAGAGAAGAAAACCCGTGCAAGCACCGTCCCATGGACACATTGCTTTCCGTCGTATGCAACGATGGACAGAGCTTGGTCCACGTTAAGTGCGAGGCAAGTACTAAAAACGACCCTGAAGGATGGAAGAGTTGGCGTTCGTTGGGATGTCGATGATTGGATACAATATATAGGTGATCAAAGGGAAGTGCTAGAAGAAATGCACCTTTCAAGATTTAGGGATGATCACCCCTATGTACTTATAGTGCGTGGTGATGGGTTTCCATGTGGAGCAGGGTCATGGTGCCAAATTGCATGTGGTTTTGCAAACCACATGCAAAAAGCACGAACCTTGCTCTACAATTAGACCCTTGACCTTGCACTCGTAAGTGAGCATGAAACTGATCTTGTGCGTGTCCTCTTTGGAGAGACACTAAAAAAATACAACAAATTATTGACCGTGGCTACATGTTGCTCCGAGGGTTTTGGGTGCGAACGGTTGTCATTATTGGAGGCGATAGCCCTTGGCTTCGTCATATACTTGGTCTAGCAACATTTTATGAAATTGGTTCAATTTATTCTTTTCCGACATGGTCTAGGGAGAAGGAACGATGGGTAGGGTGTGAATGGCGACGAAGTACAAGACTTGAAGCAAAATTCCTAAAGTATAGGAAACAAGGAGCTAGTTGTGTTGGTGCAAAAGGGTGCATCGAAAGTCCACTATTCAATGTGGATGACCGTATAGGGTGTGTCATTATGTGTGTTTCTCATCTTGTGATACGATGTGGTGAATACTTAACATCGTTTGTGCGCACACGAGCCACAATGTTGATGGTACGACAACGACCCAAGGTTCAAGTCCTCCTAAAGGACGCTAAGACCAATGTTTCTTTTAAACGCCGGTCCTTCCCCAATGGGGAAGAGATATGGCACTTGTTTGCCAATTGGTTGCCCATTGCAAAGAGTTTGCGTCTAACACCACATGTCACCACTACCGTTGAGGACATGGGGAAATTGCTAACTGCTATCTATCGGTGGACATATGATCCATTCGTCCAAGGGTGTGCACAAGTTGCAAAGAGGTTTCAAAACACTATGTGTCCCCATAAACGATCACCCTACTTGCTTTGGCTCCGCAACGAGGGGGCCATCGCATTGGGTAATTTGCAACCTTGGGGGGGGGGCATGTTTTGTGGCGACATTGTTGAGTCGCTTAACTATGTCTTTAAAAACAACTTTCTATTCACAAGTTCCCGGGGTGGTTGTCATAAGGCTACCAAGGAGGAGAAGGATGAGGCAATGCTCCGACATGCGCAGGAGCGCACCTTCCTCTACAAGGTGATGCCTCGATGGGACGGGCGGCGGCGACGGGAAGATGAGCACGTAGTGCACGCTCAATTGGAAGTTGGCAACTAGGAGGTGTGTGTGTGGTTCAACCGTGGTTCAGGAGGTTCACCCGTGCGGTTGAACCAGCTTCCCCACGGTTTCACCCCTGCTTCTCTCAGGTGCCTTTGCGCCATGGACCCCGAGTCTTTGGGGAACGCCTTGCAGGACTGCCTGCGGGCACTGGGTACGGGACAAGGCGCCGATCTCCCTGCCGCGCCAGCGCCACAAGCAGCGGCAGCGCCTCCAGCTCCCCACCTGGCCGACAAGTTCCCGCTGAAGGAAGATGTGGTGGTCCACAACACCTGCAACCCCGACACCACCCTGGCGCCCGAGATGCCTGAGTGGCGGTGGCTGGCTGACATGACGCCGCAGTACGTGTTCTGCCGTGCCATGACTCTCTGGATGAAGAAGCACCGCCAAGAAGACAAGGAGGGGGTCCAGTCCTACCCCTGGGAGACGAGGTGCCTGAGCGCCGGGGAGTTTTCGGAGCGGAAGGTGCTGCGTGTGGGCCTGTCGAGCGACCCCCAAGGCCACACGTCCCTGGACGAACCAGGTCTGGATGAACCACCTCGAAAGCCGGTTACATTTTAGTGCAATCCATGAGGAAACAAGCTTCTGACAATCAAGTGTAGGCTTGTATGTAATTGTTGTTCACTAAAAAGGGTCCAAAGTCCTAAGGGGAATCTAAACAAGGCGCAGGGGTGTATGTCACCACGCCTAATGAAACGTTGATGGTGAAGCCGTGCGGTTTCACCAATGCAGCCGCCGCCACTCGCACCTAAACCACCACCGCCGTAAAATATGATCCAAGAGAAATAGGTCTCCAGTGTTTTGCACCAATGAGGTAAGAAGGCTTTCAAAAACATTCTTTTTAGGGGGTGTGGCATCCCTTGGAGGGCTGAAAAATAGCGGTTTTCAGGTTGCTACTTAACAATTTGTTGCTGTACCACGATAGGGGTTCAACCGTGGGGAAGCCGTAATGAAAGTGCGCGGTTGAGCTCGGTTGGACCACGGTTTCACTTGGGTAATTCAAGGGTACCTGAGCCAAATGAGCACGTAGGGTGATATCCAGCTTTGGAACTTCAAAAGTCAGGACAACAGGCAGTAAGTGTCTTTTTCCCTCACTGACCATGCTCTCTTGCCCATATACCCCAGGACGTTCCCGTCAGCGTCGTATTTGACGCTGCACTGGAGTTTTCGACTGAGAAAAGCACAGGGACGACAGTTTCCCTCTTCGTCCCTCTGTGGCAGGACAGGGCAAATGCCCTGGTCCGATGCATCAGTAAGCATGGCGAACTCGCCTTCGTCACTGGGTTTTTCTCTTGGCCACAAGGCCCACGTAGCACATTTTTATCTTCTCGAAGTTCTCACCCGTCAGCTCAGTCCAACTGATGGTTTGCTTATGCGCAGGCAGTTCACTGGTGCGTTTAACAGGACCGTACCTATACTCTCCGGCAAGTGAATCCATGAGCGGCGCCGCCATTGACGCGTAGTTCGGGATGTAATTTTTTTACCAATTGCTGATGCCAAGGTAACTCTTCATCTGCTTTGCGGTCCATATCATATTCTTCGACCACTCACATACCATGGCGAGCTTCCGAGGTGCCAGACAGCGTTGGCTACAGGCAAAATGTGGCCAACGTACTTCACCTGAGTGTAGAAAAGGAAACATTTTTCCTTTTGGCCTTGCCAGTGGCACTGCTTGAATACCTCGAACAATTCGCGCAGGAATTTGTAATGTTCCATTATGGCTTGCGAAACGAGGAGTTTCCCTACTAGAAAGTCGTCTATGTAGGCTCTGATATGGGGTTTAAGGCGGCCAACACACCAGCTCACAAGGCTCTGAAAAGCCTGTGGCCCAACCTTAACCCCCATAGGCAGGAGGTTCTACTCTAACTTCCCTGTATGAGTGAAAAAGGCGGTCAGGTGCCTGCACCCCCCCAGCAGGGGCATCTGGTAAAAGCCATCTTTCCGATCCGAAAGGGGCCATAGATGGCTTCCAGCCTGCCTTTGGAGAAGGTCTTCGATCACTGGTAGTGGGACATGTTGTCCTTGGAGACACGAGTTCAGGCACTGGTAGTCCATGAGTGATCTCCATTTGTTGGTTCCTGGTTATGGAACCAGGAACCCTCTCGCAACCCAGGCACCGTGGGATCGCACTATGAATCATTTTTCAGGGAATCGTTTGTTTTTTTTGTTTCTCTCTTCTTCCTTGATTCCCACAGCCCGTATCAGGTAGCATGCTCGGGGTTGACAGCCATGTTTCAACTCCAATTTGCAGAAACTAACATCCTTTGGACCTCGCTTCAAGGCATTGGCCTCAATTTTCCCGTATTCGTTCCCCGTAGGGTGGAACACGAAATCTGCGAAGTCCTCATAGATGCAGTTGCGTAGCTCGGTGGCCTACTCACCAACGAGCTCACCATCAGCTTCAATCACTGACCTAACACTACGTTCTCCGTCCTGAAACAATGCAGTAGGGGGCGCCAAGTGGGATCCCATGAGCGTCCGCGGCTCTCTGAGTATGGGATCCACCTTGGTGCGCCATTGAGAAACCTTTTTGCATGACCATTCGTGCTTATTAAGCGACGCACCATGCTTGGTCACCTCAGCGAAGGAACGAACCATCCAAGCAGGTGGGTCGGTTTTCCTCTTGATGTCTGCTCCTGTGGAGGTACCCTCATCGGCAACCACACCCTGACCATCAGTGGAGCAGATTTGGGTTAGTTTTGCCGAGGCTTCCTGAAACTGGTCCAGGGCCTTGGTTTCAGGTAGCTGCAACTCACTGATTTTATTTCGGGCATTCATATCCTCAACTTGCAGCTGGACCAAGGGTTCCGGCATTAGTTGGTAACTCTCCTCGGCCAACCCAGGGTCTGGCGTATCCAAAGGGCCCTGTCCGAGGAGTGCCAACTTGTGACAGTTGAGCCTCCACCGTTGGCGGTCCGTACCCTTGGGCCTTGTCCCAAACAGGTTAGTACGTTGCCCTTGAGAATGAATATTTTGCCCTTATTGGGACGTCCAGGTCCTAATAACCTCGTCGAACCCTCCCTCAGAGTCCAGATTATACTCCTGACGGCGCTTCCAATCGGTACGATTCACACCTTCCTGTTTGTCACCAAAACAGTCGGAGACTATGGCCCCATACTGAGTATCAGGCTCCAGCAATTGTTGTCCATCCTGAACATCCTGAAAAATTGGCCTCTCCCAGGGAAGGTCCCACCAATTGACGGTAACTACCCCTAATAACCAGAACCAATTTTGCTCTTTTCTGACCAACACAATTATTACTCCCCTTGCGCCATCCCATCAGCATTTGGTGATGATGCCGGCAATCTCGGACTCTTTGGGATGCAGAAACAACGTGTGGTCACTCCAGGGTACAAAAAAACCCATGGGGCGACTGTTTTGGTCACGGGTCAACATTCGCATGGGTTTCTTCTGCCGTCGCCTACTGGAGGTCGACAACGGGTTTGGTTTGGCAGCGTTGTCTCCCTGAAACTTTGGCAAGGGGTTAAGCTCTGGCCGAAAGTCTTTCCCCGCCAAATCGCAGACCATTTTATACCACTCAAGGGTTAAGATACAAGATTCCCCGGTTGTTCTCACATATCTGCATTCGCCCTTATGGTTACGAATCCTCAACACCTTTCTCTCAGCGCGTCAGGCTGGTTTTCGGGAAACAAGATGGGCTTGATTGCCCTGGAGGTCCATATTTTCAACACCGGTAAAAACTGGTGAGCGAACGAGGGTGTGACCGGGTAGGTCCTTGGACTCGTCCCGTGTATCCACCTCCACATCCTGGGACTGCTCTTGAGGTACAGGCCGCTGGCGGTTTAGTGGGTCTGGACCCACATAGTCAACCGAAATCTCCATACGGCCCTCAGAATTACACAAATAGCTGAAGTTTCCCATAAATTCCAGGAACGGGTCGAAGTCCAACGACCCTTCGTCGCTGGATCCATCCGAAGAGGGATCATTGCTATCCTCCGTCCTGGCTTGATGTTCCTCTGGATAGTGCAGCACTGCCGCTATGTCTATGTAGTAATCCCAAGCCTTTTCTTCCCCTGCACAGGTACTTCACTCTGGACTCACCAATGGTTCCCAATCAGCCGACTCAGGGGACGTACCCTGGTTGCTCTGGGGTGATACGATGACTGCGTTAGGCGTAGAATCCCTCTTGGGGTGTGGCCCACTCTGATTCGCATCTCCACTGTTTATATCCAGATCCTGACTCTGTAAATCGGGTGTATTTGACACCTCATGGACCTGAAAAATGGGGCTGGATTCAGCCAACTGATCCGGATCATGAACCTGGAAAATGAGATTGGATTCAGCCAACTGATCCTGATCCATCAGGTCCTGTACTTCAGGCTCCATACCTGAATGCTGGTCCTCATCGTCCGCTGAGGGCTCATCTGGTATGTGCTCCTCGCGTGGGACGTCATCAACCAGGAGGGAACCCCGTGTGGGACTCAGTGTAAGGCCATAACGTGCAAGAAAAGGGTATCCCAGAATATCTCTGGGCCCAACAGAGGCCAGATGGACAGTGACCTGCACACACTTCACTGTCACATACCCCTTGTCGTGCCGAACAGGGAAATGACACGCTGCATTTCACTAATTGGTGCCCATCAGCCAATTTGTTCTTGCCAGCGCCAACCAAGCGGATGGGAAACTCAGCTCTTGTATAGTGCTTCGCGTCAAAAATTTCCCATCCCGCAACGGCCAATACCTCACATCCCTAATCTATGAGGGTTGCGATATCACGCAGAACATCTTCAGGTGTATTATCTATAGTATATGCACCTGAAAGTATTAGTCCTTTCCGCGGCCTTTTGGGATGGCCCGGTCGGGGCTCCCTCAGCCAAACGGGCTCACCATCACTGAGTTGCACGGTACACAGGCGGGCTCGTTTTAGACGAAACACGAAATCCACTTTCAAAAGTGCCTTCTGAACATGCGACCGTGGCGTCACTTTACCAGGCCGCTGACGCCCCTAGGACTTGGTTACTTTCGCCGCTCTTTTCGCTTCAATTTCAGCCTTCAGGTGGGGGTGCTTCTTCCAGCACTGATCCACGGTGTGGCCTTTCATTTTGCAATGGCATTGGCCATCCTAACTTAGTCCTGTTCCTGACTTGGGCTTGCCGGATTTGCAAATCAACAGCTTTCGGAGTTGTGGGTGTTTCTTCCAACACTTATACTCCGTATGCCCCGGGAAAGCACCAAAAGGACATTTGGGGCTTACTTTGGGGACCAGTTGTCCTATGGCATTCACATACCATTCATCCCACTCGTCAGGTGGTTCAAAAACCTGAGCATCATTCGCGTTAGGCTGAGCCTCGGACTCCCCAATTGCATTCACCTATTCCTCCACGGGCTCGGGGCCCATGAATTTCAAAGAAGCCACATTGGGGCGCTTATCCAATAGCAACAATCGCCATTTCTGGTGATCCTGATGACGTTTGACAGCATCTTTCTGTCTGAGCTCCCCTTGGCAGAAGAGGTACAAGGTGAGGTAGGTTAATTCAAGTCCTCCCAACTTGTTCTCCTCATCATAAGTTTTCTAAATGAGGCCGTCATGGTGGACCAAAGGGTCCAAGAACCTCCCTCAGGCCTCACCAAATGTAACCCCCTCTCGTACTTGACTGCCCCAGTAAATGTAATCCTCCATAAGGTTGGAGAGCTCACCTACCGAACAGTTCTGAAGAACGGTTAGCCCATGGAAAACATGGTCGGCGACAATTCTGTTCACCCGGCGGTTGACTTCCCGCAAAACACGCTCTTCCACTTGGGCACAACTCAGGTTCCTACTGATCACCCTCTTATCGATCGGGACCGCAACGTCTTTCGGGATTGCTCCAAGAAGCGCTTTGATAAGCTTTCATTCGCCGAGCGCGACCCCCACGTCTCGCTCCCACCTGGCATAGGACAGAACCCAGTCCTGTGCCCTCACACCGTGGCCGTCCCAACTTCCCGGACTTGTACATCCTTCAGGGCACGGCGGTCCAGTAGGGGAGTGTCCATGGTGTTATAGACCCCCGCGCTCTACCACGAGATTCCATCCCCACTGGGATACACATCCACGGGAATGGGGGTCAGTGATTGCATTGGGGGCGTAGGCGCCTCTGGAAACGGAAAACCTCGCAAGGGACCCATACTGGGTTTAATCTTGGGCGGTTTTTCGCCCTTGGGGAAATGTTCAATTGTTCCGGGTTCAAACTTACCCTCGTCATCAAAAGACCTGAGATCATTTTCCCGACAATGCCTGAAATTGGCATTGGGGTCCCGTGCAATCATGGGTTGGCACCGGATGGTCTGAGACTCTATCGGATCGATGCGTCTCATAATGGAGACCATCAGGCTGGTCCTGTTTCGGATGCATGAACTGGTTGCTTGGCATTGCCTCGGACACCTGTGGGGGTTCGGGGAAATCTCCCCCCAAAAGTCCTCGTGGGGCCGGTTCTGCTCTGTCAGGGTAATAACTTCGGTCCATGGGGTGAGGTCCTCTGGGCCTGAGGTGTTCCTTCTGCAGTTGGGCCATCAGTGCGTCCATATTTTGCCCGAGTGTCCTTATTTGCCCCTGGAAATACGACTTGACCTGCCCGAGCTCTCTTGCCAGATGCCCTACGGCGTTTGGCTCAACTTCTTCGGGCGGCCCTGGGGCTTGGGTTGTCTTCTGGCTCTCCATCTTCTGCGCCAGGTCCTCCAACGCTTGTACCCGCACTTCCAACTGGCGAACATGGTCTCGAGTCTTCAGTCCCCTGGATTCTCATTCCCAGTTGAACGACCTGGTCTTGAGTTTCCCTAAGGACTTCATCATGACGTCGCTTCGTGTTGGTGGTGGCCCCCTTGTACTGAGCTTGTTCCTGTTCAATTCTGGCCAGGGCCTCCAGCAACACATTGACCTGGCTGGGATAAGCGTTCCCCGCTGCTTCGCTGGTGGCACCCAAGGCCTCTAGCTGACTCGGCCAAGTTTCTCTGGCCTTGATCCCCTCCATCTGCAGCTGGAGTTGTTCCGCTTGTGCCACTACGCTTGCGGCCGTCTGGTCCATCTGGTTGCTAACCACTTCCAGCTAATTGGACCCCGCTAGGACCGCCTGTGTGCCTTGGTCCACGTTGGCGTTGATGAACCGCACCACCGCCCGAACTCCTACTAGTCCATATGGGTGATCCCCTTGTGCCTCGGATAGGCTGGCGATCTTCTGCTCAAAGCCGGCCAAACTGGACCTCAGGACCTCCAGTTGATTCTCCATAAAGTCGATCTGGTTGTCCAGGACAGCGCGTCCAGGTGCTTGGGCTCAAGGTAGCGTTTTCACCTGACGCATCATCTTCTCCACATGGTCCTTCAGTTCGGCAACTCGGGGATGAAGTTGATGTCATTGCGACCGATTGCATGGTGGTTTGCCGAACCCCATCTGTCAGCTGCCGTAGCTGATATATGGCCATGATGGTCTCGCTGGTGATCTCCTCCATGGTGGCCCGATACCCAGCAAAGGTCTCTGTCACGTCTCGTAGCTGGGCCATTGCCAGGGAGGCATCAATCTGGAAGTTCACAACCCGTGCCCAACGTACTCGGCTGCCATCAATTGCCGTCCATTCGACGGCATCAATCATTTGCCTTCGGTTGGGGTCTGCCTGGGCCCGGGTTGACCTGCCGAAGCCTTCTTCCATCCGGTCTTGTTCGCCGGGTGCTTTTGCTCAGGGGCCTATACGTAGGCCCTACCAACGCACCGGCAGCCTGCGAGTGGCTTTAGGTCAACCTCAGCATGGGGCTTGGCATATGCTCATCAGAAGATGAGTGCGACATATGCCCACCCATGGGATGGACACGTGTCCTCAGTGGCATCGGTTCCATCTCGCAAATGACATTCAAGTCCTCAAGTGTGGGCTGGTTGGATTCGTCCATGACGATAGATCTTGTTGTTGTTTTTCTTGTTGTTCTTCTGATCTGCAGGTCATTCTTGAGCTCCTCCTGTACTCTTGGTGCTAGAGGAGCGAAGAACTGCCTCTGCTACCAACTTTTACCCTTCGACTCTTTCTTCGTAAAGGAAGGATGGCCTTGTCCCGGTCACCCTTGGATCAACATCATGACACTGCAAAACATCAAGAACCAGAAGTCCTCAACCGTCAATGTCAATCCAAGTATCAACAATAAGACAAATAAGAAATAGACAGCCCCTGAGAGGAAGGGAAAAACAATAGACAGATATTAACACAGGACCTCATACCTGACCTAGATGCAGATCGGCAGTTTCCGCTCTACACAGGACAAAAACATATGGAGGCGGGAAGTGCCCTCAAAACACACAAATTCAGCGATCCTCTTATACAATAACATGTTTCAGTTGACTGCACACAAGGACCCACAGCGAAGGCAAGGGAACAATGGGCTCTCAAGACTTGGTCCTGAAGGGTCCACCAATAGTGCCTCCAGGGGGACGTCCACAAGGTCGCATCACAGACGTCACAACATACCCCATGGGGGGGTTCTCCATGAATCATACCCAGACTTGGATAGTAAGGGGGGGTCATGGCAACCCCATAACCCCACGACTCCATGGCTGCCCTCTTGGTGGCCGATTGTCCTTAGACTACTTCTGCCTCACGCAGGCTTGCAAGCTCTGCCGCACCGTAGGCAAGGCGAATTGTGCTAAACATACCAAGTCAGAACTGCAAATTTACCAAATTAGCCCAACAAGTCAGTCCAACCAGACTAGAAGATCAGGCAAGGGATTCAGGACCGAGCACTTATACTTACAGCTGAAGGTCGTATCAAGACACATGCAAAGAGATTCGGTGAACGGGCACATTGGCGAACTGCTGTAAGCCAAGGGAATGCTCCCATAGACGGGGCCCAAATCCCCAATTCTCCAACATGACGCGATCATAGGACTCACCATATGTGCAATATCTCCGACTCACGTAGTTGAGCAAATACAAAGTTGACATATGTTGGGACCATGGACATGTGCCTCGATATCAGCCTCGGACACATGGACCGGGTGGCCGCGACAATGCCTTCACAAGCACATGCGGGAGCGGCTCAGAAGGCACCTGACATAGGGCAGTGGGAGGGACAGGACGTCCCCTTGGTAAGAGCTTCTTCCTGCAATGTCAAAGAAGGCATTTCGAGCTCCCGAAGAGACCTACCTACCTACCTACCTCGATACCAGCCACTTACCTCGGTCCAAATCTCGTGCCCCATGGAGAAAAAAAAATTAAAACACGGTCCGAAAAATGAAAAACAACGTAATTCGGCCTAAATGATATCTACCCCCTAAGGTAGAACTCCATCTCCTTGGTTGGAACAGTTTCAAACGCAATATGAGTCCACTAGACTTAGGTCTGAATATATGCAACATATGAGATTTATTTGAAGCCTCTAGCTATTTTTCCAACATACAGAAAAATGGCACACGAACAGGGCAAAAAAGAACCATACCCCACATGGGTGAACCCGTGGTTCCCTCATCCCCGAATGAGGAGAATGGGGGACATAACCTATTCGAGGCGGGTTAATGTCCACTTTCCCAATTGCCCTTATTCTTGGATATCGGGCGCACACAACCCAGGGACAAACATTAAGGGGGATATAGAGTTGTACCTCTATCGGCCAAAAAGGTGAAAAATGGCCTAGGAAGTGCTTCTCCCCGCCTTCGGTCAAAGGAAGACAAGTCGACGCGAAGCCTAAGTTTTTAAAACAATACTTCCCAACACATCACATCGCCAATGAGTTACTTAGCTCATTCGAAGAGGTGAAAAAACGAACCTTCCAACCTCGATTCATGACGTGCACAAAACAAGTAAAAAATAGCAATATCGGCCAAAGGTTGAGAGTTATAACGAAGGTACCTTAATCGACTAAGGGTTTGGCTTATAGCCCAATTAAAGGTATCATAGTAGGCCTTTACGCATTTAGTTACGCCACATTAAGTCTTACTTGCATACCAAGGTCAAAAGGGCCGTCAAATGAACACGTTCAAATAATTGCAAACCAGGACACGTGTTCAGTTTGGAGGCCTATGAAAAAGAGAGATTGAGGTTGGAATCTACTCACATTCAAGTAAAAGGTCAATACTTCTCATATTACCTTAGTATCGGGTCTAACCTGCCACAAGCTTGGAGAAGGAAGCAAAATGGTCGAGCACCTCTGATTCAAAAGTGCCAAAAAAAGTGCGGAAGTCGCAATAAATTTACAAGGCACTATCAATAAGAAAAATAATACGTGGATACAATCCTGAGTTGAAATGTAATTTGCAAAATATCTCTGGCTTTTGGTCCTGGGAAGAACATACTCGCGTATGGCTGTTCGTTCTCACGTTACCACGGAACTAGCGTTTGTGCACGCAAAACGCTCATGAAAAACACTCTTTCTAGATATACTTGGTATATCAAGGGAAGCACGCTACAAACTGTATATGCATGATGCATGAGTGCAGAATGCCGCACAATAGGAGGTTATGGGGGGGAGACAACAGCGTCGTGGTCCCCCAGTTTGAATTATTGGGCCATGCGCCGAAAAAACCCTGCGCAGCAATTTTCTCCAAACTGGAGCGCTGGAAAAATGTGAATGTCATACCAGTTGAAAGTATAAGAAAACACCTTCAGATCCAGCTACTCAGGGTATTTCTAACCTGACAGGTGCAGGAGAAATTCCGAAAACAAAACTCCCCACAGAACCTCCGGCAAACCCCGCGCACAGGCGACGACAGGCGGCATTTTGCCGGAGCTCAGAGATCTTTCGAACATGATGGAGGTTTGATGAAATTCGATCATCTACATAAAACTGTTGCAGTTCCTGATTGACTGATGCCGCTCACGGCAAGTAACGAGGACGTCGGGAATGGAATCGTCTTGCCGTCATTTTGCAACAACTGCAAACAAGGGAAGGCTTGTTATCTCAGCGAAAGAAGTGAAAAATACCTCAAGGACGTCGTACGGGTGCCCACGGGGAGCCAAAGAGGCCGCCCTCACAGGCTTGTCAATTTCAAAACTCCCTGCCGGTCCTGGGTTCCTTTGTATAGGCGTTCTGTGTTGATGCTGGGCTCCTCTTGTTTGGTTGCTGTGTGGTGCCTGTGTGCGGTCCGTGTGATTTTTCCACATCCAAAATCTGTTTTACAGTCCCTGGCCTAGGGTTCCTGCCACACGCACAGGCATCTGTCTTGCATTCCACTTCGGCTTTCTGTCGTGATCCCACTTCGGCGCTATCTGTTAACGCAGTATGTACAGTTCTGTCGGTGGCAACGCCCCTCCTGAATGATGCCTGCCGTTGGCCTGTGCTCCCCATGGGAGCATCGAGTCGCCGATGGATGGCACCTGCTGTCCGGTGTCCCGGGGTCCAAAATTCCAATATTAATGTGTGATACGTGTTGCACCGTCCCCTGCGGGCTCTTTCAGGTCAGCAAGGGGGTGTACTGGTATGGGATGCACCGATCTGGATGATAGTATTGACCCCCGTAGATTTCTCTGGCATGCTACCCCGGCGCTGTCTCCTCTCCTCGTTGGCTTGGTGCGCCGTGGGCGCCTTTAGGTCAGTGGGCTGTGCATGGGAATGGGATGTACTGGTGATAATGATGACAGCGACTCCTGGTGATTTCCCTGATAGTTCTCCTTGGTGCTGTTTGCTCAGTGTCCAGGTTTCTGTGTGTGTTCCACCCCGGGGTTAGCCATCTCCATGCTGGCTTAGTGTGCTGGTGAGCGGGTTATGGTAGGGTACATTGGTTATGGCTCTGGGCCCGTCTTAGCAATTCCGCTTGGGGTCATGCAGCTGTCAGGAAGGAGCAAATTTTGGCGATACACGGTGCGCCGGGCAGGCCGTGGATGCAAGGACCATACCTGTGTGTGGGTGTGGTGGCTGGCCTTCCCCGCTGCTGGCTGGTTGGTATTTCGAGATGTGGAGGCGCTGTCTGTGCCGTGGGGTCAGGAACGAGTGAGAAGGTTGTTGGTGGGTCCTGGTTGATGTGTCCGCAGGTGTTGCAGACTGCCTCCGCCATAAGTATCGGTCTCATGTCCCAGATAGATCGGGGAAGCTGCATTTTGGCCTGATGCTGTGTGCCGTGGTTTTCATGCTCCCAATGGCCTGAAATTTGGCCGGGGCCGGTTCACCATTGCCGTGGTGGTCATGTTTACCCTCCGGTAAAGAAGCCCAGCGGTGTTTGCGCCGGCATCTACGGCTGTCGTCAGTTAGGATCGTCGGAGGCTGGCGGTTCTGAATAGGGCAGCGAGGAGTGCGCTGAAGACCTTGGTCACGAGGCTGCATATGCTGCCCGTGCCTCTGCAACGTTGTGGATTGTGGATGCAACTTCCTCCGCCAGTGCCCTAATCTGGTGCATTGCCAAGACAGAGAACAGGTTTGGCGTGGTGAGACAATTGGGCTGATGGGAGATGGCCGCTCCTGACAGGAGCCGCCCCTGGCTCCTGCTCCTGAGGAGCACCCACCCTCGCTCCTGAGGAGCTCCGACCCTGGGTTCCTCTTCAGGAGCACTGCCCCTGGCTCCTGAGGAGCTCCGACCCTAAGGAGCCTCCTGTGGAGCACCGACCCTGGCTCTTCAGGAGCCAAAGCCCCTGGGGAGCACCGATCCTGCTCCTGAGGAGCAAGTGGGCTCCTGAGGAGCACCGACCCTGGCTTCTGAGGGGCCAAAACAGAAAAAGGGAAATTTTTCACTTTAAGCTGAGTACTTTGCGTGCCCATTGTGGCTGCAGAATTACCAACAACTTGGATAAAAGTTGTTTTTTTGGACTCTTACAGGCTTTACTCATGTCTACATCATTCATCCTGAAGAACACCACCTCTGCTCCTTGGGAACAATTCTGCTTCCGAAAAGAAGCGGCCCTCAGGAACCAAAACAAAAAGACTTATTCCCACTTTTTGATTACCTATGTGTACTTCTTCATACAGGGTGCCCATTGTGCATGCAAGATTGCCAACAAAGATGTATTGTTGTTAGCTTTGAAGGTTGAACTAGAGATTTCCTCCAAATTTCTTTTAAGTGAACCAGTTCGTTTGTTTGAATCATTGATCTTGAGAAGAACCACCATTGTGCCTCAAGAGCAATTCTGCTCCAGAGGAGCACGGGCTGTGTCTTTCAGGGAGCTAAATCAAACCTAAGTGCTTCTCACTTTTTGCTTGCTGTTTCACATCATTTCCAAGATTTTCTGACCTTCTGCACTTGTTCTCGTGTTCAAAGCTGCGAAGCACCACAGGCACCTCAAGCAGAATGAACACGGACTCTGTTGTTGTTGAAATCTGTTCCCAAATCATTTGTATGGTACCATTGTTTCGGCCTGAGTTCAGGCCCTCGTCAGCCTGCCAACTGTACAAATGAAGACAGAGAGGCATTTATTTTACAAATCTCAGCGTACAATAGACAGAAATAGCAAACAGTCAAAATTCCGAAAATCGATGGCTGGAAGTTACACAAAATTCAAAGCTGATAGAAAATCATTCGCATCCTGAGTCAAATTCTGTTTCAAATTTCGCAAATCAGGGGATTCAATTATTGACAGCATCTGCTTTAGCTTTCTGTGAAATACACGTCGAAAATTCGCCTGCGACTTGAAGCTGCAGAACATGCGCACTCCTGGCAGCACAGAATTCACATTCTCCTGTAGTTTTTTCCACAATTCTTTCCCAAGTTATTTCCAAACTGTTTTCCAAAATTCTTCCCAAATTTCTTCCAGAATTGTTTCCAAAATCTTTTCCAAAAATGTTTCAAATTTTTTGACATTCTGCACTTGCCCTCGTGTTTGAAATTGCGAAGATCTACAGGCACCTCAAGCAGGATGAACACGGACTCTGTTGTTGTTGAAATCTGTTCTCAAATCATTTTCAAAATTTTTTGCAAAATTATTTCTAAAGTTTTTTCGAACGTTTTTTGACCTTCTGCACTTGTTCTTGAGTTTAAAACTGCGAAGCACTACAGGCACGTCAAGCAAGATGAACACGGACTCTGTTGTTGTTGAAATCTGTTCTAAAATCATGCGTATGGTACCATGGTTTTGGCCTGAGTTCTGGCCCTCGCCAGCCTGATACCTGTACAAATGAAGACGCATCTACCCAAACTTCCCCCCGGGCCCCCAGAGGATGCGGACCAAGGCTTACCACACCTCCTGAAAATGTCCCCACTGCACGACAAACAAGCCAGGTCCCAGTATCACAGGGCCATAGACCGCGCCTGGCGCAACCAACCAGACCCCACTGACCTATTCACAGCCATGCGCACAGGCGCCTCCCCCTGCGGTTTCCAGCAACAACCCCACACTGAGGACCACCAGGCCCTGAAAGCCCGGGGAGAAATTCTCCATGACCTCCGCTGTGCGAAGCAACAGATGGTGACCCTCCTCCACGCCAACAAACCGAAAACCCGACCTCTCATATACAACTGCACGGCGCAGATAGCCGACATCAGAATGGACCTGCAGCACTTGCACATCCACAGACATCAGCGCGTCGCCGAAGAACACGAGCGGTATGCGCGACTTGAACTCCCCTGCAAAGCCATCCGCCACCTCAACAACGCCATAACGGACACCGCCAGGACATACTGCACACGGACACCCAAAATAAAATCAAAGGCCTCCCTCAAGTCTTCAACCACGCCCAGAGGATGCAACTAGAGAAACGCCCCTCCACCATCTGCAGAGTCCAGAAGGCCATCCTCAGTCTCCAGCAACACAAAACACCAGGCTACGACGCCCTCCCTGCGAAGGCGTGCTACTACCTCCCCGCCCACCTCCTCTGCATCCAAATCGTCACATCATCACGGGGCAGACCCGCATGCCAGTAGACTGGGAAAATGTTGTCTGCCCCCTCTACAAAAAAGGGGGACTGGGCCGGACAACTGGCACCCCATAGTGTGTGCAGTGACGGAGGTCAAGATCGTCTGGACCATCCTCTTGCGCCGCATCCAGGCCCCATCTAGACCCCGACATACCCGCCACCCTCTGGGGAGCTATCTCGGGCCGGTCTGCACACGAGGGCATCCTCCTCCAGGACACCGTCACCCACATGGACCAAATGGAGCTGATCATTGTCTCCCTTGACGTCAAGAGAGCCTTCCCGAACACCCCGTGGCTCCTTTTGGAAGCGGTCTGGACACGCCTAGGCCTCCCCTTCACCTATGACTACAGCAGCTGTTTTTTTCCAAAATTTAGAAAGTCAGCAAAAGGGGGTTTATCACGTGGAATAATCTAAGTTTTTTTCTACGGCCCTAAATAGGGGGGGGGGGTTTCCTACCTGGGTTGTGTCCAAAAATATCAAAAACCCGGAAATGTGGCCTATTTCTGGGTATTGTTGCCTGCTCTGGGCTACACCAGTGTACCTGCCTGTAGAGGACTGTTGCCAGAAATTCTCCTTTTCTTTGGATTCTCTGGCCCCAAAATGGAGATAGGGGGGTTCCTCCTACCTGAGTCTTCTCCCAAACCATCAAAAACCCTGGAATTTGGCCTGTTTTGGGGTATTTTTCTCTGCTCGGGGGGGGGTACTGCAGAACAGTGCTGCACACCAGTGTACCTGCCTATACGCACGAAAAAAACATTAAACTAGGTTTTGTACCCAAAAAAGACCAAAAGAAACTAGAACTTCACCTCCCATTTCATCCACACCCGCACGTACACAGTCCGGACCAGAGCGGGCCTCAGTCCCTTCTTGGAGCCAGGCAGTGGGGTCCCCAAGGGAGGAGCGGAAGGGCCCTTCCTGGGCCTCCTCGTGACACTCCGCCTGCCCCGCACCATCAAACAGGACTACCCGGCCTACGCATACCACCCCTTCCTATTCCTCCTGGTGGGTTTCGCGGACAACACCAACCTCACGGTTGCACACACTCCACACGAACCCCATACACCGTACGACGGACCCACAGTCATCCAGCAGGCCAACGACTTACTGGTCGTGACCATCTCCCACCTCTCCCAAAACAACCACATCAACCACCCTACCAAGTCGGTGGCCATGATCAAAGGGTCTGCCACGGCCCCGACCCTGGGGCCAGGAAGACCCCCCATGCACGTCCTGGAAGCCACTACCCACTTAGGGGTGGTCCCCACCACCGCAGGTGCAGGGCGTCAAGCTCGGAGCCCTCCCCCCCCTTACCCCCCGCTTACCTCGCCTGGTGATCCCCCCCTGCCCTACAGGAGCTCCGCCGCCGAGTGAGGTGGGCCAGGGGGGCGGGAAGGCGTGAAGGGTGCCACCTCCGCCACACATTCTAGGAAATTCTCACCTGTCCCCCCTCCGACCCTGACGACACCCCCCCTCGAGGCCGCCATGCCGCAGAGGGCATGAAAAGCCCTCCGCCGGAATCGCGGTTCAGGGCCTCCGCCCCCCCTACACCCCCGCAACCCTCCGCCGGTAGCTCCAGGCCGCCCACCGCCAGGCATGGGCCATCGGCGCCACACAGACCTCGCCACAACCTCAACACCAAGGCACCGGATAGAGAAAGGTCAAACAGAAGGCCGGCGGCAAGGGGGCGAGGAAAGGCGCAAGGTGACGGGCACGCCCCAACTGAAACAGGGCACCAGGGGCAACACAACACGGGGGCAAAAAATCACAGGAGGGCCACCAACACTAAGAGAAGGAGAGGGCAGGGGCCACAGCACTAGGGAAAGGGGAGGACGCGGAGACACGCGCCAAGACACAGACCCACGGAGGGGGAAAGCGCTACACCGGAAGGACTTGTCTTTCTCTACTCTTACAGCTGAGGAGGGGCGACTAGCCCAAAACATGTTCATTTGATTGATCTAAATTTGTGATTTGGTGCCATATACCCCGCTTTGCACATTGTTGAGATCGTCAAGGTTTCCTGGGTGCAAAATCATCGGGAGGTGAAACCAACCAAGCGGTCAAACATTTTGTGAAGGTTGAAGTTACTTCGCACGTGTTACACTAATGGCGCCAAAAGATCGTTGGAATTTAAGATCAATTCCCCAACTCCTGAAGAAGGACACACTCAACCATCTCTTTGCCTTCCAAGCCTACCAATCCAAGTTATGCTGCAAGAAAAAATTGAAACGGCTATTGGCGAATGGATTCCAAGCCGCAAAATCCGTATTCCGAAATGGGAATGAGAAGGTATTAACCATCATAGAGGAGGACAAACAAAAAGAAATATATGTGGCACAATTTACGAAGAAGATCGAGTACATCAACAAGGATGTGGAGAGCGCCAAAAAGAAGGTGGATGAGACGTTCGAAACGCTCAAGAAGGAATATGATAAGTATTATGTTGGAGTATGCCGCTACACCTTCTCGTTACCATCCGATGATGTAATGCTGGACGATGGGAATGATTTCTTTGATGAAGCCATTGGGGAATATCATAATAAACGAGGAGCCATTCAAAATGTGGCGATCGCCAAACAAGTCACGGTGACAAGTTTTGAGAGAAAATATCAAGGTTGGGAAGAGTGGCAAGCAAGGAGAACGGCAGAGAAGAATGCGGAGATCTCGAACAAGAAGGTGAAGGATCAAGTTGATAACGCCTTGAAAGAGCATGCTTCACAAACTTCCGAGATGCAACAAAAAGCCCTCACGGACCAAAAGATTATGAATGAAGGAGTGGAGATTCTCATGAATGCGATGAGACTTGTGATGCCTAACATGGTTGATCCAAAAAACACAAGCGGGCGGCGCAAGGATACCACCAAAGACGCCGCCGGAGACAACAAAACAAGGAAAAAACGCGAAGGCAAAAGGAATTCAAGTGCATCGAGAGCTTCCACGGGATCCACGAAATCAAGTGCGAGTCACAGGAGAAAGCGCGAAAGCGCCGGAAACAAGGGCCCCAAAAAGAGGAAACCGATGAATCCAAGGCGAAGACCAAGGAAAGAAAATCCAAATGGCGGAGACAAAAAAGATGGCAAGTCAAAACGGTGAATACATCAACGTTTAGAACACTTGATGGCGCGCCCGTACACGGGATACCGGATCATTTGTCTAAGCTATTGGCTTTTGGTTTAAAATTCGTTCCTTCTCCACACCCCCTTTCATTTTTGAAGGTGCTAATGAGTCGACTCTCAGGTGCGTACACCAAATTGCGACGTGTCCACATTTGGGATATTCATTATATGTTGCATCCACCGGAAGTGGATTTGTTTGATGTTCTACTTTATCCTCATTTCTTTAGATCCAAGGGTACCATGCCCAATGATATGTGGCGCCAAGGCATTTGTCGTTGAAAACATGATATTGGACTCAAAGAATCGTGTATTCAATTCAATCCAACACCATTACTCGAGAGGTTTAGTTCATAGAGGTGTTTCATTGAAATATTATCAACTTGAAAGTTTCCTTAGGGAAAATGTGATCGTCAAGTCAGACAAGGATGGCTTGGCCGTCCTAATGCCGTTAAAGGTGTACATTAAGGAAGCCGAAGCTCACATGAATTCCACAATTGGTGGACGGAACGTATACAAATTTTTAGGGAAAGATGAAGCGACGAAGTCATATTGGAAGGTCCAATCCAATTTATGGCAAGCACACCTGCATGCCCATCCATGTTATCGATGCTGTCAGAACGGTTGTTGGAGATTTATGCATCGTATTTGGCATGTCAAGCGAGTTCGGTTCTTGGTGTGTTCTATTTATTATGTAAGACGCATAAATCAACCACGATATGTCAAGGACGATGGAATGGAAGACCGGTAGTAGGCCTACACACATGGGCCACTACGACAGCTTCGGTTGTGTTAGGTGTGGCAGGGACAATTTTGTTGAAGGTTGATCGTACCTATGATGAGATGTCAACCCCATTACGTGATTCGTGTGACTTGGTGAGCCGAGTACATACACTTAGTCAAGTACACAATTGGAACGACTATGCGGTCACATCGTTTGATTTTCACTCAATGTACACTAATGTGACATGGACGAATGTTCATGATGCCTTTGCATTCTACAAGGGGTGGTTCGAATCCACCCCTGAGTTGACTCAGGATCTGACGGATGGTGAGATCTCCCTTTTGAGATTTCTTTTCAGTCCGTTGGGGAGCGAGAGATGGGAAACACATTGTGTCCATTTCCAATTTCTAAGTATTGAGTACACCGAGTCGTTGACCATTGGTGAACTATTGCTAAATGTGGTGTATACACACTGCATTTTCGAAAATCCGGGGCTGGGGCGATTTCAACAATTGACGGGATGGGTGATGGAGACTAATGCTGCACCAACATGGAGTACTTTAGTACTTCGGTTTTATGAAAGACTTAAGCTACATCTACACCCATCAATCAAACTCATGAGATTCATCGACGATCGTCTTATGTTCCATCCAAAAAATATGGGGCCCTCTTTGGACTCCCTTTTGAAGTCAATTTATCCCCCAAACCTGACTTTTGACATCCTACAAAGAGGGGTGGTGGCACACGTTCCTTTTTTGGATGTATTGTTTATCACCTTACACCCACTTAGGCACAGTGTGTACTGGAAACCAACACATTCGGCCCTCTACATTCCTTGGCACTCCAACACCCCAAGGAGTGTCAAGGAAGGTTGGGTGGGGGGGGAGTGCATCCGTTTTTTGGAATTGTGCTCGCACGAGAGCTACTACAAGATTTCTTGGGAGCGACTGAGAGGTGCAATCATTAGATGGGGCTACCCCCCCTCCCTCACCACAAAGCCAAAGTTTTCTTGGAATTACAAGCCTAAGTACATCAACCCGAAGTCACATGAAAAGAGAAGATCAAGGATACACGCCTTCCGTGCCCCACATCACAGCGCCATCCCTTTTTCTCTTTCGAGAGTCGTGAGAGGGTTTTGGAATAATTTGTCTTTCCTTCCGGATGTAAAATTATTTGCTACGTTGCAACCGCCACTTAACTTGGGGAAATTATTTCATGGGTGGCGCACGCGCGCGCTGAGGAAGGCCTGTGCTCCCGATATTTAATTTGTATTTCGATTGTTGTTCGCTGTATCTATTTTTTTCTGTCATTCCCATTACTTTGCAATGGTTTGTCTTTCTCTACTCTTACAGCTGAGGAGGGGCGACTAGCCCGAAACATGTTCATTTGATTGATCTAAATTTGTGATTTGGTGCCATATACCCCGCTTTGCACATTGTTGAGATCGTCAAGGTTTCCTGGGTGCAAAATCATCGGGAGGTGAAGCCAACCAAGCGGTCAAACATTTCGTGAAGGCCCCGACTGCCACACCCAGTTGACATCGCGAGACCCCGAAGGGATACTGCCACACCAGGGCACAAGACAGACCGCCCTAGAGGCGCACGCCCACCAAGACGCGCAACTGCAACCCAGACCTGACAGCGCACCGGGTCACGCCCACAAACCACCAGCCCCCCTGCAGGGGGGGGGGGTACACCCATACAGGAGACAGACGAGAGCACCGCACAGCCCACCAGCGCACGCCAACCTCCAGCCGACGACGCTGGCCACCTCCAACTGCAGGGACCACCACACAGACACAAGGAAACGGACACACATGCCCAAAAATGGCTTAAAAATGCCAACTTTGGGCCAGAGACAGTATTTTTCGGGCTCAGGTGGGCAGTTCATCACCCCCCCACCCTACGTCGCAGGTGTTTGACTCAGCAAAACATGAGTTGCAGGGTTAGAGACCTAGAGAATGGGTGCTTCAGCCCCCCCCCCCCAAAGCGTGGCCACTTTTTGCCCAAAAATGGCCTGAAAATGCCATTTTTGGGCCGAAAACAGTGTTCTTTGGGCTGCGGTGGTCAGTTTGACGCCCCCCCACCCTATTTTGCAGGTGCTCAACTCAAAGAACCATGTGTTGCAAGGGAAGGGAGCCGGAAAATTGGTCATTCAGGGCCCCTCTCCCATAGAAAAAGTCCATTTTTTGCCAAAAATAGACCTCAAAATGCCAGGTTTTGGCAGAAAAATTGTTTTTTGGGCTGGGGTGGTCAGTACAAGCCCCCCCACCCTATTTGGCAGATGACTGACACAAACACACATACATTAAAAATCATTGGACCCAGCAAATAGGTGTTTCAGGGCCTCTTCGACCTGAAATAGGAGATTATGTGTCAAACATGGCCCTGAATTGCCAATATTTTGCAAAAATCTGTATGTTTTAGGCTTGGCCGCTCCCTTCAAGGCCCCCGCACCCTATTTGGCAGGTGCCTGACTCGCCAAAATAGTTTCTGCTGCATGGTTGACATGACATTTAAGCCCCAAAAAAAGTCGCTCCGCCATTTTCTTAGTTTTCGGAAAAAAATAACACTTTTCCCTTTAAAAACCTGTGCCGGGGAAAGCGGACACGGCCACGACACCAATGGTCGGGGGACGACACAGAGGCAGGGAGAGAGGACGGAAGATGAATGAGCCAGGCCAAGGAGACCACGCCACGCCGACCCGCGGAACCCGGCGCACCCCTAGAAACAGGGCCCCCCAGAGGGCACAGGACCAATGTGCAAGCCCCAAGGGAGGGCAACCCCACGGGAACCCGACTGGCCCACCGGACCAGATGGCACACCCAGACCCCCCGCAGCACCGACCCAATGAGACGACCACGGCACACCACACCCACCAGCCACCACCAAGCCACAAAACCCAAGCTCGCGACCAGCGCAGCAAATCCATCAGTCTGACCAGCGCCAACGCCACCCCGAGCGGGACCAGAGGAAGCGACGACCCACCGCACACCACGGCACAAGAAGACAGGGCGCAGCACAACGCAACGCAACACAGCACAGCACACCGCAACGCAGCACACGACAGTGCAGCGGAACGCGGCACGGCACCGCGCGACACGGCACAGCATAGCACGACACGGCACGGCACAGCACAGCAAGGCGCAACCCGCCACAGCACGGGAAGGCACAACACGGCACGCAGAGGCACGGCACAGCACGGCAGAGCAGGGCGCAGCGCAGCACAGCGCGGAGCAGCGCGGCGCAGCACAGCAAAGCACAAGACACCACAGCATCGCACACCAAAGCACACCCCAGCAACGAGGCAAGAAACGCTAACCGCAGGCCTACCCTGATCAAGCCACCTCACAAACCGGAAAGGAAAGAAACACGCCCACGGCCGTTGGACACCACCACACCAGCCCAACACGCACAGGCTACAGGACACCACACAGCCGACGGTACAACCCCCCCCCCCCCAAGGGGCTCCAGATGAAACCGGATGCAACGCCCGCCCCCTGCCGGCGGCGGCCCGCCCGCACAGATCGCGACCGGAAACTTAAACCCGCCAGCACCAAACTGACACCACAGGGGCGGGGGGAAGCTGGGCAACGCCAGCCAAAAGAGCTGCCCCAGAGAGGCCCCCCCCCCCCTGACCCATGACCCCACGAAACCAGCTGCTGCATACGGCCCAGCCGGCAGAACCTGAGCCTAACCCAACAGAACGAGCCGCCAGCCCATGCCTGTACATAAGCCACAAGCAGCCGGGGCACGGCCCGCGGCCACGCGCAACACTACCAGCGAGCCAGCTAGCTACACTGCTCACTGACTGGTGCATGCACCGGCCCAAGGGAGCAGAGGGAGGAACAGGCAACCCCCCCCCCCAAAAAAACAAACCACAAGGGAGGGCAGAAATTCCAGCCACCTACGAACAGTAAACAGCCGAGCGGCCCTCTCCCCCCCACGAGCTGAGATCTGCCAGCGAGGGGTTACTGACGAAAGCAGGAGGGACAGCCACCCTTCCGCAAAGCGGGGCACCCATTTCACCGAGGCAGGCAACCCCCCAGCCTGGCGACACCATTAGAGTTGCACACGGGACCCAACGATAGGACACCGAGAGACCACACCGACCAGCCATACAACGACCAGCAAGGGAAGCCGGCTCACAACGACCTAGCAGGCACCAATGGGCCGGAGGAAACGACACTCCACACACGCTGGGAAACAACCCCGCCGGGGAAGAGGCAGGCCACCGACCAGGGGGACGCAAACACAACAAGACAGCAAAAAAAGTATGAACGAAGGCGGGGGGAGGAGCTGGGACCAAGGGGACCACAGCCAGAACAGGAAACAGCGACCACCAGTGAACCACAACACGACAGAACCGAGACATCACCCACAGACCCCCCCGCACAACTGACAAAGGGACTCCACCGGGAAGGCCAGGAACAAACACCCACAACATGGGCAGAAAAGAGGGGGGGGGAACACCGCCCACAGCGACCCCGACAAACCTCCCTCGCAGACGGCACCACCGCCTGGAAGACGCAGGGAAGGACAACCAGTACTTCGGCAACGCGCTGAACCCTTCCTCGACCATGATCGACCATGATAATCAGCGACATGAACGCGAATCCCACCCAGGCAGACCGAAGAGGACAGGCCACACCTCAAGACTTTGCAGTGCGCAACACCATTGACATGCTAGGGCTTGTGGACCTGAAGGCCCACCTCGAAGGTCAACCATCCCACTTCCCCCACCAAAGGGAGGCCGCCCCCTCCCGCATCGACGCATGCTACGGCGACCCCACCACCATCATCCGGGCGGAGGCCCGATACGGTTCCCCCCCACTGGAACCCACAGACATTAGGCCCCTGCACATCTGCCTCACCATCCCAAACCCTCCCCCCGGGCCCCCGGAGGATGCGGACCAAGGCTTGCCACACCTCCTGAAAATGTCCCCAATGCACAACAAACAAGCCAGGTTCCAGTATCACAGGGCCCTAGACCACGCCTGGCACAACCAATCGGACCCCACTGACCTATTCACAGCCATGCGCACGGGCGCCCTCCCCTGTGTTTTCCAGCAACAACCCCACACTGAGGACAACCAGCCACCGACAGCCCTGGAAGAAATTCTCCATGACCTCCCGCATGCGAAGCAACAATTGGTGACTCTCCTCCACGCCAACACACCGAAAACCTGCCCTCACATACACAACTGCAGGGCGCAGATAGCCCACATCAGAACGGGTTAGCAGCACTTGCACATCCACAGACAACAGCGCATCGCCCAAGAACACGAGCGGTATGCGCAACCTGAACTCCCCTGCAAAGGCATCCGCCACCTCAACAACGCCCGACACCGCCAGGACATACTGGACACGGACACCCAAAACAAAATCGAAGTCCTCCCTCAGGTCTTCAACCACGCCCAGAGGATGCCACTAGAGAAACGCCCCTTCACCATCCAGGAAGTCCGGAGGGCCATCCACAGTGTCCGGCAACACAAAAACGCGGGCTACGATGCCCTCCCTGCGGAAGCGTGCTACCACCTCCTCACCCACCTCCTCCGCATCCACATCGTCACATCATCACGGGGCAGACCCGCGTGCCAGCAGATTGAGCAAATGTTGTCTGCCCCATCTACAAAAAGGGGGACCTGGCCGGACAACTAGCGCCCCATAGTGTGTGCAGTGAAGGAGGTCAAGATCCTCTGCACCATCATCCTACGCCGCATCCGCCCCTACCTAGACCCCCACATACCCGCCAGCCTCTGGCGAGCTATCTCGGGCCGGTCTGCACACGAGGTCATCCTCCTCCAGGACACCGTCGCCCACATGGAACCAATCGAGTTGATTATCGTCTCCCTGGACGTCAAGGGAGCCGACCCGAACACCCCCTTGCTCCCTTTGGAAGCGGTCCGGAAACGCCTAGGCCTCCCCTTCACCTATGATTTAGCAGCTGTTTTTTCCCAAAATTTAAAAAGTCAGCAAAAGGGGTTTTTTCGCGTGGACTGACCTATTGTTTGTTAACGGCCCTCAAATAGGGGGGGAGGGGTTCTTTTTACCTGAGCTTTTTCCAAAAATATCAGAAACGGGGCTTTTTCGCCTGCTCTGGGCTGGTCCTGCAAAACAGTGTTGCACACCAGTGTACCTGCCTGTAGAGGACGTTTGCCCAAAATTCCCCTGTTCTTTAGATTCTCTGGCCCCAAAAAAGGGATAGGGGGGTTCCTTCCCCCCGAGCTCTCTTTCAAACCATCAAAAACCCTGGAATTTGGCCTGTTTTGGGGTATTCCTTTCTGCTCTGGGGTGGTACTGCAGAACAGTGCTGCACACCAGTGTACCTGCCTATACGCAGGAAAAAACCATTAAACTCGGTTTTGTACCCAAAAAGACCAAAAGAAACTACAACTTCACCTCCAATTACATCCGCACCCGCAGGTACACAGTCCCCACCGAAGCGGGCCTTAGTCCCTTCCTGGAGCTAGGCAGCGGGGTCCCCCAGGGAGGAGCGGAAGGGCCCTTCCTGAACCTCCTCGTGACACTCCTCCTGCCCTGCACCATCGAACAGGACTGCCCGCCCTAGGCGCGCTACCCCTTCCTCTCCCCCCTGGTGGGTTTCGCGGACAACACCAACCTCACGGTCACACACACTCCACATGAACCCCATACACCAGACGACGGACCCACAGTCATCCAGCCCCAAGGACTTACCGGTCGTGACCATCTCCTACCTCTCCGACGACAACCTCGTCGATCACCCTATCATGACTCAGCATAACATGTGTTGCAGGGTTAGAGACCTAGAGAATGGGTGCTTCAGGCCCCGCCCCCCAAAGCTTGGCCACTTTTTGCCCAAAAATGGCCTGAAAATGCCATTTTTGGGCCGAAAACAGTTTTATTTGGGCTGCGGTGGTCAGTTTGACGCCCCCCCACCCTATTTTGCAGGTGCTCAACTCAAAGAACCATGTGTTGCAAGGGAAAGGAGCCGGAAAATTGCTCATTCAGGGCCGCTCTCCCATAGAGCAAGTCCATTCTTTGCCAAAAAAAGACCCCAAAATTCCACGTTTTGGCAAAAAAATTGTTTTTTGGGCTGGGGTGGTCAGTACAAGCCCCCCCACCCTATTTGGCAGATGACTGACACAAACACACATACATTAAAAATCATTGGACCCAGCAAAAAGGTGTTTCAGGGCCTCTTCGACCTGAAAAAGGACATTATGTGTCAAACATGGCCCTGAATTGCCAATATTTTGCAAAAATCTGTATGTTTTAGGCTTGGCTGCTCCCTTCAAGGCCCCCGCACCCTATTTGGCAGGTGCCTGACTCGCCAAAATACTTTCTGCTGCATGGTTGACATGACATTTAAGCCCCAAAACAAGTCGCTCCGCCATTTTCTTAGTTTTGGGAATAAACTAACACTTTTCCCTTTAAAAACCTGTGCCAGGGGAAAGCGGACACGGCCGCGACACCAATGGTCGGGGGACGACACAGAGGCAGGGAGAGAGGACGGAAGATGAATGAGCCAGGCCAAGGAGACCACGCCACGCCGACCCGCGGAACCCGGCGCACCCCTAGAAACAGGGCCCCCCAGAGGGCACAGGACCAATGTGCAAGCCCCAAGGGAGGGCAACCCCACGGGAACCCGACTGGCCCACCGGACCGGATGGCACACCCAGACCCCCCGCAGCACCGACCCAATGAGACGACCACGGCACACCACACCCACCAGCCACCACCAAGCCACAAAACCCAAGCTCGCGACCAGCACAGCAAATCAATCAGTCTGACCAGCGCCAACGCCACCCCGAGCGGGACCAGAGGGTGCGACGACCCACCGCACACCACGGCACAAGAAGACAGGGCGCAGCACAACGCAACGCAACACAGCACAGCACACCGCAACGCAGCACACGACAGTGCAGCGGAACGCGGCACGGCACCGCGCGACACGGCACAGCATAGCACGACACGGCACGGCACAGCACAGCAAGGCGCAACCCGCCACAGCACGAGGAGGCACAACACGGCACGCAGAGGCACGGCACAGCACGGCAGAGCAGGGCGCAGCGCAGCACAGCGCGGAGCAGCGCGGCGCAGCACAGCAAAGCACAAGACACCACAGCACCGCACACCAAAGCACACCCCAGCAACGAGGCAAGAAACGCTAACCGCAGGCCTAACCTGATCAAGCCACCTCACAACCCGGAAAAGAAAGAAACACGCCCACGGCCGTTAAACACCACCACACCAGCCCAACACGCACGGGCTACAGGACACCACACAGCCGACGGTACAACCCCCCCCCCCAAGGGGCTCCAGATGAAACCGGATGCAACGCCCGCCCCCTGCCGGCGGCGGCCCGCCCGCACAGATCGCGACCGGAAACTTAAACCCGCCAGCACCAAACTGACACCACAGGGGCGGGGGGAAGCTGGGCAACCCCAGCCAAAAGAGCTGCCCCAGCGAGCCCCCCCCCCCCCCCCCCTGACCCATGACCCAACGAAACCAGCTGCTGCAAACGGCCCAGCCGGCAGAACCTGAGCCTAACCCAACAGAACGAGCCGCCAGCCCATGCCTGTACATAAGCCACAAGCAGCCGGGGCACGGCCCGCGGCCACGCGCAACACTACCAGCGAGCCAGCTAGCTACACTGCTCACTGACTGGTGCATGCAGCGGCCCAAGGGGGCAGAGGGAGGAACAGGCAAACCCCCCCCCAAAAGAAAACCACAAGGGAGGGCAGAAAATCCAGCCGGCTACGAACAGTAAACAGCCGAGCGGCCCTCTCCCCCCCACGAGCAGAGATCTGCCAGCCAGGGGTTACTGACGAAAGCAGGAGGGACAGCCACACTTCGGCAAAGCGGGGCACCCATTTCACCGAGGCGGGCAACCCCCCAGCCTGGTGACACCATCAGAGTTGCACACGGGACCCAACGATAGGACACCGAGAGACCACACCGACCAGCCATACAACGACCAGCCAGAGAAGCCGGCTCACAACGACCGAGCAGGCACCAATGGGCCGGAGGAAACGACACTCCACACACGCTGGGAAACAACCCTGCCGGGGAAGAGGCAGGCCACCGACCAGGGGGACGCAAACACAACAAGGACGGCAAAAAAAATATGAACGAAGGCGGGGGGAGGAGCTGGGACCAAGGGGACCACAGCCAGAACAGGGAACAGCGACCACCAGTGAACCACAACACGACAGAAACGAGACATCACCCACAGACCCCCCCGCACAACTGATAAAGGGACTCCACTGGGAAGGCCGGGAACAAAGACCCACAACATGGGCAGAAAAAAGGGGGGGGGAACACCGCCCACAGCGACCCCGACAAACCTCCCTCGCAGACGGCACCACCGCCTGGAAGACGCAGGGAAGGACAACCAGTACTTCGGGAACGCGCTGAACCCTTCCTCGACCATGATCGACCATGATAATCAGCGACATGAACGCGAATCCCACCCAGGCAGACCGAAGAGGACAGACCTCAAGACTATGCAGTGCGCAACACCATTGACATGCTAGGGCTTGTGGACCTGAAGGCCCACCTCGAAGGTCAACCATCCCACTTCCCCCACCAAACGGAGGCCGCCCCCTCCCGCATGGACGCATGCTACGGCGACCCCACCACCATCATCCGGGCAGAGGCCCGATACGGTTCCCCCCCACTGGAACCCACAGGCATTAGGCCCCTGCACATCTGCCTCACCATCCCAAACCCTCCCCCCGGGCCCCCGGAGGATGCGGACCAAGGCTTGCCACACCTCCTGAAAATGTCCCCACTGCACAACAAACAAGCCAGGTTCCAGTATCACAGGGCCATAGACCGCGCCTGGCACAACCAATCGGACCCCACTGACCTATTCACAGCCATGCGCACGGGCGCCCTCCCCTGTGTTTTCCAGCAACAACCCCACACTGAGGACAACCAGCCACCGACAGCCCTGGAAGAAATTCTCCATGACCTCTTGCATGCGAAGCAACAATTGGTGACTCTCCTCCACGCCAACACACCGAAAACCTGCCCTCACATACACAGCTGCTAGGCGCAGATAGCCCACATCAGAACGAGTTAGCAGCACTTGCACATCCACAGACAACAGCGCATCGCCCAAGAACACGAGCGGTATGCGCGACCTGAACTCCCCTGCAAAGGCATCCGCTACCTCAACAACGCCCGACACCGCCAGGACATACTGGACACGGACACCCAAAACAAAATCGAAGTCCTTCCCCGGGTCTTCAACCACGCCCAGAGGATGCAACTAGAGAAACGCCCCTTCACCATCCAGGAAGTCCGGAGGGCCATCCACAGTGTCCGGCAACACAAAAACGCGGGCTACGATGCCCTCCCTGCGGAAGCGTGCTACCACCTCCTCGCCCACCTCCTCCGCATCCACATCGTCACATCATCACGGGGCAGACCCGCGTGCCAGCAGATTGAGCAAATGTTGTCTGCCCCATCTACAAAAAGGGGGACCTGGCCGGACAACTAGCGCCCCATAGTGTGTGCAGTGAAGGAGGTCAAGATCCTCTGCACCATCATCCTACGCCGCATCCGCCCCTACCTAGACCCCCACATACCCGCCAGCCTCTGGCGAGCTATCTCAGGCCGGTCTGCACACGAGGCCATCTTCCTCCAGGACACCGTCGCCCACATGGACCCAATCGAGTTGATTATCGTCTCCCTGGACGTCAAGGGAGCCGACCCGAACACCCTCTTGCTCCCTTTGGAAGCGGTCCAGAAACGCCTAGGCCTCCCCTTCACCTATGATTTAGCAGCTGTTTTTTCCCAAAATTTAAAAAGTCAGCAAAAGGGGTTTTTTCGCGTGGACTGACCTATTGTTTGTTAACGGCCCTCAAATAGGGGTGGAGCGGTTTCTTTTACCTGAGCAATGTCCAAAAATATCAAAAACGGGGTTTTTTCGCCTGCTCTGGGCTGGTCCTGCAAAACAGTGCTGCACACCAGTGTACCTGCCTGTAGAGGACGTTTGCCCAAAATTCCCCTGTTCTTTAGATTCTCTGGCCCCAAAAAAGGGATAGGGGGGTTCCTTCCCCCCGAGCTCTCTTTCAAACCATCAAAAACCCTGGGTTTTGGCCTGTTTTGGGGTATTCCTTTCTGCTCTGGGGTGGTACTGCAGAACAGTGCTGCACACCAGTGTACCTGCCTATACGCAGGAAAAAACCATTAAACTCGGTTTTGTACCCAAAAAGACCAAAAGAAACTACAACTTCACCTCCAATTACATCCACACCCGCAGGTACACAGTCCCCACCGAAGCGGGCCTTAGTCCCCTCCTGGAGCTAGGCAGCGCCCCAGGGAGGAGCGGAAGGGCCCTTCCTGAACCTCCTCGTGACACTCCTCCTGCCCTGCACCATCGAACAGGACTGCCCGCCCTAGGGGCGCTACCCCTTCCTCTCCCCCCTGGTGGGTTTCGCGGACAACACCAACCTCACGGTCACACACACTCCACATGAACCCCATACACCAGACGACGGACCCACAGTCATCCAGCCCCAAGGACTTACCGGTCGTGACCATGTCCTACCTCTCCGACGACAACCTCGTCGATCACCCTATCAAGTCTGTGGCCATGATCAAAGGGTCTGCCACGGCCCCAACCCTGGGGCCACCCAGGCCCCCCATGCATGTTATGGAGACCACCAACCCACTTAGGGGTGGCCCCCGCCACCGCTGCTCCAGGACCTCAAGCTCGGAACCCTCCCCCCACCGACCTCGCCTGGTGGTCCCCCCCTGCCCTGCAGGAGCTCCGCCGCTGAGTGAGGTGGGCCGGGGGGGCGGGAAGGTGTGAATGGTGCCACCGCTGCTACACTTTCGAGGAAATCCTCGCCTGTCCCCCCTCCGACCCCGACGACACCGCCCCGGAGGCCGCCACGCCGCAAAAGGCATCGGAAACCCTCCTCCGTGATCGCGGTTCAGGGCTTCCGCCCCCCCTACACCCCCGAAACCCTCCGCCGGTAGCTCCAGGCCGCCCACCGCCAGGCATGGGACATCGGCCCCACACAGACCTCGCCACAACCCCAACACAAGGGCACCGGAAAACGAAAGGGCAAACGGAAGGCGGGCGGCAAGGGGGCGAGGAAAGGCGCAAGGTGACGGGCACGCCCCAATTGAAACAAGGCACCGGGGGCAACACAACACGGGGGCCAAAAACCACAGGCGGGCCACCAACACTAGGAGAAGGAAAGGGCAGGGGCCACAGCACTAGGGAAAGGGGAGGACGCGAGGACACGGGCCAAAACACACACCCACGGAGGAGGGACGCGCCACACTGGAAGGACCGGCACCGCCCCGACCCCCACACCAATTGGACACCGCGAGACCCCAAAGGGAGACTGCCACACCGGGGCACAAGACCGACCACCCCAGAGGCGCAGGCCCACCAAGAGGCGCCACTGCAACCCAGACCTGACAGCGCACCGGGTCACGCCCACAAACCACCAGCCCCCCTGCAGGGGGAGGGGGGTACACCCATACAGGAGACAAACGAGAGCACAGCACAGCCAACCACCGCACCCTAACCTCCAGGTTATGACCCCGGCCACCTCCCACTGCAGGGGCCACCACACTGACAGAAGGGGATGGCCACACATGCCCAAAAAAATGCCAATTTTGGGCCAGAATCAGTATTTTTTGGGCTCAGTTGGGCAGTTCAGCAACCCCCTACCCTATTTTGCAGGTGTTCCACTCAACTGAATATGTGTTGCAGGGTTGGGCACCCATAGAATAGGTGATTCAGGGCCGCCCCCCCCAGGAGAATTGCCTTTTTTGCCGGAAAATGGCCCGAAAATGCCATTTTTGGGCTGAAAACAGTGTTCTTTGGTCCCGGGTGGTCAGTTGGACAGCCCCCCCCCCTATTTTGCAGGTACTCAACCCAGAGAAACATGTGTTGCAAGGTGAGTTAGCCAGAAAATGGGTGATTGAGGGCCGCCCCCCATAAGAAAAAGGCCATTTTGTGCCAAAAAATGACCTAAAAATGCCCATTTTCGGCAAAGAAGCATTATTTTTTCGGTTCGGGTGGTCAGTACAAGCCCCCCCACCCTGTTTGGCGGATGCCAGACGCAAAGACGGATATATTCGGAATAATTGGATCCAGCAAATAGGTGTTTCAGGGCCTCTTTGACCTGAATAGGGACATTATGTGTCAAAAATGGCCCTGAATTGCCAATATTTTGAGTAAAACCTGTATATTTCAGGCTTGGGAGCTCCCTCCAAGGCCCCTGTAACCTGATTTGCAGGTGCCTGACTCGCCAAAAAGGGTTTGCAGCATGGTTGGCATGATATTTAAGCCCGGAAGAAAGTCACTGCGCCATTTTCTTAGTTTTCAGAATAAACTAACACTTTTGCCCTTAAAAACCTATGCTGGGGAAAGCAGACACGGCCGCGACGCCAAGGTTAGGGAACGACACGGAGGCAGGGAGAGAGGACAGAGGAGGAACCAGCCAGGCTGAGGGGACCAGGCCATGCCAACCCGTGGAACGCCGCGCACCCCTAGAAACAGGGCCTTCCAGAGGGCACCAGACCAATGTGCAAGCCCCAAGGGAGGGCAACCCCACGGACAGCCGACTGGCCCAGCGGACCGGATTGCACAGTGAGACCCCCGGCAGGACCGACCCAGCGAGACGACCACCGCACACCACACCCACCAGCCACCACCAAGCCACAAAACCCGAGCCCGCGACCAGCACAGCAAATCCATCAGTCTGACCAGCGCCAACGCCACACCGAGCCAGACCAGGGGGTGCGACGACCGACCGCACACCACGGCACAACAAACCAGGGCGCAGCACGACACAATGCAACACAGCACAGCACACCGCAACACAGCACACGACAGTGCAGCGCAACGCGGCACTGCAACGCGCGACACGGCACAGCATAGCACGATACGGCACGGCACGGCACAGCAGGGCGCAACCCGCCACAGCACGGGAAGGCACAACACGGCACATCGAGGCACGGCACGGCACGGCGGAGAAGGGCGCAGCGCAGCACAGCGACCGGCAGCGCGGCGCAGCACAGCAAAGCACAAGACAGCACAGCACCGCACACCCAAGCACACCCCAGCAACGAGGCAAGGAACGCTAACCAGAGGCCTAACCTGATCAAGCAACCTCAGAGCCTGGAAAGGAAAGGAACACCCCCACAGCCGTTGGACACCACCACACCAGCCCCCACGCACCTGCTACAGCCCACCACACGCCCGACGGTACAACAGGGGCGCCAGATAAAACCGGACGCAGCGCCCGCTCCCCGCCGGCGGCGGCCCGCCCGCACAAATTGCCACCGGAAACTTGAACCCGCCAGCACCAAACGGGCACCACAAGCTGGGCAACCCCACCCCAAAGAGCTGCCCCAGCCACCCCCCCCCCTCACCCATGACCCCCTGAAAACGGCTGGCGCAACCGCCCAGCCGGCAGAACCCGAGCCTAACCGAACAGAACGAGCCGCCAGCCCAGGCGTGTACATAAGCCACAAGGAGCCGGAGCACGGCCCGCCACCACGCGCTACACTACCAGCGAGCCAGTTAGCCACACCGCTCACCGACCAGTGCATGCACCGGCCCAAGGGGGGGAGAGGGAGGAACAGGCAAACCCTCCCCCAAATGAAACCATAAGGGAGGGGGGAAATGTCACCCACGTACGAAGGGTAAACAGCCGAGCGGCCCTCTCCACCCCACGAGCGGACACCCGGCAGCGAGAGAAGTACGGAGGAAAGCAGGAGGGACAGCCACACAACCGCGAAGCCACACACCCATTTCACCGAGGCGGGCAACCCCCTCAGCCAGGCAACACGATGGGAGGCGGGCACAGGACCCAACGATAGGACACCGAGAGACCACAAGGACCAGCCATACAACGACCAGCCAGAAAAAGCGGCCCACAACGACCAAGCAGGCACCAATGGGCCGGAGGAAAAGACACTCCACACACGCTGGCAGAGGCAGGCCACCGACCAGGGGGACGCGGACACAACAAGGACAGCAAAATAAATCGACGAATGCGGGGGAACAGGGAACAGCGACCACCAATGAACCACAACATGACAGAACCGAGAACCACACCCACAGACCCCCCCCCCAAACAACCGACAAAGAGTCTCCACCGGGAAGGCCGGGAACAAACACCCATGACACGCGCAAAGACAGGGGGGGGGGGCACAGCCCAGAGCGACCCCCACACAACCCACCCCGCAGACTGCAACACCGCCCGGAAGACGCAGGGTCGGACAACCACTAAGGTCGAGGAATGGCTGCTACATAGGACGGGGCAAGCTGGCGAGACCGCTGACAGAATGCCCGCCGCACACAAGACAGCTACTCACTCCAGCCGGGGAGACGCCAGCCGACAGGCGAGCGTCAGGAGAATCCCAACAAGTACCACGCACGGCGCGTCCAGAGCAAAAAAGGCGGGGTACGAACGAGACACCACCCGCGAACCCGATCAAGAAGTGGGAAGCTACGCCCCAACCCACACCCGGGCAACAACCGCAACCCACAGCCGAAAAAGTCGGGAAGTGAGCAACGCCCCTACCCTCATACCCAGCACACAACCCAACCCGCAGACTGCACCACCGCCCGGAAGACGCAGGGTCGGACAACCACTAAGGTCGAGGAATGGCTGCTACATAGGACGGGGCAAGTTGGCAGGACAGCTGAGAGAACGCTCGCCGCACACAAAACAGCTACACACCCCAGCCGGGGAGACGCCAGCCGACAGGCGGGCGTGAGGAGAATCCCAACAAGTACCACGCACGGCGCGTCCAGAGCAAAAAAGGCGGGGTACGAACGAACCACCACCCGCGAACCTGATCAAGAAGTGGGAGGCTACGCCCCAACCCACATCCGGGCAACAACCGCAACCCACAGCCGAAAAAGTCGGGAAGGGAGCAACGCCCCTACCCTCATATCCAGCACCAACCCCGCAGCCCGCGCCCGAGCACACGCGCACAAAACCGCAACCTGAACAGGCGGAAGCAGGCGCAACCCACATCCTCTTGCACACACCGCAAGCACCGACCAGGGCCAAAAGAAGGCAGGCAGACCACGAAACAAAACCCGAACACATACCCAACCCGAAACCAAAATCAGGGTAAGCCAGGGGGGGAAGAGCCCCAAAATCAAGCTTGCGCGCCACACGACAGTAAGAAACCCAGTGTCCATAGCCCTGACACTGAGGCAGCCCGTGCCATGCAGGTGACTTGGACAAGCGAGATCCCGAGCCCGAGGGTAAGGCTGCATCCTTGGGGCCAGCGCTGCTTTGAAACTCGAGGCGGACCGTTCAACACCCAAGCACCTCGGAACCCAAGTAGCAAGAGCACGCCTCTAGCATGCCCTGGGAACGGGATAGGCCGGGAAGTCCGGTGAACCCCTAAGGTTGTGTTCAAAGGATGGAACGTGTACAAGCACTGGAGCACACCCTCCCGGGGTGACAAGTGCCCGCCATCGCGGCAATTAGCCCTCTTGCTGCTGCCCGGGACCGCTTTGTTGGGGACCACTAGCCACGTCTAGCGGGATGTAAGCCCCCCCCCCTTCAAGCACAAAGCCTCTTCCTGTTCGTCACAGCAGCAACGCCAGCGAGAAGCATGGGGCGCCTCTCCACAACTGAGTGCATCTAGCTACCTACCTACCCTCATCCAGATATATCATGAGGATTTTGGAGCCATGCCCCCACCCCTCCCTTGCAAAAACCTGTCCAGATGGACCTACAACTCAAATCCGAGTTGAAAGGTCTGTGGTGAGACGGCGTCCGTACGCCGGCCCACAAGACCAAATCGGCGATGTCGACCGCCAGATCCAGGAATGTATAGATGCTGGCCTTGTCGAGGACCATAAACACGGAGACTATTTCCAGCCTTTGTTTCCCAGTGGCTAAGCCTGGCTCCATTGCTATGTGCTTGGTCGTCAACTATCCCGAGGTCAACACTCAGTGGATATCCTCGATATGCATAACAGCCCAGAGGGATTCACCAGGCATGGATTCAGGACTTGGATGGACAAGCGTAGTGGTCTTTGACAGGTAGACATAACCCCAGAGAGTAAGTAAGTAAGGGCAGCCGCGTGCGCAGCCTCATCTGACATCCCGTTGTTTTTTTTACATGGTGGAGGCCGCTGGTGATAAGGAGAGCTCCGCACAATCAGTTCCCCTGGCGTCTCAGCACACAACCAGGAGCTTGAACCAGGTTCCCCTTGGGCATGACCAGCCGCAGGTTTCCTTCAGTCGCTGCTCTCATTGGTGCTCCTTCCGGTTCCCCTGTTGAAGGATCCTCCGGCCTTTCCCCCCCGGGCACGGGCATTAGGGTGCCTGCAGGCGGTTTTCCTGTTGATAGCTGCCGCCTACACCGCAGCATTGCTGTCAACCGCATTCAGCCACTCCTCATGCCTCACGAGCTGACGTACCCACTTGGCTCCCGGATGCACTTTGTTTTCGTCCATCCGCAGCTGGAGGCCTGGGGACCAACTTTTTTACCTTCTCCGGGTCCCGCTCACTAGCGAACCCACTTGTCCGCTGGCCATTGACCCGGAACCCTCAGGGTAAGCCGTTACCCCTGCTGACGCCTCACGGCCGTCCCAGTGTCCAGGGCATTTTTCAGACTCCCCGTGGTCAGGCTCCCCTTGGTGTGCCTATGGTTCACCAATCCATGGCGACCGGATTCCCGATCCCGTGGGGCTGTTGTTTGGCCCTTGCGACACCAAGCCCTTCCCCGGCCCTGTCACCTCCCGTCCCCCATCCTGTGTTTGTATCCAACCCGGCTGCCAGCATGCAATTGGCGCGGGCCCAATGGATCCTTATTTATCCACTGACCGTTTCGTGCTCCTTTCACTGGTGGCTCCTAACCCTTCTCCTTTTCCAGTGCGCAGTTTGCTTTCTCCTGACCAGGCCCGGATGATCCAGTGCGGGGCGTCAGGCGTCATTTCCCATGTGAAGGCCCTATTGGCCTAGCCGTGGCTCGCGTCCTGTTACGTGACCTACTTTGCGTGTTTATAACCCACCGGGCTGCCAGGAACCCATTGGTGCGGGCCTGAAGGACCTTATTGTGCCCCATGCAGTGGTTGCCCCTACTCCAACCCTTCTTTTCATGCCTCCGATCCGCCTAGCACACTGCTCCCTGCGCCGCTGATGCAACACCACGTCCCCCCTCTCTCTATCGCCCTATCCCGGCCCCGCCCCTATCCCCTCTCCCTGGCCCCTGCCCTTAGTTTTCTCACCCCGCTCCTCTTCTCCTGTTGTGTGTTTATACCCCTCTGTGTCATTTGCTACCTTCTGGCGCGGGCCCGATGACCTTCTGTCGTGAGCCTTTTGCACCGGTTGTCCCGTGTACGTATTTGTTGCCAGTCTGTACCTACTCTCAGGACCCGCCTCAGCCTATGGTGCGTTTTCACGCCCCACCTGGCTGCTGGCTCCCTTTGGCGCGGAGCTGATGGACTGTTTCGTGCGTTTGCACCGGTCGCTTCCCCCGCCCCAGCGCTCCGCGTCACCCGCCCCCCCCCCTGTGATTTTTTTTGTGTTCCCGTGTGCCCTACCCTCGCCGTATTCCTTTTGGTCCTGCTCCCCCCCTGTCCCGGTCGTTCCTCCGATAGTGCGCAGCGCGCTGGCCGTTACTTGCCCTCTCCCCTCCCCCTACTCCTCCGTCTGTCTGTTTCGGTTTCGGGTCTTTTGGTTTTCATTTTGGTTTCTCGGGTGGTCGCCCTGCTTCTTTGCTTTGTTTCTTCGTGTTTATTTTTACCCCCCTCCTTGCATGCAAGCACAACACAACAACACTGGTCTTCTGCTGCTGCGTTACCCCTCCTGCTTCTGTTCCTCTGGCCCTCGCGCCGCCGTGGGGCTCCTCCCGTGGTGTTCCCTGGCCATGCCAGGTGGGCGCGCCTCCCTTGTTTCTCAACCTCTGCGTCCCCTGCCCGACCCTGTGCACCTTCGCCATTTTGCCTCCTTACAACTCGTCGCGGACCTCCTGTGCGCCGCGCTGCTCCTCCCCTTGCTACGGCTTTATATTTCTTAGGCGGCTCAAGTTGCATGGTCAAAATGCGCCCAAAACTGCCTCTCCACAGCACTGCGAAAGAATTGTCCTTTTGGGGGGAACGTAAAACACAAGAACCAAAAATCCCGTGAAAAGCAATTAACTGGTCCATTTTCCTTTATTTTCAACAAAACCGACTGCCCGGGAAAATGATTTGTTTCCAGAAAAAAGAAGTTCTTTTTGAGAAAATCACGGCTTTCCTATTCCACTTATGCTTTACAATAAAAACACCCGTGAGCTTTCAATCTCTTCGAAAACCAGTTTCCGAAAACCATGTTGCACGATGCACGACAGGAAGCATTTTTTGGCACCCCTTCTTTGCGCGAGGCCTCGCGCAAGCACCAACACAACAGCGCAATAAAATGCATCACAGAGAAAAATGTGCCGCACAAGGTGATAGCATAAAGGTGGTCGAAGAGGAATGCATAGCGCGAGCCCTCGCTCATAATATATCAGAACAAGCGAAGAAATTACTTTTTCTTCGGAACAGTTTGCATCTTAGAACCCAGTGCCTTAGCAAAATACCTGTTACCCTTAGGCGGTGGCTTTGCAGGCGCGCTTCTTGGTTGGGACTGACGGGCTGGCTGCTTGAATGGAGCTCGGGCCCCGGTTTCCTCGGACCTCGGCTTCGCTGCCACTTTCTTCGCTGCCTTGCCCTGGGAGACCTGCGCTTCCTCCTCCTCTTCTTCCTCGCTCTCCTCCTCTTCATCCCCATCGCTCTCGTCGGATCCTGCACCGGTAACCTACTTCGCTGCCTGAGCCTTGGAGGCAGTCTTCTCCTTCTTGGGGGCTGGTTCCCCACCAGTAGATTTCCGCTTTGCAGGGGCCAGTGCTTCTGCAGCTTGACCTTTCCCAACGGCCTCTTCCTCCTTCAGCGACAACGCATCAGAACCCACCTTGTCATCGCGAACCCAAAGGGGAATACCACGGTTTGCCCAGTTGGCTTGCTGGTCTCAATCACCAGACGCGTGCAGTTTCGACTCTTGTGTCAATAGGTGGTTCAACTGAGTCTGCACTCTGTTGACCCAATCGGAGAGATTGTCGGAGGTAACACCAAGAAGGTACATGCAAGAATCCGGCTCGATGGCCGCGGTCTTGCACACCAGATCCGGCTGATGATCAATGAAAACAAACGCAGGCTTGAAGCTCTTATCCTGCTTCAGGTGACAGAGGTGAGTGTCGAAATACCACATAACCGTCGTTATCGGAAGGTGACCGCCAAATTCAAGAGGATTCATCTCCTCTACTTGGGTAGGTCCAAACGCCTGATAATTCGGAATCTGCAATGAGGGAGAAGTTATTGCGCGAGGCCTCGCGGAAAGAGCGGACGTAATGAGGGAATTACACCTTTCTCGACCAGCTATCTGGTGACGCAATCAGCAACCAGCGAACGTCAAACGTTGTAGGATCGCCTGCAGGCTTCGGTTTGACTGGCCAACTGAAGATGGGAATAAGCAACATGTGGCCAATGCGCGGCGCGTTGAAATCATCGTTGAGACGCCTCTCTGTTTCCGTTTCCAGCACGTTGAACATGTTGTCAACAACAGTTTCGGAGCCGCAGATAAGGGTATCGGCACGCGCCATCTCTTCATACAGCCAGGCTGGGCACATCGTCTCAGTAGCAAGATGTTCAAATATGTCGCCGTTGATGACAATCAGGTTCTTGTCAATCTCCATTAACCGCCTCGGGGGATCGTGGGTCAACGCTGCAATTCGGGTCGCCTTAACTGTGATAGTTTGACTTGACAGTGATGGATCCTGCTGTTCCACTGTCTTGAAGTCACCAGTAACGCCAGCAGGTGGGAAAACCACAAGGCTTCTGGTAGGCTCTTGACCCAGGAGTTTTTGGACATTGAGGATTTTCGGGGAGGCGGGTTTGCCTTTCTCTGCCACCTGCAACAGTGGTGCGCGAATCATGGATTTCCATGCCGGCCATGGACCGCGACTTTTGCCTTCAGGTTCCCGCCAAATGGCCCCATGTACCAAGAGTCACCTTCAGGGCAGGCCTTCCGAGTGCAGCAACCTCTTTGCGGGTCCGCATGTCTTTGGCTAAAGAACAGAAATGGGAAAAGTGCGGCGCACAGATGCAGAAATGGAACCCCCGTCGCGTCGATGGTACACACCTTTCTCAGGTCGAACGTACTGGCTGTTGTGCGGGTGGTCCAGATGCATTGAGACCCGCTGCTCAAGGATGATGTCGTCAAACGAATTCTGCAAGGATTTAAGGGTTGTTTCTTCTTCCTGCATCACTTCTGCCACTTCGTTGTAGAACTCCGGCAACAGGATCCTGTCCAGTTTCTTCAGCGCGTTCTTCATGAGTTTCTCCCCTTTGTCGTGGAACTTCTGCGAACCTCTCACAGCTTCCGGACCAGCATAGTAGGCAAACGTCATAAAATCTTTCCACAATTTATACGTTTTGTCCTGAAAGTGACAACGTTATGCGCGAGGCCTCGCGCAACGAAGAGCACCCAAACAACGATTAATGAACATACGAATTGACCAGGTTGCTTCAGTTCAGCGGTTGGAACCAGGGCGATCATCTGCACAGCATCCACAATGGCGATCTTGAGATTGCTGTACGTGTCAGGTAGGCCTCGCCGCCGCTGATCTTCAACACATCCAATGAGGTTATCTGCTGCCTCATACAGCGGATTGGCTCGATGTCTTGTGTGCCTCCTTGTGCTTGTCCCGCCAGCTTTGCACGGAAGGCCCACGGTGTCGTAGGCTTCGAATCGCTTCCACGCTGTGCTGTCCAGATACACACCAATAATCGCCATCTGTAAATATGAGACACGTCTATGCGCGAGGGCTCGCGCAACGAGAAGAGCGAAAAGTCGGTTGGCAACATACTATTATGTTCCCAGAGAACGACGTGTAATGGGCCTGTTGGCGGTGCTGCTTCGAGTGACTCAATACGCTTCTGCAGTACCTTCGCATCTTTGCGTCTGATCTGCCCCTTTGTCTTCTCCTGTCTGATTCCCACGTTGTCCAGCTCAACCTCCACCTGCCTCCTGTCCGGTTTCAGGTGGTCCTCGATGTAAGTACCCAGGGTTAAGCCAGGATCTGGTGTTTCCTTCTTCTTACGCCCCTTCTTTGGTGTTCCAGCCTCCGATCCCGAGGTCCCAGGGTCATAGTCGGTATCTTCTCGTTCCTCGGCTGTTTTTTGGGCGGGCCTTGCCATTCTGCGATAAGAAGAAAGCCTGTATTGGAGGAAACATAACATTACAAATGGTTAAAATCGTCGTCGATAATGCTAATGTGGGGTGCTTTTAGCGAATACGAGTACAGTATGGTTGAGAATGCAAAACTGAAGGGGCTCGGCACTGTTTTTGACTGTTAACCTTGCGCGAGGCCTCGCGCAAGAGAGGGGATGTACTAACCTGTTGTTTCATGCTGTTTGCGCGAGGCCTCGCGCATCACTGCATGTTCTCCAATCTTCTTCGAACGTTTCGCAGCGTGTCGGCCTCTCTCTGTTCCTCCAACACACTGCGTTGGGGGATCAGCTCCGACAGTTTTCGCTTGAAACCAGCCTTAAGTGGCCCCTGCTGCGTTCGCACCAACAACACAGACACAAGGACTTGTTTGTAGTGGTTAGAACCCTTTGGAATTAGAAGAGACGGTGGAAAGTTAGGTACACCCCTGCGCGGCCAATGCGCCTGAATTGTAGAAGGAGGCTCAGCACACCACCTAACCCAAGGCACATATACACGCTCTGCGTTCAAGTAAGCAGTTAACCGCTGACGCACGGAATTGACAAAGGAATTGGGGATTTTACAGACGTTCACCCTGTGACCTTCTTTGCGAATAGTGATGAGCTGATACAGATCGTCAACATCTTCAATGGTTACTGCACCTCTGTTTAGGCCCTTCTTTGTCACAAGGCTGGAAAGCAGACTTTGACAAAATTCTTCGGCAAAAGCCTGTCCAGGCATGGCTGTGTGCCATGCAGTGTGGCACAAAGTGCAGTTGCAACAGTGCGTTCGTATTTTAAAAGTGTGTCCCCCATGTTCAAACGGTCTAACAGACACATAACAATCTGCAATCCCTCAGAAGCAAAAACACCCGTGTTGGCCGTCTCCCCAGCCCAATTGCACTGCCTAACGAGGTGTCCTAGGTACAGTAACATGGGACAGTATTGTGTTAACAGAACCTGCAGGGCCTTACACACAGCGTAACGGAGGCGATTTTGCCGATTTGCAGGACGTGCCAGCTCAAGGGAACGACATTTTCGGTTAAGGCGCCGTATGTGGGGGCCCATACCCAACAGCAGTGCACCAACAGTTATCTGCATTGTGATCAGCTTGGGAAAACAGGGGACCGTGTCACCGCTGCGCAACAAACCCTTACGGAAAAAAGTCACAATCGGCCAAAGTGAGCGAAATGTTTGTGTAACGCAAAATTTGTACGCGTGCCAGAAACCATAGAATATAGAGTGTGAACGTTAAAAAAGCCGGACGTTCCAACCCGTTGTTTTTTCACCGTACATCATCTTACAAATGCGGTAATGGATGTTCTCATCACATAGAACAGGGACAACTGGTCGGGTGTGCTGCGCCAAGTCCCTAGTAAATTGCAGTAGGTTGAGAAGCGATAGGTTGTCGCTTACCTTTTCTTTGCATAGACAAAGGGGTCGGCAATGTGGTCCCTTGGCAGGCACAGGGCGAATAATGTCAAGCGTTGCCCTAATGTTTCGCACAACAGGTCGCGTGCTTGCAAATCCCAGATCGTGCAGGATACGTGCAAACGTTCCCTCGGTGTTTCCCAGCATGCGTGCAACAACAGGAACACGCCGTTCAAGGTCTTCGAGGCTAGGATGACCATGCCAGTAGCGCGGTGCATCCTTCAGTAGCAACACAGCCAACGCTGTTGCGTTCAGGCTTTTGTCGTTCTTGTCAGGATTTGTGGTAAACTGTTTTTTGTACCAGTTGTCCATCCACAACACAACCCACTGTTGGTGTATTTTGTCCCATGTAGTCTGTAACCTGACTGCGGCCCTCTCCTTCAGCGAAGGTGCGCTGTATCGCGCCAGACCTGACCTTGCAAAAATGCGACGCTGCGCCCTACTTCCCTCTACCGCAACAACTGACTTTGGTTTTCCCTGGTATGGAACTGCGCGGTTGCGCATCAGCAAAAAAAGGCGCCAGGCCTCCTCTATCAAAACACCAACCCATCTCTTGCCTTCTGCCGCAATCCCCTCTTCAACGCTGCAACGCGTCCGCTCATTTTTGCGCAGACGCAAAAAAAACACAAACAACAATCGCGCGCCCTCGTCCCCCTGTTTTAGCCCTTCCCACAGTTCTTCTGCCGTGTGGTACGGCGGTTCCTCTGAGCAGACATCGCGGAAAACTCTGGATGCTGCGACCACTGTCTTCTCAAGGTCCACCCATTTTCGCAGGGGCATGGTTGCTGTGAAGAATAATTGCGTACCTGTATCTATGTAAAAATCGCTGTTTGAAAAACTTTCTTGATTTCAAACATCAACCTGTCACTCAGTTTTCGCGCGACCAATTATTCTGTGATTCGCTTGTCGCATGCACCATTTTCGGTTACCTGTAACTGGCTGGTGATCCCACATTTGACTAGTTAATCCTGATTGCGGTACCCAGTTGCGGCGCGCTTCTATCGCTGTTGGGCAGTGAAGTCAGCGGTGACCAAAGTATGAAAACCAGAGATGCCGGCGGGACCTGTATGGGCGCCCATGCAGCAGCGCCGCATCAAGGGAATGTACATGCTGTGTAGTTGGTGGATCTGTCCAATTTTGGTTTCTATGAGCGCTTGTGACCTCCATTGCGCGAGGCCTCGCGCAATGATCACCTAAACTTCAATGTTTCTCATGCGCCGTTCCATGCGCGAGGCCTCGCGCTTGAAACTGCAGTTTGTTCCGGAACATTTATACTTTTCAAGATTCTTGGGTACACCATTGTTGCAGTTTATTCGTTAATAGATCTATCTATATCACGCAATCCTGATAATGGTACTGAAGTTACGTGTCTTAATACGACAGGGTTCCATTTTTCGACAACCTGCCTAATGCGTCGTGCTGTAGCACATTAATCTGACACAAATGAACGTCTTTGCGCGAGGCCCCGCGCAAAGAATGATCACCAAACAATACTTTTCCCTGTCTCGCCCATGGGACACATCATTCTCATAGAAATATTTAATACGCCATACTTGTTTGCGACGCTTTTAAAATATCCAGCGAAACAACTCTTTTTCGATGCCTTTTGAAACCTGTCATTTTCCTACCTTTTCCTTCGTTTTTGACCATGCAGCTTGAGCCGCCTAAGTATTTCTTGCCCACACACTGCGCTCTGCAATCAGCTGATCCTCTCTCCAATAGGCCAACTTGCCCAGCCGCTGCGGGCACCCCTCCAGGGGGAGTCACCGTCGCCCGTCCCCGTGGCCCTCCCCTCCATCAGGTCCTAGTTGGTAGGGCGGGGCCGCTCATACGGCACAATGCGTTGCAGTTTGTTCTCCTGCAGGTGATGTGGTGACCTTATCTGTCCCTTCTTGACCCCATTTGCCATACCCTTCCCATTGTCTGTTGCGCGCTCCATTTCTTCGCCTGCCCCCTCCCTGTCGTGCCCCTTGCGTCGCGCTCGCCGCCACTCTTGTGTGCGCTGTCTCTGCATCTGGTCTCTTGTCATTGCGGTCCTGCCTGGCTGCCCGCACCTCTCTCCCCCTCTCTCTGCTCCATCCTCTCACTCCCATCCCCTAAGTTTGACTTTTGACATGTATCATATCAAATGCTGCACGAAGAGCTCGCAGGACTGCCCCACCCAAGCACTCTCTCGAAGAGGACGCTGGGGGTCACACAGAAATGCCGGTCCATCTGATCAAGCAGGTCAGGTACCTGCAGCCAGTCCTCGTGGGCGTAGACCTGCGTTGTCATCACCGGCCCGTTGTCGAGACCTTGGTCCTGGATGTGAATCCCGACGCCCTCCAAAGTCTCGCAGAACGCCATGCGCAGCCCCCGGAGGCAGAGCAGCCTGAACAGGATGTACAGCCCGCTCTCGCGCGCCCAACAGTGCAGCCCGCGTGTCAGCTGGCGGTGTGGCATCCCGTCGCTGAGAACGTAGCAGATTTTTTTCAGGTGCACAGTCCGGTGCTGGGGACCCAGTTGCTCAGTTTCTGCCACGTTGGCATCCAGGACCACCGCGTACCGGAGGTCGTGCAGCACCAGCTGCGTGACCAGCGCGATGTCCCCGAAGAACATCATGACCTGAGCCTCCGGGTCAGCCCGGCCCAGGACTGCACATCCAGCAGATCCACCGTCCGTGGCAACCCAAAGACCAAGGCCGCCCGGTGCTGATACTGTGAGCTCAAACACATCAATCGTTCCAGCAAACCTTGCAGCGCCCCCTCCTCATCCTCAACATACTCTGGTGCTTGCGCTCAGCCCTGGCCGTTCACAGGGACTAGCCTTATGGCAACGAGCGACCTGGTTCCTGTCAATCATCATGTTGCCCTGTACTGATTGCCCCCCCTGTGCTACGCGTCTGGCTGGTCCTATGTCTCCCGCCTCAGTACCACCCCTCCCTCTGCAGCATCTCCCTCAGCATCTGCACCCTTGGCCTTCTCCCCCTATCCCTTGGACTGTCCAGCTCCACCCCTGGGAGCGCTTCTGCAAGCATCCTCCTCCACCTCCCCTCCATCATCTCCGGCCCCGTGTGCTGTGGCCTGCCCGCCCTGTGGACCAGGTCCCGGAAAGGGTGCTTGCTGTGCCGCTGTCACCCTCTCATTCTCCCAGCCCACCTCACGTGGCGGACTAACTTCGCAACCTCCTCCGCCCTCCCCTCTGGACCGTCACTGGCTCCCTCCGTGCGACGTTCAGCACAAAATGCCGGGGCAGCAGGGACTCTGAACAACGGTCTGTCGGCGTGGGCTCTGGGCTGGGGCTGGTCAGCCGCGACCCTCCTGCTGCACCCTCCTTTCCCCGCTCCTTGACCCGGCGCGGCTTTCACTGTCATCAGAGTCACTGTCGTCACTGTCTGCTCCCGTCCCCCCCTTTTCGTCGGGGGGGGTGTCCCCCTCCAGGTCTGGGATGACCCGGGTCCCCTTGCGGGCCGCCGGCGCCTCCTGCCCCCTGATCCTGCATTCGTGCTCTGCCACCACCCTTCCCTTCTTCTCCAGCCTCGCTGCCTCGCCCGTGATTCTCCTCGGGGCCCGCTCCTGCACCTCCTGCTCTGGCGGGATACCCGGCTGCCTGAACAGTTGCAGGGGGTGGCAACTCTCCGTCCCCTGGCCCTCCTGCGCGCGCTCCTGTTGTGGCTCGCTGTCTCGCTCTGCCCGCTCCACCCTCCCTACCCTTCTCCGAACTTCTGCCGGGGCGCGCTGCAGCTCCTCGACAGCCTCCGCCTCCCTCCCCCTCGGGGTGCCCTGCGTGCTTGCCAGCGCCCCAGCCTCCCTGTCCGCCGCACCCGTCGCCTGTGCCTCCCTCTCCTGCAGCCTCCTCTCTTCATCCCCTACCCTGTCCCATGCTCTCCAGAGTTCCTCTTCCTTCCCTGCTGGCGCAGTCCACACGGCCCGAATGGCCTGGAAGTGCTGCAGCATGGGTGCTGGCCGCAGCGCATCCGGGTACATTCGTTGGGGGGGGTACACTGGCAGGAGCGCCGGGTACGGCGACGTGGGGAACGATAGGATGACACCACTCTACCACCAGCCTCCCCCCTTCCCCCATCACACAGGGGCCCCCATATGCCCTCCCACACCCACCTCCCCTTGACCCTTGCCTCCTGCGCCTCGCTGCCCTGCCTTCCCTTTGCCCCCCCCCTCCTTTGCGTGCCCCCCCCTTCGCGCCTCCCCGGTACGATGTGCACCTTACCTACTGTGCCCCGTCCTTCCGCTCTCCACTTGGCAGCTCTTACCTCCCTCACCTTCAGTTGTTCCTTTCTGTTTTCCGTTCTCCTTCCCTCCTTCCGGCACCCGCGGGCCGTGCTGCCCCGCCCTCGCATTGTCGCCTGGCCCCCGCCTCTCCTCATCTCCCCCGTCTACCCGCCCTTCTGGGCGTCTTCCGCTGCCTCCTCAGCGCGTCCCCGGCCCGCTCCGTCCTACCATTGTGTCGTCCCCTTGACTGCTGCGGATGTACTCACTGGTACCTCTGTCCCGCTCCCTTACCTTGCAGCCCCGTGGTCCTCTTGGCTCCTGGTACGGCCCCCTCGCCCTTACCTGCTAACCATTTCCGCACTTTCCCCCCTGTGCGCCCGCTTGTGCCCACTTGGCCTGTCTCTCCCGATCCCGACCGTGCTTTCCCTCCTTTACCCTCCCCCTTCCCCTGCAAATCTGGGAGAATTGACTTCATGGCAGCCGCAGGCACATTGGGTGCCGCCCGCTGCCTCTGGCCTCCTGCCACTGCCATCACTCCCCCTCTCGTCCGCCTCCTCCTGCGACACCTCGAGAATGTCGGGTACCACCGATGCGCTGGCCCAGACGCACTCTGCCGGCTGAACTGGTCTGCCCGTCGCCCTGTCCCCTCGGGGTCGGCCTGTACTTCCCCTTCCGACCAGCTCCCTCCGCGTCTACCGCCGCGTGCCCAACCCTTACGTCCTCGTGTCCGCTGCCGGCCTCGCCTCGAGTGCCTCCCCCATGACCGCGCCCTCCTGCCCCTGTCCTGCGGCCCCCTTGCCCGCCGCTACACCAAGCTGCTACATGAGGCCATGAGCACAGGGCTGGTGTTCCAGGTGTACACCATATGTGACAGGCTGGGGGCAAGGAGCATGCCGCTGTTCATGCATCTCGCGAAGCAGGAGTCACATCGAGCGGGCGTAGGGAATCATGAGGCGGATGGAAGGGCACAAATGGTGGACATGCAACAGGAGCCAGAATGAAGGGTGCCGGAGGGGAACGAACACCTCCACATGATGCACATATCATCAGGGGTGCGGGAAGAGGACAGAGCCGGATGGGTCGGCGAGGAGCACAGGGTCAGAAGAGAATTAAGAGTGTACCCGCAGCCAGTGCAAATGCTGGCGCAGGTGAGGGGGGGGCCGGAGGTGGTCAGGCTGAGCAGATATTCGGAGGACGAGGTTGGGCCGTAGGTCCACTTCCCCAACTTCCTGAGACCGAAGACACTGCCCAAAGGCTGCAAATCAAACGGCACCCGGCCATCACGTGTGAAGTGCAAGTGTGTGAAAGAATAATGCGGTTGTACTCGCATAGGGGTCTGGAACTGCTGGAGGAGTACATGCGGTGCCAGTGTGGCAAAGAGTTCCAGACGTACGAGTACGTCATGCAATCTGAGCAGTATCAGGAGGTAGACAGGCCAATGGTGAGGGACCACGCCATCCCGCTGCTCAAGGGGAAGCGAAGAGATGGAGTTGGAGATCAGGAGAGAGAAGGTCATCACAAACGATTGCGGCACGTGGTAATTCGGAAGTCACCGTGGTGGGTGCTCCAGGAGCAGACATTAGAGCCAGATGTCATCGCATACAGGTTGCTGAGGTGCGCAATAGAACAGCTGCAAGAGCGCATGATGTGCAGGCAGGTACAGCTGGAGGCACGTGCAGAGGACATGCAGGACCCGGTCACCAAGAGGATAGAAATCGGGTTGATTCCAACTGGACTCGCGGTTGGGGCACAGGGAGGGGGCAGGCGAAGGGGCGGAACACGCAGTCGGGGTACAAAGGGAGCGCCTGATGGCCTCCAGGCAGCGGAGGATCGGACATGTGTCAGAGCCATGGAGAAGAGGGGGCGGAGGAGGCCTGGTTGTCGCAAAAGGGGAAGGTGGGCCTACAGAAAAAGGGAGGTAGGTTGGCAGCGGGAGGGGAAAGCGCAGGAGAGGCCGTCAGGGGAAAGAAAAAAAGAGGGCGGCCAACTACGGCGTAGCGGTGGAGCTGCAGGAGGAAAGGGAGAACAGACAAGCAGGACAGACCAGGGGCATCAGGCGTGTAAGCCCTGAGGTGACACGTGACGCCATGGGGTGCAAGGACTGGAGCGAGCAGGAGCAAGGGTCGGACAAGGGCATGCGTAGGGGGCAGTGCAACCAGGGTTGGGAGCACGTGGACTAGACCGTTAAAGATGCGCCAAGGGGGCAGGATCCCCGCAGCGGTGTCAAGGAAAATGGGGCCCAGCAGCGGTACAGTACAACGGGTACAAGAAACAGGGGCAACCAAGGCGGCGGAGAAAGCAGTCTGGAGACTACGGGTACGTAGGACAGGAGAGCACAAAGGGCGCTCGAGCCTCAAAGCGGCGTACGCCGCTTGCGGGGCACACGTAAGGAGGATGGACGGTAGCACAATGACAGTAACCCTCCAATGTACTGCAGCGCAATGTCACACATGCCCGAGCGGAAGTGCAGCTCATCTTCAGCGGTGATCGCCACGCAGCCGCTGCAGGCGCTGGGGGGGTTCGCGGGGGCAGTGTTGGTGAAGGTGCGGGTTGAGGTGGCCCATATGCAGGAGGCTTCCTGCCTGCCGCCCTCTGCACTGGCTCGCGTCCGCATCCACCACCATCCACACTTCTGTTATCCCGGAGTACCCCAACCACGTCCGCCACCGTTTGAACTCCTCCATGTGACGCGGCTCTGTACAGCAATTTGTCGAGGATGACTTCTGTCACCTATCTCAACCCCTTGACCTGTACCTCTGCCGCCCCCGCCTTGAAGGGTTGTCCCTCTTTCCCCGACCCGTCCAGAAACACCACTATCCTACCATCTGTGGGCTCTGGTACGCGTGCCACCTCCTTCGGGTAGTAGCAGTAAACCGTGTGCCGGCCAATGTCATACGTGCGCACCCGTGCATGGATGCTTATTTCTTTCACACCCTTGTACACTGCCGAACTATTGTCTGTCCGTACACTCCAGTCTTTTGTAACCACCACTCCGTGACACCACGCCCTGTCTCCTGATGCCCTGCCCTGCTCGAGGGTCGCCTGTACCAGAACCAGGTACCACACTTTGTCTGTCGGTAATCTGTGCACCATCAGCCTGATCCGGCTTGCACGTTCACCACAATTTTGACCCACCGGCACCAAGGGCGCCTCCTGCACGAGCCAGACCTTATCTGCCATCTTGAAGCATACCATTATCCTCATCTAGCAAACCTCTCACAGTCTCCCAGCCTATCTGGAACCCTGCTCTTATCCCCTCTTGATCCTTCCCCCAGCACCCCTCCATGTCCTCCTGGGCCCCTTAGTCACCATGCACTACCGGGGGCAGGCGTAGCACTGGTTGCCACCACTGCCCCCGGAATTCTGTAGTGCGCATGGTCGCTGTAGAAAAATGTCTATTTTGTCGCGCGATCGCAGCAGAAGAATATAAAAAATCACGAATGAAACGCACAACCAGCAAAAAAAAAGCGCAAAATCGATTTTTCCGACCTCAGAAACCCCCAAGAACATTTTACGCCGCTGTTTGGCGAGGTCGCAAAATTTAGGACACTCACAGAAAAAGCAGAACAACAGAGTCGCGACGGCGACGAAGTTGAGCGTTGCATGCCCCAAAACACCTAGCAAAGTGCGTGCCCTAGGCGCTAGGGACTTGTGCGCGCTCCAACAACAAAGAAGAAGACTAGAGGCGAGAGTAGGGCCAAAACGATGGCCTTCGGCCAGGGAGTGGTTGTCATGGGGGGCTAACGGTCCTGTCCTGCGGTGCAAAGCGGGGCAACCATGACAACCGCTCTTACACACCAACCCCCCTATTTTTGTAGCGCAAAAGAGACGCCAAGACGGGAAAGCGGAACGTTGCGTGCCCCAAATCACTTAGCAAAGTGCATGCAATAGGAGTAGGGGACTTGTGCGCGCCCCAACACCAACCAAAGAAAGAGTGGCATATGCCGCCATGCATGCATTAAGACACGCTTACTCTTGGGCGTCGCATAAAACAAAGAGTCCAAGACAAAGGGAAAAAGTAGCGTGGGAGTCCCAAGGTACAACGAGTAAGTACCTTGTACCGCCTTGCATGCATTAAGACACGCTTACTCTTGGGCGTCGCAAAAAACAAAGAGTCCACAGAGCCGTGCCTCCCGCCCCCTAACACGCCGTATAGGTAAAGAAAAACGCATCACGAGCGGCGCGTAAACACCGAAGAAATGGATAACTAACACGCCACAACCTCCGACTTGCACGCTTCCTCTTCCTTTGTCCTTCTCCATGTACCTCCCCACCCACCTTTGAGCCCATAAAGACACGCTTACTCTTGGGCGTCGCAAAAAACAAAGAGTCCAAGACATAAAGCATAAGTAGCATAGCATGAATGCATTAAACGAACACGCCTACTCTTGGGCGTCGCAAAATACAAAGAGTCCGCAAACCAGCGGTTAAGTAGCATATGCCGCCATGCAAGCATTAAGACACGCTTACTCTTGGGGGTCGCAAAAAACAAAGAGTCCAAGACATGAAGAATAAGTGGCATAGCATGAATGCATTAAACAAACACGCGTACTCTTGGGCGTCGCAAAATGCAAAGAGTCCGCAAACCAACGCGTAAATGGCATACACCGCCATGCATGCATTAAGACACGCTTACTCTTGGGCGTCGCCAAAATCAAAGAGTCCAAAACGGGAGGAATCAATCAGACACCATAAGAAGCAATGTGTAAAGAAAAATGTTTCCGCAAAAACAAAGAGTCCGCAACGACGCGGCCACGGTATGGCACACGCGAGCACGCACCCACACCCACACCGCACACACCACACAACACACCGAGCACGCGCACTGGTGAACAGGGGCCGGGAGGCCCAGGACACCGCACACACAACACCGCACACCGGACACCACACACACCGCACCACACCGCGACACCGGAGAACACGAACCGAGTGTCCCAGGACACCACACGCACAACACAACACGCACCACACTAGCGCAAAAGGGCCAAACAGCACACGCAACACCACGCGCAGAGCGTGCACACCGGTGAACAGGAGCCGGGAGGCCCAGGACACCGTACACACAACACCACACACAGAGCGTGCACACCGGTGAACACGAGCCAAAAGGCCCAGGACACCGCACACGCGCCACCACACACAGAGCGGGCACACCGGTGAACGGGAGCCGGGAGGCCCAGGACCCTGTACACGCACCACCACACACAAAGCGTGCACACCGGTGAACAGGAGCCGGGAGGCCCAGGACATCGCACACGCACACAGAGCGTGCACACCGGTGAACAGGAGCCGGGAGGCCCAGGACACCGTACGCGCGACACCACACACAGAGCGTACACACCGGTGAACAGGAGCCGGGAGGCCCAGGCCACCGTACACGCAACACCACACGCAGGGCGTGCGCACCGGTGAACAGGAGCCGGGAGGCCCAGGACACCGTACACACAGCACTACACGCAGAGCGTGCACACCGGTGAACAGGAGCCGGGAGGCCCAGGACACCGTACACGCAACACCACACGCAGAGCGTGCACACCGGTGAACAGGAGCCGGGGGGCCCAGGACACCGTACACGCAGAGCGTGCACACCGGTGAACGGGAGCCGGGAGGCCAAGGACACCGTACACGCAACACCACACACAGAGCGTACACACCGGTGAACGGAAGCCGGGAGGCCCAGGACACCGTACACACAACACCACATGCAGGGCGTGCGCACCGGTGAACAGGAGCCAGGGAGGCCCAGGACGCCGTACACGCAACACCACGCACAGAGCGTGCACAGCGGTGAACAGGAGCCAGGAGGCCCAGGACGCCGTACACGCAACACCACACGCAGAGCGTGCGCACCGGTGAACAGGAGCCGGGAGGCCCAGGACACCGTACACACAACACCACACACAGGGCGTGCGCACCGGTGAACAGGAGCCGGGAGGCCCAGGACACCGTACACACGACACCACACGCAGGGCGTGCGCACCGGTGAACAGGAGCCGGGGAGCCCAGGACACCGTACACGCAACACCACACACAGGGCGTGCACACCGGCGAACAGGAGCTCGGAGGCCCCGGACGCCGTACACGCAACACCACACACAGAGCGTGCACACCGGTGAACAGGAGCCGGGAGGCCCAGGACGCCGTACACGCAACACCACACGCAGAGCGTGCGCACCGGTGAACAGGAGCCGGGAGGCCCAGGACACCGTACACACACCACCACACGCAGGGCGTGCGCGCCGGTGAACAGGAGCCGGGAGGCCCAGGACACCGTATGCGCAACACCACGCACAGAGCGTGCACACCGGTGAACAGGAGCCGGGAGGCCCAGGACACCGTACACGCAACACCACACACAGAATGTGCACACCAGTGAACAGGAGCCGGGAGGCCCAGGACGCCGTACACGCGACACCACACGCAGGGCGTGCACACCGGTGAACAGGAGCCGGGGGGCCCAGGACACCGTACACACAACACCACACACGGAGCGTGCACACCGGTGAACAGGAGCCAAGCGGCGCGGCACACCACACGAGCAACCCGCCCCCAAAAAGAACCCAGCCCACGCCGCCCTGCAGGAAAGAAACACCATGTCAGACCGCCAAGACCAACCGTCCGGCCAAGGCCAACCCAGCGGGTACGAAGAGGGTGGGCAGGCAGGGCAGGCCGGCGAAGAGGGACACAGGGACAAGGCGGGGAAAGCGAGAGGAGGGGACCGAACCCCCCCCCCCAACGTGCACACACAACACTGCCGCGCGCCGGGCCACAGCCGGGCGCCAACAGGGCCCGCCATGGAGCCAAACGGGCCCGCCAGAGAGAGGGTGTGTCCCCGCGCCTGCGCAGCAGCACGCCCGGGCAAGGAGCGTGCGCCACACACAGGCCAAGCAGGGCACACACGCAGCACCACACGCCAGCACGCACCACGGCACAAAAACACGACACCACCACGGCAAACACCCACACCCGACGACGAACGAGCCGCCAAGAACAAGTCCAAGCCCCGCAGTCCCCACAGCGCGACAGCCGCCGTCCGGATGGACGTGTGTGCGCCCGGCAGTGAACCCAGCCCCTGCCGGCTACGAACCAGCCGCCGTCCGGATGGACGTGTGTGCGCCCGGCAGTGAACCCAGCCCCTGCCGGCTACGAACCAGCCGCCGTCCGGATGGACGTGTGTGCGCCCGGCAGTGAACCCAGCCCCTGCCGGCTACGAAACAGCCGCCGTCCGGATGGACGTGTGTGCGCCCGGCGGTGAACCCACTCCCTGCCGGCTACGAACCAGCCGCCGTCCGGACGGACGTGTGTGCGCCCAGCAGTGAAGCCAGCCCCTGCCGGCTACGAAACAGCCGCCGTCCGGAGGGACGTGTGTGCGCCCGGCAGTGAACCCAGCCCCTGCCGGCTACGGAGCAGCTGCCGTCCGGAGGGACGCGTGAGCACCCGGCGCCACCTGCCAGACGGGCTACCGAACCACCGGGCCCGCGCCACCCGGAGGGGTGAGTGCTCAGTTATCGCAAACCACACGCCCAACGGTACCACACCCAACACCACCCGCAAGGACACACCATCACCACCACCATGCACGCCCACCCGCCACCACACACCCAGGGCCCGTCATCAGGGCCACCCGCCGACACCACAACCACCAAGCAGTCCAGCCACAACCACCACCACCACCCGCCACCGGCCGCCCACAACATCACCAACAACACCCCCCCCCCCGGCAGCACTCGCGACGCCGTCGCCAAGCACACCACCATCCGCCCCGCACCACACCTGCCACACCCCGACACTCCACACCACCCACACCGGAAACCGCCAACACCACCGTCCCACCCTTACCACCTGCAGCACCGTCACCATCGACGTCGCCAGCGGCACCACCATCACGCCCGACTGCACCGCGCGAACGACACGCCCACAACCAGCACCCAACCCCAAACACCCCGACCGACACCACCCACGCCGACCTGACCCCACAACACCCACGCAAAGCACACACCGGCCACGCTCCACCAGAGAACACAAACCACCACACGCACGGCAACAGCGCACCCGACGCCCGCAGACCCCCCGCAACCCGCGCCACGTACACACCAACACGCACACCCGCACCCGACCAAGCCCACCAAGCGCCCAGTGCACCGACCACCACGCACACAGGCAACCGCCCAACGCCGGCACCGACTCCGCGGGCAGACAGGCAGACAAACCACCCCGTCGGCATCACCAACAGCACCATCACCCAAGCCACCACATGCGGCACCAACGCCACCATCGCCCGTTGCACCAACGGCAAACCCCCCTCCGGCCCCCCACCACCCGTTCCCAACGCGCCACCTACGGCACACACCGGCCTCACCGTCACCCAGTGCATCGCCTACGTCACCCTCGCCATCGGCACGACCGACGACACCACCGCCCACAGCACCCCCGGCAACACCCTACGTAGGGACAGTACCAGCGGCGCCACCAGCCGGCACACCACCTGCAACAACCACATCAACATCGCCACCACCCATGACATCACCCACAGCGCCCTCACCATCAACGTCACCGGCAGCACCCTCACAGCCGGCACCACCAGTCGCGCCACCACCCACTGCACCACTTACAGCGACCACCGGAGCCGCAGGCCCCCCCAGCGCCCGCGCCGTCACCTATGACACCAACAGCGTCACCAACCCCGTCGCGGCCGGTGCGTCACCCGAAGCACCCACGTCAACAACACAGACCCGTTTCGACGCCTACAGCAACCCCCCGTAGGCGTCACCAGCATCTCATCCACCCATTGCATCGCCCACGGTGCCCCAGCCCAACCCACTGCGCCCTCAGCGCACACATACCCGACACCCACACAAACCAACCACGCCCACACTGCCCACCACCCCATCAGCCCACGCCACGAACACACCCACACGCACGCCCACGCCCGTCCACGCTACCAGACACTAACCAGGAGCCGCAGCCACCGACACAAGCGCCACGCCACCACTGCCGCCAACCACCCGCCGTCAGCCCCCCCCGGACCGGCGCCCTGGGAACCGGGAGCCAGCACCGGCACACACCCACACCCATACACAGCACCCCAGCCACCCCCCCCCCAAAAAAAAAAAAAAGCCAAACAAGCCAGCAAAAAGAGAGGAGTAAGGGACAGGCAGAGGAAGGGGCCACGGGGGGAGCAGAGGGCAAACACGCAAGCCCACACACGCGCCCCCCCCCCCCCAGCCAACCCGACCCCGCATGTCCCGCATCCTCCCAGGAACCGCAAAGCCCAAGACCACCCCCCAGGCACCACCACAACAGACCACCATGAGGAGCCGCCGAGGACGACACACGACACACCGCCGCCAAACACACGGTCGACACCGACACAAGCCCCACCCCCACAACCCGCCGCACCCACCGCTGCGGCGCCCCAACACACAATGGTGCCCCCATGGATGCGGTACACCCCAGAAAAACCCCCTTCAGCCAGCCGACCAGAGGCCACCACGGGACGCACAAAGGGGACGCCGCGGAATACCCACCCACAGTGCGGCCCCGACACCCGCTACCCGCCGGCAACCTACCACAGGCCCACCCCACACCCGAGCAAATAGCCCCCCCCCCACCGTGGAAACGATACACCCCAGCCACACACCGCCACTCACCACCTGCGGGCACCGCACCGGAGCCACAACACGCCCAAGCAGCCGCGACCAACCGACCCGCGGACCCCGCAAACGCAATACCCCACACCACCGGGCCCACCCAACTGCGGGCCGACACCCCCAAGCACCACACGACTCCACCCCCCTGGTTGCGACACTCCAGTCCCGCACACCCCGCCCCAGGGGACCCCAGGCCCCACGACAAACCGACCCCGCACAGGCCACGTACTGAAACACGCCAGGAGGACGATCAAGAGACCACGCGGGGCTGCCCCACACCGCCAGAGGACAAACCACGGGCGACAGCCAACCCCACCATACCTGGACACGGTGCCCCCCCCCCCCAACGGGAAGGCCACCACACAGCACAACACCACCATACCGCACCGCACCCCCCTCCCCCATCCGGGGGCACGGGACACCACAGCCCACCAACACAGGAACGAAGCCGCGCCCCGCCGACTCCGCACCCCACCCCACCGGCACCACCCCTGGAAACCCCGCACACCTCGCGCCAGCTCAACACCCACCACCGGGCACAACCCGAACCGCACACAGGGGCAACACCACCGGCCAGGACAGCCACCAGCGTGCAGCCACACACCACAACCACGCCAAACGGCGCGCCTCCCCCGGCGCACGACCCCGCACCGGCCGCCGCAAGTGCCCCGAACACCAGCATCGCACGCCCACGGTGCCATGAAGCAGCACCCCAGCACGTGAACACGCACGATGACCCCATGGCCCTGGACACCGACAGCCTGCTAGAGCTGGAACTCCAACACACGGAGGACAAGGAGCATCATATGGACCTCACCCCGCCAGAGCTCGAGCCCACAGCAAGCAGCCCGGCGGACCCCAACCCGCAAAATGCCCCCCCGCGCCCCCCCCCCTCGCGAGAGGGCGCCCTGGACGCACCTGTCCAACGCCCTGCGGCGCCACCACCCCACCCACGAAGCCAGCAACGGGCCCGCCGAGTACCGGGCGTCACTCGAGCACGACCTGCCCGAGGTCACGGGCCCGGAACTCCACGGGTACACCACCGCCCCCCCCCCTCCAGGCACCCCCACACAAGAATGGGAGGACGAGTACGCCGTCGACGTCACCGACATGACGGCATACATGGAAAGCGTGGAGGACCCGGAGCAAGACACCGTCCTCAGCCTCCTCGCCTACCACAGCTGGAGATGGGGCCACCAGGTCACCCTCTATCGACCGCAGGACGGGCCCCACCAGTGGTCCCCAGAGCAAACGGCGAAGTGGGACATCGTCCTCCAACTCACCCCCGAGGGCTTCTACACCCTCACGCACAGCGGATTACCCGACAGCGCACCCAATGCACAGGCGCTGCCGCTGGCCCAGCCCCAGGAGGACGACGCAGACGCACCCCCACCAGAGGAATGTAATTGGGACCCCCCCACCGGCCACCACCGAACGCATGCCGCACCGGCTCACCAAACGTCACCTCCCCGACGACTACCATGCCACCAACGACTCGTGAGGACGCCGCACACTGCCCCTGCAGTGGGCATCACCCGAAGGCACCTTCACGTGGGGGGAAATCCTCCCCGGCGCCGTGGCGCTCACGTACCTGTGGCTCCGGGACGCGGAGACGCACGCGCAGCCCCCCGGCACACACCTCCTCCTCACCCTGGAGGGAGAGGCCGCCGTCGAAAACGTCCACACAGCGGAAGGAGAGGACTACGTGACGGCGAACGCAGACACGGCAGTATGGCTACACGCTCACGAGCACACCACACCCCCCACCCGTAGTACCGGGGTCACACCCCTGGCACGTGGTCATCGTGCCACTGCCCACAGGAGCAGACACAGGAAGCGCCCAACAGGGATGGGCGGACAGGTGGGCACACGTGTGCGCCTCCCTGCACGAAGGGCTGCACAGACCCTCCCTCACCAGTCACACCCTCGAGCCGGCCCCCACCACGGCCGAATCCCACACCGGGGCGGCCCCCCCCACCGGAGTCTGGGCCTACACGCGCACCCTCCACCGCGAGGCAGCGGAAGCCCTCAAGACCGCCATCTCCAACCACCAGGGCCTCGTGCACACCCCCCACGATAACACACAAAAGGGCTACACCCTATGGTGGCACCACCCCGCACCAGATTGGGGCCTGCAACCACCGACAGACCAGCCTGGCATCAGCCCAGATCTCACGGCGATCGCCCGCGCCGTCGCCGCCATGGCCCAGCAAGTTGGGGCGCCACCCCAGTGGGCACCGTCCATCATCAAGGAAACAGCAGCACGCCACAACCCAGCTTTCACACACTTCCAGGGACGGCCCATTCATCCCACCCTACCGGACCTCGACCTCCCCGCCCACGATGCGTGGGCAGTCCACATCCTCGTGCCCCACGACACCGCGCCCAAAACAGGGGACGCGACTGCACGCATCACCAGACAACTCCCCAATACCGCACTCCACTACGACATACCAACGCCCAACGTCATCGTCACCCACAACACGGGTCGCGACCACTACTACCTCCAGGCCACGCATGAGCGCTCCCCCATCACCGTATACACCTTCACCGACTACCCTGGCCTCCAGCCCCCGCAACACCACCCGCGCCCGGCATGGAAGCATCCCCTACACGTCGCCCCGACCCCACGCAAAAGGCCCACCCACCACGCGCCCCCTCCCGCCGACAGCACCGCCCTCCACACCGCCCGCAGACGGGCCGCGGCACACCACCAAAGCCACCTGCTCCCACGCATTAACGCTGGACCCGGCACTGTCACCGAGGCCACCAACAAAAGCACCTTGAACCTACTGGCTCGCAAGCTACGCCCGAAAATGGCACTTGAGGACACGCTCTGGATATACTATGGCGAAGGCCGCACGGCACGGGTGGCGGACCTCCGCAACATCATCCCCCGGCACATCCAGCGAGCGGTAGGGCCCTTCACCGTGTACGCGGTACCGCACCCCATAACAGCCCCATGCACCCACTGCAACCCTCGGTGCGCGCTACCATGCGCAGGCGCTCTGCAGCAACCCCTGCCCACCCCTACCTACAGGGGGGGCATATACCTCGGCACGGTACCCGGGGACCCATACCCCTACCTCTTGCCCGCAGCGGACCGCCACCACGCCATACCGCTACACCTTGTCCAGCACCTGGCGGTGGGACCATCCCCCTTCCAGAAGCGCCCCCCCCCACGTCCCATGCGACGGACGCCCGCCAGATGAGCCGACGCACGCCACACCTGGACCCAAACGCGCCATCGCACTCCTCACCCTAAAGGCGGAAGCCGCCATCCCCCGAGACCTGGAGGGGGAAAACCACCTCATGGTGGAAGGGCTGACGGAACACGTCCTGATCGCAGCCATGTACGCCACGGCGTCCGCATCCCGCCTCTGGGAGGACCGCCCCTCCCCACCTCTAGCCCAAGCAGCGCAGGACGCCCCCGACACGGGCCCCACCGCCGAGGACATCCACCAAATCCTCAACATGCGAGCACCCCCAAAGACCCACCCTGCGGTCCGCCCCATCCAGCTCGTCAGCTGGGACGCCATGGACGCCCCCCCGACCACCACGGAGGTCCACATCCTCAAACACCGGGACACCTGGTGGATGGTGGAATGGGACGACCACGGCAAGGTCAGACGGGCAACGGCACACGCCCCCGACGGGGAAGTCCCGCCCCCACCACGCAGAGGAGACCGCTTGCGACTCGCCGCACGCATCCCCCACGCCCCAGAGGCCGCCTGGGAAGCGCTGCACTACGCCCTCTACTGGGCGCAGGGGGCGCCAGAAGGCCCCCTCCCCCCGGAACGCACCCCAGCGTGGACACACCACGCCACCCACTACACGGCCCACATGCGCCGCCACGGGGCAGGCACCGCGCACCGGCTCCTCGCCTGGCCCACAGACCCGCCCGACGCCCTGCAGGAGGCCGAGGAAGTGCTTGGCCTCATGACCAAGCAAGTGTTCCAGCTGAAGGACCCCGTCCCCACATCCAAGCCCGACGTCCCAGCCGCCCGCGAACACCCCGTGTTTACACCGGGCCACGCACCCGTACAGCAACCCCAGGGCGCACCTCCCCAACGGGGACAACCCGCTGCCCGGCGCCGCCAAGGTGCGCAGAAGCGCAAGGCCCCCACACAGGCCAAACCCGCGCCAAAGCTAAGGGCCAAGCCGAAGAGCTGGACCAAAGAGGAAGCCGCTGCCCTGTATCCCGAATACGCCATCAACACCCGGGTGCAGCTGCCCTTCGAGTACCCCAAGGCCGCGGGCCCCTCCAGGTGGATATGGGCCGCAGGGGAGGTCAAGCACCGCCACCTTGTCACCGGGGACCACCAGGGGTTCAAGATCCACGTCAAGTGGGACCCGGCCACCCCCAACGACAAGAAGCTGGGGCGCACCATCGAACTCTGGCGAGACCAAGCCGGTCGTGAGATGGTCCCCATGCAGCTGTGCACCCCCGACACGGAGCACCTCACCGGCACCGAGTACACGGGCGAAGTCCACAATGCATGGGCCCTACCCCAGCCCCAGAAGCGGAACCGCAGGGCACCCGCAGCTCAGGGCGTCATCGACCTCCTCGACGCCTGACGGGGCCAGGGCCGGACACGGCCCGCCCCCCCAACTACCGGTCCCCAGAGACCGGCGCCTGCGGAAGCCCACGCCCGCATCAACATCCTCAACGAGCCCGCGGTCACCTACGACCCCACCAAGGCCGCCACACTGCAAGCCATGCCCGGGCCGCACACCCAAGGCGCAGACCTCCTGGGGTTCCTGGAGCAAGCCCTCCGCAGAGCGGACCAACCCGAACCAGCACCGATCCTGGACCCGGAGGGGAACAAATATCACGCCCACTGGGAACGGGGGGTACCCCTCTACCACAAGACGTCGGTCACGGTACATGCCCACCCCGACCTCGGAGTGGATGGTCGCCTCGGGGCGTACGAGTGCGTGGGGCCCGGATGGCAGCTAAACGTGCTACTCACGCACGTCCCGTTCGGGGAGGAGACCAAGGACTTCCTGGACACCCTGAGCCTGGCGTACCGCCGACTCTCCCTCCTGGCACCCACCATCATCATAGGCGACCTAAACGCCTACACCTACCTAAACGACGACGACCGCACCGGCCCACCCACAGCCACCGACACAGCTGTCCGGGACGCCATGCACCAACCGGGCCTCACCGACCTCACGGAAGGACACACCGGCACACCCTCCCATTACCCCCACCAAGCCGGCACCCACCCATCCCGCATCGACACGTGCTACGGGGACCCAACCACGGTGCGCGTCCACGAAGCAGCCTACGGGGACCTCCCGCCAACAGGCACGGGCCACCGGCCCCTCTACATCGACCCCATCATCCCCAATCTATCCCCACCCGCGGCCACCCTGCCAGGCGACGTCCTCCCACCCACACTGCAGTTCCCGGCCGAGGACGACCACGGCGCCTGGCACAGGTATAACAGGGCCCTACACGCCATCCTGCGCCGCCCGGGTGCACCGACACGCACCACCGCCATGCGCCGGGCGGCACAAGCATGCGGCATGGAGCGTGACACAAACCACGTGGGAGCACCACAAGACCTCACCCTCCAGCAACTCGTCCATGACATCTGGACCACGAAAGGGGAACTCGCCACCCTGCTACGCCCCAGCACACCAGAGGCACGAGACCGGGACGCCCACCTCCGTGCGCTCCTCACCACCCGCCGCCACCAACTCCAGGAATGGCACGCCCACCGCATAGCGGCCGCAGCCCAAGATTGCGAAAGATACGGCAGAAACGACACGCCGTACAAGTCCCTACGGTACGTCAGCCGCATCCTGGAGGACACGGGGCGCCGTACCATCCACGCGATACGCACCCCCGAAGGAGGCCTCACCAATGACCCTGACGCCGTCCTCCAGGCAGTTCTGGACAGCTTCCAGGCACAACACGGAGACGCCCTCCCCGAGCTCGACCCCCACACCAGAAACACCATCCGCGAGCATGTGCCCAGGGTCTTCAACCGGGTACAGCGACGCGCCATCGAACACGACCCCTTCAGCATCTCAGAACTGCAATGCGCCCTAGACCGCCTGAAGAAGGGGGTCGTGCCCGGCGTCGACGGTTTGCCGGCCAAAGCGTACCAACGCCTCACCCTGCCCATCAAACGCCGCCTGGCAGCCCGCCTGTGGGACATCGTCACGGGCGCCACGCTCATCCCCCCTGAGTGGGCCAACCTGGTCCACCCCCTCTACAAAAAGGGGGACTGGGCGCAGCCGGGGAACTGGCGGCCCATAGTCTGCGCCACCACCGAGGTCAAGCTGGTGTGGACGCTCATCCTAGGCCGCATCGCGCCAGCGGTCTTCGCCCACGAGCCCGCCAGCATGTGGGGAGCCATGGCCGGCAGGTCCCCCCACGAGGCCATCTTCCTCCAGGACACCGCACTGGACATGAACCCCTACGAGATGATCATCGCCTCCCTCGATGTCCAAGGCGCGTTCCCCCACGCCCCACACCGGCTCCTCACGGAGGTATGGGATGCCATGGGCCTCCCATTCCTATCCTTCATGAGCGGGTACATCCAGACCCGACTCTACGCCGTCATCACAGCCGCAGGCCTCACCCCCTGGACCGGCACAGACAGCAGGGTCCCCCAGGGAGGCGCCGAATGCCCCTTCCTCTACCTCCTCGTCACTCTGCCACTGGCATTCGAGCTAGCACGGGTATACCCGGGGTACGCCCCATACACGCTACGGTCCCCCCTCATCAACTTCGCGGACGACAACCTCCTAACTACGGCCACCCGCCACCGCAACCCTGAGAACGCAGGGCTACCAACGACCACCGACCAAGCGTCCGCCATTCTCCAACTCACCACAACATACCTGGACGCCCACCAGCTCCTAGTGCACCCCCGCAAATCGGTCGGGCTGGCCGACGCCAAGACCCCCACCCCCCACATCCGGAAAGGCGAACCCCTACACCTGGAAGACACCACAGTCCACCTGGGAGTCACACAGGCCACGCGGCACCACCACATCACACTCCCAAGCAAGCTAGAAGAGCGCCTCGCCCGGCTACCCCAAATTGCCAGGGGGGACCTCCTGTCTACGCAGGGCCTGGCGTACTTCATGGAAGCAGTGCTCAACGCAGCCATCGGGTACCAAGCCCTGCACCTCCCGCGCCCCCAAGACGCACTACGCCACCCTCGACAGAAAGTGACGAAGGCATGGGCGCAACACGGAGGCTGGCTCACGTCCTTCCCGAAGGAGGCCATGATGGCCCACTGGCGCTACTACGGAGACAATACGGGCGCCCTGGTCGACATGGCCTATGCCAAACACGCAGCGCACCTCCTACACAGGGTAACACACAACCACCAACCAGAAGTTCGCGAGGCGGCAGCCATACGCATAAAAGAAGCGCAAATGGCCCGCAACACCTGCCCCTGGTGGATACTGGCGCAACACGGCGTCTCCACCCCCGTGGGCACTGGCATCTGGGCCCAGCTACAACTCCTCCTACCGCACCACACACACATGCCATCCTGACAAACCACCACTGCGATCAACAGGGGCCACTCGTAGCCACACACACCGACATCCACCGACACCCGGCAGGCGAGGTGGACACCCTGCGCCTCGTAGGGGCCACCATCACCATAGTGTATATCACCCCAACACAGATGAAGATCATGGCCCAATGCGACGCCCACCACGCGCCGTTCCTTTCCGACCCACAATGGCCAGCACGCCACGTCTTCCAAGCGTACCTCCGCGCATGTCCTACGAAGGCAGAGCGCGACATGCCGGGGCCCAAGGACATCGACACGGCGTACACAGCCTTCCAGCGCCAGCACCCCCGGCCCCGCCCGAGCGAGCACGAGACCCCCAACGACGGCGGCACGACGCAGGGGGAGCCCACCCCGTCAGCCGAAGGCTGGACACCACCCACCATCCTGCTACTAGCACCAAACGGCCACAAACATGCTACCCGCACTGTCCAGCGACACCATGCTCCCTGGTCCATCCCAAAACACAATGCACCGGAGACCGATGTACCACCAGTCAGACACAGTGACCAGGGCATACCACGCACGTGCTGGCACTGCGGCCCGGCAGCCCTCGACACTCTGTGGCCCCTGCTACACCTCATCTCCACCCACTACCGCACCCCCACCGCCGCTGCCACCGCCGACCAGCAGGCATGGCTCTCCCCCTGGTTTCACACGGTACCCCCAGAACAACCGGCGCACGTAGCCTGGACCCGAACACCCACGGCGACATGGACTTTCACCACCGAGCGGGCAGACCCGGACAGCGTAGCCATGGAGTACGACCGCTGCGACCCACACCGCGCAGGACCTCAGGAGGCACCCATGCGCCCCCTACAGCACAGATGCCCCACTCTTCGCGGTGACAAAGACGACAAGGAGCGGCGACAGACCATCACGTGCCAGAAATTCCACTCCAACACGGGATACCTCTTCCACCTGATGTACGCGTATATCACCCAGGGACGCCCAGACAGGGGCCTCTTCCGCCTCACCCCACGAGCCCAGGCCATCATTACCCAGGGAATAGGCGTCTATGCAGCGCCACTACTGCAACCCACGCAAATCACCGCCAGAACCGCCCAGGGGAACCCCATCTACGTCTATCAGCCAACAGCAATCGCCCGCCTACCCATACCCAGCGACACCGACATCATCTACTTCACTGCCGCATCCGGCACCCAGCAACGCACCCCCACGGTCGGTTGCGCCTCCGTGCGCGTCACCCCGCACGCGGACGGCCTCCACGTGGAACACCACACCGGGGCCACCATCTTTGGGGCGTCCTCCCACGGCGAACTGCGCACCATGGCAGACGCCGTCACCGCCACACCGCCACCCACGACGATCCGGCCTCGCAACATCTGGGTAGTCGTGGACGCCACGATCGACATCCACCTCACCAGGCGCCTTGCGGACCTGCCCCTCCACAAAGCACTCGAATCCGGCCTCACCACACAAGCGTTGGGACTATGGATGGCCTTCAAGGGCATGCACCCCCAGGACGCCCTACACATCATCAAGCAGGAGTCACACCCTAACGCATACGGCAATGGACGCGCAGACACGCAGGCCAAACACCAGAACACCAACCACACCCCAGGGCTCGAACGCGTGCGACTGGACATCCCACACCACAGCCACCTGCAACACCTGCCCCCGATACCCCCGGCCACACAGCCCCCCCAATGGATGCCCGAGGACACGCCGTACACGGATTGCGACAAGCAGTACCACTACCCCGGACCCATCCAGCAACTGGCCACCACACTGGGCCACCCTGCGAACACCGAACTCCTGCGACGCCTCGAAGACTCCGTCCACACCCCCCTCTACTACTCCGCCCTGCGCCCGGATAGCCTCCCAGCACACCTACAAAAGCCCCGACTCCAACTCGCCCTCGAACAACTTCCCCTCCTCACCCGATACCACCGATGGTATACGCGCCGCTCGATCCACGTCCCCGCAGGACACACCAAATGCATCTGCAGCCACGCGGAAGAAGAAACATGGGACCACTTCAATCGTGCCCCCTGTGCAGAGGACTGGACACCCTCACAGACTGGAACCCAGCCCACACCATCGCACAGCACGCCGGATGGCTGGCGCAGTCCCCGGCGACCCAGCAACTCACCGCCGTCCTCAAGCAGACGGAGGTGCTCGAGGCAGTCCGCAGGGGACTCGTCCCCACTGCCGTCTACACCTTGCTACACACCCACGCGGAGGACCCCCAGGCCACGGCGGCGCACATGCAGCGGACGGCCGTTGCCAAGACGGCGGAGCAGCTCACATACCGCACCCACAAATACCTGCAGCATGCGGCAATTCTGCCCCCAACAGACCAAGCCCAGCTCCTCAAACTCCTGTTCTACCAACCATGAGAACCTACCCCGTGACATACCAACACGGAACCCCCACCACGTCTACACACCATCCACCGAGCACAGCACTGGCACAGCACACACGGACACCACAGGCACCGCACACACTCCCACCAGCATGCGCGCGCCACCAGCCCCCATCCCCCCACGCCGCCGTTCGTCCACAGGTACCACCAACCACCAGCCACCGCATGTCCCCTCTGCGTTAGCCGGCGGCTACCACAGACAGCCTTGCCCTGCAACCCAGACAACTGGGTCTGCCTGGGAGCCGCGCACCGCCTCACCCGCTGCCCCGACTGCGGGGACCTCAACCCCCGCCACCACGAGTGGCCCGCGGCCCCAGCCGCACCCCACCCCGCCAGCCACCCCAGCTCCTTCGGGTTCCTCACCGACACTCTCCCGGACCACCTGGGAGGGTACTACGTCGCGGACGCGGCGGACCACGCATGGACCATAGCCGTGGCCACGGGCAGCACACCCCTGCACCCCCACAGCCCACCCCTACGCCACAGCGGAGGCAGCTTGAACGTGGCGGCCCGCCACATCCTCCTCGCCCTATACCTCCACCACGGAGACCTACACCTCCCAGACCCACAACTCCCGGCCCCCCAAGCAGCAGCCCTGACGCCGGAAGCGTGGGCCGACACGGCACCAGAGGAGATAGCAGCCTACCTCCGAATCACTTGCTCCCGGTTCAAAAACGCCCTCGGCCGACGGAAGGGAACACCTTACCCCCTCAGCGCACTCCTCTACCCGGCACACCACCCCCACCCCGCACAACAGACGCCCCCGGAGGGCTAGGCGTCTTTTCGGGACGCCCACCTGGCCGCCCCCGACGAGGCCACAGCCACGCGGATGGGCCTCACGGACCAGGAAACCTACGTCAGAGGCCTCAAGACGAGCCTCCAAGAGGCACACCGCTGGCACGCCCGCTCCCCGTCGCCCCCACGGGGACAGGAGGGTTCACCCGCCCCCGACACCCACCAGGCTAAGAAGACCAAGACAGGTCAGGGGGCCCGCCAACGCGCCCGCCAGCAGGGCGCGACGTCCCGACCAAGGCCCGGGTCCAGCCACACCGCACCGCCCCACGCCCAGACCCCCGGGGCACACCAACAACACCGCCACCGCCAGCGCCCACCACCACCACCGTACCGCAGCACCCAAACCCTGCAGCCCAGTCAGCCACCACCGCCCACACACGTCCACACCATGCCAGGACCACCGTACACGCAGAGCCAGGGGACATGGCACCACCAACACCACCACCACGCCCCCGTCCCTCCCAACCTCTACCCCCTAATGCCCCCATGCTACAGCGACCCCCACCAGCTACATCCCCACCACGCCCCAGCACAACCAGGCCCCGCGAACCACCCACCCCACATAGCGCACATCACCGCACCACACCAACACGTATTCCACCACCACCAGCCCCTGCCACCACACCCGCCAACGCCGGAGTACCACACACAACCGGCACACCCTCCACACCACCACCACGCGGTCCAGCACCACCCGCCGCCCCCGCTACACGGGCCCACAACATACGAGCCACGGTACACCCCCATGGACCCGCGAGGAGCCGCGCACGCACACCAGCAACACCAGGGCCTAGTAGGAGCGCCCCATCACCACCAACAGCCCCCCCACCCACACCCCATACCAGCGAGCACCATCCAACAGCAGCCACCCATCGCATACGGACCACGGCCCCACCCGGGGGCTCATGCGGCCGCCTCCCACCCGCACCCCGGCACCACAACCAGTCAAGAACCGCAAGGGCCACACGGCGCACACACGCAACACCCACACGACCCACAGGGACGCCCGGACCCCCAGCCAGCACAACACCCACCTCCGCCCCCCCCCACCCACACCCCATACCAGCGAGCACCTTCCACCAGCAGCCACCCATTACATACGGACCACAGCCCCACCCGGACGCCCATGCGGCCGCCTCCCACCCACACCCCGACACCACAACCAGTCAAGAACTGCAAGGGCCGCACGGCGCACACACGCAACACCCGGACGACCAACAGGGACGCCCAGACCCCCAGCCACCCCCACACCACCCCCCCCCCGCCCCCCCCCCGAGACCAGGCCACGGACACAACACGCGGCAGCCAGCACCAGCCAATTGACGTGGATACCCCCGCCGACACACGCCACCGCGAATCCCACCTCCCGCAACCGCCACAAGTGACCCCTAGTGACCCCTTTTGCACACCTTTGAGCGTAGCGGTTGAACAGCGGTTGAACCCAGTTGAAGAGCATGTTGCTGTTCAACCCCCCAGTTGAACTCGGTTGAACGCGGTTGAACAGTTCAACTGGCCTATCGCGCCAATCGGTGGCGCGTGCTCGCGCGATCACGCGTTCAACGATGGTTAATTGGTAAATGTAGCCTGTCCGACAATTTTGGTTTTGAGCTGTTCCCTAACACCCAGTTAAAACCTGGAACCTACTACCAATGGGCAGGTGGCAGTGTGGTGACCACATACATGAAAACTGGAGCCGGCACGTGGTGGCCAACACGTGGCGGTAAAGGGAATGCACATGGTGTGTAGTAGTTGCCACCTGCTCGCTTTTTACTATATACATGATGCATTGAATTGAAGAATATTTAATTTCACCTTTGTGCAATATGGTAGTGTCACCAAAAATAACGTAACAATAAGAACAAATTAGAGCACCAAGAGATTCCCCATTGTGGTTTCTTACTTGTATGCAAGGATCCCTCTCATTTTACAATCAAAAATGCCAACGTCAAACTTGAAGCAATGTATTGCAGATCACTACACTGGATTACAATCGGATGAGTTGATGAGTGATTTGGTCAACTTGTTCACCGCATCCAAGGGTGGTCGTACACTATGGGAACGCCTCAAGACTAGAATGGGTAGTGGGCGGCGTAGTCGACGCAATGACCGAAAGGTCATTGAAAGGGTGTTTACACCCAAGGATGCCGTCCGGTTGATTCTTGACTTGGAAATCCCGAAAAATAGGTGCTCTACATGTCCTACATGCATACCATGGTGCGTTGCATGTATGCAAGGAGTGTTCAACCGTATGCGAGATGCGTTCAAGTGTGCGGTTGAACACATATGAAACAAATGCGACCCATGTTTGTGCAACATAGAGTGCCTATCTAGGTTTCATCGAACTATCATGTATATGTCTTCTTCCACATGCAATTGTGGCCCCGGTTACATGCTACCGTCAAGTGTTTTCTCATGAAAACAACAAATTGAACATTTGTTAAAGTCATGTTCAACTGCCCGGTTGAACAAGTTGAACGATTTCAACCAACGCTCACGTTGTGCACCAACGTTCACGTTGTGCGCGTCACTTTGTTCGAATTAACATGCCTCAAATTTAGGTACAAGAATCTAATATCTTGGGCCAACCGGCGAACAAAAGCTGCCCAAGAAAAGTTGGATGTTCATTGGGTGCACCCATTTCCATCTTTCAAGCGTATGCACCGTGAATGGCAACGATTGGGTAAGGCGCAAAAATTGGAAACCACTATTCACAATGGCAAAGTTGGTGTACGATGGGACTTACCGCATTTCTTTAATTATGTCGCAACACAAAAGGAGCTCATGGAGTCCATGGACTTTCCAATGATCGATGGCGAGCAATTATTTGTCATCATAATTAGAGGCGACGGGTTCCCATGTGGCTCACGCCCATGGGTGCAAATTGCGATTGGCTTTGCCAATCACATGGAAAAGGACCGCACTCTTCAATATAATTGGACATTGGATGTCGCATTGACATCTGAACATGACGACGAAGCAATGCGTGTCTTATTTTGTGCCACGGTGCAACACATCCAAACTATCATTGATAGTGGATACATCCAAATGAATAATGTTTATTATCGTGCACGAATCATGTTGGGTGGAGACTCTCCATGGTTGCGTCTACTTTTAGGATTGTCGCCTTACTATGCCATTGGAAGCATCTACTCTTTTTCCACATGGTGTAGTAGGCGTGAACGATGGATGAACACTAAGGTGCGGCGCACAACGCACCTTGATGGAAAATTCCGCGCTTTGTACGATAAAGGTTTGGATTGCACTACGGCCAAAGGGTGCACTTCAAAACTAATGCTCCGCGTGGATGACCGCACACGGTTCATTGTGATGTGCATTTTGCACTTGGTGATCTGACTTGGCGACTACCTTACACACTTCATTCGCGCGTTTTGCAAACGTTTGCCGCCTCTTGTCCGTGCACGCGTGCAAACCGTGTTGAATGAATCTAAGACTAATATTAGTCTCAAAGGTAAGGCAAGCCCGGACGGTGAGGAGACATGGCGTCTCCTCGCTAACTGGACAATAATAGGTAAGACAATGAAGTTGCCTCCAAAGTATATATCTGTTGTACAAGAAATGGCAAACCTTTTGACGGCCATGCAATCATGGCGCTACGAGGCCGCGGCCCTTTCAAAGTGCAAACGTGTGGCACGTCGATTTCAGAAATTAATTTGTCCGCATAAGCGGTCACCTTACCTTTTGTGGCTTAGAAGAGAGGCTACGGAGGTTCTGAAAAATATTTACCCATGGGGGGCGGGAACGTTTAGTGGGGATATAGTAGAATCACTAAACTATATATTAAAAGACCACTTCTTATGCTCAAGTGGGCGTGGCGGTGGCCCCGGTGGGCGTGTAGCTCGTGATAAGCGCATGCTAAAACAAGCGCACGAAAGGATCTTTCTTGCAAAAGAGCTACCACGGTGGGAACGTACGAGTGCGGGTGGTGAATGATCAAACTCTAGGTGTGGGCTATGTGGTTTGTCGTTGGTGCTTCATACTTTATGCTCCGTGTTCCGTGTGCAACCGTGTTCAGCGGCACTTCAAGTTGTTCAACCGGTCGGTTGAGGTGTGCAAGCATGTTCAACCGCGCGAGTGTCTATTTTTCTTTGTTTCTAGGGGGGCGTCATGGAAGGACAACAAGCGTCGGCGCAACAAGCGATTGGGCTCGCACTCATGCAGTTCTTACAAGCCGCACAAGGGGTACAAGGACCGCAAGCACCACAAGGTGCCCAAGTGCCGCAATTGCGACCACCGCAATTGGCCGCGCCGCAATTGCCACACCCAAATGTAATTGCGCTGACCCAAAGTGGGCCTACGGGATCAACGGGGCCGATAGGTGGGGGTACAACAGGAGGAGCATCCTTGCCTTTGCCACAAGTGGTCCCAGCGTTGGATGCTTTGTTCCCAGCGAAGGAGGAGTTGACCCAATTTGGGGTGTGCCACGACTCATCGTCGTTGGCGGATGACTCCCCTCAATGGAGATGGCTCCGGGACATCACACCCCGGTTCATGTACCGGAGGAGTGTCGGGGTGTGGATGAAAAAAAACGCCCAGTATGACCTCCATGGCCACCGGAGCCACCTGTGGACAACGAAAGCACTCACAGCCCAGAATTGGGCCGAGTGGAAACTTTTGAGGATTGGTTTGAGCACGCGCCCCGGAATTGCCATGACGTTGTCGGAGACCGCCCTCCATGCCCTCTTTAGGGTATGGGAATCCTACGGGCTGGGGACTGCAGTGGCACCCGAATGGACCGGCCCTGGGTGTGCTGGCCGAAGTTGTGGCCATGGCAAGGGCCATGGGCCGCAATTCCTTTTTAAAAACGTGGAGTCCGTGCCGCACAATTGGTATGCCGCCTCCGACGCCACCAACTACAACGCGTCACCGCCATCCATGGTCGAGGTCGGGGGAACCATATCAAGTGGCGGGCGCAGCAAGAAGTCCAATATGGAGGAGGCACCTGCAGAGGTTGCACCACCAACCACACTACCCAATGCGGCCACAAGCACTTCGTCAATGATGCGAGGCGTGGAGCAGGTGTGTGCAACAAGTGTTCAACCGGTGTTCAACCGTGTTCAACCGGGCAGTTGAAGCAAAGCGAACGGAGAGAGTATGGATACAGTCCGTGTGTGACACGTTCGGAGTGGATGTTTTGGGCAATTGGTGGCTAGGACATTGAGACCTGCATGTCTGGGATGCATACATGGTTCAATAACTGAATACCCTGTGTTAGTGCGCTGAGGGTGCCGTGCATATGAGGTGGTGGCCACATGTGTTCAACCGGTGTTCAACCGGTCGGTTTCGCACCTCAACCCCATTCAACCGCTCATCTCTCTTAGTTGTCGGCCCAAGACGTCCCACCCCACATGTTCGTCATTGACAAAGGCGGACCGGCGGTCATGCTCCATGGAGCATGGCCGCCATTACCCATCGATGAATGGTGGCATGGGCCAGGTGCACGGGTTTCTGATCGCGACGCCCTCGTGAAGAAATGGACCCGAGGACTCCATCGCGCACTCCAAGAGCTTGCACATGGCGGGTCCCCACATGCGATTGACACACATGCGATTGGCACACCCATGGAGTCCATCCCAAAGCATCGGAGTCAGTCGGGCAAGGCGAAGCAATTCCCCCAACCAATGTTTGGCGTGAAGGAGGAATTGAGGGATGACATGAACACCGACGATGGCACGTGGTGGGAGAATTCTAATGCATGGTTTGCGCCGGATCATGGAGACGTGGAGAGTGAAAATCCCGTGGTCGACGAGGCAGAGAGCTCAACATCACCCTTCCGAGAAGAGCCAAAAGTCCACGTCCCCATTCGTGGACTCTTGAAGCCTCCACCAAAGGCAATTCCACAAGCAAAGGGAGGAAGTGCAAGCCCAAAGGTTTTGCTCCTCCAAGCGCAAACTGCGCTCAAACAAAGGGTGCAAGACAAAACCGACAAGAAGAAGAAGAAGGACGGGCGGGGAGTGCATTCCAAAAATCGGCAACGGGTGGCAACGTCAGCGGACTCGTCGTCCGACTCAAAAGGGTCAAGTGCAAGCCAATTGTCGGACAATGATGAGGGGTGGACACCTCCCAAGAAAGAGGAGGCTCCCAAGGCAAACAAGAAGAAGAAGATCGAAGCAAAACCAAAGAAGGACAAAAAGGACAAGGACAAGAAGGAGAAGGCATCTCTGCGGCCCAAAGACGCCAACAACGCAAATGTGGGAGCAAATGAAGGACAACGGTCAACACCGAACGTGACGGAGGCAAGTGGCACAGCGAAGGCAAGTGGCGCGACGAAGGCAAGTAGCGCGATGGAGGCAAGTGGCGCGACGGGGGCAAGTGCCGCGACAGAGGCAAGTGGCGCGATAGAGGCAAGTGGCGCAATGGAGACAAGTGCAAGCACAAGTACCACGGTGCAAGCAAGCGCACCAGCGGAAGAGGTGATGTCCCCATGTTCCTGTGTATGCATATGCCTCTACATTTGGTTGCAATGCGCCTTCACAACGTCGAAGCATGCCGGTGCTATAGTGTGTGGCGGTACGTCGTGAAACACGGTTGAACACGGTTGAACACTTCAACCGGTCGGTTGAACACGGTTGAACGCGGTTGAACTCGGTTGAACTCTCTGCAACGCTTTTGCATAGGAGATGGTGAAAGTGCAACGATTGGAGGAAAAACGCCGCCTCGACGAGAAGCGCCAAGAGGCACGTGAGAAGTTCGGGTTGCCAGCGGGATCCGCAGTACGGTGGGTGCTGACCGAGGGTCCAGACAAGCGCCACCGCATCGCAGTGGGCGCCGTGGCAAAGCCAACGAAGGACGACCCCAAGCCACGGAAGGGGGAGGAGATGGTGAAACTCCCCTCCCAATGGCCCGGAGAGCAGAGTGAGGCCAACGTCACGTGACCAGTCATTGTGCGCCTCCGCCACACAGCGTTCACGAGCGAGGATGAGGCAAAGGCCATGTTGGCGAAGTGGGAGGAGAACATGGAGAAAGCGACCAAGGAAACCGAGAACAGAGATGCAAGACATGGAGGCCACGACAAGGAAACCGAGAGCGGAGATGCAAAACATGGAGGCCAAGACGCGGCAACCGAGAGCGGAGATACAAAAGATGGAGGTCAAGATGGGGCAAGCACGGAAGCAATCGCAAGCACGGAAGCAATCGCGGGAAGTACCACCAATGTGTCGGACAATGGCATCAAGGAGGACTCCGAGGATCCCATGAAGGAGAGCACTTCAAATGACGTGGACGATTCCAACAGGGAGGGCATGTCCGTGGAGGATTCGAACAAGGAGGGCACGTCCGTGGACGATGCCAACAAGGAGGGCATGTCCGATGCCCTCAACAACCCCAAGGTGGAGCACGATGCCAAGGAGAATGAACGACCTCATGTTGGAGATGATGCAAAGGAGGAAGGTGGACCTCAAGACGGCATGCACGAAGGTGGGAGCGAAAGGGCAATGGCGAGCACAAGGGAGAAGGAGTGTGCCGATGATGGGAAGGAGGAGGTCGGACGGGAGACGCACGCGCTATGGGCCGTGGACTCAAAGTGACTAGCCGACAAGGTCCATGAAGCCTTACAAGGCTTGAAGGGATGGCTCCACAAGAAGAAACATGGAGGAGAGTACCGCCGGATCCTATGGGGAGCAACAAGGAAGTTTCTGACGTTTACACACGTGGGCATGTCTAAGAGGACACATGATGATGCACATGTTGTGCGCCTTGTAAATAATTTCCTCACGGTTTGTTTACCGTCCCTCAGTTACACCGCAATTTCGGGCGTGTGGGGCAACGGATGTGCACCCATGGATGTACACAAACATCCAAGGGATGACTCCGCGTTGGGTGGGGTGGTGGCGGTGGGTGATTTCCGTGGTGGTGGTTTCTTTACTACGGCGTGGATGGGTGGTGGGGGGGAGGGGGGGGCGCAGCGTCAAGCATGGATGCAATGTGGGCGTCAAATTGTGCAAGGGGTTGTTGTGGATGCACGAAAGGGGGTGATTTTCAATGCGTGGCGTACGCATGGGCCGGAGCGATGGGAGGGTGAAAGGTATGCCATCGTGGCGTATACATCTATCGCGTGGCACCGCGTTCCCGCTCCGATGCGCACTGAAGTCCTGGACCTGGGGTTCCCATGGTGACAGGCACTGGGATTGTTCATCCAATTTGACGTGAATTGTTGGTGCCATTGTTGTGTGATTGCGATTACGTGCGGCATTTCTCCTAACGCGCTCCAGTGTGTGTTCAACCGTGTTCAACCGTGTTCAACCGTGTTCAACCGCGCCGTTGAACACGCAGTTGAACATGGCCGAACGCGTATGGGCGGCAATATGAAAGTAGCAGAAAATCCATGGTTTTGTGGTTATAATTGATTTGGATAAGGCAGGTGCACACTGCAAAAACCTCTGAACACCATCCACGATAGAATGGAAGCCAAAGTACCACAATGAAGGTCAAAGCTTAGGGGAATGTGTCAAGTGGGGTGTTCAACCGCATGGTTGAACACCAAGGCGGCGTTGACGCTACTCTTGGACATGATAGAAAGGGAGTGGCAATGTGAGGGGTATGGCATGGAATAGTGCATTGGGCATTAGTATGTTGTTAAAAGCATGGTACATCCTCATGGATGGTTTGGAATGGCATGGTGATACGTCAAAAGTTTAATTTTTGGTAAAATTGCACTACGCGCGGTGGGGGTGTTCAACCGCTGTTCGGGGCTGGTTCAAGGGCCCAGGTGAAGTCAGTTGAACACCGGTTGAACATAGGACATGGCACCATGATGTGCAAAAGGGGTCACTATGGAAGAGACCCCATCACCGGACCCCACGCGCGACAACGACGACCACCCCCCCCAACCCACACCACCCCCCCCATCACACCCCGCACCACCAGTCGCCGCACCGGCCGAACCCTACGCCCTACACAACCCCGCAGCGGTGCGGCAGCACCTCCGGGGACTCGGGGAACAGGACGTCGTGCTGTACCTCCGCACCTCCGGCACCAGAGCCCCCATCCGGGCGGCCACCCTGGTCCAGGCGGCCACCCTGGGGGAAGGCTTCAGAGACTTCCTCTTCGACGCCTTCCTCCACGTCGCCCGACACGAGCGCCCCCCACGCGCCACCCCAGACGGCGAGAGCCCGCCCCCCACGGGGAGCCGGATCTGGGTGCCCCCCATCGACTCGGGGCGACACCTGGTCGGACACCCCGTGCCGGAGCGGGACAGCACCCAGGGCCGCGCGCGCTACCGCGAGCCCAACATGACCCACCCCCCACCAGACGCCACCCCCGACAGCACCAAAGAGTGGGAGCGGGAAACATGGGTAGCCCGGATGGCCTCCCTGAGCAACTTCCGGCACCACGTCCCGGGGGATATCTCCACCCCCGACGAGCAGCAGCCAGCCCCCTCCACGTACATGACCCTCATGTACAATCTGCACTACACCCTCTCCACCACCACCTACGACGCACCCACAGACCACTGGGTGGTACACGGCACCGACTCCCTCCTCCCCGCCGACTACACCCCCCCCACACACAACCCAGGCCCCGACACGTACGCCAGGGGGGACGACTCGGACGACCCCCACATCTGGGGCACGTGGGAACCCGAATCCCTGGACACGCTGCTCTCCATCCGCAGCGGCTACCAGGGCCTCCGTAGGGCGATGTATTGCCTCGCCAAGTGGACCCAACGGACCTGGGGGATCCCCACGGACCGATGGGTGTGGGTCGTCACGCTGCGCCCCCAGCGGAGGGAAGCCCCCCCAAACCGCAGGGGACCCACCCCCCCACGCCCCACCACCCTACAACTATGCCCGTACATGGTGGCAGCCCGCCTCATGACGCTGCTATGGCCGGGCCCCCGAACCCCCACCCAAAACTACCCCCACCGCACAGAGGAGGACATGCCCGGCATCCAGCGATGCTTCTTCCGGACCCTCGACTACCTCCAGCAAACACACCCCCACGTCCTGGAGCAGATATGGCCACCCCCCTGGTAACCCACGTGCCCGCGCGGCCGGGACAACGCCGCCACGCCAGCACCAGCACGCACGGATCACCAGGGAAAACGCGCGCACACGCCCGATGCCCGAACCTGCACCCTCGTTCTTGCTACTTACAGGACCCAGCATCATACGCCCGCCCCCGAGGCCCGGGACCCTCCACCGTCTCCCACAGCCCTCTCCTCCGCCGCCGACTCCACAACCTCCACCACCACGACCACCTCATCCACCACCACCACCACGTCCTCATCCAGCACTCCACCCCCCAGGCCGCGGGGAACACCTCCCAAACGGGCCTCGAAACCCGCCCCCACCGCGAGCAGCCCCGCCGCCGCCAAGGCCCACGCCCCGACGAAGCCCGCGCCCACGACCCAGCCGAAGCCCAAGACCGCCGCCAAACGGCAACCTGCAGCCAAGCCCAAACCAAAGCCCAAACCCGGCGCCACGACGGCAGCGCAAGCCCGGCCCCCCGAGGATGTCCTCTACGACATCCGGCCCCAGATGTCCCAGGCCTGAAGGCAGCAGCGCCCAGCGCGGCGCCCCCCCACTGTCACCGACGCCACCGCCACCACCTTCATGGCGGAGCGAACCGCGGCCGAAGCGCGACGCGCCTCGTCCCGCCACCTCTCAAAGCCCGCACCCCAGGCCCACGGACCGCTCCCGACCAGACCAGAACAACGCCAGGGTCCACCAGCAGCGTCCCCTCCCCCCTACCGGCCCCCGATGACAGCCCACATGCAACGCATGCCCCACTACCGCCGCCGCCGCGAATCCCCGCCCAACCCCGAGGCGGAAACCGTACGCGCACACCCGCGGGTCCACATCCGCGTACACCCCCACCCCCCACGCACCCCCACGGAACAGGACTACGAGGAATCCCCCAGGCCCGCCACCGCCGCCGGTCCCCACGACCCCGTCACACCCACCCACGCCCACTCCTCCGCCCAAGACCGCGGGCCCGCCCAGGAACAGTGGTGGCAGCGCTGGACCCACACGCAGCTCTGGGAGCTGCGGAGGTGGGCCCGGGGAGAGCCCTCCCTCGAGGGCCTGGTCCATCGGCCCCGCAAGGGGTCGTTGAAGAACTGCCGCCTCCGGCCGGCGGGGGGGTGGATGCCGCAGGCCGCATGGGAAGCGATGCTGGCCGATGCGCTCCACCCCCTGGGAGTCCACCCCCGCCCTCTCCTCGCGCCCCAGGACCACCCGTATGTCCTCAGGCGCCTGCGGGAGACCCTCCAGGAAACGCGGCGAGACGGCATCCGCCTGTGGGACATCACCAAAAGCCCAGCCCCGCACGGACACACCCCCTCACCACCCCACAAGCGTCGGCGCACCGACACCGGCGACACCCACAGCACCCCAGGGGCCCTGCGCGCCACACAACACGACGCGCCTGACCCCCCGGCCAGCGGCGCCGCCATCTAACCCCGTTACCAAGCACACCACCACCACGGGGCGCCACGGCAGGCCCCGCCCAGAAGTCACCAAACGAACCGGACGCCGAAGGAAGCCAACGCACACGACAACGACCACCACTACGCCTAAAGGCGCCGAACCCAGGCCCGATACCGTGGGCTCCTCTCCACCCTCAGCACGACACACACGTCACTGACGTCACTCCTCCGCCGTGCCCCCACCCACGCCACCGCCCCGCCCCCCCCCCCTCCCGTCGGACGTCCCCACGCCGCCCAGCACCCAGCCCCACACACTGCACCACAGCATCGCCCTAGTCCGGCTCCTCCACCATCGCGCCACTTGGCACCTCACAGTAGACCGCCGTCCTGTGGTTCCGCTCCCCCCAGCACCGCTCCCGGGGCCGCACCCGGCCCACGTCGTGTTCGCCCCCACGTCGCGGGCCGCGATCATCCTCCCGCTCCTCGCCGCCACCCCTCCCGGGCATCGCATACTGCTTGCCGCCAACCCCTCGGTCCTCAGTGAGGTCCTCATCGGGCACGCCGACGCCCTGCACGTGCGCCCGCTGCTGCCCAACCTGCACGCTGCGTACGCCCCCGGCACACCCGTCGACCCCTCCGTGTGGGCCGGCCCGCACGCACCACCCCGCACTCGCCTCGGGCGCACGACCCCGTGGACGCCGCTACCCACACGCCCGGCCCCGCGCAACCGCCTAACCGAGCCAGAACCCAAGCACAAATCAAACCCGAGCCACACCCCAAAACCGCTAACCCTTGACTCCTAACCAAGCCCGCCGAGGGAACACCGAAGCCACAGCCCACACAGCCGCCTAACCAGCCAGCTCCAGAAGCAAAGAGACACCTCACCAAACCCAGCCTGACCCAAGCCTAATCGAGCCGAAGCCCCAGCACAAATCAAACCCGAGCCACACCCCGAAACCGTCAACCCTTGACTCCTAACCAGGCCCGTTGAGGGAAATACGTAGACACAGCCCACAGCCACAGCCCACACAGCCGCCTAACCAGCCAGCACCAGAAGCAAAGAGACACCTAACCAAACCCACCCTGACCCATACCTGTGTACATCAGGACGCGCGAGCCGCACCCCTGGGGCGCGACCGCCGCCACAGCACCGACGACACACGCCAGAGGACACAACGCTATTGCACCGCCGCACCAGCTGCCCGTGCCTGTGCCTGCAGTGTACGTGCGCCCCTGTTTTTCGCTTTTTTGTTTTTTCTTTTTTTTTCCCCAAAAAATAAAAAAACAAGTAAAAAAAAAAAAATAAAAACAAAAAAAAAACGAAAATTAGGGGGGAGGAAGAGGGACACAACCACCCATGGCACACGCGCACCGCACACAGCACGCACACCGGTGAACAGGAGCCCAGTGGCCCAGGACACCGCACATGCAACACAACACACCGAGCGAGCACACCGGTGAACAGGAGCCAGCTGGCCCAGGACACCACAGACACACCACAGCAAACCGCGCGGGCACACCGGTGAACAGGAGCCCAGCGGCCCAGGACACTGCACACACGTAGGGCGGCCGAGGGACAGGAGAGAATTAATACCCCATGGGTCGGACGCACTGGGGCGACCCAGCCGACCCACCGGGCCAGTGGCAGGAGCGGTACTCCAAGGCCACTGGTCCGAGCCCGCCAGGCTGCATCGGGGACCATGGCAAACGTCACCCGGAGCCATGGAAGCAACCGGTGACAGGCGAGCCGGTACACAGTCCAGGAGGGGGTAACCTGCCAAGCAGAGTGGCCCCGCAACTCAAGCCACAAGGGTGAGGCGGTCGTACCGTAGACAAGCGGGAGTAATACCCCTTGTGGTGAGAGATACTCCACACAGCTGGGCAGCCCCCTAGAGCTGCCGCCCAAAGGAGGGGGCATGTGGCCCTACCCATGGACACATGTGGGGACACCCTCCCACCTGGGACACATGGACCGGGTGGCCGCGACAATGCCTTCCCAAGCACATGCGGGAGCGGCTCAAGAGGCACCTGACATAGGGCAGTGGGAGGGACAGGACGTCCCCTTGGTAAGAGCTTCTTCCTGCAATGTCAAAGGAGGCATCCCGAGCTCCCGAAGATACCTACCTACCTACCTGTAGAAAACGCCCATGCCATCTTGCTCAGGACCGGCCAGGCACCTGGCCCGCTTCCTCAGTGCATCTCCAGCATTGGTCCCCGTGTCTGAAGCCCCCGGGGATGTTGTCCCGCCGGAACATATCCGCTTGCACTTGGTACCACAGCCCGCACGTACTCTGGACCTTCCCTGGTGGCCCCTTACGCCCCATGGGAGCACAAAACAGAATGCCTCGCCTTGCCTCTTCCCTCTCCCCCCTGCCCAGCGCCTCCTCTTGCACCGTTCTTCCCTGTCCCCTGCGCCATTTTGCCTTCACCGTGATTCCCCACTGCGCCATGCACTCGTTCCTCATTCCTCCTGTCTGCTTCTCCCACCTTGCGCGAGTTTCATCCCCTCTCGCCCGCAGCATCATCCATTTGTACACTCCCCATTCAGCGATGCCCCCCTCTCTATAAAGCTCTGCGCGGTGCAGCCCTGCTCTCTGGTAATCCTTCATATTTTTCGGCCAACGTGCATCACCTCCCTACTGAACCTCTCCTTCATCATCAGCCGCACTGTTCGGTATGTCGCCCCCCCAAAAGTGGGTGTCTAACACCAGGATCGGGCCTCTTCTGCCGCGTCCCCTGTTTGGCGGCAGCATGTGCTCCTCCCTGGGCAGTACCGCCTGCCAGACGCGCCAAATGCGCTCCCTCCTCCCTGCGGTCAAAAGCCATTTCCTGTACCACACAAAGTTTGGCCACATGTTCTCCTCCCTCTGTACTTCCGCAAACGCATTGTAGCACACCCGGCGCACCACCTCCTCCTGGATGTGGCACATCCTGTTTAGCGCCCGCGCCATATGTGCCCTATACGCCCCCCCCCCTCGTAGGCATCCCCAACCCAGAATACGTTGTTTGCGACCGCAACACGCACCTTGCCACCTTTGTTGGTATCCCCTCATACCCCCTGATAAGCCTCCGCACCTCCCCCCCCACCTCCTTCGGATGTCCCCTCTGTGACAGGAGGCGTATCCCCTGGTACGTTATCGCCGATTTGAGCAGCGCGCGGAGGTAGTCGTCTGTACGGACGGTTGGTGGTGCCGAAGGACTACCAACATCGCCCTGAACCCGAAGCAGCTTGGCTGCAGGCTGGTGGCCCCCGCCTCTATGGCCCCGATGTGCCTCCTCGACCCTCTCCAGCCACGCTACTACGTCCCGGACATCTAGCGCCATACCCCTGTCCTCGCCGCTCCTCAAGACGGCCGGTTCTTCCGTGCTCCAGACGGGGTCGTTATCCCCCCCATACCCCTGCATCAGGTCCTGTACAACCTTCTGGCCTTCTCGTCCCGGACCATTGGCACTGCAATGTCCAAGTATGCTTATGCCGGCAACGTGTGTGGCGTCCCCGCCCGGTGTGGATAGTCTTGTGCTATCCATCGCATCAGCCGGACCAGGGTAAGCATGTACAGGAATGGGCCCTCCAGCGCGCCTTGTGGCACCCTGCTACCTGGGATCACCCGCTCCATACAGCCCTTCCCCGTTGTGAGGCTGTACCTTCTGGTGCGCAGATACTCCCCGACAAAGTCGCCGTACAGAAGCCCCAATTGCGTCGAGAGGACCTCGATGAGCCTGTGCGGCGTGTGGGGGAACGGCCCCTTCACTTCCAGCGACGCCATGAATGCCTATAGGTCCTTATCATCCAGGTACAGCTTGCTTCCTGTGTGGACCTGCCCGGTACGGACCCCGACATGTTGTTCGAAACAACCCGCGCCGCATTCAGTCTCCGCTGTATCCTTCCCAAGGACGACCATCAACACCAGGTTGGTCTCTGTGACGGCACAGCATTAGGGCCTACAGTTTCCCGGCCATAGGTGATCCCCCCTCTTGTATAGAGGCCTCGCCTTGCCCCCCCACTCCAACGGGGGCTCGTCTGTGTGCAGCATCTCTCTGACCGTCCCTGCGAACTCATACATTTCAGGTGCACTGATGTGCTGCTATTCCTCCGCCATCAGCTGATCCCCCTCTGGGCTCTTTTTTGTCCAAAGGTCCCGCACTGCCTCAGAATTTTCCCCCAGCATCACCCTGCGGCGGTGTATTGCCTTCCTCTGCTCCTCTGTCAACACCCGCAGCAGCGCCCCAACCATCCTCTAAATGGTCTCCCTCAGTCCTTCCAGCCCTTGGTTGTGTTGCCCCCGCAAGCTCTCCGCCATCGTTGCCAGTACCTCTCGCTTGTTGTCCCTTACACTGCCATCCTGTAGTCTCACTGCCTTGACCTCCTATGGTTGTCCAGCCTCTGCCAGCTCCCAGATGTACCACAGGGACTTGGACGGTACCGCCTCATCCATATACTGTTCATGCCCTGCCACCCCGATCTGGTAGATTCTCCCATGCTCTTCCTCCAATGCCCTTCGTGCCGCTTGCAAACCCTACGTTGCCTGTGCAACTTCCGCCTCCCAGTCCGTACCCTCTGCCTTCAGCCGCATGTCAACTTCTTCCTGCTGTCTCTTCTTTCGCTTGGCCACCAGTTGTTGCAGTTTGGGCTGGGTTTGTGCCTCTATCACCGGCCTGCTAAACCCACACACCTTTGCCGCCTTCCTCATCACCCCATGCCTGCCGCTTCCCCGTCTCATTTTTGCGTGAACCTGCTGCACCAATTGCCGGCACTTGCTGTCGTCTTCCCCCTGGGGCACTTCACTGCCGGAGGCAGGTTAACCCCCCCCTCGTCTTACTCCTGTTCCTCGTCCTCAACGTCTCCTGGCTCCCCGGCCTTCATTTCCACGGTCACCATTATGGGGTAGTGCCCTTCATTGTCCCGCATTTTCTGAGGCCCCACAACATGCCGCGCCATCACCCGCCGGACCCACCAACGGTCTGCAAACACCGCGTCTCTCCTCGACGCCGCGCTTCCCTCTGGTGCGTGGTAGTGTGACGGGCCTGATGCTCGGTTGTAGGACACGTCTTGCATTCTCATTTCGTTTACGAACAGCCTCACTTCTCGGTCCACCTCTGTCTTCGTGCCCTCTCTTTGGGGATTTCAAGTCCGCCACTACACTGACCCGTCCCCTCTCCAGAGCCCGGACACACTTCATCCTCAGCTGCGCCATAAACTCCTTTACTCTCTTCCCATGCGGAGGAGGGCAGGTGATGCTGACCACCTAACCATGCGTTGTCGACAAACAATACACAGCCCTCCTCTTCTTCGCTCGCACCTTCTTGTCTTGCACAACGCTGAGGCCCCTGCGCACCAACAAGGGCACTCTTTGCGGCCACTCCCGCTGCTACTCTCGCACTTCCCCGTTGTACATCTGCGTGCACACAACATTGTCCTTCCCCTGCAACCGTATCTCCTAATATACTGCCACATTGGGATCGTCCTCATGTAGCCTCATTTGCAGCCAGGCAGCCTTATCAGGGCCGCCCAATCGTTATGCGTGTACAACTTCATGCCTTGCCACCTTCCCTCGCCATCTCTGCGTACTCGTTCTTGCTCTTCGGACTGCTGTCCTCTCCCACCCCTCTTTTCGCTACAATCATGCCCCTTGTGCAACTGCGTTGCTGCCGCTGCGCGCCCACTCGTTGTTAATTGTCACTTCTTCAGCCTATTCTGGTTTTCTTGGGAATACACAGTTCGGATTGCAACTGTCCGCTGAATAGGAAGGCCAGCCCACCATACAGATTTGTGACCCACACCCCAAGGTCATGGGTCAGCAGGTCGGCGGGTCTGCAGGCAAACCAGCGTGTCGCTGAGTACTGAAGGTTAGTGCAAGGTGCATTGATGAAAAATGAGGTGGTATCCCCGGGTGTAATTGCCCCGTTGCCAACCTCGGGGGTGATCAACAACCATGGGGGTGCCCAGGGGGCTGGCAGCTACCATTAACAGACTCCAGTCATGCATACAGGCCGCGGGGATGCGCAAAAGCAGGGATGTCCACATCCAGGGCGTTAATGTAGGTGTTGGTGTGCCAGGGATGGGCCGACTCGGCGCTAGTCGGTTCAAAAAAAAAAGGCAAACAAAAATAGAAAAAGGCAAAAGCGAAACAGGAGGCAGGGGCACACACAGGACAGGGGAGAACAAGCCGGAACAGATATGAGCTGCAGTGAACCCTGTTCTGGCGCCTGAGGTATGTAGAGGGCCCTGATGGCGATCTCCCACTTACTTTAGGGCAGAGAGCTGGCGCAGCATTCACTTCAGACCTGAGAAAGATGGGCATGGTCCGCAGGAGCAGTCGAGGGCAACGCCTTTATACGGGGCTGGACGAGTGGAGCCAGTCGCGCACATGAAACAGATTGGGTTTGGAAGAAGAGGTGGGGACGTCATCAGCTAGGGCAAGCGTAATGGCGTCGACTGCGTGTTTATGGTAGTGAGTAAGGAACCTCTTCGCAGCTCTCCACCCACCCAAGGACGACAGCAGGTGCTGACAGAGGGAACAAGATACAGCGAGTTGCCAAGCGCTGCGCACGTTGCGTCGGAGCGCAGTGCTGCGCCATCTCGCCACTAGAGCAGGCTGTGGGCACGAGGATAGGGCTGGGAGGGGCAGCAGTGCCGGCGACACCGTGTATACTGAGGTTATGTCGCAGGTGACAGTGAGGGCATGGGTGTGCATGGCACGCATCCTTCTAGAAACTGGCGTAGTGGGAGTAGTTTTTCTGTGACTGAAAGCGGAAGAGCCATTTGTGCCATGGGGGTCCGCGGAACTTCAGGGGGTACCAGGTGGAGGGGTGAAAGTGGTCGTTGGAGTGCTGTGCAACCAAGCTGTAGGTCCAGACTTTGTGGCGGCGCAGCACGAGCTCCCCTCGGTAAATGACATCCCACGGCGTCTGTTCTGTGTCGAGAGGGGGGAGCTCAGGCAGTGTGGAGCCATACTTGGCCGACTCGTCTGATGTTTCGTGATGCAGTTGGCCTGTGTGCCCTTCCATCCATTCCAGAGACTCGGTTTTTGAGAGGACGATACTTCGGTCTTGAAGGACGGCAGAAGCACCAGACACCGAGGAGACCCGATACAGCGGCCTTTGGTATAGGTATAGTCATGCAATGGGCCGGAGCTCGGCACCACATACACCGCCAGACCTGACACTGAGGCGATCTGAGTGGCGCGAGGTACGGCCTGTCTGGAGATGGTGAGCGGGAGCATGCTCGAAGTGGGGGGGGGGGGGGCAACAAGGAGAGGGCGCAGGTGAAAAGATCACGCGGAGAAATGTTCGAGGGGGAGGACATGGGAATCATCAAGCAGGGGGTTCCGCTCCAGGGAGTCGGGGACACAGATGGGATACAGAACCAGCAGGCAGCCAAGGCCAAGTCTCCTGGAGCGATGGGTCTACAGAGCTTTCCTGGCCAAGAGTGACGGCAAATCCGAGACGGGAAACAAAAAACGTTCGTGAAGCTGTGTACCAGTGAGAGGGTAGCATTCGCATTGTTACAGGAGGCGGGGCAGGACCATCGTATTGACAAGGGGCAACCTATCTGAGGTTTTATTGGGCTATCTAGGGTTTCTTTCGGCTGTGCATTAAGGTCAGGGAACTGATTTAGTAGCTCGTGAACAATTTGTTTTACATCCCACTTTCTGCGCCATCTAGGCTGGCAGCGGGTAGCCGAGGTGCATGAGGTGAAATACCTGTAGCACGGGATGCCCAGTGGTGTCCGCCCATTCGGGCAAGGACAAACAGGGCTCGACGGACCGGTAGACGGGGCCGGCCTGCACAGGAACAGGGGGTCGGGCGTACTTCGGCAGTGACGGAGGCAGGTTTGGCAGGGGGGGGAGGGCGCAGGAGGGTTGACATTCGCTCTTGGCAGCCACACAAGTTTAACCCCTGCGGTACCAGGGATGCGGTAAGACTTCCAATGCCATGCGAAATGGGTGTGGACACATCGTCAACATAGGCGCAGATGCCGAGTCCCTGGGACCACAGGTACCCGAGGGGGATCTCAATAACTAGGACAAAAAGGAAGCAGGAGAGGGGTCAAGCCTGATTCACGCCGTGTGTTGTGTGAAAAACTTCATCCGGGCTGCCTCGGATGGATTTTCTGATATCATCCTAACGCATCAATTTCTTCGGGGGCCGGCGTCCCCTAGGGAGGGAACACTTGCACGGAAAGTATATACCAACAGAGTGTAATGTACAGGCCGTGGGGGCATACACGGCTGTCGGAGCCAGGAGCTTAGGCGGCCGAATCAGGTACGAGTTGTACCGGGATGTCTGCAAATTTGGTACAGGTAACTTGCCCGATTTACCTACTTTCTTCAACCTCAAAATCTAACTACTCAATTTCTTGGCCGCATTACCCACAAAATTGCATGACTTTCCTCCAAAAAAGCTCTCACAATTTTTGCCATTTTACCCACTCTTCTGTAAAATGCACAATATTTTGGGGGTTCTCGGGCCATAATACCTTGCTTTTTGTTGTTGTCTTCTCCTTGCTTATTTTCTGCAAGCTCCAAAAACTAACTAACTAACTATCGCCGGTGGTTTCCAAAATGCTGTAAAACGATAACATCTTCCTTTTCGTATTGTGAGGCCTTGCAATACGAGACATGAACCAACGTAATTCCTATCAATTGCACACAGCTTCAGGTCATTCAGAAACAAGCAAAAAGAGAATATGGAGTAGCAATACATCGTGTGCGTCGACACATGAGGCTTTCAGAAGGCGGGCCCTCGCAATACTGACTGCTGCCTTAGGGTCAGTATAAACATCATCTCCAGATGACGCTTCTCAAAACAGAGCAGAAAAGCAAATTGCGTAATCTGGAAATGCGAGACCTCCTAATGCAGGATACCAAATGTCGGAAAAAAGGGCTGCAGCAAAGCCAACGCCTTTAGGACGTCTGGCTCCTCTTCAATCCCGCTGCCAACATCTTACTCCTCGATGTGGAGCCCACTGCTGTTCCTGGATCCGGAGAGCTCAGCATGGTCTTCACTCCCTGGGGCTGCGTCAGGGTTTTCTGCTTTGGCTCAGCTGCTGCCTTTGTCATGGGCTTTTTCGGCTTCGGCGCCTGGCTGGCCTCCGGCTCTTCATCATCTGCATCGCCAGCCTGGAACGCCCGAACCTGCGTCGATTTCCGAGGATATCGCCGATCAAATCCTGTCAGCAGCGGGTCATCGTCATCTTCCTCAGGATCCTCCAAGTCCTCGTCGGCGACTTCTGCATGGGCATGTTGACTTGCTTCATCTGCCGTTGACACCTCAAGACTGTCATACCTCACATGCGAGGTTGCGTCGGAGCGCAGTGCTGCGCCATCTCGCGACTAGAGCAGGCTGTGGGCACGAGGATAGGGGTGGGAGGGGCAGCAGTGCCGGCGACACCGTGTATACTGAGGTTATGTCGCAGGTGACAGTGAGAGCATGGGTGTGCATGGCACGCATCCTTCCAGAAACTGGAGTAGTGGGGGTAGTTTTTCTGTGACTGAAGGCGGAAGAGCCATTTGTGCCATGGGGGTCCGCGGAACTTCAGGGGGTACCAGGTGGAGGGGTGAAAGTGGTCGTTGGAGTGCTGTGCAACCAAGCTGTAGGTCCAGACTTTGTGGCGGCGCAGCCTGAGCTCTCCTCGGTAAATGACATCCCACGGCGTCTGTTCCGTGTCGAGAGGGGGGGGCTCAGGCAGTGTGGAGCCATACTTGGCCGACTCGTCTGATGTTTCGTGATGCACTTGGCCTTTGTGCCCTTCCATCCATTCCAGAGACTCGGTTTTTGACAGGACGATACTTCGGTCTTGAAGGACGGCGGAAGCACCAGACACCGAGGAGACCCGATACAGCGGCCGTTGGTATAGGTATAGTCATGCAATGGGCTGGAGTTGGGCACCACATACGCTGCTAGACCTGACACTGAGGCGATCTGAGTGGCGCGAGGTACGGCCTGTCTGGAGATGGCGAGCGGGAGCATGCTCGACGGGGGGGGGGGGCAACAAGGAGAGGGCGCAGGTGAAAAGATCACGCGGAGAAATGTTCGAGGGGGAGGACATGGGAATCATCAAGCAGGGGGTTCCGCTCCAGGGAGTCGGGGACACAGATGGGATACAGAACCAGCAGGCAGCCAAGGCCAAGTCTCCTGGAACGATGGGTCTACTGAGCTTTCCTGGCCAAGAGTGACGGCAAATCCGAGACGGGAAACACAAAACGTTCGTGAAGCTGTGTACCAGTGAGAGGGTAGCATTTGCATCGTTACAGGAGGCGGGGCAGGACCATCGTGTTGACAAGGGGCAACCTATCTAGGGTTTCTTTCGGCTGTGCATTAAGGTCAGGGAACTGATTTAGTAGCTCGTGGACAATTTGTTTTTCATCCCACTTTCTGGGCCATCTAGGCTGGCAGCGGGTGGCTGAGGTGCATGAGGTGAAATACCTGTAGCACAGGATGCCCAGTGGTGTCCGCCCATTCGGGCAAGGACACACAGGGCTCGACGGACCGGTAGACGGGGCTGGCCTGCACAGGATCAGGGGGTTGAGCGTACTTCGGCAGTGACGGAGGCAGGTTTGGCAGGGGGGGGAGGGCGCAGGAGGGTTGACATTCGCTCTTGGCAGCCACACAAGTTTAACTCCTGCGGTACCAGGGATGCGGTAAGACTTCCATTGCCATGCAAAATGGGTGTGGACACATCGTCAACATAGGCGCAGATGCCGAGTCCCTGGGACCACAGGTACCCGAGGGGGATCTCAAAAACTAGGACAAAAAGGAAGCAGGAGAGGGGCCAAGCCTGATTCACGCCGTGTGTTGTGTGAAAAACTTCATTCGGGCTGCCTCTGATGGATTTTCTGATATCATCCTAACGCATCAACTTCTTCGGGGGCCGGCGTCCCCTAGGGAGGGAACACTTGCACGGAAAGTATATACCAACAGAGTGTAATGTACAGGCCGTGGGGGCATACACGGCTGTTGGAGCCAGGAGCTTAGGCGGCCGAATCAAGTACAATTTTGTACCGGTATGTTCGCAAATTTGGTACAGGTAACTTGCCCGATTTACCTACTTTCTTCAGACTCAAAATCTAACTACTCAATTTCTTGGCCGCATTACCCACAAAATTGCATGACTTTCCTCCAAAAGAGCTCTCACAAGTTTTCCCATTTTACCCACTGTTCTGTAAAATGCACAATATTTTGGGGGTTCTCGGGCCAAAATACCTTGCTTTTTGGTGTTGTCCTCTCCTTGCCCTTTTTCTGCAAGCTCCAAAAACTAACGAACTAACTATCGCCGGTGGTTTCCAAAATGCTGTAAAACGATAACATCTCTCTTTTTGTATTGTGAGGCCTTGCAATACGAGACATGAACCAACGTAATTCCTATCAATTGCACACAGCTTCAGGTCATTCAGAAACAAGCAAAATGAGAATATAGAGTAGCAATACATCGTGTGCGTCGACACATGAGGCTTTCAGAAGGCGGGCCCTCGCAATACTGACTGCTGCCTTGGGGTCAGTATAAACATCATCTCCAGATGACGCTTCTCAAAACAGAGCAGAAAAGGCAAATTGCGTAATCTGGAAATGCGAGACCTCCCAATGCGACATACCAAATGTCGGGAAAAAGGGCTGCAGCAAAGCCAACGCCTTTAGGACGTCTGGCTCCTCTTCAATCCCGCTGCCAACATCTTACTCCTCGATGTGGAGCCCACTGCTGTTCCTGGATCCGGAGAGCTCAGCATGGTCTTCACTCCCTGGGGCTGCGTCAGGGTTTTCTGCTTTGGCTCAGCTGCTGCCTTTGTCATGGGCTTTTTCGGCTTCGGCGCCTGGCTGGCCTCCGGCTCCTCATCATCTGCATCGCCAGCCTGGAACGCCCGAACCTGCGTCGATTTCCGAGGATATCGCCGATCAAATCCTGTCAGCAGCGGGTCATCGTCCTCTTCCTCAGGATCCTCCAAGTCCTCGTCGGCCACTTCTGCATGGGCATGTTGACTTGCTTCATCTGCCGTTGACACCTCAAGACTGTCATACCTCACATGCGAGGTTGCGTCGGAGCGCAGTGCTGCGCCATCTCGCCACTAGAGCAGGCTGTGGGCACGAGGATAGGGGTGGGAGGGGCAGCAGTGCCGGCGACACCGTGTATACTGAGGTTATGTCGCAGGTGACAGTGAGGGCATGGGTGTGCATGGCACGCATCCTTCCAGAAACTGGCGTAGTGGGGGTAGTTTTTCTGTGACTGAAGGCGGAAGAGCCATTTGTGCCATGGGGGTCCGCGGAACTTCAGGGGGTACCAGGTGGAGGGGTGAAAGTGGTCGTTGGAGTGCTGTGCAACCAAGCTGTAGGTCCAGACTTTGTGGCGGCGCAGCATGAGCTCCCCTCGGTAAATGACATCCCACGGCGTCTGTTCCGTGTCGAGAGGGGGGGGCTCAGGCAGTGTGGAGCCATACTTGGCCGACTCGTCTGATGTTTCGTGATGCACTTGGCCTTTGTGCCCTTCCATCAATTCCAGAGACTCGGTTTTTGACAGGACGATACTTCGGTCTTGAAGGACGGCGGAAGCACCAGACACCGAGGAGACCCGATACAGCGGCCGTTGGTATAGGTATAGTCATGCAATGGGCCGGAGTTGGGCACCACATACGCTGCTAGACCTGACACTGAGGCGATCTGAGTGGCGCGAGGTACAGCCTGTCTGGAGATGGCGAGCGGGAGCATGCTCGACGTGGGGGGGGGGGGGGGGCAACAAGGAGAGGGCGCAGGTGAAAAGATCACGCGGAGAAATGTTCGAGGGGGAGGACATGGGAATCCTCAAGCAGGGGGGTCCGCTCCAGGGAGTCGGGGACACAGATGGGATACAGAACCCGCAGGCAGCCAAGGCCAAGTCTCCTGGAACGATGGGTCTACAGAGCTTTCCTGGCCAAGAGTGACGGCAAATCCGAGACGGGAAACACAAAATGTTCGTGAAGCTGTGTACCAGTGAGAGGGTAGCATTTGCATCGTTACAGGAGGCGGGGCAGGACCATCATGTTGACAAGGGGCAACCTATCTAGGGTTTCTTTCGGCTGTGCATTAAGGTCAGGGAACTGATTTAGTAGCTCGTGAACAATTTTTTTTACATCCCACTTTCTGGGCCATCTAGGCTGGCAGCGGGTGGCTGAGGTGCATGAGGTGAAATACCTGTAGCACAGGATGCCCCTTGGTGTCCGCCCATTCGGGCAAGGACACACAGGGCTCGACGGACCGGTAGACGGGGCCGGCCTGCACAGGATCAGGGGGTTGAGCGTACTTCGGCAGTGACGGAGGCAGGTTTGGCAGGGGGGGGAGGGCGCAGGAGGGTTGACATTCGCTCTTGGCAGCCACACAAGTTTAACTCCTGCGGTACCAGGGATATGGTAAGACTTCCATTGCCATGCGAAATGGGTGTGGACACATCGTCAACATAGGCGCAGATGCCGAGTCCCTGGGACCACAGGTCCCGAGGGGGATCTCAAAAACTAGAACAAAAAGGAAGCAGGAGAGGGGTCAAGCCTGATTCACGCCGTGTGTTGTGTGAAAAACTTCATCCGGGCTGCCTCGGATGGATTTTCTGATATCATCCTAACGCATCAACTTCTTCGGGGGCCGGCGTCCCCTAGGGAGGGAACACTTGCACGGAAAGTATATACCAACAGAGTGTAATGTACAGGCCGTGGGGGCATACACGGCTGTTGGAGCCAGGAGCTTAGGCGGCCGAATCAAGTACAATTTTGTACCGGGATGTCTGCAAATTTGGTACAGGTAACTTGCCCGATTTACCTACTTTCTTCAACTTCAAAATCTAACTACTCAATTTCTTGGCCGCATTACCCACAAAATTGCATGACTTTCCTCCAAAAAAGCTCTCACAATTTTTGCCATTTTACCCACTCTTCTGTAAAATGCACAATATTTTGGGGGTTCTCGGGCCATAATACCTTGCTTTTTGGTGTTGTCCTCTCCTTGCTTTTTTTCTGCAAGCTCCAAAAACTAACTAACTAACTATCGCCGGTGGTTTCCAAAATGCTGTAAAACGATAACATCTCTCTGTTCGTATTGTGAGGCCTTGCAATACGAGACATGAACCAACGTAATTCCTATCAATTGCACACAGCTTCAGGTCATTCAGAAACAAGCAAAAAGAGAATATAGAGTAGCAATACATCGTGTGCGTCGACACATGAGGCTTTCAGAAGGCAGGCCTTCGCAATACTGACTGCTGCCTTAGGGTCAGTATAAACGTCATCTCCAGATGACGCTTCTGGAAACAGAGCAGAAATGGCAAATTGCGAAATCTGGAAATGCAAGACCTCCCAATGCGAGGGACCAAATGTCAGAAAAAAGGGTTGCAGCGAAGCCAACGCCTTTAGGACGTCTGGCTCCTCTTCAATCCCGCTGCCAACATCTTACTCCTCGATGTGGAGCCCACTGCTGTTCCTGGATCCGGATAGCTCAGCATGGTCTTCACCCCCTGGGGCTGCGTCAGGGTTATCTGCTTCGGCTCGGCTGCTGCCTTTGTCATGGGATTTTTCGGCTTCGCCGCCTGGCTGGCCTCCAGCTCCTTCATCATCTGCATCGCCAGCCTGGAACGCCTGAACCTGCGTCGATTTCCGAGGATATCGCCGATCAAATCCTGTCAGCAGCGGGTCATCGTCATCTTCCTCAGGATCCTCCAAGTCCTCGTCGGCGACTTCTGCATGGGCATGTCGACTTGCTTCATCTGCCGTCGACACCTCGAGACTGTCATACCGCACATTCCCTTGCCCGACCCACATCGGCATGCCAAACTTGATCCAGAGCTCGCCCTGCGCGAACCTTGTCTGGTCAATTCTCAGCTGCACACGCTGCGTCACCTCATGATGGTAGCTCCGTGCCAAATCCGATCGCTTTGGTCTGGTCAACTGCTGAGAACAAAATTGTGAAGGATCATCCAAGGCCGCCACTTTCGCCGCCATGTGCACATCCCGATCAAGGATCTTGCTGTTGTCTGAGCGGTCTCTGTTCTGCATCACCGTTGCCATCCCCGTATAAGGAACAGGGGGGATGAACCATGGTTAATCACGTTCGCGGCGACGCGAGCCGATGTTTGGCGGGATCTGCAGTGAAGAGTAGCGAGATGGCAAAGGCATTGCGAGGCCTCGCAATCCAAAAGCGCTGTACATACCTTTTTCTTGATCCTCACACCGGCCGGCAGATCCAGTGCTTTCACTTGAATCCGGCCTTTTCCCGTCTTGCGCGCACCAGGTAGCCAATAACACACTTGCACTTTCTCGTACCAGTAATCGTTCTCCGCTATTCCAGCTGTCTCCAGAACTGTTTGCAGGGCGTCTGATACGAGCTCCACCTCGCCGTAGATGACAAGCACAGTTTCAGGGTTGTCGATCAACTTGGCCATCACAACGGGACTCACAGATTCAGCACAGTCTGCCAGATTCGCATTCAGAATACTCGTGTTGATGTCCAGGGCCTCCAAAAACGTAAAGAGATTTTGCGGATCTTTGTAGGGGACCATCGTTCCGCTGATGTCAATGTTCACCTGTCCACTTTTCCAGACTCCATAGACTCGACCTCCGTCAAGGGCGATGTCAGTCGTGCACGCAGGCGACCAAGGTCGATTGATGCCCCATGCTTTGGAAAAGTGTGTCCCATCCGTCCAGATCCACGCCTTGCTGAGTGTTTCCAATTTTGGCAACAGAGCCTCAGCTTTTCATTGCAAAGCCCCCAAAAGGGATCCAAAACCAATTGACATCCCAGTCATGCAACAGTTCCTTCTCTGCCGGACTAGCCTCTGCACACATGTGGAAAGTTTGTATTGACCGGCTGTGCTTCCTGTTTGCGTGTTTGCCTACTTGCTTGTCAGGGGAACATACTTCGAGAGGGATCGATAACGCTTTAGGGAGCGGATCCCCAATGCCAATTGACCCACTGTGGCTTAAGGTAAGCAGAATCCCTGTCCTCGATTTTCTTGATGTTCGTCCTTGGTCTCGACATGTCGGCGGCAACCCGCTGTAGGAGTGCTTGCTCGTACAGACCCTGCAGAAACGTCAGCTGGTTCACTGTCACTGGTGTGTGCATCTCTTCGAAATTATCCAGGGACTGCACCGCTGCGTCTTCGGCGTGGTACACCCACGTGAAGAACAGTCCCAACGCCTTAACCGCATAAGCCTGTACAAGAGGAGGGTACATAGCCAGATTGCGGATTGCGACGCCTCACATCCGTAAATTGGACATACTTGGAGTTCAGCATCGGAAACCTGTGGTGCAATCCAGGCATTTCTGCTCGCCGCCTTCGGAATCGTTCGGTGAATGTGTTCCCTGGCAGTCTCGTCAGGCCCGGCCGGCGAATCTCGCAAATGCATAAGGAGATTGTCAGCTGCCTGTGGCGGTGGCACGGCGGAGATGTCCAGATTGCTGGCCTGCTTCTGACCTGCAAATCATACCCGATCAGCCAAACTGGCCTCCGTCTTCAGCAGGTGGACCTTAACAATTTGCATCCACTGCGGTGGCTCGAGGCCCATTCGGAAGACGTTCATTTCGGAGCTCTCTGAGCGCAAAGAGGCAGTGCTGCTTTGCAAATACGATCCACTCATCGCCTGGTGACGGAGAAAGGGTTTTGAAAGCATGCACATGAAAGGTCCCCGCTGTGGCCAGGCTATGTACCTGGTGATTGCCATGCAGTCACGTTCACGGGCTCCTCAGGGGGGTTTGCCATGAGACTTCTCTTGACCCAGTCGACTCGCTTCTGTTGCTACTTCCGCATCTGGTCGTACTTCTTCTTCTTGTCGATCAAAAGGTGGCGGACGTCGACCTCCACCTGCAAAGGCTTCTTGTAGAACCTCAGGAACACCTCTGGCACCGTGTCCTGAGTGGACGGTACTTGTGAGGTGTCTGATGATGGTCTGCCTGCTTTTGTTGGCGTCCAACTCTCTGCCATGTTGAAATAGGCCTGTAAAAAGGGAGAAAACTGTGCATATTTCTCCTTTGATTGCGAGTGCTCGAAAACAACACTTTAGGTATTTGTCTGCAATTACCTACTTCGTATTGCGAGGCCTCGCATTAAGGTAACAACATGTAGTCAAGAGAGTAGTTTTTCAGCTGCCGATTGCAAGGGCTCGAGCTTCCAACACACATGAGTGAGCAAAAGCACCGGCTTGCGCGCAACAACAACAACTGAGCTGGGAATCAACCTAAAACCGACTCTGTGCATCAGTAAAGGCCCAGATTGTGTCCAGAATGTTCGTGCGCTGCGCATCTGACCAAAGAGGAATCTTGTTGTCCTTCAGCAGGCGAGAAGTTCCGGGGCTGCCGCAGAAATGTACGCAAACCATCTGTCAACACAGTCCTGTATGTCTCCACGTCCGGTATGCTGTTAGGGTTGGAGGGAACATCCGGTTCAGCCTCCTAGTGCATCTCCATGGTCGAGGTACCCGACTGCCAGGGACAATACCGAATTCTCAGCCGGTCTTCAGTAACATACCAAATCTTCGACGTCGCTCGCTGTGACGTTCCACGGTTGTCTATCTCTCACGGACCGCAGCAGAGAAAAAAAAACGAAGAAAAAGACGCACAGCCGTCAAAGATAAACAGGGAAATCGTTTTTTCCGACCTCAGAAACCCCCCAAAACATTTACGCTGCTGTTTGGCGAGGTCGTCAAAATTGGGACACACACAGAACACCAAGAACAAGCGAGCCGCGGCGACGAAGAAATTGAACATTGCGTGCCCCAAACCACCTAGCAAAGTGCGTGCCATAGGAGCTAGGCGACTTGTGCCCGTCAAAAAAAAGGGGGGGGAAACAAAACAAAAGGAGAGACCCCAAACCAAAAAAAAAGAAAGCACGAAACACCCCCGGCCCCCCAACGACCACGGAGCACGGGGAAACAAATGTATGACATTCAAGCACAACAAGTTCCGACCTGATGCATCCTACATTTCCCCCGCTACACGTGCGTAGATGAGAAAACCAAGTATGTTGTGAAGGAGGGCGCCAAAGCACAACGCGGCATGCAAAAACGAACGACGCACCACCACACGCGTCATAAAATATGCGCACAAACACGAACCACACCCATATGTCCCCATTCCCCATCCCATCCCATCTCCATAGGCTCCAAGCACCGCGAGGTACATGACCCAAAAAAAAAAGGGCAAAAGGTATGGGGCGGCCACGGACCATGGGGAAACAATGGTATGGCAAACAAGTATGTTACAAATACGAAGGACGGCGCCAGGGGGTCGAACCACGCGCACAAACGTACACAAAGCTGCAAGGTGAAAGAAGACAGAGACAAGATTAAGGAGAAACATGGTATGAAACCCCACCCCGTCCCACCCACAGACACGCACACGCTCTCGCTATATGGGATGGCCACGAACCACAGGGAAACAATGGTATGGCAAACAAGTATGTTAAAATTACGAAGGAGGGCGCCAAGGGGTCGAACCACGCACACAAACGTACACAAAGCCGCAAGGTGAATGAAGACGGGGACAAGGTCAAGGAGAAACATGGTATGAAACCCGACCCCGCCCCACCCACAACCACGCACACGCTCTCACTATAAGGGGTGGCCACGAACCACGGGGAAACAATGGTATGGCGCACAAGTATGTTCACAATACGAAGGAGGGCGCCAAAGGGACGTCCCACGCATGCATACACAAACGTACACAAGGCCGCAAGGTACAAGAAGACAGAGACAAGAACAAGGAGGAACATGGTATGATACCCGCCCCTGCCCCACCCACAAACATGCACACACTCTCTCTATAGGAGAAGAAAACGAGAAGCTACACAGGGTATCGCAAGTATGTTGCGGGAAGAAAACAAAACCAAGGCGCCTTCCACGCCATCTCTATAGTGAAAACGCAAGGCAAAGAGGTATGTTAGCGAGGACGCTATGCAAAAAAAAGAGACACAAGGCACAACACGGAAAAACAACCAACCAACCCCCGTAAGGCCTGCACATGCTCCCTCTCTACAGGGGGAAAAATGCGCGGTGGGACACATAGAGAGGTGTGTATTTCGCATTACGCATACCACGCATTCTGCTACACGTCTATAGGACCTCTTCCATTGCTTTTCTTCTGCTTTTGGACCACGACCATCCCGACCGACGACGGGAACCAACAAAGGTATGACACACCCAACAAACCACACACCGCACGCACACACACACACACACACGGCAACCACACCGCGCACGACCTCCGCACGCCACCCACACCAACAGGAAGCGCCACACAACACACACACACACACCAAGACCAAGGCCCCCACCACCACAACCACAGGACCCCAGCCAGGAGTGGCAGGGAACCACGCCCACGGCCCTCGGCCAGGAGTGGCGAGGGACCAACCACGGCACCCGGTAGCGGACCCCAGCCAGGAGTGGCGGGGCCCCGTAACCAAGCTCCTCAGCCAGAAATGGCAAGGGGCAAACCACCACCGCACAACGGCGGACCCCAGCCAGGAGTGGCGGGGCGCAGCACCCAGGCCCCCAGCCAGAAGTGGCGGGGGACCCACCCCACACACGGAACAACAACACAAACACCAGCCGGAAGACCCAACCAAAAGAGGCGGGGACAACAAACCACAGGCCACCGGCACACCACACACATGCAACCACGCACACCAGCGCACGCGGAAGACACACCCACCACACCACCACACCACACCACCAGCAACGCGGACACCACAAACACACAACACACAACACAGTACGGCCACCGCGCACAGCCACACACACCACAAAAACACACAACAAGGAACACCCCCACACGCGGAATAACCCACCGCCGCGGCCGGCGGACCCCAGCCAGGAGTGGCGGGGAACCGCCCCGAGACCCTCAGCCAGGAGTGGCAGGGACCCACCCACCACCACCACCAGCGGACCCCCCAGCCAGGAGTGGCGGGGAACCGCGACCAGGACCCGCAGCCAGGAGTGGCAAGCGACCACACACCACCGCCGCCAGCAGAGCCCAGCCAGGACTGGCGGGGAATCACACCAGGGGCCCCTCGGCCAGGAGTGGCGAGGAGCACCCACCACCACCGACAGCGAAACCCAGCCAGGGGTGGTGGGAAATCGCACTCAGGAACCTCTGCCAGGAGTTGCGAGGGACCAACCACGGCACACCAACCACACCCACACCCACATCAGTGGCAAACCCCAGCCGGGCCCAGCCACACACCCACACACACACACACACACAGCAACACACATGGAAGACACACCCACACCCACGCCACCACCACAAACACACGACACACACACCAGCACAGACACCACGCGCGCACGCACCGCGCCACAAACACACACACCACGAGAAACCCCCGACCCAACCCGACGGAAACAGCCACCGCCACAGCCGCCGGACCCCAGCCAGGAGTGGCGTGGAACCGCAACCAGGACAACACCCAAGGTGGCAAGCAACCAAGCACCACCACTGCCAGCAAACCCAAGCCAGGAGTGGCACGGGACCGAACCCGGGGACCTCAGCCAGGAGTGGCGAGGAACACCCACCACCACCGGCAGCGAAACCCAGCCAGGAGTGGCGGGAAAACGCACATAGGAACCTCCGCCAGGAGTGGCGAGGCACGGCCCACAACAAGCCCCAGCCAGGGGAACAAACCGCCACACGCCACACAAGCGCCAACACACAGGGAAGACACACCCACACCCACACCACCGCCACAAACATACAACACACACACAAGCACGCGCCGCGCCACAAACACACGCAACAGAGGAAACGCCCCACAAAACCCCGCGGAAACGGGGACCACCGCAACCAGTGCACCCCAGCCAGGAGTGGCGGGGAACCGCACCCAGGAACCTCAGCCAGGAGTGGCGAGGGGCCACCCACCACCAACACCAGCGGGCCCCCAGCCAGGAGTGGCGGGGGACCGCATCCGGGGCCTTCAGCCAGGAGTGGCGAGGGAACGCCCACCCAGAACCCAGAGCCGGAAGAGCAAAACAGCGGACCTCAGCCAGGAATGGCGAAGGCCCGCCCCCCACCAACACCAGAGGACCCCAGCCAGGAGTGGCGGGGAGCCACACTGAAGACCCACAGCCAGGAGTGGCGGGGGACCACCCACCGCCACGCGCGGCGAACCACAACCAGGGGAGGCGGGGACACGCACACAAGCAACTCGGCCAGGAATGGCGAGGAATCCCCCGGTCCACCCAGGAGAGACGGGAAACCCACCACCACAAACCACACAGCGAAGGGGGGGCAGGACGAAAGGGGCCCACGGGAAACGCAGGTGAGGGACCCAACCTCAGGGGTTGCGGGGCCCCCCCGGTGACCGTATCGGCCCCACGTGAGCACACGCAATAAGGTGGGATACGCCCAGGACCGTTGGTCAGCGGCCCGCGGTGGCACCGGCCTGGGGGGGTTGACCAACGGGCCTGACCAAGAGCACTCCTCAAGGCACGTACTGCGGTTCGGGCCCAGCGAGGGGCTGCGGGTAGGGCACACTGTCCATCGGGGCAGGCAAGAGACACACCTGTCCCGCAAGGACTCCCCTGCGACCCACAGTGTACCCGACCCCGGTGTGGGGAACGGCTGGAGTACCTGGCTACGGAGCAGGTCCATTTGTACCGAGCGGGTACAAATGGACGGCCTGTACAACAGAGTTACACCCTGACGGGGAGTGCAAGCATCGGCCCCCCCAAGGGGAAACACCAGGGGAAGGGACCCAAGCCAGCAACAAGGACCCCCCCCCCCCACCCACCACAGCCGGGAAGGCCCCGGGCAAGGCACCAGAAGATCACCGCCCCAAGCGACGCGGTAAAGAGAAAGACGGGGGAGGGCACGCAAAGGGGCGGGGGGACACGCCACCACCAACAGACCCCTGCCAGGGTTGGTGGGGAACCGCACCCGGACCCCACAGCCGGGGCGGGAGAGGGGCCACGACACACAGCCCCCGCACCCACACAGAGCCGCCAAACCAAGCCAAGAAAGGCGAGGACAGGCACCCAAGCGCACCACCAACACACCGCACACACGCCCGCACGCGCACACAACACACACCGCCACAGCCGCCACCGACACCTGCCCCACAAACGCACACCACACACCAACGCGCGAGCACCGCCCGCACCAAAAACGCACACAACACACGAAAACCGGAAGGACAAGAACCCAGCAACCCCCCGCCAGGGGAGTCGAAGGGCCGCCGGAAACACCGCTAGGACACAAGGGTAGACCCAAGAAGCCCTCAACCAGGAGTGGCGAGCCCCCACGCCCAGCAACACCCAACGACCAACCATGCCCAAACCCACACCCAGGACCAGTAACCGCGACACCCACACCAGCACCGGCACCAACACCCGAACCACACCCACCGGAACCGAACGCGAAAACACCCTCAGATACACCCGGAGCCAACAGAGACACCGTCGGCGACAGCAGCAACGCCAGCACCCAGCAAAACATCTAAGACACCCTCGCCAACATCAAACCAACACAAGAAGCCACCCTACACTGACCAACAAGAACACCCGCGCCACCCACCGACCTGCACCCAGAACCGCCACTGCCAGCATCCACGCCATCGGAAACACCAGCACCACCAACAATCATGCCAGCGCAACACCCTCAGCACCACCATCACCGGCGGCGCCGCTGTCCTCACCAACGCCTACGACAGCTACGCACACCAACACCAGGTACAACACCTACACCACCAAAGCCAACGGCATCAACAACACCATCGCCAGCACCACCCCACCATCAGCGTCACCGAGGCAACCTCCGGCACCAGAGGCAACTAACGCCACTACAACCAGTAAACCAACAAACCACCAAGCCTCAGCTAGAGGAGGCGAGGGCACACGCCCAAAACATTCAACAACAACACCCTCGCCACTAAAACAACGACAGCGCGCCATCCATCACGCAGTCACCAGCAGCACCCTCACCACCGGCGCCACCAGCACCACCCTCACCCACGACATCGCCCGGGGCATCGCCTGCACCACCCTTACCAACGGCATCACCAGCGCCCCACACCATCTACTGCACACCCTCCCTGTCAGAGCCAAAGGAACCAGCCGGCGCCCACCCCCGAACACAAGCTACTGACCACCCACACACAGACCCACACCAATCACCGGCGGCATCAGGCACATCAGAGACGCCGTGAACCATAGCAATGCCCGCAAGGACCTCACCACCGGCATCACCGACAGCACCCCCGACAGTGCGACCTCAGCGACAGCAACCCGGATTGTCAACGACAGCCACCACGGCGACACCACCTGGTACGACGCCTACAACACCATCGGCAACAACGACACCAAGGGGGGCCAGGGCCAACACAGCGGCCAGCAACGCCCACGGGAACCTTCACCAGGAGTGGCGAGGTCCCACCCCGAACGTCAGAACACCACCATCCACCAGGGCATCACCTACAACGCCCTTGCCATCAGCATCACCAGCGGCGCCAACGCCCAGAGCTCCGCCGGCGGCGCCCTCGCCAACACCGTCACCAGCACCACCCACAGCGGCAACACAGCGACACCGCCACCCACCCACAGCATCGACACCCTGGACCACAACCGGTGCCACACTTACCACTACAGATTCAAAGACAGCCAGAGGAACTACCCCAACACCAGAGACAACCGGCAACGCCAGAACCACAAGCCAACCAACCACCAGCCACGAGTGGCAAGCCCAGAACCGCCAACCACCCAAGCGCAGGCCGCGCCCAGCACCAACACCAACAACACAACATCCGCGCCAACAGACCACCACGAGACAAGCAAACCACCAAGTATCACCTATGACACCCTCACCATCGGCAACACCAGCGCCTTCAACACAGACGGCACTATCCACACCACCGCCAACCCCACCAACGACGTGCCAGAGAGCCGTCACCTACAACACTCCTACCATCGCCACCACGACCCCGGCACAGAGTAACACCTACGGCGCCCCCATCGTCGGTGTCACCAAAGACGCCAGCAGGGCTGGCGAACAAACGCCACAAACGCCACCCACCGGGCCCACAGCCAGGCGTAACAACAGCAACAGCACACACTAAACCCACCAACATCAACGCCAGCGGCACCGCAGGGCAACACACCACCCACCTACAACACCCTCACCATTCACATCACCGCCCACCGCATCGATATCAACCGCAGCATCGTAAACAACCACCCCACACAGCACAAACAGCCACAACAACACCATCACATCCACCATCCTCACCAGCAGCGACACCAGCGGCACCCTCCGCCAGGAGTGGCGAGGAGATAACCCAACAACGCGGAGCAACACCCAGCGTCCCCGGCACCCTCACCATCAGAGCACCACCACCGGCAACAACCCCCAACACACCACCATCACCGTCACCAATGCCACCGACGCCTGACACAACAACCACACAGCCCGCACCAACGGCATCAGCCGAACAGTCACAGACACCACCTGCACCAACCTCACCGGCAGCTTAGCTCGGCTACCCTGCGACCGCCAACCGCAGGCACTACCAACCAGGACATCGCCGACAACATTCTCGGCCAACACCCGCACCGCCCTCAACAACACCACCGATAGCAGCACCGTCGACCGATAGCCACATCAACCTCACAAACCACCTGGATACGGGTCTTCCTTCCCACCCCCCCCCCCCAACGAACAACAGCGGCATCGCCTACACCCACCACCATCTGCACAACCAGCGACACCATCACCAGAAGCAAACAAAACACCAACAACGGCAGCCTCACAAACAACCGACACCCCCACTACCACTGCCACCAGCGCCACCGCCACCAGTCACACCACCCACTGTCAACGCGACCCACCAACGACACCAACGCCGCGCCCTGAAACACACCTACACCCACAGCCTGCAGCAACACCCGCGGAAACCCCACCAGCGACATCACCCTCCACCAGGAGCGGCCACCCAACGCCGACAGGGCCAGAAGACGATGATCAGCACCAGCAGGAAAGCCAGCTTTTAGCTCACACAACAGCCCAAAGACCTCCCGCACCCGGACCCACCCAGAAGCAGCACCGACGCCAACCCACCATCAGTGTCAACCACCCAAGCACAGGCCGCACCCAGCACCAACACAAACAACACAACACCCACGCCATCAGACCACCACGAGACACGCAAACCACCAAGTATCACCTATGACACCCTCACTGTCGGCAACACCAGCGTCGCCAACACTCACGGCACTATCCACACCACCGCCAACCCCAACAACGACGTGCCAGAGAGCCGTCACCTACAACAGCCCTACCATCACCACCACGACCCCGGCACAGAGTAACACCTACGGCGCCCCCACTGTCGGCGTCATCAAAGACGCCAGCAGGGCTGGCAAACAAACGCCACCAACGCCACCCAACAGGCCCACAGCCAGGGGTAGCAACAGCAACAGCACACACTAAACCCACCAACATCAACGCCAGCGGCAACGCAGGGCAACACACCGCCTACCTACAACACCCTCGCCATTTGCATCACCGCCCACCGCATCGACATCACCAGGAGCATCGTCAACAACCATCCCAGGCAGCACAAACAGCCACAACAACACCATCACATCCACCACCCTCACCAGCAGCGACACCAGCGGCACCCTCCGCCAGAAGTGGCGAGGAGATAACCCGACAACGCGGAGCCACACCCAGCGTCCCCGGCACCCTCACCATCAGAGCACCACCACCGGCAGCAACCTCTCACACACCACGATCACCGTCACCAACGCCACCGATGCCTGACACAACAACCCCACAGCACGCACCAACGGCATCAGCTGAACAGTCACAGACACCACCTGCACCAACGTCACTGGCAGCATGGCCCGGTTAACCGCCTGCGACCCCGAACCGCAGGCACTAACAACCAGAACATCGCCAACAACACTCCCGGCCAACACCCACATCGCCTTCAACAACACCACCGAAAGCAGCACCGTCGTCCGATAGCCACATCATCCTCACAAACCACCTGGATACGGGTCTCCCATCCCACCCCTTCCCACGAACAACAGCGGCATCGCGTACACCCCCCACCGTCTGCACAACCAGCGACACCATTACCAGCATCAACCGAAACACCGGCGACGGCAGCCTCACCAACAACCGACAGCCCATCTACCACTGCAACCAGCGCCACGACCACCAATCACGCCACCCACCTTGGGCGCCACCAACCAACGACGCCAACGCCGCGCCCTAAACCACACCTACACCCAAAGACTGCAGCAACACGGAAACCCCACCAGCGACATCAACCTCCACCAGGAGCGGCCACCCAAAGCCGACAGGGCCAGAAGACGATGATCATGACCAGCAAGAAAGCCAGCCCTTAGCGCCCACAACCTCCGGCACCCGGACCCACACCCAGAAGCAGCACCGACGCCGACCCACCATCAGTGTCACCGACACCCGAGAAGACACCGCCGCACCGCCGCTCATGGCACAACCTGCACTCACCAGCGCCACCACCACCGCGCGCAAGGCCAGGAGCCTGACATCGCCAACGACCTCAACGAACATCGACACCACCAACACCACCACCACCGGACGGGGTCTACCCACAGACCAAGAACAGCTCCACCACCATCAACCAGTACACCACCCGCGACACCCCACTGTCGCCAACACCACCCTCACCACCACGGCACCTACCACAGCTCCACCGCCGGCGGCGAATCCGGCCACACCACCCGTCATCTACAGCACCCTCGGCACCACCGCCAAGTCCGGCCCACATACATTTTGCCCCCAATGGCCAGAGACAACACCCTCAGCAACGACGCCACCGGCAACACGACATACGCCCCATATGTCACCCTCGCCATGCTCACCAACCATCACCCTCACCATCAGTGTCCACGACCACCAGAGGCACCAACACCACCGGCAACAACAACAGCAACAACACTGACTGGCTGACCCACCTACAAATCACAATCAACTAGCCCTGCACCAACCTCATCTACACTAACGCCCATACCACCCTCATCAACGGCACCGCCAGTGGCCCAATCATCCACTCCAACACCGAGGGAACCCTCACCACCAACATCACCACCACCCCCCAAGGGTCAGGGCTCGCGGGGAACAGAACAGCAGAACGAGCACGCCCCCCCGCTTCCCCCCACAGGACGTGCACTGCAGCCCGCAGCTAGGATGACGAATACGACGTCCTCCCAGCCATCCCACACCTACTTGCAGCCACGGCCCCGCGCCTAGAAGCCCACAAGCAGCCCACAGAACCGCAGGAGCCCGACCACCCCATGCCACCACGCTCCATATCCCCCGCGTCCACCGCAGACCAGGACGCGGGACACCAGGGAGAGGGGCCCGAGCCCGACCGCGCCGCCACGCCCCCGCCGCCCCCCCCCCCCCGAAAGGACATCTACGCCACGCTTGCTGGCACCCTGGCGCCCATGGACGCCGAGCAGTACTACCAGCGCATCGAAAGAGAATTCCCAGAGGACCACGCGACCCTCCAGGGGTGGGAGCAGGAGAAACGACAACGAATGGGGCACGGAGGAAGACCTTCTCTGGGAAGACACCCGGAAAGGCACCATGGACGCCTTCCTGGAAGCAGCAGCCGAAACCTACCCCCGCCCGCCCGCGGACACCAGTCACGGCCTCCACGCCCTCCTAGCGTTCCACAGCTGGAAACACCGCCACACCATCACCTTCCACCCCTTCGACCACAATCCACACCGATTAACACCTGAAGACGACGCCACCGCCGCAATCACCATACAGCAAAGCCCCGAGAACCCAGAGGAGTACCACATCACCTGGAACCACCCTCCCAGATGTCTTCGCCACCATCAGCGCAGAACTGCAGGAGGCGAAGACCCCACAACAACCGGACGAAGAGATGCCCCAGGCACCATCCCCACCTACCACACAGGAAAGCCCCCGCACAGAACCCCTCACCCACCCCATCACCACAATGGAGCTCCACCCACAGCACCGCACCTCCACCGGACCGCAACGGGTTTCAGAACCTACCACGAGAATGGGCGGTCATCAACAGCACACTCCGGTGGGACGAAATCACCCCGGGGCTCCAGGCCATCCGCCTCCACTCAATTACCGAACCCACCACCACCTGGACACTACTGACGGACTGCCACCACCTCCTCCTCACCGTCCAAGGGGATGCCACCATCACACCAGCGGAGGGAGACCCCATAACGGCAGCCCCCACCCACGCCGTCCACATACCCCCGCAAGCATCGTCGGCACCTATGACGGTACATCAGGGCCCCACCCCATGGCAAGCCATCGTCATCACCTACCCCACCCCGGAACGACCACACACACACCTTGCAGCAACGCAGGGAGGACATCCGTGGGGACCTCCTCCAGGAACACCTAGGGCTGACGCGCACCCACCACACCCTCCAACCGGTACGAGGAGTAGGCCAAGCACCACACGGCATACACAGCCCGGGATTATTGGTGTACGCCACACCCATGAACCCATGTACAAGCGGCGGACGACATCAACACCGCACTATCCATCCAGCAAGCCCAGACCCAGACCCCGCACCGCAACACCCAACGAGGCTACACCATTTGGTGGGCATATCAGGACCACGACACCCTCATCCCTCAACCGCCCCCCCCCCCCCCCTGGACATCAACACAACCGCTCTCATCCAAGCCGCAACAGCGGCAGCCACACAGGTAGGGGCCCCGGAAACCCTGGGGCCCGCAGTACCTGGTCGAAACCAAAGTGGCGCCCCACGCGAAGGCCCAAGAAAAGCCCCCATCGCCGAAGCCGCTCCATCCCCCACTCAAGCTGGACGCGAAGGAGCACACCCCCCACGACCAATGGGCGACCCACTACATCATCCCCCACACTACCACTTGCAAGAACGCCGCCAAGATCACCGTCACCCGTCACCTCCCCCACACCACACAGGTGTACGAGCCGACGGCCCCCAACGTCCGCGTCACCCGTCACCGACACGACGAGCGATACACCATACAGGCGGAGGGGGCCGCCGCGATCACCCTGTAAACATGGGCAACACGGGGGCACCTCCAGCAGCCCACCCTCCACCACGCCCCCTCCTGGCCCACCCCCTTCCACACAGCAGACCGCCCCAACAAGAACCCCAAACACACAGGCGTGTACATCCCCGCCCAGGAGGCCCAGCACCGACAGAATGCAAGGCGCAAGGCCTGCACCATCCACGACGACCACACCATTCCCCGGCATCAGCGCCCCCCCTGCCAGGGTGTCTGATGCCACCCACAACCGCACCATCACTGGCATCATCACTGACTGCCCGAAGCCGGCGGCATCGCGGGCAGACGCCGTGTGGATCAGCGAAGGGCGTTCCCACACACGGGCGGTGGCGCGCCTCAACATCATCCAACCCCACAAACTCCAGCGCGCCGTCGGTCCCTTCGCCGTACAGATCACCCTGTACGGCGTCGATCACCCCTGGTGTGAGCACCATGACCCACCGTGCTCCACCCCATGCACCTCGCCCCTGCGCCAACCGCTCCCGGCTCCCACCATCACGGGCAACATGTACCTGGACACCGTACCGGGAGATCAGAACATATACATCCTGCCCAACAGGTCCAGGGAACACGCCATCCCCCTCCACGGAGTAGAGTCCCTTGCCCTGGGACCGCCCCCACCAAAACACCAACAGCAGCACATCCCGGGGGACAAACGGACACAGGCGCCAGACGGGGGAAAAAAGGCCCACCAATGCGCCCTATCCCATATCACCGTCCACTCCACAGCCCACCTACCAAAGGACTTCGGCACGGAACGCCACATTGTCCTGGAGGGGCAAGCCCACCACATCATCACCGCCGCCCTATACACCCTCGCCGCCCACGAACACCACTGGGACCCAACGCCCATCCCAGCAATGCCCCCACCACAGCAAGGCCCCCAAGATTCCGTCACCCCCTTCCACATCGATCAACTCCTAAGCCGCAGGGCCACCCCACACCTCCACCCCTCCAGGATGGAACTAGCCATCGCGTCGAGGGACACCCTGGACACGCCCCCCCAACAACCCGCAATCCACATCCTCAAAGCGGACGCCCAATGGTGGGTCCTCCACTGGGTACACGGAGTTCTCCCGGCGGCCCAGGCCTACACCCCGGAAAAAGACCCAAAAGACCCCCACCGGACCGGCAGCGACTCCTCCAGGCCACCACCCTCACAGGCCGCGAAAGCGCCCCGTGGGAAGCCCTTTACACAGCACTCCGCTGGGCTCAAGGGTCCCCCAGTGGCCCAGACACACCGGAACCCAGGGAGGCCTGCAGGCCAAGGCCACGAGGAACTACCACCTCCACCACCCTTTGAACAACAGCCCGACCGCACTGCCATGGCCAACCGAATCCCCAGAGACCGTGCGCAAGCTCGTCGACCTCACGCGCAGCCAGGCGAAAGCGACAATGCAAACGCCGCCAGAACCCCCGCTGAGGGATCTGGGCCAGCAAGCAACCCAGCCCCTTCTTCAAACCCCACGCCCCCCCAGCCAGACCACCTCAGCTCCCGACCAAGCGAGCCAGACGGAAAAGGGGCGCACCCGCCCCCAACCAAGCCGGAAAAACAGCAACCTCCCAACCCCCCGCATCCCCCCCGACCCACCCGGCAAGCCCGGACCAAGCATCCTCGTCATTTCCCCTCCCATCATTACCACCACCCCAGCCGGACCAGGCATCCTCATCATCCTCCCTCCCGCCACCAGCACCGCCCCCACCCGAGGCATACCCAGGATTCAAAAAGGGTGCGAAGGTCCAGCAACCCTTCCGCAACGGCCACACGCAGACACGGGCGATTGGATCTGGTGCGAGGGCACAATCCAGTACCATCTCCGCGAACTGGGGGACAACGGGGGGGCCCAGATCCGGGTGGTCTGGCACCGCCAAAAGCAGCTAGACCAAGGCAGCAGCGCCCCGGACAAGCCAGAAGGCCACACCCTAGAGCTCACCAGCGCCCACCCAATCCGGCTCTGCACCGACGAGAACAAGGCGCACAGAGGCACCAAATACACATGGGAGCCCGCCCCGGAGTGGAGCCAAGGCCTCCCCCCGCCGCGCCTACCCAAGCGCCCACCACCCGGCAAAAGGTCCCCGGGCCCCAGTCCCCCTCCCTGACGGGGCAAGGGAGGAGGGCACAAGCCTCCACAACCCCGGCCCGCCCCCACCGAGGCCACCGTCAACCTCCTCGACCTCAACCACCCGGCCGTCACATACTCCAAGGACACCACAACCGCCCTGCAGGAGCTCCCGATGGCACAGGGGCCGGAGTGGGTTCCCCACCTCCTCGCCTTCCAGGAACAAGGCCTACAACGCGACGACCCCCCAGAAACCACCCCCATATATACCCCGGACCAGAAGGCGTACAAATGCTACTTGCACAAAGGGACCCCCCTGTACGCCTGGACCGGCATCCACGTCCACCTCGTCCACCACCTCAGCATCCCAGGGGGGCTAGGCGTCTATGAGGTCGTCGGGGACGGATGGCAACTCAACGTCATCAACGTCCACGTCCCCTTTGGCGACGCCACGGAACCCTTCCTCTAAGCCCTGGCTGAGGCATACCGCCAGATGGCCATGCTCGCCACCACAATCATCATCGGCGACATGAATGCCGCCCCCACTTCGGCGGACCAAGGGGGACAGGCCACACCCCAGCACCATGCGGAGGGGTCCATATCGGGCCTCCGCCCAGATGATGGTGGTGGGTTCACCATAGCATACGTCGATGCCGGAGGGGGCGGTATCCGTTTCGTGGGGGAAGTGGGATGGTTGGCCTTCGGGGTTGGCTGTCAGGTCCACGAGCCCTAGCATTTTGATGGTGTCGCGGACCGCGCTGGGACCCAAAGGCCATAGCCCCCTGCACACCCGCCTCACCATCCCCAACCTTCCCCCGAGCCCCCCAGAGGATGCGGACCAAGGCCTACCACCCCCCCAGAGGTTGCCCCCACTGCACGACAAACAGGCCTGGTCCCAATATATCACAGGGCCATAGACCGCGCCCGGCGCATCCAACCAGACCCCGACGACCTACTCACAGCCATGCGCAAGGCCGTCGTAGCCTGGGGCTTCCAGCAACACCCCAACACTGACGACGACCGACCACCCACGGCCCTAGGAGACATGCTCAATGACCTCTGGCATGCAAAGCAACAACTAGGGACCCTCCTCCACACCGACACCCCCCAGAACCGCCGCCAGATACACCACCGCAGACACCACACCAGGGCAGACCTGCAGCGGTGGCACATCCACAGGCAACAGCGCATCGCCCAAGAACACGAGCGGTATGCGCAACATGAACTCCCCTACAAGGCCATCCGCAACCTCAACGACGCCATGACCGACACCGGCCAGCGCACCATCACCACAGTTAGACAAGAGTAGTAGGTAGGTAGGTCGACTCGGGACTGGGGTTGCCCCGCAGGGGGGACTTACCAAGGGGCTTTTGCTCACCCACCCACGGCCCTACTGCACGTGTCCCCACAAAGCGGCTCCCCCACATGGGGGAAGGGCGCGGTCGCCGCGAGCAGTACCCTACAGCGGGTTCTGCCCAGAGAGGTAACCCATGTTCGACCGAAGTCTCACATTCCTCTCCTTCGGGCGGATGATACGTGGGGGAGGGTCCCATCGCACATCCTCATCAACTTCCGGATTCTGGGGCCCAGGGGCCGGGAGCCAGGCCAAAGGCCCTGTCCTGCAGGCACCCCCACCTGGGTTGGTTTTCAGTAGGCGTGAGGCGACTTGAAGAAGCACGTGCTACGGGACTCGCATGCCGTGGCGCACACTCACGCCTCCTGACTCGGTCGAGCTTGCGCTCTCCCGGGGGGCCAGGGGTTCGAAGTAGGTCGTTGTGGTTGGTTGGTCAGTCGTTTAACTGTTCGGCGTAGTTTGTTAATGTTGGTTGGTCGGTTGCGTGATGATGATGATGATCACGTTTTGGTCGTGGGTATGGTCCTCGGCGGGCGTGGCGCACCACGGTGTCGTCAACCCGTTAGACGCAGTTCCCGTTTCGACCCGTGCACGCCTGGCTGGTTTGGTGTTGGCCGGCTTGCGTGTGGTCCGTTTACGGTCAAGTGGCGGCTGCAGCTGCGGTGTGGTTGGTGGGTGGTTGTCTTGGCCGCCTCATGGTCGGCTTGGTTTGCGTGGGTTCGATCGCGCTGCTGCCGGTGGTCGTATTGCCGAATGTTGTTCGTGTAGCCGGCACGTCCGTGTCGGTGCTGGTTAGTTGCGTCTTTGTTTGTCCAAGTGTAGTGTTGTGTAGTTTGTCAATGGTGGTTGGTCGCGTTCGTAACAGTAGAGTTGCGGCGTTCTGCTGTGTTCGTGGGCGTGGTCGTCGGCGGGCGTGCCGCACCACGGTGTCGCCGACCCGTTAGACGCCGTTCCCGTTTCGACCCGTGCACGCCTGGCTGGTTTGGTGTTGGCCGGCTTGCGTGTGGTCTGTTTATGGTCAAGTGGCGGCTGCAGCTGCGGTGTGGTTGGTGCGCGGTTGTCTTGGCAGCCTAATGGTCGGCTTGGTTTGCGTGGGTTCTGTCGCGCTGCTGCCGGTGGTCGTATCGCCGAATGCTGTCTGTGTAGCCGGCACATCCGTGTCGGTGCTGGTTAGTTACGTTTTGGTTTGTCCAAGTTTTGTGTAGTGTAGTTTGTTAACGTTGGTTGGTCGCGTTCGTAACAGTAGAGTTACATGTTCTGTTGTGTTCGTGGGTATGGTGGTCGGCGGGCGTGGCGCACCACGCTTTCGCCAACCCGTTGGACGCCGTTCCTGTTTCGACCCCTGCATGCCTGGCTGGTTTGGTGTTGGCCGGCTTGCGTGTGGTCTGTTTCTGGTCAATGCGTGGCCGCTGCAGTTGTTTTGTTGGTGCACGGTTGTGTTAGCCGCCTCATGGTCGGCTTGTTCAACGTTGGTTCCTTGGCGCTGCTGCGGGCGCTTGCGCGGTCAGATGTTGTCCTGCTTGTTTCTGTGTTCGTTGGTCGTGCGCGGGTCGGGCTGCGGTTGGGGCTGTGCTGTTTGCTTGGCCGGGGTTGGTGTTGTGCCGGTGCGTGGTCCCCCTCTTGGTGGGGTTTGCTACGTTGGTGCGTGGCCCCCCCCATGGTAGGGCGTGCTGTGTTGGTGCGCGCCTCCCGCCCACTGTGGGGCGTGTTGTGTCGGTGTGGGGCCCCTCCCTAGGTGGGTGCTGTGCTCGCGTGCGGCCCACCGCATTGTCGTCCGTGCTGCTTTGCTGCGTGGCCCCCCTCGTGGTGGGGTGTGCTCTGCCGGTGCGTGGCCCCCCTCATCGTGGGGCACACTGTGTTGGTGCCTGTCCGCCGCGGTGGTTGTGCGTGGTGTGGTGGTGCTGGGCTTGGGATGTCGTCGTGTGTGCCGCCTGGGGGCCGGCGTTGGGTTCGGGTTGGTGGTGCTTGTGGTGGTGTTTGAGCCAGCGCCATGCTCGGCTTGTTTTGTTTGTTCGGTGTTGTCTTCGGCGCCATACTGTCGGCGTGTTCGGATGGGTGTGGTCGGCGGTTGGATTGCGGTTGTGGTTGTGTTGATCACCTGGCCAGGCCGGGTGCTGTGCTGGTGCGCGGCCCCCCTCATGGTTGGGCGTACTGTGTTGGTGCGTGCCCCCCCCTATGGTGGGGCGTGCTGTGTTGGTGTGTGGCCCCCCCCATGCTTGGGCGTGCTGCGTTGGTTTGTGGTCTCCCTCTTGGTGGGGCGTGCTGTGTTGGTGTGTGCCCCCCTCATGGTGGGGCGGTCTGTGTCGGTGTGTCCCTCCCCCTGTGCCGGGGCGTGCTGCGTTGTTTTTTGGCCCCCTCCGTGGTGGGACGTGCTGCGTTGGTGCGTGGCCCCCCTCCCGGTAGGGCGTGACGTGTCGGTGCCTGCCCGCCGCGGTCGTGGTGTGTGGTTTGGGGTGTCGTCATCTGTTCGGTGGGTTGTGGTCGCGGTTGTGTTGTTGGCTTGGTCGGGGTTGGTGTTGTGCTGGTGTGTGCCCCCTCCCCTGTTGGGGCGTGCCGTGTTTGTGCGTGGCCCCCCCCTTGGTGGGGAGTGCTGTGTCGGCGTGTTGGGGTTTCGGTTCGTGGTGTTGTAGCCGGCTGGATGCTCGGCTGGTTTTGTTGGTTCGCTGTTGTCTCCGCCGCAGTACGGCCGGCGTTGTCGGGTGTTGGTTGTCTGTGGTGTTGGCCTGGCCGGGGTTGGTGCTCTGCTGGTGCGTGCTCCCCCCCCTGCTGGGGCGTGCCGTGCTTGTGCGCCGCCCCCCCCCTTGGTGGGGCGTGCTGTTTTGGTGCGTGGCCCCCCTTTCGCTGGTGCGTGCTGTGTTGGTGGCCGCCTGCTGCGGTGGTGGTGCTTGGTTTGGGTTGTCGTGGTCTGTCGGGTGGGTTGTGGTTGCGGTTGTCTTGTTGGCTTGGTCGGGGATGGTGCTGTGCTGGTGCGTGCCCCCCCCCCCCCCTTTGTTGGGGCGTGTCGTGTTTGTGCGTGCCCCCCCCCTTGGTGGGGAGTGCGGTGTCTGCGTACTCGGGTTTCCGTTCGTGGTGTTGTAGCCAGCTGGATGCCCGGCTGGTTTTGTTAGTTCGCTGTTGTCTCCGCCGCCGTACGACCGGCATTGTCGGGTGTTGGTTGTCTGTGTTGTTTGCCTGGCCGGGGTTGGTGCTGCGCTGGTGCGTGCCCCCCCCCCATGGTGGGGCGTGCTGCGTTGGGTTGTGGCCCCCTTCTTGGTGGGGCGCGCTGTGTTGGTGCGTGCCCCCCCTCTTGCTGGGGTGTGCTGTGTTGGTGCCCCCCTGCCGTGATGGTGGTGTTTGGTTTGGGTTGTCGTCGCCTGTTGGGTGGGTTGTGGTTGTGGTTGTGTTGTTGGCTTGGCCGGGGTTGGTGCTGTGTTGGTGCCCCCCCCCCCCCTTTGTTGGGGTGTGCCGTGTTTGTGCGTGGCACCCCCTTGGTGGGGCCTGCTGTGTCGGCGTGTTCGGGTTTCAGTTCGTGGTGTTGTAGCTTGCTGGATGCTCGGCTTGTTGTGTTTGTTCGCTGTTGTCTCTGTCGCCGTACGGCCGGCGTCGTCGGGTGTTTGTTGCCTGTGGTGTTTGCGTGGCCGGGGTCGGTGCTGTGTTGGTTCGTGCCCCCCCGTTTGTTGGGGCGTGCCGTGCTTGTGCGTGGCCCCCCCCTGGTGGGGCCTGCTGTGTCGGCGTGTTCGGGTTTTGGTTCGTGGTGTTTTAGCCGGCTGGATGCTCGGCTTGTTTTGTTGGTGTGCTGTTGTCTCCGCCGCCGTACGGCCGGCGTTGTCGGGTGTTGCCTGTCTATGGTGTTTGCCTTCCCGTACGAACGGGCCGGCCTCCCGAGCGCGTGTGGTGCGCAACCCCTTTGTCCTGGCCGGGTCGGACAGGCCGGCCTCCCGAGCAGGTGCGGTGCGCCACTCCTTGTTTTTGTTTCGCGTGTGTCGTCGCCCTGCTGCTCGTGGTCCTTTGCTCGCTCGTGTCTGTGCTGTTCCTCGCCTTGCGCGGGTGTTTGTCGCTGCCTGCTGCTGTGCCCCGCCGCCCCCCCATGCCACCCCGCCCTTCCGCTTGATGTGTTTCACCCCCCCCTCGCTTCTTGGTGCCCCCGCCGGCTGTTCCCCCCCCCCCCCACCCCGGGGGTACCCCCTTCCCGGCTGGTTGTCTCGCCCCCGTTTACCCTTGTTGCCTCTGTGCCTTGTGGTTGGCCGTTTGTTGGCGTTTTGTTTTGCCCCCCCCCCACCGCGGGTCGTGTTTCCTGGGTGTTGGCCCCTGCCGCTAGTTTTCCCTTGTCCTCCTGCTTCTGCCTTGTTTTTTCTGTGCCTTTGGCCTTGGCACCTGTTTGGTTGGGTTTCGTTTTCCCCCCTCAGCTCGTGCTGGTGCCCCCCCCCCCCCCCCGGCGGTTGCTCCTGGTGGTCTGCGCTGCCCCGCGTCTTGTTCTGCGGTGCTGTGGTTGGGGGTGGGTCGTTGTGTGCGGCGCGCGGTGTTTTTTTGCGCCGTGCCGTGTTGTTGTGCGGGTGCCTTGCTGTGTGGTGCGCTCGTCTGTTGTGCCGTTGGCCGTCTCCCGTTGGCGTTGGCCACGCCCTTTCTGTTGGTGTCGCTCGGTGCTCCGCTTCTCCGCGCTGTTTTGTGCGGTGTTTCGTCGTGTGTGATGCCGTCGTGCGTTGTCGTGTGCTGCGGTGTTTTCCTTGTTGCTCTGTGGTGTCTCGGCTGTTTTCCCTCTGCCTTCTCGGTTTTGCGCACCTGCGGGTTTGCGCCGCCTGGTGCTGCCCCCCCGTGGTTTGTGTGTCGTGCCTTCTGCCAGTTTGTGTTGCCGCGGAGTGCTGGCTTGTTCTGCCCCTTGTGGTGCCGTGTTGCTGCTTGCTGTGTTGTGTTGTTCGGGGTGCGGCGTGCCGTGTCGTGTTGTGCCGTGTCCTGTTGTGCTCCGCGGGTGGCGTGGTGCTGCGCTGCGATCCCTCGTGCGGCTGCGTCCTGCTGCGTGCTCTGCCGTGCTCGGTGGTGCTGTGCTGTGGTCTCGTGCGTTGCGCCGTTCGCTTGGGTGCTGTGTCCTGGTGCTCTGTGCTGTGCTGTCCCGCTGTGTGCTGTTGTGGGTTGCTTTGTGCCGTCTGTTGTCCGTTGGCGTTGTGCGTTTGGCTGCGTGCTGTTCTGCGCTGTTGTTTGCTGCTGTGTGTTGTGCTGCGCCTTTGGGCGTGGTGTCTGGTTGCGCTGTGCCGTGCTGTCCTCGTTGTGGCTTGCTGTTTCGTTTTGGTCGCGCTGCCCTGTGCTGTGCTGTGCCTCGTGGTGCTGTGTTCGGCCGTGTCGCGTTTGTGTGGTGCTGTGCTGTGTTATCGTGCGTTGCGCCGTTCGCTTGGGTGCTGCGTCCTGGTGCTCTGTGCTGTGCTGTCCCACTGTGTGCTGTCGTGGGTTGCTTTGTGTGGTCTGGTGTCTGTTGGCGTTGTGAGGTTTGCTGCCGGCTGTGCCGCGCTGTTGTTTGCTGCCGTGTGCTGTCCCGCGCCTTTGGGCATGGTGTCTGGTTGCGCTGTGCTGTGCTGTCCTCGTTGTGGCTTGCTGTTTCGTTTTGGTCGCGCTGCCCTGTGCTGTGCTGTGCTGTGCCTCCTGCTGCTGTGTTGGGCCGTGTCGCGTCGTGTTATGCTGTGTGGTGCTGTGCTGCTGTGCACCGCGCTGTGCGGGTGGCACTGTGCGGCGTTGTCTTGCGGTCTGTGGTGCCGCTTCCCGCTGTGGCGTGCCCTCGGGTGCTGTGCGGTGCCTCGGGTGTTGTGTGCTTTGCTGTGTGCTGTGCTGTGCTGCTGTGTTTTGTGCTGTGCCTGGGGGTGTGGTGTCTTGGTGCGCTGTGCTGTGCTGTTCGCCTCGTGTCTGGCTGTTTGGTCGGGGTCTGTGTTCCTCTGTGGTGTGCTGTGTCTCTTGGTGCTGTGGTGCTCTGCGTTGCATCTTGTTGTTTCGTTCGGTGTAGTGCTGTTGCGCACTGTGCAGTTTGCGTGGTGCTGTGCTGTTTTTGCTCGCGTTGTTTGGGGCTGGTGCGTGCTGTGTCTTGCCCTCGGCTGTTGTGCCGCGCTGTGGGGTGCTGTGCTGTTTGGTGCGGTGCTTTGCTGTGGCGCCCCGTGCTGTGCGTGCTGCGCTGTGTGTGTTTTGCCGTTGTGTTGTGGTGTGTGCCGTTTTTGCTGCTGTCTGTTGTGCTGCTAGCGCCCTGTGGTGTTACCCCCGTGCATTTTCAAAACCCAAAAAAACTGTTTCCTATTTTCAAAGACAGAAAAAATTGTTTCCCGCTGGTTTGCCTTGTGTACCCTGTCCTCCCTGCATGCAACAATACCACACACTGAAAAAACCAGCCTGCTTTATTTATTTAATCCCTGGCCTTGGGCTCGTGTGCACCGCAGGTCTCGGTCTTGAGTCTTGCGGTTGCGTCCTCGGGGGGGGCAAACGCGACGGGGATGGGGCAGTAGTGGGAGGAGAAGGTACATGGAGAGTAAAAAGGGGCGAGAGGCGGCGAGTGCAGGGGCGTAACATGTTAAAAAACGTTTTCGAGTTTTCCGTGCTGCTCGCGACGTCGTTTTCTTTGACTATTGGGCACGCACAGAAACGAGGGGCACGTCGTTATGTTCATACGTTTATTACGGTGCTTACGGCGTTAACTATCCACCTATTTCACGTCGAAAATGTTTTGTCGCGTTTTTACGTGTTTCGCAGCGCGCCTTTTGGCCTAAGCGTTTTTTATGTTAATTACCTTTAATTTCACCCGGCAAAAAGTCCCCGGGCCCCAGTCCCCCTCCCTGTTGGGGCAAGGGCAGAAGGCACAAGCCTCCACAGCCCCGGCCCGCCCCCAGCGAGGACACCGTCAACCTCCTCGACCTCAACCACCCGGCTGTGCCATACTCCAAGGACACCACAACCGCCCTGCAGGAGCTCCCGATGGCACAGGGGCCGGAGTGGGTTCCCCACCTCCTCGCCTTCCAGGAACAAGGCCTACAACGCGACGACCTCCCAGAAACCACCCCCATATATACCCCGGACCAGAAGGCGTACAAATGCTACTTGCACAAAGGGACCCCCCTGTACGCCTGGACCGGCATCCACGTCCACCTCGTCCACCACCTCAGCATCTCAGGGGGGCTAGGTGTCTTTGAGGTCGTCGGTGACGGATCGCAACTGAACGTCATCAACGCCCACGTCCCCTTTGGCGACGCCACGGAACCCTTCCTCCAAGCCCTGGCTGAGGCATACCGCCAGATGGCCATGCTCGCCCCCACAATCATCATCGGCGACAGAACGCCGCCCCCACTTCGGCGGACCAAGGGAGAAAAGTTTATAGTGGTTTCAGCACTGTGTTTTTTCTTCTCTTGCTGCTTGCTGTTGCTGTAGGGTGTCCTGCTGCTTGTTTTTGGAGATGAAAAGCTTTTTTTTGTTGAAATACAGTAAATCCAAGTCAATCCAGGATAGCCCAAGCCAGAAGGATGCAAGGAGAAGAGAATCAGGATCAAAGCATGAAGGGCTGCAGTGTAAACAGCGAAAGATGATTGGATATTCACAGAAACTGCAACTCAGGTCAAATCGGAATGCATATTCACAAAGATAGCTGAAATGTTTTGGAAAAGAGTTGGAAAACTGTCCCATGGTCACTCTATCTCCATAGTGCCATCTCAGGAGATGTGCACTCTTTGTTTTGGGTCCCATATGTGCTGAGGTGGCAGGGCATGTGGCGATGAGGTCACTGCCATGTCACATGGGATCTTCGTACTTAGCTGAGCTGACCAGGAATTGAACCCAGGACCTCTCAAAAAGAGGTGCCCAGCCCCCTAGGGTGCATACCACTAGGATAGCTAAGAATTAATGGAAAAACATAGATAAATTCATAGGCTCTGCCCTGGATATGTCAGTGCTCAGTCAACTCAGGAAAAGATGATTAGCCTCACATTGAAAGGGGATTAAGGGGTCCACTCCATATCCTGATTGGGTGTTTGGTTCCACAGGTCAAAATGTGTTATCACCACTTTTGGTGGGGCCAAAACTAAGATACAAGTGCATGGATGCTCGGTGCATCCCTAATACAACTAGAGTATGCCTCAAAGCATTGGGAAAGCACTTTTTCTTATTCTCCCCTTGTGCTGTGGTGGCCACTGCTGTCGCATTTTAGGAAAAAGGGATTTTTTCTTGGCCTTTCCTTGGTTTCCACATCTACTTTAAAATACCTATAGTTTCCCTCACACAGAAAAGTGGGCGCGCACCATGGCTGGCGCTCTTTTGCTGCTCTGTTTATAACAAGTTCTACAGAAGACTCAGCGCTCATGGCGCTGCCGGGGCTCCTGTGGCTTGGTTGGGTTAGTTTGGGAGCATGCCAAAACATGTGCATATGCATCCCTCCCTCCAAGACGCAGCGCCACAAAAACCCAACGCAAGGCACAATATACACACTCGCATGGGTTCTCGTAAACCTGCTGGCGACCTGTGACCTGTCTTAGGGCGAACCGAGTCGTCAAAAAAATTAAATTGCCCCTTGGTGGGGTCTTGGTTCTGCTCAGTCTCTCCAGGCACCTGCGCTTCGGCCCGAACACGGCCTACTCAGCGAGGCTGCGCGTGGGTATCTGCAGAGGCAGGAGTGGGAGAATTATGGACGAATCCACGCAAAAGCGAAGCGTCGACACCAAAATCCGTCAAATGACGGCCTACAATGTTTCTGAAACGACACACCTGAGCAGAATCCAATTGTGCATCAGAAGCACAATTTTTTAGAAATTATAGTCATCTCTGGTTTTTTTAAATCCAGATATTCATACGCATAAAATGGCGGTGTGCAGGAGCGGCTCCTAGCAAAGCGCCGGAAAACAGAAAAATAATGGAATTATAAATGTATGTCTCACGTAGTCTTGAAAATGACGAGACACACATTAATAAATAAACATACAGATTCCACCCACACTATTAGAAGAATCAAAAATTCAGGAATTAGAAAATAAACGAAAAGACTTCAATGAATCAGGTATAAACTACAGGTATGCTCGTCTCGTATGCCGCATACACATTGCTCGTCTCGTGTCTCCGTGAACGAGTCTTGTAGCAGCGCCCACAACGATAGGACGTGATAGAGGGATTGATTAGAAAGATTGCAGATGATTAGCGGTCAGATCAGGGTGATTAGACATACACACAAGTGCATAGCAACGTTCTTCGCGTGCGCCTCGTTTTTCCTCTCACCTTGCTTCACTCACCAGCGGTAGGTAAGGTAGGTACGCCCGGGTGGGGCCACCCCCTGGTGGAGTTCGTGATTACGGATCAGATGGGCAGGTTTGCCCACGACACTGGTGCATACTCGCGCATTCACACACGCATTAAAGGGTAGGCCACGCGAAGTGCGCACGGTAAACCTTGTTTAGGCTACCCAGGGGCTCCTCGGTACGTTCTTTAAGAGAACCTGAGGAGTCCCTTAACGCTTGCTTGCTTGACAGGGGTAGCTGATTCTTCAGCGTGTTTGCGGACAGTGTATTATAGGTCACTCTGAGAAGCGTATAATACGTGGAGAGTGGCTTCTTCCGCCGCAAACGCCCCTTCATTTGCCTTTGCTTTACAGGTGGGCAGGTAGGGTGATTGGTGCAGCAGCATACCATTTTTTTCATGCCCTGCTAAACAAGGGCGCAGATCACACAAACAAGTAACTCCTCTCTGCCTGTGGCAGAGCAGGGAGTCCGACTCCATCGACATCTGCGCCGTGCACGCAAGAGCACCTCTTCCCTCCAAGCCCTAGCAGGGCAAACGCGTTGTGGCGTCCCCTGTTAGGCCACAGTTGCTTAGTAGCGCTGTGTTCTCTTGTCATTTCACAGGAGGGTCTCTAGGACCCACGACGCCTTTGTCTTCGCAACGCCCAGTAGAGTGTGCGTGCAGGAGTGGTAGTCCTGAGTGGGGGCTTGAGCCAGTTGCCCCAGTGCTCGCCCACCAGGATGGTGCCACTGTAGGGTGTGTAGGACCTGTAGTGCGTGTGTTACTGTCCCAACCGTTTCCTGCAATCTTAGCAGGGTTGGTGGGCTGTGGCAGTGGTTAGGTCAGTGTTTTGGCCACTTAGCAAAACGGCGTTTTCATGCCTTCATAGCTTTTGGCCACCCCTCCCTGTAGTAGTCAGATAGGTAGGGAAAACAATACCTGGATTAGTACGCTGGGTATTCCCCAAAGGTTTTGCGCCAGCATAGAACTTGGGCGCTTAGGGGAGGGGAGACCCGGGGCGTACCCCGTGGCATCAATAAGCCAGCCCTCCAGGTTTAGTAAGCGTGCAGACTTGGGTATAATTAGGACACCACTTCTGCGGCTTGCTCTCAAGACCTTAGGACTAGCACACTCACACATACACTTTGGCAGGTAAGGGTAAGGTTCAGTCCCTAGCTTTAGTCTTGGAGGCAAGCGTCTCAGCGAGCCTCAGCAACTCACCAAGGTTGTTCCGGGACAAGTAGTCAACGAGAACTGAGTTTAGGCGTCCCTCAGGTGGAACAAATGCAGAGAAGGGCTCCCAGGTGGCCTCTTCGACTCCAAACCCTTCCCAGAGGGTGAGGAAGCGCCAACCCTGGCGATAGCGGTGGCGTAGGACAGACTTCACCAGGTAGAAGCCTTCCTTAGCCATCTCCTCGGCGTTCATGTCGGGGAGTTCACCTTCAACTTCCATAGGGCTGACAGCCCCTTGTAGGTCCAGAGCGGCGATTTCCTCGTCGTTCAGCTCCCACTCCTCCCCACAGAGGTCTTCAGGATCATAGTAGCGCGTCAGGTGTTGAGCAGAACACACACCAGGGTCCCCCCTAGGAGGGGAGAACACCGCACGGTGATACGGTGTCCATCCACTGATAGAATCTTGTACGGCCCGAAGTATGGGTCATCGCTGGTACAGCGTGGCCAGGCGAGAAGTCGACTGTGGTGCACCAGCACCCAGTCCCCCTCTTGGTAGGTGGCCGGTACACGGTGGTTGTTCTTCTTGTTCCACTGACGCTCCCCCACTGTCTGGAGCATAGCCTTGGCCTTGTCCACCTTCGCCTGTTGCTTTCGACCCATTCACCCACAGAAGAATGGGTGTCCTCTGGATAGGGGGCATGTAGGAACCATGCCAGGCGCCCTAGGAATAGCTCATGGGGCGAGTAGCCAGTAGCTGAACTCTCCTAGGACTTCATCATCAAGGATATGACGGGGAGTAGTCTCAGCCAGTCTCTGGTGCGTTCAGTTTTGCACCATATCCTGACATTCTCCTTAAGGACACAGATCTGTCGCTCACATAGGGGGTTGCTCGTGTGAGAGTAGGGAATCGCCGTAGACACCTGGACATTGAGGGATCTCAGGACCCTCTTGTACCAGCCAGTATCTGAGCGTACTCATACGTCCTCATCGGAGTTGATCTCCTTGGGCGCCCCATAGACACAAAACCACTCCTCCAGGAGTATCTTGATAGTCTCCTCCCCGGTAATGTGCTTGGTACATGGGAACACCCTGGTAAACCTGGTCAACCCACAGGTTACCACGAGGGCGAAGTCATAGCCCCCGAACTTCGGCATCTCCGTGTAGTCCACGTATAGAACACTGTTAGCACAGTGAGGGATGGGCAGGGTCGAGTAGAGACCTCTGTCCCTGATATCCCCTGGTTTACAGGACCTGCACGGGCACTTGTCCACGATAGGCTGGAGGGTTTTCCGCAGTTGGTCGTCAGTCCACGTAGTGTGGAACCACTGCTTGAACAGCCTCAGGGTGCGGTCAGCACCCACATGACCACTGGACTCATGGGTCCACTTCAGCAGCGCTGGGACTCGGTCACTAGGCACCACAATACAGTCCTCGTGCCATAGGTAGCTCTTGTCCCTCTTCCACTGGTCTTGGTTGACCAGGAGGGGTTCAAGGCGTTTCTCCAGGCGCTTGTAGATATCCCCGAACTCCTTCAGGTACTCTGATTGTTGGAGTCCATCCAGGGGGCGTATCATCGTCATGTTGAGGTCCAAGTGGACGTCCATACGGCTGAACGCCTCCTTAGCCAGCGCTTCAGACCGGGCACCAATCAGGGCGTCGAAGTTGTTGCGGCTGATGTAGTCGGCACACTCGTTCTTTACTCCCTGGATATGGTGTACCGTCAGCCGTAGCTGACTGAGGTAGGTCCACCAGCGCCGTAGCTTGGCCTTCTCAGGTGGGGGACCCTTCTGGAAACTGCGGACCGGTTCTTGGTCGCACAGCCAGACCACAGCGTTACTCCCCAACAGTCGTGCTTGTGAGGATAGCACCAGCATACCCGCGCGCAATTCCTGCTCATAGGTGGAGTAGTTCCCCCTGGCCTGGTTCCACTTCCAGTTCAAGTGGCCCAGAGGTACTAGGACCCACTTGTCATCAGGGTAGCTGTGCTTGAGGGTTCGATCTCGGTTGAGACCTTCCGTCCCCCATTGGGAGATGGCCGAGTCGAACTCCTCCTTCTCTAGTGCTTGCCATTGGAACAATGTTCCACCACCGCCCACATTGCTGGCGTCGGTCACCAGGATAATCTCCCCCTGTGCTCTAGGCACGCCCAATCACTTAGCGTTGGCTACCTTGTCTTTGAGCTCGTCAAACGCTTGTTGCTCTTGTGGGCCCCAGCGCCAAGTAGTACTCTTCTTGATCAAGTCCGTCAGAACGGCGCTGGTGTAGGTGAAGTTCTTGGTGTGGCGGCGATAGAAGTTGCACGCCCCAATGAAACTGCGTACATCATGGAGTCCTTTCTTGGGGTCTTCGTGTCGTACCTTGGCATCCATCAGGGATTTGGCCTTAGAGGCCGCTGGGGTCCACCACCCATAGCCAACGTCAAACCCCAGGTACTACATGGTCTCCTGCATGAACTCACACTTCTCCAGCTTGAGTCGTGTGTGGTTCTCCTGGCAGACCGCAAAGAACTCACCCAAGAGGATTAGGTGATCCTCCTGGGTATTGGTCCCGAGGCATACATCGTCGATGTGAGCCTCCATCTGGGCACCACGGGATATGAGCTCCTGCACCTTAGGTCTCCTTCGTAGGATGGACAAGATCTTGTTCATCAGCTCTTGGAATAGAGCAGGTGCGTTAGCCACGCCAAACGGCATGACCTTCCACTTGAACACCGTCCCCTGAGGGTGATGAAGGCCAGTAGTTCCTGTGCGTTGGGCGTCAGGTCCACTTGCCAGAATCCGCTTCGCTTGTCCATCTTGGTCTTGTAGCGGCAGGAGGCTATCTTCTCCAGGGTAGACTCCATATTGGGAATGGACCCTGAGTGGTTCAGTGTCTTCTTGTTCAGCTCTCCGTAGTCCACTACCAGTCGTTTGGCTGTAGACCCAGGTTTAGCCACCAGGAAACAGGGGCTGCAGTGTAGGGGGTAGTCCCCGTCCTTGTACTCCAGGACTAGGCCAGCGTAGATACATTCTTGTATCTGTCGCGCAATCTCGTCGGCCTGCTCTTTAGGAGCTGGATAGGGTCTCCTCCGGATCTTGTGACCCACGAACTCGGGTTTCAGCTTGAGGTCCATCTGTACCAGCTTGTCACATGAGGCTGGAGGGGGTAGTTCTCCGAACACCTCCAGATAGGCCCTTATAAGCTTCTGTACCCGCGGGTCCAATACCTTGATCTTGTCCTCCATGTCCTCGTCAGAGTGTAAGTTGCTTGCCCCCTGAGTAATAGACGTCGGGAGGTGGTCCTCCACCGACTCTTCGCCCGTGGTAGTATCCTTCACCCTTGGTAGGCATATAGAAGGTCTTGTTCAACCATCTCCGATGGACGATGGCAACATAGGCACGCTCTAGGGGGTTCACATACACATTCCTCCGAGAGGTCGTCCTCCTCTGGGGTCCTCACATGGGCGCCCCACACGCTCTTCATGAGCTTAAGATCCCCCCCCCTTTTGCCAAGTGGTGATCTTCTGTTCGACGCCCTCTTTCAATTGGGATAGGTCTCCCATACGTCCTTGCTTCAGTGGCCATGAGCTGCGGGTAGGCTTCGCGTAGTATAGCTTTTTCGCCACCAACTTCCTCTTGGAATCCACATACTCCCTGAGCCTGGATCGAGGGTCCAGCTCTTCATCCACGGGGTCTTCCACCCTCATGCAGAGTAGGGGCTTTAGTGGGGCGACGTACTCGGCGTTCTCCACTTCCTCCACACAGGTCTGCACGAAGAAGGCGTCGTGCTCAGTTTCGTCTTCTGAGTGGATAGAGCTAGGTAGCTCAGATAGTCCACACTCAGAGACTCCATCAGTAACAGGTACATGACAGGGAGAGTTGGGGGCGTTGGTGTCAGTCACGACGTACTCATCTCCTCCGGGTGTAGTCTCAACAGCATCTTGAGGTCGTAGGCGATCCTTCAAGTCACCCAAGGCGAGTCCATCGCTTTCTCGTTGTATAGCCTGGACTAGAGTCGGGTCCAGGTTCTCCCAGGGGATGGTGGTAAGATTTCTGTCCACCACGCTGAGCATACTCCCCCATCCGGGCTTCCCAATAGGCGTCTTGCGTCCCAGAGGCACGTAGATGCCCTCATCAGGCAAACGAACAGAGCTGATAGTCAGTTTCGCCAGTACTCGTTGCCCCCATGGACTCCTCAATCGGGGGAACACAGGACCATACGGGAACGTTCCAAAACCACCTTGGTCAGCACCTTCCCCAGTTCACTGAACCTGGGGTTCCCGTAGGCAATCCCGAAAGAGGGCCAGTAAAATTTGTAGCTGCAGTTCTTCCCCTTGCTGCAGTAGAGGTCCAGTACATGTTGCTTTTCGCTGGCGAACAACTCCACGCTCAGGTCTTCTCGAGAGTAACCCAACTCCTTCAGACCTTGGTCTAGGACTTCCCCCAATACTTGATAGTCCTCAGTTTTCGAGGCTGCCATCATGGTCGAGGGCTCCTCCTTCGATAGCCTCAGGTAACTCGAGGTATGTTCCGACTGCTCCAGTGGCACAGACTCTCTGCCACTGCCGTGGTCCACGTAGAGGAGGTAGGGCGCTTGCAGCGTCAGGGATTGTATCTGGGAGTGCTGTACGAAGAAGTCAGTACCCAGTACAAAGTCGAAGGCATCAGTGTCCATCACATAGAACCGATGGGCGATAGTTCGGGAGCCCATAGGTACCTCCACTTCACAGTCCCCGCAGCTGTGCACCACATGTCCATCCCCCATGCGTATAGCAGCGGTGGTCATGGTGTTCTTCAGGCTCCCACAAGGTAAAATTTTCTTGGCAACTATAGATATGGTGGCGCCCGTGTCCAATACCCCCAGGTATTCGCGTCCCCCTAGTCGGATACGTACCCAAAACACCAGGTCTTGGGTGCCACCAGAGCGTCCCCGTCAGAACTCCGCGGGACAGGTCACCTCGAACCCCTTGTTCCGCAATTTGCGGGCCATCCTCATGAAACGGCTCCTCTTCTTAGCGTTGCCGTCATCACCACCTTGATGCTCATGCTTGGCTCCTTGTCTTTGCTGGGCCTGCGTTTGTGAGCGTGTGGTAGGACCAGACTGCCCTCCAGAGGGCTCGAAGTTCCCCCCTGGATTAGGGTTGGGGTTGCCTCCGTTCTTGTCCTTGTTCTTGTTGTCGGGCTGGCGGTTAGCGCCTCCTCCTCGTCCACCTTGACCCTTGTCTTGCCCTTGACCACGTCCTTTCGACTTGCCCTTGCCGGAGTCGTTGCCTTTGGCTTTGCCTCCACCTTTGCCTGAGCCTTTGCCAGGATCTTCACCCTTAAGCTTCGCCGATAGGCGTTGCTTATGGTAGCACTCATCCTCGTAGTGCTTCCGCTTACCGCAGAATGCACACGTGATGGTGCACCGGTAATGATCCGGCAGCTTCGCTTTGGCGCCGGTGTTCTTCTCCTGCTGCTTCCCCTGGACTACGAAGCAGTCCCGCTGCTCGAAGTCAGGGGCGTGCTGCAGGTGGCCCTGCTCGTTTCTGGCATCACACCAGAATAGCTCCTTCACGTTCTCCATGATACGGGCGTGGGCGTGTTTGGGGGTAGTCCCCTGCCCAGGTCGAGACCCTTGGTACCCAGGACGGTAATTGTTCAAGTGCTAGTCGCTCTCCTTCTCCAGCGCCAGCTCCAGGAGTAGCACGCATAGATCCTCGTAGCGGAGGGATCTAGCCTTGCGCTCCGCCGTCCAACGGCACTCGTCCAATAGCTCTCGGGGGAGCTGGGCCACCAACCAGAACAGCAGGTTGTCGCTGCTGTAGGAACCGGGCGTCAGTCGTCCAGCCCAGTGATCCAGGCCAGCCAACAGCTCTGAGACCGTGCCAGATTTGGGGTTGTGGGGCAGCACGGGCAGGTTCTGGATCTCGGCCCTGATGGAGAGGTCGGTTTTGTAGGTTGGGTACTGCCTCTCCAGGGCAACGAACACATCGGCAAAGGTGGCGGAGTTAGTCACGATCTGCCTGACCTGCTTCTCCAGGTACTTGGTCTTGCAGCACTGCAGGAGCAGATCGCACTTCACTCGCCCACTAGCGTGGGTTTGGCCGGTCAGTCGTAGAAACCGGCCAAAATTCTCAGCGAACTCGCTGAGGTCCTTGCCTGTGAACTCAGGCAGGTTCACCACTATCTTGGAGGTGGCAATAGCCTTCGCCTCCTGAGACCTGCGTCCCTCAGGGCGTCGGGTCTTCTTATTCTTCTTCTTCTTCTTCTTACCCCTTCGGTCCTCGGGGTCCTCCGGGTCATCGTCATCTGAGGGCGAAGAAGAATCCATCTACGGCGGCTCATCATCGGAGGAGTCTCCGCCTAGATCACTGGAGCCATAAGGCTCCACGTCCACCATAGCCCTCAAGGCTGTCAGCCCCAGCCGGTCTAGCTCGGCCCTCGTCGAGTTCGTCACGTGGCTGTAGGGCGGCTGGGCCGTTCTTGGTACGAAGGGACTTCTCGGTATAGCTGCAGGCGTCGGCATCGGTCGGCTCCTCAGGCTCCCCAGGGTGTTTGTCAACCCAGCCGCCAGGTGGTTAGCCTGTACTCGGTGGGGTGACATTCCCACCGTGGTCGGTGACGCTTGGGGTGGCATCATCAGGGGCTCCAGTTTCTCACGGATCTCTTGAGTGAGGTCGCCCACGATTTTTGAAGTGGCTCCTCGGAGCACCTCGTTGATCTCCGACCGCGTCAGGGACCTGTTGGAGGATCTTCCTGATCCTCTACTCCTGCCACCAAGAGATTCAGGTCCTCTCCTCAACCCACTCAAGGTTGCATAGCCAGGTGCATACCCAGGAACATCCACATAGGTTCCAGTAGCGGGTAGTGGATGGGGATATTCAGCCGCATACCATCGCGGCGCAGAGCTGGAAGCCACTGGCTCAGTGGCAGTAGTTGCCTCATGGAGCGCAGTGGTAGGTGGGCCCATACCATAGGCGGGGTAGGGAGGCATGCCAGTAAAGCCTGTGCCCTCTGCCATAGGCGGGTTGGTTGTGGAAGTGGATGTTGCAGCGGCTGGGAGTGTGGTTGTTATAGGAGAGGGTGATGCGTGGAGGCCAGAAGCGCTTGGTGCGCCTTCGAAGGTAGGGTCATGCGTCAGGTCTTGCCCTTGTTCCTCTCCTTCGTCTGCTTCTTCTCCAGCATCCTTCTCGCTCTCTCTTCTCTTCTTCTTGGCAGGCTGAGTGACCACGACCACCTCTTCGACGGACAGGGCCCCGAAGGCTGTCTGGAGTCCATCCTGGGAGTCCTCCGCCGCATCCACTGGCCCATGTAAGGGCTCCGCCGAAGGTACAGCGCCAGGTGCTGGCCTTGCTGGTGCCTCAGGCGCTGGCGCTGTCTTCACGTCGGCGTCCTCCTTCCTTGTGTCCATCTTCAGTCACCCTTCTGCTTATATGTGCCTGTACTCGGCGCACTGGATGTACGGCGCGGGGTTGCTGCCGGTGCGCAGAGACAGACTGCCTCTTGCTACCAGAAAAGTTCATAGTGGTTTCAGCACTGTGTTTTTGCTTCTCCTGCTGCTTGCTGTTGCTCTAGGGTGTCCTGCTGCTTGTTTTTGGAGATGAAAAGCTTTTATTTGTTGAAATACAGTAAATCCAAGTCAGACCAGGATAGCCCAAGCCAGAAGTATGCAAGGAGAAGAGAATCAGGATCAAAGCATGAAGGGCTGCAGTGTAAACAGTGAAAGATGATTGGATATTCACAGAAACTGCAACTCAGGTCAAATCAGAATGCATATTCACAAAGATAGCTGAAATGCTTTGGAAAAGAGTCCGAAAACTGTCCCATGGTCACTCTATCTCCATAGTGCCATCTCAGGAGATGTGCACTCTTTGTTTTGGGTCCCATATGTGCTGAGGTGGCAGGGCATGTGGCGATGAGGTCACTGCCATGTCACATGGGATCTTCCTACTTAGCTAGGCTGACCAGGAATTGGACCCAGGACCTCTCACAAAGAGGTGCCCAGCCCCCTAGGGTGCATACCACTAGGATAGCTAAGAATTCATGCAAAAACATAGATAAATTCATAGGCTCTGCCCTGGATATGTCAGTGCTCAGTCAACTAAGGAAAAGATGATTAGCCTCACATTGAAAGGGGATTAAGGGGTCCACTCCATATCCTGATTGGGTGTTTGGTTCCATAGGTCAAAATGTGTTATCACCACTTTTGGTGGGGCCAATACTAAGATAAAAATGCATGGATGCTCGGTGCATCCCTAATACAACTAGAGTATGCCTCAAAGCATTGGAAAAGCACTTTTTCTTACTCCCCCCTTGTGCTGTGGTGGCCACCACTGTCGCGTTCTAGGAAAAAGGAATTTTTTCTTGGCCTTTCCTTGGTTTCCACATCTACTTTAAAATACCTATAGTTTCCCTCACACAGAAAAATCGGCGCTCACCATGGCTGGCGCTCTTTTGCTGCTCTGTTTATAACATTTCCTACAGAAGACTCAGCGCTCATGGCGCTGCCGGGGCTCCTGTGGCTTGGTTGGGTTAGTTTGGGAGCATGCCAAAACATGTGCATATGCATCCCTCCCTCCAAGACGCAGCGCGACACAAACCCAACGCAAGACACAATATACACACTCGCATGGGTTCTCGTAAACCTGCTGGCGACCTGTGACCTGTCTTAGGGCGAGGGGAGTCGTCAAAAAAAATTAAATTGCCCCTTGGTGGGGTCTTGGTTCTGCTCAGTCTCTCCAGGCACCTGCGTTTCGGCCCGAACACGGCCTACTCAGCGTGGCTGCGCCTGGGTATCTGCAGAGGCAGGAATGGGAGAATTATGGACGAATCCACGCAAAAGAGAAGCGACGACACCAAAATGCGTCAAATGACGGCCTAGAATTTTTCTGAAACGACACACCTGAGCAGAATCCAATTGTGCATCAGAAGCAGATTTTTATAGAAATTATAGTCATCTCCATATCCTGATTGGCTGTTTGGTTCCATAGGTCAAAATGTGTTATCACCACTTTTGGTGGGGCCAATACTAAGAAAAAAATGCATGGATGCTCGGTGCATCCCTAATACAACTAGAGTGTGCCTCAAAGCATTGGAAAAGCACTTTTTCTTACTAAGGGGGACAGGCCACACCCCAGGACCATGCGGAGGGGTCCATATCGGGCCTCCGCCCGGATGATGGTGGTGGTTTCACCATAGCATACGTCGATGCGGGAGGGGGCGGTATCTGTTTGGTGGGGGAAGTTGGATAGTTGGCCTTCGAGGTTGGCCGTCAGGTCGACGAGCCCTAGCATTTTGATGGTGTCGCGGACTGCGCTGGGACCCAAAGGCCATAGCCCCCTGCACATCCGCCTCACCATCCCCAACCTTCCCCCCAGCCCCCCAGAGGATGCAGACCAAGGCCTACCACCCCCCCTCGGGATGCCCCCACTGCACGACAAACAGGCCTGGTCGCAATATCACAGGGCCATAGACCGCGCCCGGCGCATCCAACCAGCGGTCGCACATCCACAGGCAACAGCGCATCGCCCAAGAACACGAGCGGTATGCGTAACATGAACTCCCCTACAAGGCCATCCGCAAACTCAACGACGCCATGACCGACACCGGCCACCGCACCATCACCAGGGTTAGACAAGAGGACGGCTCCCCCACCAAAGACCCAGCCACAGTGCTCCAAGCCACCCAATACAGCTTCCTCCGACAACACACGCCCACCCAACACACACTGGACACGGACACCCAGGCCAAAATCGACCGCCTCCAGCAGGTCTTCAACCACGCCCAGAGGAGGCAACTGGAAGAACGCCCCTTCACCATCCACGAAGTCCGGAAGGCCATCCACAGTCTCCGGCAACACAAAACCCCAGGCTATGACAGCCGCCCTGCAGGTTTGCCCTGGTGTGGGCTATTTGCACCCTGCAGTGGTGTATCTGTCGGCGGATTTGGGGGGTGTCGGTGTCGAGGAGGGTCGCTAGTTGTTGCTTTGCATGCCAGAGGTCATTGAGCATGTCACCTAGGGCCGTGGGTGGTCGGTCGTCGTCAGTGTGGGGGTGTTGCTGGAAGCTGCAGGCTACGGTGGCCTTGCGCGTGGCTGTGAGTAGGTTCCCCGCCCACCTCCTCCGCATCCTCGCCCACCGCCTCTGGGACATCGTCACGGGGCGAACCCCCCTGCCACCGGACTGGGCAAACGTTGTCCGCCCCCTCTACAAAAAAGGAGACTGGGCCAACCCGGACAACTGGCGCCCCATAGTCTGTGCAGTCACGGAGGTCAAAATGGTCTGGACCATCCTCCTACCCCGCATCTGCCCCCAGCTGGACCCCCACAGACCTGCCAGCCTCTGGGGGGCCATCCCAGGCCGGTCTTCACACGAGGCCATCTTTCTTCAAGACACCATGGCCGACATGGACCCGGTAGACCTCATCATCGCCTCCCTCGACGTCAAAGGAGCCCCCCCTGAACCCCCCCTGGCTCCTTCTGGAGGCAGTGTGGAAACGCTTGGGCCTCCCCTTCTACAACCTCGCCTCCGGCTACATCCGCACCCGCAAATACACGGTCCGCACAGGAGTAGGCCTCACCCCCTTCCTGGAGCCAGGCAGCGGAGTCCCCCAAGGAAAAGCAGAAGGCCCCTTCCTGTACCTCCTCGTGACGCCCCCCCTGGCCCTCGCAATCGAGCAGGATTACCTGGCCTACGCACCCTACCCCCTCCGCTCCCCCCTGGTGGGCTTCGCAGACGACACCAACCTCACGGTCGCACACACCCCACACGAACCCCACACCCCAGACCCCGGGCCAACCGTCACCCAACAGGCCAACGACTTACTGGACGTGACCATCTCCTACCTCTTCCGCAACAACCTCATCGTCCAACCCACAAAGTCAGTGGCCATGATCAAGGGGTCTGCCACACCCCCTACCCTAGGGCCACAAGGGCCCCCCATGCAAGTCGTGACCACCACCATGCACCTGGGGGTAATCCAGGCCGCCAACCCTGAGGACACCACCCTCCCTCCCACGTTGCAGTCACAGCTCTCCCATTCCGCCAGATATGCGTCCCTGACCACCAAGGCCCTCTCCCTGTCCCACCAGCACCTGGTGTACTATCTTACCGGGGTCTCGAATGCCTCCAAAGGCTTCCAAGCACTCCACCTGACACATCCCACCACCGCCCACCAACCGGCCACACGTGCCGTGACCAAGGCATGGGCAGCACACGGGGGCTGGCCCACCTCCATCCCCACCCGCGCCATCCGAGCGGCATGGCCCCACTATGGGGACGCCATGAGGGACCAGGTGAAAGCGGCCTACACCATGCGGAGGGGTCCATATCGGGCCTCCGCCCGGATGATGCCGGTGGGTTCACCATAGCATACGTCGATGCGGGAGGGGGCGGTACCTGTTGGGGGGGGGAAGTGGGATGGTTGGCCTTCGAGGTTGGCTGTCAGGTCCACGAGCCCTAGCATTTCGATGGGGTCGCGGACAGCGCTGGGACCCAAAGGCCATAGCCCCCTGCACATCTGCCTCAACATCCCCAACCTTCCCCCCAGCCCCGGGAGGATGCGGACCAAGGCCTACCAGCCCCCCTGAGGTTGCCCCCACTGCACGACAAACAGGCCTGGTCCCAATATCACACGGCCATAGACCGCGCCTGGCGCATCCAACCAGACCCCACCGACCTACTCACAGCCATGCGCAAGGCCGTCGTAGCTTGCGGCTTCCAGTAACACCCCCACACTGACGACGACCGACCACCCACGGCCCTAGGGGACATGCTCAATGACCTCTGGTATCCAAAGCAACAACTAGCGACCCTCCTCCACACCGACACCCCCCAAAGCTGCCGCCAGATATACCACTGCAGGGTGCAAATAGCCCACACCAGGGCAGACCTGCAGTGGTGGCACATCCACAAGCAACAGCGCATCGCCCAAGAACACGAGCGGTATGCGCAACATGAACTCCCCTACAAGGCCATCCGCAACCTCAACAACGCCATGACCGACACCGGCCACCGCACCATCACCACGGTTAGACAAGAGGACGGCTCCCCCACCAACCACCCAGCCACAGTGCTCCAAGCCACCCAAGACAGCTTCCTCCGACAACACACGCCCACCCGACACACACTGGACACGGACACCGAGGCCAAAATTGACAGCCTCCCTCAGGTCTTCAACCACGCCCAGAGGAGGCAACTGGAAGAATGCCCCTTCACCATCCACGAAGTCCGGAAGGCCTTCCACAGTCTCCGGCAACACAAAACCCCAGGCTACGACGGCCTTCCTGCAGAGGCATACTACCACCTCCCCGCCCACCTCCTCCGCATCCTCGCCCACCGCCTCTGGGACATAGTCACGGGGCGAACCCCCCTACCACTGGACTGGGCAAACATTGTCCGTGTCCTCTACAAAAAAAGCCCGGACAACTGGCGCCCCATAGTCTGTGCAGTCACGGAGGTCAAAATGGTCTGGACCATCCTCCTACGCCGCATCTGCCCCCAGCTGGACCCCCACATACCCGCCAGCCTCTGGGGGGCCGTCCCAGGCCGGTCCCGACACGAGGCCATCTTCCTTCAAGACACCATGGCCGACATGGACCCGGTAGTCTCGCCGTCAAAAGAGCCTTACGAACACCCCCTGACTCCTTCTGGACGCGGTGTGGAAACGCTTGGGCCTCCCCTTCTACAACTTCGCCTCCAGCTACATCCGCACCCGCAAATACACGGTCCGCACAGGAGCAGGCCTCACCCCCTTCCTGGAGCCAGGCAGCGGAGTCCCCCTACGCACCCTACCCCCTCCTCTCCCCCCTGGTGGGCTTCGCGGACGACACCAACCTCATGGTCACACAAACCCCAAACGAACCCCACACCCCAGACCCCGGGCCAACGGTCACCCAACAGGCCAACGACTTACTGGACGTGACCATCTCCTACCTCTTCCGCAACAACCTCCCTGTCCACCCCACAAAGTCAGTGGCCATGATCAAGGGGTCTGCCACATCCCCCACCCTAGGGCCACAAGGGCCTCCCATGCAAGTCGTGACAACCACCCCCCACCTCTGGGTAATCCAGGCCGCCAACCCTGAGGACACCACCCTCCCTCCCAAGTTGCAGTCACAGCTCGCCCATTCCCCCAGATATGCGTCCCCGGCGCGTGTTCATGTCGGTGGGCATGCCCGTCTGGTGGAGCATCCAGCGTGGGCATGTGTTGCGGGCCCGTTGTGCGGCTTGGAGGCGGATGGTGGCGACCTCGCGGACCTCCGGCGAGTGGTTGTGGGCCATGCAGTGAAGGAGGAGGGCGGTGTGTCTGGTGTAGGCCGCTTCCACCTCGTCCCTCATGGCGTCCCCATAGTGGGGCCATGCCGCTCGGATTGCACGTCGTGGGTATGGAGGTGGGCCAGCCCCCGTGTGCTGCCCATGCCTTGGTCACGGCGCGTGTGGCCGGTTGGAGGGCGGTGGTGGGGTTTGTCAGGTGGAGTGCCTGGAAGCCTATGAAGGCATTCAAGACCCCGGTAAGGTAGTACGCCAGGTGCTGGTGGGACAGGGAGAGGGCCTTCTCCTCCCATCCCCACACCACGCCATACTCACTAACCAGACGTGCCCGGAGGAAGGGCCTCTAGCGGTCCTCAGCGGGGACCTCCACCATCACCCCAAGGGCACCATCCACGCAGTAGACCTTGTCGGGGCCTGCATCACCGTAGTATACGTCACCCTCTCACAAATGCGGGTCCTTCACCACAGCAGAGCACACCACACCCCCTTCCTACAACTTCCCGCATGGCCGAAATACCGCCTCTTCCGCCAGTACCTCACGCAGACGGCACGAGCAGCGGGCCACACACTGCCAGAAAGCACAGACATGCGAGCAGCCTACCAAGATTTCAAAAAGCAACACCCCCGACCCATCCCTGGCGACACTGCCCTACGCACCCACCAGCTCCAAACAAGAACCCATCCCCCCGGTGACGGGCCCGGTCCCACCACTAACCCTCGCTCTCGGTGCTCCAGTTGGCTTTCCCGTCGCTGTGGTGACTCTCCCCACACCGGGGGCTTGCGCCCCCGGCTTTACTAGGCAGCTGCGCGGGGCACGCGGAGGCCGGCCAAGAACCGGACTCTTTGTGCCTGCCGCTGGCCCCCGCCGAGGCAGGGGCGCTGCGCTGGCTCCGCGTCGTACCCGTTCGGGGCCCCGCGATGGGGTTGTCCCTGGCGGGTCCCTCCGGCGTTGGTCTTGGGCTGCGTGCGATGCCGTGGTTGGCGTGTGTGGACCAGGTCACTGACGCGTCCAGTTTCCCGAACCGTCCTTCGTTCGAGCAGAGATTATAGAGACAATGTAGATGAGATCATTGCTGTTGCTAGGCACTAAGAAACAGGCGCTGAGAATCCATAAAGCGGCGAGTCCCTTGATGCTACTGCACTGTGTCCCCTTATAAGGGGAGCTCACACTGGATAAAGCTAGAAAGCAAGGTACGGCACTACACTTCGTCCAAAGTTGTGAATTGCGGCTGATCTGCACGCCGCAGAAGAACGATAGGGAACCGCTGCACGCTATGACGTTAGTTGTCACTTCATTGGGACCACTTGTCCACTGGAATTTGATGCATGCGCATGGCACCTGATTTACCAATGGCTACTTACCTTGAATAATGCTGTCACTTGTATTCCCAAGATTCATGCCGTGGAGGTGCTACAAGGTTGCGCAACATAGTATGGTCCCCCTGTTGCGTCGTTTGGAAAAAAATGTGTGTTAGCAAACGATGCATGCGCAGCACAGCTGAACGTCCGATTGTCTTCATGTGCCACGTTCAAAATTGCAGTCCTCAACTACTACCAAGGGATAGTCCCCTTGCAGGAGCATGGCCAAGTAACACACTCCTTAGTAACCAGGAGTGTGCACTACAGCGTGGCGATCGGCTTCATCCTGCGGTGGGAGTGCAGCCAGGGTGCTGTCGAGAAGGCAGCAAGGGAAGGGGAGCATCTACTGTGTACAGAAAATCAAAAATAGCGACGACCGGAAGATTCTAAGGCCCAAGTTTCCAACCATGGAGGAGAAGTTATATGCCGAGGCTTTTACTGCAAGAAAGCATAGACTCACCGTCACTGAACCTTCTTTTCCGTGTGTGTGCCCGTGGAGTTGGAAGAGAAGAAATGAAAGCCAACATTGCCCAGTTGGTGACCTGTATACGCCGGCGTGGTCCAAGTATGCGGTGGCATAAGCATCACATATTGAAAGCACAACAAACCGTCTGCAGAATGCGCAGTCAGGAAGATTTGAGATGAAGGGTGCTGCCGGAGGATCCAACCTTTTCCTTCATTCAGTTTGGTAGGGATACTGGCCCCTTTCCCAGAGGCACAACCCTGACACAATGTGAATGGATCAAGGGGGTTCAGGCATTGTTCCATTGCGCCCGGAAGTCCAGCTGGCTGCAGGCAAATGTGTACACAGCAGAATATGGTTTCTCGGTCTGCCCGAAGGCAAGGAAGTCGAAAAACAACATCCTGCCGTGATCTTCAGGAGAGCAGCCACAAGGGGTCCTGCTGCAGAGCGTGCAGCCTACAACGAGGGTTGCCATGTTTTTTGGCAGTGGTGTGCGTGGGCTGATGCAGCCTACGTAAATCCATCGGCAGTTAAGTTTACAGAGGACACTGCATTCTGCAATCACAAGCCCAATGTCATGCAACTCGATTCACCAACTGCGCAAAAAGATGACCGTTTCTTGAAGTTCCCGAAAGAGCACTACCAGACTGATGTGCAATTCCTGCCGTGAGCAGTGAGGGATATGTTGCAAGCGCTACATTCGACTAAAGGCAGGAGTACAGAACGGAAGGAAGTATGAGAAGTGGCCGCAACAGCGTGACAACTATTGTGCAGTGATGGACGGTAAGGTAATTGGGTGGGTGCACTCTGTCGTGGAGAGGCTCCCCCTGTTGCCTGCTGGCGTCCCCGCTGTAACGGACAGGAACTAGCTCCAGGCATGAGGAGCGGAGGCAGCTTATCTCCGCTAGACCTGACTGGTGGCACCAACAAAGCGGCCCAGTGCAACACCGAGAAAGCCAATGAGCGCCGGCGTGATGTACTTGTCACGGCGCAAGCATGTGCCCCCGTGCTTGCGCACGTTCCCTCCTTTGGCCGGACCTCTAGGGGTTACCCGAACTCCTGGGGTATCCCATCCTCAGGGCATGCCTGCGGGGTGTTCTAGGTACTTGGGTTCTGAGGTGCCTGGGTGTTGCACGCTCCTTGAGTACCAAAGCAGCGCAGGCCTTAGGAAGCAGCCTTACTCCTGGTCTCCGGATCTCAACAGGCCGGGTCACCTGCATGGCACGGGCTGCCTCAGTGTCCGGGCTACGGACAGCGGGTTTCCTACTGTTTTGTGGCGCGCGTGTTTGGGTTTGAGGTTTGCCATTTTCCGGTGGTTCCTGGTTTGAGAAGTTGTGGTGCGTGCTAGGGTTTCGGTTTTTGCCTTCTCATCACCTTTCCTGGGCGGGCCTTGCAGTTTGTCCATCTTGGTACGGGTTTTGCCTTTGTGTCGCCATTTTTGATTTGGGTTCGTGTGTTTGGGTGCGGGTTGCGGGGTTCCGTGGTGGGTGTGCGAGGGTACAGGTCTCGTCCCTGTCCCGCCTTTCCTGGCTTGGTACGGGTTTGGACGTAACCTGTCCCTTCTTGGCCGGTCTTGTGGTATGTGTGTGTCGGCATGGCTCTCTTACGTACCCCGCCATTTTTGACCTGGTTTTGTAGTAGGTGATCCGGTTAGGGTTTCACCTGTAGACTGCCTGTCGTGGTTTGTTGGGGTCTGCCAATTGGAGTTTTCCTGGCTTGGGTGTGAAGCTATCTTGTGTGGGTTGCGTGGTTTCTCGCCGGTCCTGGCGGTGTGTCCTGTTGGGTGCGGTGGTTCCTCACCGATCCTAGTTGTTGTCTGTCCCTGCCTCGCTCGGGGGGCTGCTGCTGTCTGTCGTGGGGGATGCTTGGGCGGGCGTCTGCCAAATGCGCAGCCTTTTGATGGCAGGTCGTGGTACCGTGTCAGGATCACCTCCACATGTGTGGGGTCTGTGTAGCACAGGTCAAAGCGTGAGTCTGTCGAGCCTGGCCACAGGGGCCGATGCATAACTTGGCCCTGTATGGAGGCAGTGCGATCTTCCAGGCCCATGGGTTGCATAGACACGTTCGGCGCCGTATTCTCCAGTGTTAACTGCCCCCCGTGGTATTCAATGTTCGGGGCGGCAGTGAAGTCTCCGATGATGACGGTGGCTCCCAAGATGGCCAGCTGTCGGTAGGCTTCCATGAGCTCTTCTGGGACCGTCTCTCCGGCATCGCCAAACGGGATCTGCACATTAATGACGTTTGGCTGCCAGGTTGGGTCCACCAGCTGGTAGGCCGCCAGGCGGCCCCCGAAGCTCAGGTTGCCGCGGACGTGGATTTGTATCTGACCTCTGTGCGATGTTGGTACCCCTTTGACCCGTGCAGTATGGTAATGATGGCCCCTTCTGGTGGCTCGGGCTTTAAGAAATTGTTGTTGCTGGCGCATGGCGTCTTGGGTGCACCCTGGCATAACTAGTATGTCCTGCAAGTCAGGAGCCTTGGTTCTGTGGAACATCATACCCGGTCCACTGAGGGACATCAGGTTGATGAGTGCAGCGATGACCTCCTTAGCGCGTGTTTTGTTGGTTCTTTGCTGCCGTGGCGCGTGCCAGGGTAGGTGTCATTGTCCTGAGCAAAGTTTGTGGTTCGGCGCTGCGGCTACCCGTTGTTCTTCAGGGATGTTGGGGTCCTCCAGCCATGCGTGGGGTACATCATCGAGCTGCTCCACCTGGTCCTCTGGTGTGCTCCCTTGCAGTTGGCATTCTGGGATCGGTCTGTCGTCCCATAGTTTGTAGTTTGCTCGTTCCGCTTTTTCGCCCCACCTTCGCAGGGTTTACCACCGGATCTTGTTTTGCGAGTCGCCATGCTTGCCTGTCTTAGCTAGTCTGGACTTCATATAGCGTCGGAACCAGACCCAGTCTTTTGGTTTGTCCTTCAAGCTGACACGCAATACTCCTTGTACCTTTGCTCGGTCAGGGTACTTAGGGTGCACAGCTTGGCGTTCTTCTGACGTGAATAACGGGCAGGCCTGGGATTTTGTTTACGGTTTGGGCGGGGAGGATTCCAGTTTTCAGGCGTGCTTGCGTCTTTTTGCGCCGACAGCCCAGCACTGCTTCCACTTCAGGCCGAGGCCGTGGTGTTGGTTGCGCCTGCTCACGTGCTGCGGGCTTGGGGGCTGGCTGGGGGCATTTCCCTCTGAGAAAAGGCTGTGCGCTGGTGCGTGGCCTTCTCTCGGTCGGTGCATGCCCCCTATCCCGTTGATGTGGGCTTGCAGACTGTTGTTGCATTGTTGGACGGTTTGCTCCGTGTCCATGGGCCATGACATCCAGCGCTTAGCTTGGGACATGCCGTGTCGCCACACATACGCAGCCAGGTTTGAGGCTAGTGCTAGCCTAGCCGGGCGCAGGGTGCTGTCGGTGGATGTGGTGTCCACTGTGTAGTGCATAGCCCTTCTGTGTGCCAGCCAGTGTGCTAGGGGGTTGTTGCTGCGCCGGACAGAGTGCCCAGATCAGTCAATCAGTACCAGTGGGGTTGCCGTTCGCGGCTCTGGTGTGAATGTCTGCACCCTTCCCGCTTTCTTCGTGCCATCCCATTCATCGCCCAGCAGATGTGTTAATAGCATGTTAGGGTCACAATGGGGGTGATTTGGGGTTGGTTGATCATCGTCCCGTCACTGGCCTTCATCATAGACGTTCGGTTGTATTGCTCCGGTTGGGTTGCGAGCTGCACAAGGCCGTCCATGAGGTCTGGTGTCAGGGTGTTTTCTTTTTCCTGCGCTCGTTCCTCACCTAGGACCTTAGCGGGCCAGAGGTTCATCACGAACCCAATATTGGGTCTAGAGGCCAAAACTTATATTTTTCAGACCTTTGGGGTGGATCTATCAAGGTGTGAGGATTTTGTCTTCAGAAACCGCTCCCTTGCCCGGAACCACGCAGTGACAGTGCAAGCGTGGTCTGGCCGGGCTTGAGGCTGGAACCAGAAATGCACTTTCAGAGTTTGGAGTTCTTCTTGCAATCCTATTGCGTTTAAGACAATAATTAACTACTCCAGAACCATTGGAAATGGGAAGAGGGGGCTACAACTGACCACCCGGGCGCTGAAAAAACTGCTGTTGGCCAAATGAAAAGTGCCATTTCGTGGCATCTTTTGCACACAAATGGTGCTTTTTGGTGTTTTCAGGCGTGAACCTTTTTTATCCGGCTGCTTTACCATCAAATGCATACATTTTCAGTTTGCACTCTAACAACAGGGAGGGGGGGCGTTGCAACTGACCACCCTGGCACAAAAACCACCCTTTTGGCCAAGGAAAAGCCATTTTTTGGCTTTGTTTCAGCCAAAAATGGTTGTTGTCTGGTGCTGATGCCAGTTACACTCTTTTAATATAGCCTCCGTACCATCCAATACATATGTTTGTGAGTGTAAGACCATGAAAATAGGTTTCGGGGGGCCACAACTGACCACTCGGGCCCCAACCACACCGTTCTTGGCCAGAACGGGAACACAGGACAGTCTTCCTGAAGGACAAAGACTACAGCTTTTGCAGGGATCAGATCGAATCTACCGTTTTCTGAATCACAATGCTTTTCTGGATCTGCCAGCGTAAAATGCACCTTTCTTTTCCTAACTGATTACATTTCTGCTCAAAAACTCCTGACGCGTTTTGCGGGATCGCCTGTGGGGCTTTTGGGCCATTAAGGTCCTACGCGTTACGTTCGGTTGGGTGTCCTATGGCCTAATCCCACGCATCTATAACGTCAGCTATGGTGTTTGCCGCCGGGCTCATGATGGTGTCCGTAAGTCCCTCAACGGTGAATTGCTTTTTTCCCGCGAGGGCATTTGGGAGGTGGGCCGTGGGCTTCATTGTGAGGTGCAGGAGCACCCTGTTGGGTCCCAGGGAGTTGAGATCCATGGGCCACTGGCCAGGTGCGCCTCGTGGCGCTAGCGAGTGTCCCGGTTTGTTAGTGTTGGATAGTCGAGGTCCCATCGCCATATGATGGACGTGGCTGAGGGGGATGGTCTGCCCCAGTGTGTCCCCTGTCATCAGTAGTACCCCCTTGTTGCCCGGTACAGTATGGGGGTAGATGCCCAGCAGTGGGGCCGGTTGTGGGGGTAGTTGTTGGAACAGGGCATAAGGGCAGGGGTGCCACAGGGGGCGTCCCCAAGTCAGGACCTGAAGCCGGTTCGGACCCCCGTGGCCATCTTGGGGTCACTTGGGGTGTGTATCTATGTGCCGGCAAGCCGCCATTGGCTGATATCATACTCTCTCATCCACCTGAACTAACCCGATGTGATAGTGTGATAGGTTTGGCCATTCCGGCTATGAGCGGCCATATTCAGAACCGAGGCACCGCCAGCGGAGATTTATATAGCAGAATATCAGGAATCAACAGGGTTTTATTATCATAATGTTTCCGTAATTTTTCAGCCTTTCGTTCTGATAGTCAATGTATCGGCGACTGTCAGTTGGCTCGCGATTTTGCGTTAACCGATTGGTTAACTGTTATTTCCAGATATTTTGGCGGAAACGTTTCTGAAGGGTCAGATTTCATCTGTAAAGGGTTCGTTGCTTCCGCAATTTTCTAAATAAGCACTCGAAAATTTAATCGGAATTTTTCGTAATGTCGAAATCGGATTTTCGACTTCGACATCGCCGCACTTGATTTGGACTTCTTCGAGTGGTCATACTCCTTCCCCTATGCCCGAATCAGGTTTCCCTTATACTTGCCACCCATTTGACTTGGAGATATAAGGGAAACAAAATCGAATCGTGGGATCACTTTGAAGAGCCATATCTACGCGCGAGTGTGAGGAATGAGAATAGGAAAGGTTGCGTTGGTACTGCCTTGGTCTCAACTTAATTTAGGAAGCATCAAACGCTTTTGGTTCGCACACATGCCCGGTGTAGCAAGGGAAAAGGGTCAAGAAGGTATAAAGTGATATATAACTCTTGGACCGTGCAACCGAATATTTTAATGCGACTTTCGAGTGTGCCGCATGGGTGTTTCGGTTGCATAGCAATTTTCTTTGGGTTCCTACGTATTTTTAACGTGAAGTTATGCCAATGGAGGGACATGGCATATCATGGTGGGAGCCACTTTTGAGGGTATATTTTATATGTATGATATGTGTCTTGATATGCTCACGCCCATGTTATATATCTTCGTGTGGCCGAAGAGATGAGGAGCCATACGTGACAAGGGCTTTGCCCATGTCCCAATTGTGGGATTCAAAGCGCTAGACCAAGTCTACCGCGTATGTATTGCTCATGGTATGTTTGACAAAGAGATCCATGGGTGCACTCCCATTTTCATGGGGCATGTAGATATTATTGGCGAAGGTATCTCAATGCGCTCGATTGGGGATCCAAGTGGGGGAATTGTTCGCAAATGGTTCCAATCATTTGTGTATTGAATCATGAGCGGATATCATGGGTGAGCATGGAGATATACTATCATGACAACTTTGTATTTGGACATATTTTCGTGTTTTTGACCTCATTTTATGCTCATTTTTGTGTTTTATGTGCTCAACTGGTCGGCTAACAGCAAAGTGCCTAGAGATCCGTGAACTATGGTATGTTGCTAATATGTTGGCATATGCTTCGGTGTTGCACCTCACCATATGCCGGATCACGTAGTCACTTTGGCTTGGCACACGAGGCCTCACAAAATTAGGTCTCAAATTCATGAGCTGACTTGTGAAGCATGTCATGTACATAACCGAAGGAGTTTCGGAGCCAATGATGGGATATTCTTGGGCATCGACCTTTGGTCTATATCACCCTTGTAGATTACTTTCCGGTTTGACACATGCATGGAGCCTATGAACATTTGCCATGTGCATTTTTGAGCATATAATTGATTTTTGGACATAATGGTGTGATTTGCCTGATTTTACCATGTTGTGAGGTCATCTTCATGGGGCATTTCTCCAAGCCCATTCGACTCCAAGTCCAACCAAGGTTATGTCAGGGTAGGGCATGGTCCTGAGTGCCACTCTAGGCCATGACACGCCACCTCCCCCATTGGGCTAGGATTTAGAGGCTTGGGAGTGAACACATTTTTGGGGTTTGTGTATTGACTTTTGACATATGGCATTTAGCCATCTTATTGGACTGGGTTCAGGGCATCATGTTGGTGAGTCAAGGGAAGGTCTTGAGTCCAGGGAATGATGGGTCTATGGCTGTGATTGTGTAAGTTTCCATCTCTCCCCAACTTTGCTTCATATGTGTTCATATGCCAATTTCAGGGCTTTCTTCCTTGGTGCAATTCTTGTACATGCCCGCCACCGTGGGAATACCGGTGTGCTGAACGAAAGCCCGCAGCCTGATTTGGATTGTGAATTGGGTTATTGTTGGATTTGTGGGATCTGGTTGCCATTCAGGGTTGAAGGAGGATTGTATTTTCTATTTTCTATATTTTTGGTTTTGGACCCTGGATTTTGATAAATGCAAGCATTGATCCGGAGCAAGTCAGCGGGGATTACTGGCGGAAGGGGCACAGCGGGGGCCGGTCCTGGTAGGGACCTTCTTTATGGTAGCAGAGGCTTACCTGCTGCCCCTACCAACCGCCGACCCGGGGACTTGGGCCCTCATGAGCCCTGCCCAAGTACGCCCCGGGTGCGTATTGTGGACTCGGTGGAGACCACTCCGGAGATTAGAGCCATAGAAGGACCGAGACGTTCAAGAGCATGGCGAACTCCGGAATTTGAAGCCCGAAGAGAAGAACGACACTCGGGAAGAGGAGGACGTGACATGGAGGACCTGGTCTCCATGTGCGAGCGTCGCTGCCGAAAGGCATGCAACCTCCGCTCCGCCGCGGAGGACTCAGATGAGGCCTGCCATTCAGGCAGCAGTGGAGGACGGGCCCGGCGCTACCGGAAGCGCGGGTCACCCAAGTCCGCGGCAAGGGACGCCGGGGCTATGGACACGGACCCCAGCCCGGTCAGGCTGTGGGAATCCGAAGGGCACTCCGAGGGCTATCGGACAGCCGACGAGCCACCTTCGGAGCCGGAGATGTCCGCGCCGATCGCCAGGGCGCATACGGCCCCCGAGCCCGCCCTGCAGCACGACGCCGAGGGCTTGGAGAGGCCAGCCAGGGCCCGGACGGCACCTGTGCCCCGGCATACGGGACCTGAGACGGACGCCATAGGCGATACGCCCATGGGCGATGAGTCCGAGGCGCCGGGAACCGCGGGATGCGCTGGATCAGGCAGACAGCACGCCGCGTGCCACTGTGAGCATGTGTCCTTCCTCATTGGAAAGTACCCGAAGATGGGGATGGACGCCATCGTGCGTCACCTTGACCGCCTGGACAACGCCAAGGACGCGCTAGAGGAGGATGTCGCGGGGATCCTGGACGACCAGTCGGCCGCGGAGAACCACATGGAGGAGCTGCGAGCGGATCAGGCCCGGTACCGGGAGAATCTGGAGCTGGCCCTGCAGAAGCAGCAGCAAGTGGTGGACAGCCTCCTCCACTTAGTGGAGAACATGTCGGGACGCCTGAGAAGGCTAGAGGAGCGACAGCCCCTCGCCTCGGGTCCGGAGCTCCCGGCAAAGCCGGCCGCGGTAGAGCTGGTGGAGCGGGTTAAGACCCTCAGGAGCGCCATGGAGAAACCCATGGGCGGCCCTGCAGAGGCACCCTACGCGCCTCCGCGTGTTGACCCGGGTGCGCTGTCGTTTGTTCCCCTGTTCAGCGAGTCAACAATGCTCGGGGAACACACGGCACCGGCTGGGTCCAGGCAGGAAGGGCACGTAGCCACGGACCCGAGGAGCCTGACGGTGCAGATGTCCCACGCCGCCCAGGATCTACCGCCATCAACGACTACCTATGCAGTTTATGCGGAAGAGGAGATCCAGAACCAGACCACGCAGGGGCAAACCATGGGAAGGGCCGACAGACATGGTCGAGGGCATCCAAGCGGAAATCTGTGGGCGAAGGACCCCAATACGGGGATATGGACGGCCGATGGAAGAAGTCCTTCCCGCATTCCAAACCCCATGGGTTCAGGCCCAACTGGACCGCACTCCATGGAGGAGAGGGATGTACGGGGAGTGTACTCAAACCCCCCGGCCACAGGTGGTATCCGTCTCGGTGGAGTGGTGGCTGGAGACGTCGGAGACGCCATCAGGATCGACGACCTCAGGGGAATCAAAATCCCCTTTTATGACGGGAACCCGTCCAACCTGGATGACTTCATCCTGGACTGGGAGGACTTCGCCGAGGAGGTCGTCGGCGAGATGCGGGGAGCGCCGCGGGACAAGTGGGTATGCCGGACATTCCCACACCGGCTGGCGCAGGACCTCAAGGAGGAGCTGCGGGATCAGATCCGGGAAGGATTGATCCGCACAGAGCAGGCCTGCCTCCAGTGGCTGGAGGATGAGGAGCGGGTGGACGCTCCTAACCAGAAGCTGGAGGACCTGTGGTCCATTCCACTGCCGCTGGACCGCGGTGAGTTGCGGGTCCGGGAGTGGAACCGGTATCTGCGGAAGTACCGCAGATGCCTCAAGTTGGTGGAAGACTGGAACGAGGCCAGTGAGATCCGCCACTTGCTGAAGGACGTCCTCCCCGGCAGCTGGAAGAGGAGAGTGGAGGACGAGGAGAAGAAGCGCGCCAAGAGACGGGTGGCGGTGAGGATCATGGCGGCGGAGGATACCCATGCGGGTATCATGGAGTTCTTCAGGAGGAACCTGGGCGAACCCGACCGGATGTTTGGCCTGAAGAACGCCGTGTACGTGGAGGTATTCGGGGACTCCATGGGGCAAAGGTTGCTGCGCCTCAACAACGTGGAGTGGAGGCGCGGGGAGCCGCTGAAGATGCAAGTCATCTTCGCTCGCATGAGCCTGGACGAGATCGTGAAGTACATCACGGTGGAGTTGAAGCTCAATGCGAAGAACGAGGCCCACGTGCAGGATCGGCATGTTCACCGACAACGAGGACACCGAGACGACCGCCATCATCGGGAGATCCAGGAGGACACGGCCAACTCCGCGGAGGATGGTAGTGGAAGTGGCCAAGACCACTGGTCCCGGGAGGATCACGAGGAGGCGCATTTCTTCGCGTTTGTGGCGCATAACGTGAAGAACCATGGACAGGATCGGTCCAGATGGAGCCAGATGGGACCCAAGAAGGGCAAAGAGCCAAGGAGGATCGGGAACCCACCGCTCTCGTTCCGGGAGTACAGGTCTCAGCACGACGGGTGCTGGGTCTGTTATGGCAAGGGAAACAACCATGCACACGACCACCGTCAGTGCAAGGTGTATGAGGCGGACAAGAAGGCCTACTTCGCCGCTCATCCCGAGAAGAAGCCCAAGGAGCAGCGGATTTCCGATTGGAAAGCGAAGGGCGGAGACGGGGGAAAAGGCCAAGGCAAAGGCCAAGGAAAAGGCGGAGGAAGAGGCTATGGTGGTGGACCTGGTCAAGACCGACGAGTGAGGTCGATCGAGGAAGTTGCTGAGGACATGTTGAGGACGTTGGCGGAACTCAAAGCCCAGCAAAGTGGAGGACAAAGTCCTGGCGGATCGCAGCCGGAAGGGGCTGCGGGAAGCCAAGTCTAGAGGAGCCCCCACGGGAGTGGGACCTCGGAGGTCTCTCCTCCGAAAATCAGTGGAATCCCTGAGAAGGCGAAGGCACATCGGGTGCCGAAGAAGGCTCCGGAAGAGCCAAAACCACTGAGTTTCGCCACTCCCAACCCCTGGAGCGCCCTGCCAAGGGAAGTACATGTGGGAACGGGACATGGCAAGAAGGAAGGAGCGACCACGGAGAGCCCCGTGGACGGGCAGGACCAACCCAAGATCTACACCATCCGTGACCATACCCTTGAAGTCCTGATGCACCCGGACGTGCTAGAGTTGCATGCCGTGAGAGTCGTCCATACACCTCATGGCGACGAGCGGCAGTTGCACTTGAAAGTGCGAGTACGGTGCGGACGAGAGGAGAAGGTGGTGGATGTGTTGGTGGATACGGGTGCCCAGGTGAGCCTGGTCCGGAGAGGGTTGTTCAAGGAGGAATTCCTGCAGCCCAGCCGGAGACCGGTCCGCCTGAAGGTCGCCAATGGAGAGATCATGGGTGGTGGCACCCATGAGGCCACTATCAGTATGGAATTCTGGGAACATGAGCGCTTGAACCGCCCTGATCAGGCGAAGAGAAGCACTCTATCCGGGAACTTCTATGTGGCCGACATTACTGATTGGGATATGATCATGGGGTACGACTTCATGGTGGCCAACGCCATTGGAGCCCTTCCCCATCGTGCAACGCTGGTCCGGGAGGACGATGAATGCCTCACATGGCTGTCTACGGATTATGCGTGCGGGTCATCTCAATGGAACGCTGAGGAAGAGGATCGGATCGTCCGAGCGGTGCAAGCTGTGGGTGCCAAGTCCAGAGGAGACCGTGGAGTTCAGCTCACGGAGTATGGAATGGCGCCGCAAGTGTACACCAGGATGATTCAGACGCTGGGAGCCGAAGCGCCCGAGACAGACGTCTTCGCTTCCCGGGATGCCCCACTTCTGCGGAAGTGTAAGAGGCATTGGCATCGAGGAGACTCAGCCTGGCACAGGCATTGGGGTTTGAAGGAGTGGGGACCCATGTATTGGCATGGCTCCCTGGACATTACCAGACGTACGGTGGAGAAGATCATCGCGGATAGGGCGAAGGGGATCCTGGTCATAACCGGCATAGGATCCACCCCATGTCCGCTGGACGGTCTCAAGTCGACGCTGGACTCCATCACCCTGAACGAGATGTCATTCGGGCCAGAGGAGGAGTTGTTCATCGACGCCAAGGGTGTATCAATGCCCTCCCCGGGTCAAGCGTGGGGTACCAAGGCTTTCCTGGTGGATGGGACGCAAGCCCAGCCCACGGGTGATGAGGCATTCATCCGTAGGGTGGAGGCGGTGCCCATGAAGGTCATGTTTGAGCCCAAGGAGGGGACGGATCAGCCAATTGATGGCATTGACGTCCTGTCCCACGCCGAGATCGACGACGTCGTCAACTACATGCGGATGGGGATGCACGACCGTGTGGCAGCCAAGAAGAGGCGGGCCATGGTCACATCTCCGCATTGCTGGGATGACAAGATGTTGGTCACCGGCAAGTACGAGAGGGACGAGTTCGTGGCGAGGATCATGGACCACATCGCGGACCAATACGATGGTCCGGTTGGGTCGGACCCACCAACGTGGGATTTTCCAAGAATGGGTGCCGATAGCGACAGTCACCAGCCCGATGCCGCAGATTTTCGAAGATTATCGGTGGGAAGAGCTCCCCACGACGATGAAGACGGCATATCGGACGAGGAGAAGTCGGAATCGGACCCAGAAGAGGCCTACACCGCAGTGCGGTCGGTTGTATCTATACCGAAGCAAGCGGCTGAGGAGGCCCAGGAGAACCCGAAGGTCGCCGAGCTGAAGGAGAGGCTGATCAAGGCCTATCCGCGGCTATTCAGTGGCGTCGCCAACAAGAACCCTCCAGATCGCGGGAGGTTTGGTACAGCGAAGATCAAGCTGAAGCCGAACCCGAAGATCTATCGTCATCGGGAGTACCAACTTCAGGGCGATCGGGCCGAGGCCATGAAGAAGCTGTTGGCCGAGTTCATTGAGCGGGGATGGATCGAACCCTCCGACAGTGAGTGGGCCAGCCCAGCCTTCATCGTGCCCAAGAAGGAGAAGGGCGAGTGGAGGTTGGTGGTTGATTACAGAGGTTTGAACGAGCAGACCGAGCACGACTCGTACTCGCTCCCCCTGATCGACTCCATCCTCCAAAAGCAACAGAAAAAGCGGATCTTCACGGTGTTGGTCCTGAAACACGGTTACCACCAGATGCCGCTACACCCGGACTCCAGGCCCTGCACAGCGATGTCGACGCCGCTGGGGCCCATGCAGTGGAAAGTGGTGCCTATGGGTGCCAAGAATGGCAACGCCGTTTGCCAGCGCATGATGGAGGACCTACTCGGTCCTGTCCGATACTGTGCCGATCCCTTCGTGGATGACATCATCATCGGGTCCGGCACGGAGAACATGATTGAGGACGAGCTCATCGACGCGCATGAGAAGGATCTGCGCCGAGTGCTCAGCGAGTTGGACAAACACAACATGGTGTGCAAGCCCACCAAAGCCTCACTATTCGTGAAGGAAGTGGAGTTCGCGGGTCACGTGGTTGGTCACGGGCAACGCCGTCCCATGCCTGGGAAGCTGGCGTCCCTGCACCACTGGGAGAAGCCCCAGACCATCAGCGAACTCCGGTCCTTCATGGGGTTCTGCAACTACTATTCGGGCTATGTCCGGATGTATGCAGAACTGTCGGGGCCGCTGCACAAGATGCTGCAAGTGGGCAAGTTCGATGGCCGGAAGGGGAGCAAGAAGAAGCTTGCCTGGACCCCTGAGGCTGAGGATGCGTTCAACCGCCTGAAGGAGCGCCTCCTGGGGCAGTTGGGGTTGTTCCTGGTGGACCCGGACAAGGGATTCGTGCTACGGACAGACGCCTCGGACTATGCCGTGGGGGCAGTCCTCGAGCAAGTCCGGGACGACGGGACTCATGTTCCCGTGGCGTTTTGGAGCAGGATTCTGGCCGAGGGCCAACGCCGAACATGGACCGCGAGGGAGAAGGAGACATACGCCATTGTATGTGCGCTCAGGAAGTGGTCTGGCCACATCAGACTGCAGCCGGTGGTGGTTTGCACGGACCACCAGTCCCTACAGAGCTGGCACAAGGAGCATGTCGACACCCCCTCAGGACCAGCGGCTAGGAGAGCCCGATGGCACGAGACGTTCGCCAAGTTCGACTCCAGCGTCGTGTATATCCCGGGGAAGGACAACACTGTGGCAGATTGCCTCAGTCGCTGGGCCTACCCCGCGGGCAAGGCGTGGATGGACATATCCAGCCATGGCGACGCCGAGGAGACCGAGGAGGCCAAGCGCATCATCGAGATGGAGAAGGTCATGGAGCAAGAAGGGGTCAAGTGCTTTGTGGTGATGGCAAACCGTACGGACCTGGCCAAGTTCCGGGGTGCCCGCGTCCAAGCTATTCGAGAGGAAACCCTCGAGAAATGGATGGTGGCCCCTGTAGAGCTAGTCAGGTCGGTGCTCACAGAGGACTGGTCGGATGACTACGCGGCATCCGAGCACTGGGGCAAGTACTGGAATGCCGTGAGCGCCCCGTCGGACGACGAATGGCCTGAGGGCTTGACCGAGGATGGCGACAAGTTGTTCCTCAAGGACAAGCTGCTGGTGCCCGAGAACCGAGTGGAGCAGCTCATTGACCATTGGCACAACGCCCAGCTCATGCATCCGGGCCGAGACAAAATGCAGCAGGACCTGGAGTGGCGTTTCAAGTTCCCTCCGGGGTACTACGCCATCCTGGACAGGTACTGCAGCGACTGTGCCGTGTGTCGGGCCACGAAGAGCCCCAACCACTCCACAGCGGGCAACCCGGTGTATACGGCTATACCGGAGGCCCCTATGCGGTCCGTGGCCATGGATGTGTTCGCCATGCCGGAGGTTACCGTGGAAGGAGAGACATATGATTGTGTCATCCTAGCGGTGGACAGGCACAGCGGGTATATCGTGGCAGTCCCGGGCAAGAAGTCCAAGAAGAAGGACAAGAAGGACAAGCATGGAGTGGGGCTGCAGGCCAAGACCGTCGCTAATGCCATGATCAGGCATTGGCTGACGATTTTCGATGTCCCAGCTGTCATCTGCAGCGATCGGGGCAGTCAATTCGTGGGGACGTGGTTCAAGACGATGTGCAAGCACATGGGTATTCGGCATGCCAAGACCGTGGCGTACCACAGCCGGTCGAATGGCCGTGCTGAAGTGGCCGGGCGGCAGATGTTCGAGAAGTTCCGCCAGCTGCACATTGACAAACCGGGCCGGAACTGGTATAACTCGCTGCTGAGAGTGCTCCAGGCGTATCACGACCTTCCGGGACCCACTGGACTATCGCCCCATCGCATCCTGTTCCTACGGGATCGAGTGTCACGCACTCTCCCGTGGATGAACCATGGCAAAGTGGCCCGGGATGCGAATGCCATGATGGCTGAGGCGGACGACACGGCGGCCAAAGTGTGTAAGGCACTTCAGGACGAGCATGACAAGAGGGCCAAGTACTTCAAGCAAGGAAAAGTCCAGAAGTATGCTCTTCAAGACACCATGTGGGTGGAGCGGCACCACAAGGATGTCCTGTCCAGGCATCGGCAGGCATCTTGGTATGTGCCGGGGGTAATCGTGCGGAAGGTCGGACAGGATGTGTATGCGGTTCGTGTGGGGGATAACAAGATCCTGGACCGCGACCATACCCAGCTTCGTCCCCGAGCACCAGACCCCAGTGGACGTCCCGTCACCTTCGAGTTCACGGCCGGCGATGTGGACTCGGACGATGAGGGTGAGGACGACGATTTCACCGCGGAGAAGATCCTGGCGGACAAGCCGGACCCGGGGACGCCTGGGGGGAGGCTTTATAAAGTCCGATGGAAGGGATTCGCCGCGTCCAGGGACTCGTGGGAACCTCCGAGCAGTTTCGTGCCGAGGTATACCACGGTCTGGATGGACTACCTAAAGAAAAAGGGTATTTCTTTGGATGTCAAGGACGTATTGGTCCATTTGGTTGCTGCTGTAGCACCGTAATGGATCCCCCCTTGGCATTTTGTTTGTTCCTGTGAATGGGGAGACAAGTGAGGGCGTTCATCCGGGGATTTTTCGGCCTTGATCGGCCATATACCCCCTTCACTCGATCTCCACATATATATTGCATTGTGGTATACTTATTTAGGTCGACCGACGACGTTTTTCTATCTTTGATCCCCTTGGTCCATGTTGTAGATCAAGAGGAGACCGGATATGGCGTAGGGCGCTGATTATCAGTGTCCTCACCCCTCCCTTGGGGCATGGGGGACGCCTACGACGTGTGTGGGGCCTTCATGTGTCCTTGGGACATGGAGGGGGGGTTTGGAGCCCATTGGGGTCCTCCCGTCCTCTCTTCATTGGTTTCCGAGCGGATACAACGCTCTGAGAAGGGGGGTGAAGCCGGTTCGGACCCCCGTGGCCATCTTGGGGTCACTTGGGGTGTGTATCTATGTGCCGGCAAGCCGCCATTGGCTGATATCATACTCTCCCATCCACCTGAACTAACCCGATGTGATAGTGTGATAGGTTTGGCCATTCCGGCTATGAGCGGCCATATTCAGAACCGAGGCACCGCCAGCGGAGATTTATATAGCAGAATATCAGGAATCAACAGGGTTTTATTATCATAATGTTTCCGTAATTTTTCAGCCTTTCGTTCTGATAGTCAATGTATCGGCGACTGTCAGTTGGCTCGCGATTTTGCGTTAACCGATTGGTTAACTGTTATTTCCAGATATTTTGGCGGAAACGTTTCTGAAGGGTCAGATTTCATCTGTAAAGGGTTCGTTGCTTCCGCAATTTTCTAAATAAGCACTCGAAAATTTAATCGGAATTTTTCGTGATGTCGAAATCGGATTTTCGACTTCGACATCGCCGCACTTGATTTGGACTTCTTCGAGTGGTCATACTCCTTCCCCTTTGCCCGAATCAGGTTTCCCTTATACTTGCCACCCATTTGACTTGGAGATATAAGGGAAACAAAATCGAATCGTGGGATCACTTTGAAGAGCCATATCTACGCCGCGAGTGTGAGGAATGACAATAAGGAAGGTTGGGTTGGAACTGCTTTGGTCTCAACTTAATTTAGGAAGCATCAAACGCCTTTGGTTCGCACACATGCCCGGTGTAGCAAGGGAAAAGGGTCAAGAAGGTATAAAGTGATATATAACTCTTGGACCGTGCAACCGAATATTTTAATGCGACTTTCGAGTGTGCCGCATGGGTGTTGGGGTTGCATAGCAACTTTCCTTGGGTTCCCACGTATTTTTAACGTGAAGTTATGCCAATGGAGGGACATGGCATATCATGGTGGGAGCCACTTTTGAGGGTATATTTTATATGTATGATATGTGTCTTGATATGCTCACGCCCATGTTATATATCTTCGTGTGGCCGAAGAGATGAGGAGCCATAAGTGACAAGGGCTTTGCCCATGTCCCAATTGTGGGATTCAAAGCGCTAGACCAAGTCTACCGCGTATGTATTGCTCATGGTATGTTTGACAAAGAGATCCATGGGTGCACTCCCATTTTCATGGGGCATGTAGATACTATTGGCGAAGGTATCTCCATGCGCCCGATTGGGGATCCAAGTGGGGGAATTGTTCGCAAATGGTTCTACTCATTTGTGTATTGAATCATGAGCGGATATCATGGGTGAGCATGGAGATATACTATCATGACAACTTTGTATTTGGACATATTTTCGTGTTTTTGACCTCATTTTATGCTCATTTTTGTGTTTTATGTGCTCAACTGGTCGGCTAAAAGCAAAGTGCCTACAGATCTGTGAACTATGGTATGTTGCTAATATGTTGGCATATGCTTCGGTGTTGCACCTCACCATATGCTGGATCACGTAGTCACTTTGGCTTGGCACACGAGGCCTCACAAAATTAGGTCTCAAATTCATGAGCTGACTTGTGAAGCATGTCATGTACATAACCGAAGGAGTTTCGGAGCCAATGATGGAATATTCTTGGGCATGGACCTTTGGTCTATATCACCCTTGTATATTACTTTCCGGTTTGACACATGCATGGAGCCTATGAACATTTGCCATGTGCATTTTTGAGCATATAATTGATTTTTGGACATAATGGTGTGATTTGCCTGATTTTACCATGTTGTGAGCTCATCTTCATGGGGCAGTTCTCCAAGCCCATTCTACTCCAAGTCCAACCAAGGTTATGTCAGGGTAGGGCATGGTCCTGAGTGCCACTCTAGGCCATGACACGCCACCTCCCCTATTGGGCTAGGATTTAGAGGCTTGGGGGTGAACACATTTTTGGGGTTTGTGTATTGACTTTTGACATATGGCATTTAGCCATCTTTCTGGACTGGGTTCAGGGCATCATGTTGGTGAGTCAAGGGAAGGTCTTGAGTCCAGGGAATGATGGGTCTATGGCTGTGATTGTGTAAGTTTCCATCTCTCCCCAACTTTGCTTCATATGTGTTCATATGCCAATTTCAGGGCTTTCTTCCTTGGTGCAATTCTTGTACATGCCCGCCACCGTGGGAATACCGGTGTGCTGAACGAAAGCCCGCAGCCTGATTTGGATTGTGAATTGGGTTATTGTTGGATTTGTGGGATCTGGTTGCCATTCAGGGTCGAAGCAGGATTGTATTTTGTATTTTCTATATTTTTGGTTTTGGACCCTGGATTTTGATAAATGCAAGCATTGATCCGGAGCAAGTCAGCGGGGATTACTGGCGGAAGGGGCACAGCGGGGGCCGGTCCTGGTAGGGACCTTCTTTAGACCCCAGGCAGGGGCCATCCATGACGAGAGGCACAGGGTAAAGGATGTAGGGTCCCGCCAACCGGCGGAGTTTGTTCGGTTGCAGGCTGTTGAGCCATGCCCCTGCCCTGATGGTGATAGACCCTTGATCCAATCAGGTGCCTTTTTGAACTTTGTGCCCCCGCGTTACCCCTGGGGCACTGGGAACCAACCAGGTGGCTTGTCCTGGTGTAGCGTCAATCTGATTCTGCCCCCGGTTCGTCAGTGTTGGGTGATGTCATGGGCTGGGCAACCCCTGTGCATGAGGGGATCGATGTTGGATTTCAATTTCTAAATCGCTAACTGTCTCACAAAACTGCAGGATTCATACCCTGTCAATTTCATTTCCTTTTCTTTCAGATTCTTGAGGTTCGGAGTATTCCTCTGCCTTGACCTTTGGCCAAGACGTTTACGAAAACACTGTTCATACAGCGATGGCTCTTTGCATTTGAGCGATCAACCATACCCTAGTGGTTAACCATGTGTCCCACAGGGAGGACGTCCTGGCTTCCTACTCCTCTACCCCGAAACGTTTACCACTGATTTTGCTGGAAGCCGGCGCCTTTTGATAATGATCAGCCATTGAGACATCATACGGGGTACATTACGCCTTTTATCACGGCACCACCCTAGATTATCGTCTTAAGGCCGTTGTACTCAGCTCAACCCTATTCAATCTGTCACTTGAACAGAATTTGATAAAATTGAACATTGACAAAATTGAACACAGAGCGCGGCGACATTTTGCGCTCGCGCGCGCAGTCAAAAAGACGCAAATGAACGTCATACACGGCCACAGACAGCTTCAAAGCTGATAAAAGTTGAGGATTTCACAGTGTGTGGTGATAAAATACAATCCTGTTCATGTAGGCTAATTGTGCGTTGCCCGAAAATGCTGTGTGCACTATTGACTGTGGTGCGCGCTACTCATGTTCAATTTTTATATGTAGATTATGGCCTCTTGCAACATCTATGACCCTCATGGACTCCATCATTTCCTCTTGAATGCAACACGTGCAACTTCCATCTGTGATGATGACGTTGTTGACGTGCTTGCAAACGTTTTCATACAAACACCACGATACCGCAACCTTCTAAAGAAGGTGTGTGATACGGCCCATGGTGGTAATATCGTTCAACGTTGTACACAAGAAGCGTTGAACGACCATGGTACGCTTCTTTGCACGCCTGAACGTGCGGTAGAGCTCATTGTGGATTTGAGGATGCCACGTACGAGGTATTCTATCCTACAAGAGTTCATAAGTGACTTCGGTCACAAATTTACCCAAAAGCTCCATGCACAATGGTCTCCACGCTTACCTTCGTTGAAGTCCGTCAACGATAAGTGGATGGGAATGTATAGTGAAATGCGGCTAGAGCCTCCAAACCTTACTGCACAAGACGGAGCTATTGGGATATCATGGAGTATCCTAGAGGTCATCAAATTTATACAACGACATAAGGTGTTACATAGTGCAGGGGATACTTCCATGCCTTTGACCCTTATTTTCCGTGGGGACGCATTCCCCGTTGCAGGCACTCAATGGTCCAAATTATGCATAACATTTGCTAATTCGGGCCAATTGGCCCAGAGCGTGTCACACCAATTCATCATTGGTGTGGCATATTGCGATGACAAGGATGCTACAATCCTTGCCAATCTTTGGGAAAGAAATATCAAGGTATGTGTTACGCTGCGTCCTTCCTGGTTATTCACATAGGATTGTTCAATTGACGTTTTGAACTTTCAACTCGTTCAATTGAACATTACAACTTACAATGCACCTTCTTCTGGAGTGAGTGGGTGTAGGATATACACTTTAAGCTATTGTGTTCCCTCTTCGAAGGGGCATGATGGACATGCTTGGGCAGGTGCTGGCCCAGGCAATATTGGGGTCCGCGGAGTCTCCACAACGGCAGCAGGTGTGTGGGAATGTTTCGTGCGTGTGCGTATGGCGATGTTTCATGCATGTGGGTATAGCAACGTTTCGTGTGTGTCCGTACGTATGGCGATGTTTCATGCTTGTGCTTAAGGCCCAAAATGTTATGACGCAATGCACGCAAGCATGTGTGTAGCGGTTTGGTTATCACTTTGTTCAATTGAAACTTCAATATAGTCCATTGAACGTTCAATTGAACAAACGAGTTTCAACTTTGTCAATTGAACGGTGTGGTGCCGGTGCGTTGCATTTTCATCGCGGATTTTGTCTGTGTGTTGCTCATTGTTGCTCAATGTCTCATTGTTGTTGTACGTCTTTTAGTTGTTGCAAGCAATCCGCGCTCTCCAATCGCCAGCCCACAGTCAAGCCTACCAAAACTCCCACCCCTCCCCCATTGGCCACGACGAAGGTTTCCTGCAACCTGGATTTTTTAAACGGGATTTGGTGGAACCACAAGTTTTGGGAGCGCAAGCAACCTACGAGGCGGAAGATGCAATCGTCTTCGAGGATGCATTTGAAACGGGCCTCGGTGAAGTCAAAGGAGAGGAGGAAATGAAATCAACAGAGTGTGTGCCAGACCCCACACAACTAGCACAACCACTGCAAGTACCGCACACGCCGCAACTACCACCAGCGCCGCATCCAAATTTCATGGGTGAGCGACCTTTTGCCTTCCCACCAACAAGTGCAATGCGACGGGACCAATGACCGCATCCGAACACCGCAATCGTCCATGTACCACACGGCTCGCATCTCACGCTTCTCCTTATCTACCAACGATGTTATCAAAAAATCGTCAAAGCCTACGGACCGTGGGGGCCAACGTGGCCCCCACTTGAAGAGAAGGAAGCCTCCCTCAAAAAAATACTTACACTCAACGGGTAAAAAAACCCAGGCGTCGATGTATGGTGCGCCAGATATCGCGCTTGGGACCACTATAGCCTCGGGAAACACACACCCGCAAGCAGCCACGGGCCACAAAGCCCTGGGAGTTTTGAATTCGCGAGTGCGCCGCAAACGTGGTACCAAGAAGAGTGCGCACACCAGTATCAAGGCCGGATCCAGGGTGTTACATTGGCCCCGAATTTGAAGACACCACATGGAGGTCATGGAGGTCATGGAGCCCGAAGCCCAATTGCAGCGTACGCGGCCTCCCCGCAGGAGACCTATAGGAGCGCCGCCGCCGCCCTTCGATATGCCACGGACCCACAATGGGTCGTGTCGGATTTGGCGATTTCGCCGCGGGGCGTGCAAATCCAGCTTGAGCACCCTCGTGAGGCGGCAACCCTCGTGGACCTTGGTGATCTCGAAGCAACACTATTGTCGAAGCCAAGTTGGGGACTACACATTCTTGCGGCATTGGCAGAACACATCAAAGAACAGAAAGTGGGAGTGAGCCAATGGGAAAAACGCAACAAATGACCCCTTGCAAAGAGTGGATGGTGGAGACCCTTGAGTGATGTCCAACCACTCCCCATCGATGCAGATTCTAGCAAGCCCCAGGATCCGGAATCCATCATGCCCCAAGCCCCACACTCCAACGACGCCTCCAATCGCAAGTCCCACAAAAAGGGGAAGAAGCGTCACCACAATGAAGAAGGTGAGGTGGTCGAGAAGAAATCAAAATAGGCAAAGCATGCACAAGACACCGCCAGAGAGATCCCAGGTGGTTCAATTGACTTTCAACATGGCCAATTGAACAAGTAGAATGAAATTTACTTCAATTGAACAAAGAGCATCCACTTGGTGCACATCCACTTCGTTCGCTCGTAGGTGAGCGCTTGAGCAAGAAGGCCTCGAAGAATTTGGCCGGCTTACAACCGAAGGAGGTGCCCAAGAAGGGAGACAAAAAGGCCATGGGTGCTCCGAAGAAGCCGAAGGGGAATGATGCTCCCAAGAAGGCAACACTGGGGTCCGCGGTAGAACCGCCGGATGAGATTGTCGAATTGACTTCAAGGAGCGAGGAGAGAGTGGAACGAAAGGTTTGTAATTCCTTCCGTCAGATTTGTTGACAAGGGCAATTCCAGGACATCATGAGGATGAGATGGTCCTACAAGAGGCGGTATGGTGCCAAGTTCCGCAAGGCCATCTTTGGAGCAACGGTGGAGATTCCCGCATTTAAAAACATAAAAATCACCGGTCGCACGGAAGATTATTCAACTTTGGTGAGCTGATTGAACCAATATGCCCAGGCAGAATTCCCCACACATCCCTTCCATTGGAATGTCATGGCCGTAGTTTACGGTTAGGGCCATTCACCGATGCATTTGCATTGCCATGAGCACGATGAGCACCGCGTTTCGGGCATTTGCGTGTTGACGGGGGAGGGGGGGGATCGCCATGGGGGGGCTTTTTTTTTGGAGAAGGGGGGGATCATCCAACACGAAGGAAAGGCAATCCCCACAATTGGTACGTGTGAGGATGGATCCCTCGTTGAGGGGTACTTGTGTGACCCCCAACAACATGGCGTTGTCTTTGATTCACATGCAATGCATGGCCCATGGCAATGGCGTGGTCCGAGGGTGGCACTCGTGTTTTACACGCGTGCATTGCGGGAACACATGCGGGAAGCGGATGTTGCGCAATTGCGGAGCCTTGCATTCCCGTTGCGTTGAACAAGGTGACTCATTGCTTTCACTTGCTTATGTGGTATTGCATGCATGTGAATGGATATTTCTTTTGCTTTTGTCCGTTGGTGTGGCCTCTTTCCTCTAGAGCCTCAGAGTGAGTTTGAAAGGAGCCGTGGCAAGCAACGTTGAGGAGGAAGCAAAAAAGGAGGAGTAGGAAGAGGAAGAGGAACCAACCAATGATGTGGATGACCCAAATAAGGAGGAGGAACCAACCAATGATGCGCATGAGGAAGAGGAATGCAGGGAAGCAGAGAGAGGGGTTGAGGAACATGGGGTCCCTCCAACAAGGGCCTCTGTACGTCTCTAAGATATAGATAAATTTTGGGTTCCCATGCAATTGGAAATGGAAAAGGATTCGGAGTGTGATAAGAAGTGGGTTGTTTGTTGTGGGTATGATGCCATGCTTTTGCGTGGCTCGGAGTTAGATGATGCTCTAAGGAGTGAATGGACAAAAGTTTTCCGTCCCGGTTGGCGAATGCTCGTCATGCCCCCGCAACTACCAGGGGAAGATGACATTAGCCTCGTGCCGTTAAAAAAAATCGATTATGAAGAGACATATGAGGAGGCGGAGGCCCGGAGGGGGCAATACAAGGCCGATGCCAAGGTGTAGGACAAGTGTATTCGTCAATACATGGTCTTCACACTTTTTTTTTGATAGTGTTCATTCCATCGTATTCTGCGTGTTGATCCTCTTGTTGTTCAATGGAATTTTCAACTCCATCAATTGTGAGAAAAATGCATAAAATAGGGTATGCAATCAATGGTAGGTGTTTGACATACATTTTGTGAAATGGTTGTCATGGTTTTGGAAAAATGAAACCACATGACGTGCCACTGAATGGGAATTATACATGGTGGAAAGTAGTTGTTCAATTGAAATCTATGGTATTCAATTTAGTAGACTTGATTGAGTTGAGTAGAACGGTTTTGACCTTAAAACGACAATCTAGGGAATAGGGTACGTTTTTTCTATGAGCTGACGAGAGTCTTAACTGATTGTTTGAGGAATTTTGTGAGGTATGTTCGCGAGAGTTTTGGTTTTCTTCTTGGTCCTACTGGCTGGATCACCTAGAATTCCAGCGCGGAGTAAAAAAATGTCAGTTGGACCTCTTTTGCGGGGGACTTGATCCAGGCCAAGCCCCCCTATTCTTTGGGAAGTAATCAAGACAAGACTTAATGATTTCTACGCATACCCCCCCCCAAAACAACCCGCCAGTACTCAAACACCATCGTTCACCCTCCTCATCCCCCCCCCCCCTCGAAGACATCTGCCAGCCATCTCCTCTCGCCCGAGTCTCATCTCTCCTCCCCTGCCAATCCTAGTGCCCACCATACCACACCATCTTTACCCCAGACACCTGTCACTGCTCACCTGTTGCCTGCTACCAAGTCCAGGACTACATTCCACCCATCTGTCTTCAGTAGCCTGTCACCTGGCTCCACAAACGCACATCCATCCCACCCCCCCTGCCTGATCACAGCCTGCCCTGACCTCCAAGCCACTCGCAAATCACTCCACCCCCCCCCTTTTTTCCCTGCCTCGTCCCCCCCCCCGCCACTCCCCCCCTCGTCGCTCTGTCATTTTTGCGTGCTACAGTGGACTGAAGCAGTCCTTCATATATATCTCCCCCTTGCTGCTGCACTTTCTCAGTATAGATGTCTTTCTACTTTTTCCCTGGGTGCACCAGTGCACCTATGACATTGCACCCTCCTTCCCTCGGCATTCTTGTTCTGCACTCTGACTGTAAGTACAGTCACCAAAGTCAGTGGCTTTTTTTTTTGCATTCACCGCAGGTGCTTTGACACTGAGTCGCAGGTTGGTACTGTGGTGGTGCGCACACTTATTTCATTGCCGTGATACTCACATAAGTTGTCTCCTTGACCGAGATAATAGACTTCCGAGTGGCCGCATAGGTAATTGCAATATTATGCCTGCTACGGCTTAAATAGTGCAGCATATGATGGTTGGTTAATAAGGCTTCCCGTATTTATAGGGTACAATGACCCCTGCAATTGTCTCTGCTGCCTTTACGCTTGCAGAATACTGGAGAAGAAGAACGCTGTGTTACCAGTTCTACTGAAGTTGACATTAAGGAATTGCTGTTTTGCTTGCTTTGTTGACCTCTGGGTGATATTGCTTGTGCAGTAAGGAGATTACCCAATGACATGTTGAATCATTTGCAAACGGCGCAGAAGGCTTTACCAATCAAAGGAACAAGAACCAACAAGCTGAAGACTGATATACCAAAGATACCCGAAGGCGAAACTCCGCCCGCAGGGACGCAGGTACACTGACCCTTCCCAGGCCTTTGGTGCATCAGTGCACTGTTCTCAGCACCCTGGGTGTGGGATTTTGTGTACAATACTCGCTGTCTTAGGTGAAATTTGGCTTGCCATGAACGCTACGCCCGTGTTCAGGCCGCTCTGGTGCAATGCTTTTGGCACTCTTTGGAAGCATAAAAGTACATTTTTCAAGGAACCTAGGGTAGTAACCCTAGATCCCCATGAATTGCACCCATACCACTCAAGTGAGCGTAGGTATGCTCCTTCACCAGGTTAACACCGAAAGGTAGTAAGCACTTCATGCCTTTTTTCAGTTAGAGATTAATCCTAGTTGTCTACCACCTCAGGACGTAAATACTCAATGGTGGTACTTTTCAGCAACTGCTTCTGAATTCAGTTGTTTCGCCGAATACGCCAAGCCATATCCTGTGTCTGGCCCGGTCTACCCTTTGCCAGGTTCCAAACCAGCTTCATCGCCTTCGAACATGTGCACATGAAGTGCTCATGACTGTCCATTGAGCAACACATATGCCATTTTCACCATACAATCATTTGCTTTGCTTAAAGAAGATTGGAACATTGCATTGTACATTTGCAGCCCCTCTTTGCTGCTTATGCTTCGATTTCGAAGGAGAACAGCCTGATTTGATTCGATCAGGTGTATGGTTGGCCTGCTCAGCTACTTTGTGACTAAGACTTTTCATCCGGGGAAATCACCAAGGCTTTTGTCATCAAATACAAGGAACAAGTACAGCAAAGGCAAAGCAGAAACATTTTCTGTGTGCAGGCAGCGAAGGAAGCTACACCAACTCAGCGTATTTTTTCATGTACTTAGTCACCGAGTACATGGGATCGCACATTTTTCGGGTCACACCAAAGATGGAAAACCCGTAGGGCATATTGCGTTGGGATCCAATGGGCTCATAATGTGGTTAATGGGGGCAAATACCAATCAACAGTGCATTGAGGTGCGTTAGGTTGCCTTTTGAAGCTTGCACGCGCGAATCGCTTGTTATAAGACATGGGGGGGGACAGCGCACTCTTGGCAATTTTTTTCTAGGGAAATATTGGCAAAGCCATGACGGTTGTCAGGAGGTTAACTGGGCAGAGCGGGGTATGTGTAACAGTCCGAACTTCTCAGAACACCTCTGCATAGATTTGGCTTAGCAGAGCCTCGGCACAGGCGACGTCGTCATTTGCGACGAGGACGACTGGTGCCTGTGATAAAATAATACATATGAATCCCCGCGGCTGCAGGCTGATTTGCAACTGATGCATGGATCAATTGCCGTCACAAATCTGTACACAAAACAGGGTCGAGGGCTGGGGCATGCCTGATTCCGCATCACCGCCCTCCCATGAGTGTTCCTCGTACAGGGGACAAGAGCAATCAGACATACGGCATGGTGCCCACGGCCACTCTGGAGACGTGGGTCCGTGGTCCCCAAAGGGGATGCTTATGTACATACGGCCTACATGGGCACCAGCACGGCAACACACCCAGTAGGGGTGTGTATTTGTGAGGATAGTGCGGGGGCGAGCTGAGCGCGACCTCCCGGGCCATATATCCTATCATCGGCGGGGTGAAACCAAGCGCCCTGCGCACCGGTATGAACATAGTTCCACGCCGACTGAGGCCCCGGCAGCTGACCGAGCAAACCAACCCGGAATATGAGACACGGTATTCCTTGCTCAGTAACTCACTGGGAGGTAGGGAGGTGCATCCTGCATCCTTAGGAACACACACATCCGTCACCTTCAAATCGATGTTGCGACGCTTGACGAGGTCAATGAATCATTGGGTGTAGCATGGCACAGACACCAGGAATTGTTTCTTCGCCTCAGGCGCCGCATTCTGTCTTGAACTCGTAGCCCCCAGGTATTTCAGGGGTTAAACGCTACCCCACGACCTGGGACGCGTTGTACACATGATTCTTCGTGATCGCGTCGTCCTCCTGCACATTTTTTGCAGCCAAAAATGGTTGTTCTCTGGTGCTGGTGCAAGTTAAACACTTTTCATATGTCGTCTGTACCATCTAATACATATGTTTGTGATTGTTGGACCATGAACATAGGTTAGGGGAAGCCACAACTGACCACTCAGCCCCAGAACACACCGTTTGAGGCAAGAACAGGGCCACAGATGAGTCTTTTTGAAGTGCAAAGAGTACAGATTTTGCAGGAATCAGATCTAATCAACCCTTTTCTGAATCACAATGCCTTTCTTGATGCGAATATCGAAATCTGCCAGCGTCAAATGCTAATTTTGTTTTTGTAACTACTTACATTTCTGCTCACAAATTCCCAACGCGTTTTGCGGGATTGCCTGTGCGGCGTTCGGGCCGCTAAGGTCCTACGCGTTACGTTCTGCTGGGTGTCCTATGGCCTCATCCCACGCATCTACAGCGTCAGCTAGGGTGTTTGCTGCCGGGCTCATGATGTTGTCCGTATGTCCCTCAACGATGAAGTGTTTTTCGCCTGCGAGGGCACTCAGGAGCTGAGCCGTGGGCTTCATTGTGAGGTGCAGGAGTGCCCTGCTGGGTCCCAGGGCGTTGAGATCCGCGGGCCAGAGGTCACGTGTGCCTCGTTGCGCTAGCGGGTGTCGCCGTTTGTTAGTGTCGGAAAGTCGAGGTCCCATCGCCATGTGATGGACCTGGCTGAGGGGGACGGCCTGCCCCAACGTGTCCCCTGTTGTCATTAGCTCCTCCTTGTTGCCCGGTACGGTGTGGGGGTAGATGCCTGGCAATGGGGCCGTTTGTGGCGGTAGTTGTGGGAACAGGGCATAAGGGTAGGGGGGCCAGAGGGGGGGTTCCAGGTCAGGACCCAGGGTAGTCGCCATCCATGACGAGAGGCACAGGGTAAAGGTTGTAGGGTCCCGCCACCCGGCGCAGTTGTACATAGTGCATGGGATACTCCCATGCCCTTGACCCTTATTGTCTGCCGGGACACATTCCCCGTTGCAGGCACTCAATGGTCCCATTTATGCATAACATTTGCTGATTGGGGCCACCTGGCCCGGAACCTGTCACACCAATTCTTCATTGGTGTGACATATTGCGATAACAAGGATGCTACAATCCTTGCCAACCTTTGGGAAACAAATATCAAGGTATGTGTTACGATGCATCCTTCCTGGTTTTTCACATAGGATTGTTCAATTGACGAATTGGACTTTCAACTCGTTCAATTGAACATTACAACTTACAATGCACCTTCTTCTGGAGTGAGTGGGTGTGGGATATACACTTTAAGCTATTGCGTTCTCTCTTCGAAGGGGCATGATGAAACGTGCTTGGGCAAGTGCTAGCCCAAGCACTATTGGGGTCTGCGGAGTCTCCACAACGGCAGCAGGTGTGTGGGGACGTTTCGTGCGTGTGCATATGGCGATGTTCAATGCATGTGGGTATGGCAATGTTTCGTGCGTGTCCGTACGTATGGCGATGTTTCATGTGTGTGCCTAAGGCCGAACATTTCATGACGCAATGCACGCAAGCAAGTGTGTAGAGGTTTGGTTATCACTTTGTTCAATTGAAACTTCAATATAGTCGATTGAACGTTCAATTGAACAAACGAGTTCCAGTTTTGTCAATTGAACAGTGCGGTGCCGGTGCGTTGCATTTTAGTCGCGGATTTTGTCTGTGTGTTGCTCATTGTTGCTCAGGTAGGTGGGTAGGTATCTTCGGGAGCTCGGGATGCCTCCTTTGACAATGCACGAAGAAGGTCCTACCAAGGGGACGTCCTGTCTCTCGCATTGCCCTATGTCAGGTGCCTCTTGAGCGGCTCCCGCATGTGCTTGGGAAGGCATTGTCGCGGCCACCCGATCCATGTGTCCCAGGTGGGAGGGTGTCCCCACATGTGTCCACGAGTAGGGCCACATGCCCCCTCCTTTGGGCGGCAGCTCTGGGGGCTGCCCAGCAGTGTGGAGTATCTCTCACCACAAGGGGTATTGCTCTCGCTTGTCTACGGAACGACCGCCCCACCCTTGTGGCTTGAGTTGCGGGGCCACTCTGCCTGGCAGGCAACCCCCTCCTGGACTGTGTACCGGCTTGCCTGTCACTGGTTGCTTCCATGGCTCCGGATGACCTTTGCCATGCTCCCTGATGCAGTCTGGCTTGCGTGTGCGGTGTCCCGGGCCACTTGGCTCCTGTTCACCGGTGCGCCTGCTCCGTGTGTTGCTTTGCGTGCGCGGTGTCCTGGGTCACTTGGCTCCTGTTCACCGGTGTGCCTGCTCTGTCTTTTGTTTTGTTTGTGCGGTGTCCGGGGCCACTTGGCTCCTGTTCACCGGTGTGCCTGCGCGGTTTGTTGGGTTGTGTCTGCGTTGTCCTGGGCCACTTGGCTTCTGATGACCGGTGTGCCCACTCGGTGTGTTGTGTTGCGTGTGTGGTGTCCTGGGCCCCTTGGCCCCCGTTCAACAGTTTGCCCGCTGGGTGTGTTTTGTTGCGTGTGCGGTGTCCTGGGCCACTTGGCTCCTGTTCACTGGTGCGCCCGCTCGGTGTGTTCCTCTGTGTGCTTTTTGAATGTTCTTAACCGCATCAACTTGTTCTGGGGCTGACGTCCCCCAATGAAAGTATTTACATCAACATATAAAGATATGTACACGGCTGCTCTGATGGTTAGGTTAGATGAACGCTGATTTACCCTGTGGGGAAGGGGGGGGGTTCCAGAAGAGGCGGAGGGCTGAAGGGGTCGAGAGGAGGAGACAGCAAATCGCTGGATGGGCGGAAAAAATTCCGGATGTCCCGGGAGGCGTTGGAGTGGGGGGGGGCAGGGGCAGACGGGTCTGGGCACCTAGTAAGGGTGGGCCTTGAGGGGAGAGGTAGGCGTGTTTGACGGTAGCCTGCCTTGGAGCTTGGGGGTGGGAGGGGGAGAGCGGTCTTGGCGCGCTTTAGGGGCGCCCAAACGATTGTGGCCTGGTGGGTTTGTGGTGATCGATGGCGTTTTTGTGGTGGCCGTGGGCGTGAGTGCTGAGGAGGGCTGGGAATGGCCGAGGGGGGGGGGCGGGGCGTGGTGCGGATGCGCGGCTGGACGGGCGGTTTGAGTTTTTCGGCGCGCGGCGCGCGGTTGGTTGTGCTTTGGCTGGGGCTGGCTTGGACGGTTTTTTTAAGGCGTGTTTAGGGAGAGGTGGGGGGTGCTGGTATACGGGGCGGGTCCGAGGGGGCATGTGGACGGAGGTACTGAACGCACCGTGCGAAACCAGGAAGGGGTTGAGAGGGTCGGAGGGGTGCGCCCAAAGTATTGGGTCCCAAGGGAGAGGATTCGAACACAGCCAATCATGTGCTTGGTGGACAGCCTTGTCCAGGTGTTTTACGCGTTCCTCCAGGGCTAGGCCAAGCATGGCTCTGTGCTCGGCGCGGGTGGAGCCCGGGGTCGGCTTGGAGAGGCAGGACCATTGGGACTTTGGTACCAGAGTTCTCATGAAGTTCCTGCGGTCAGCTTTTGAGGGTCCAGAGAGCCACCAGTGCAGGACATGGGGCTGAAGAGGGTTCCCCAGGAGGAGACGTATGCCTGGACGTGCTGGTCCAACGCTTTGCAGAAGGCCAGGCATGATAAAGGGTCGAAAGGATGGTGCTGTCCGCACCTGGAACAGTGGTAGTCGTGGAGCATATTGCTCCACTGGTACCCGTGCACATTGTAGCACCCGGACGCCAGTTTGAAAAACAGGGACGAAAACCAGGAAGTTTTGTTGTACAGGCTGAAGCTGGGGACGACCGCTATGTTGCTATGGGTATGCCGCGGCAATAGGTGGCGGAATTGCTGTACCTTAAACTTGTGGAGGACAGGCACGTGGTGTACCGCCACTGAGCCCAGTGGGGGGCGGGGGGAGGTCCGGGGTAAAAATCAGGCTGTGAGCTGCCCATTTAGAAAAATGGTCGCAGAATTCGTTGCCAATAAAATTGGCGTGACCTTTAATCCACATGATGTGGAGGGGGTTGGTAATGAGACGTAGGGCGCTGTGTACGGCGACAGTCCATGTGTCGTCTTGGAACGGGCTGGGTCTACGGATTTGGCATTTCTGGAGGGTGGACACCACCTGTTCGTTGTCAATGAACAAACATACTTCGTATTGGGAAAGTTCCCTGTGGATCCAGCGAATGGCTGCTACCGCCCCCCAGAACTCCGGACCCAGAGAGGAGGGATGCGGTGAGGATAGGCACAGGACTCTGGTTGTACCGTCGGGTAGAAAGGCCGTGATGGCGGCCGCATGGCCGGACTCACCGGAGGAGCCATCGTAATATAGCCACACCCGCTGTAGGCCGGGAGTCGGCGGCCTGGTTAGTGCCTCCGCGGCATCGTGGCATCCCCACTCGTCGAGAGACTTCTTCTCTAGGTAGTGTTGTGCCTGCAGAGCGAAGAGATGGCCGTGTTGGCTGATTCCCAGTGCGTGTGCGTTGTGCGGTGGCGCTGGGGGTTCGGGGATGGTCTCTTGAGGGCGCAAAAATTCAGGGACTAGCTGGAAGTGAGAGGGGCGGGAGTAATCCATGACGGCGTGGCATGGCATGTGCATGGTGTAGGACGTGTGGGTGTCCACCGAGTAGACCCCGTCGTGGAACGAGACGTTGGCCTATTTGGAGGTGGCCTCGGTCACTCTTCCTGTGGCCTGTCCTGACTTGAACCTAACGGTTAGCTGGGTACCAGGCGTTAGATCCCGAATAGCAGTGGGTCTCCACGGGCCTATGCTGTGGAAAGATATGCTATAGGGCATGGATGGAGTCCATAAAAGAGTATTGCACCGGGTCCGAGGCCCTCTGGTTCGAGCTAAGTAAAGATTGGACGTACAGGGGGCCAACTGACTTTGGGGCAAGGCCGCAAAGGGCCCGTAGTCCATAGTTCACTGTGGCATTGTGGACGCTGTGCGGTAGGAACTTCATTCCCAACCCTCCTTTTGGGCGAGCCGCGAAACGGTCTTTGGGGGAGACTAGACGTGTGATGCTGCGAGACGCGACTCCCGCCCAGATAAGTGCCTGAAGCTTTTCGAGCTGGTTGGGGGAAAGAGAGTGGGTGATTAAGCGGTAGGCGAGTGCTGGGACCAGCTGAGAGTTCGTCAGTCGGACCTTCTCACTAAGTGTAAGAGGCAAGGGAGAGAGCCGGGCAAAATAACTCTGGATCTCCGCCTTGAGCATGTGAAACAGGCCCTTTGCCTGGTGGCAAGTAAAAAGATAAACCCCCAGGTATTTATAGCATGTGTGCGGGCGACCCGTTTTTTTGTTGTACGTGTGGAACTCCGAGCCCCTGGGTGTCAGAAATTCTTTTTGGGGGGCTGTGCCATTGGTGTGGACTTCGGTCTTAGACACATTCATGTCCAGTCCCCAGTCCCTGGCTGGCCCATCGAAGTAGTTGAGGCTGTTTTGGACGTAGTTGACGTCCTCACTTCTGATCAGGATGTCGTCGATGTAGGCGTGGTGGCTAGTGCGGGCATTTGCCCGGGGGGGGGGGCACAGTGGCAAAAAAATGTTCGAAGAGGGAGTTGAGATAGGGAATGAAGAGTAGGGGGGAGAGGGGACATCCTTGCCGGAGGCCCCTGGTTTGGAGGTATGCGTGGGGAGTGCGGCCATGGATGATGGGGCTGTCTTGGGGGAAGGAGTATAGTTGCTTTATGAGAGAAATTGTGGAAGCAGAAAAATTTGCCTGTTCGAGGACGGTCCAGAGTGTGCCATGAGGCACTGAATTAAAGGCTTTATTGAAATCGATGAACAGCGAGTAGCTCTTCTTCGATTTTGCATAAAGGGCTTTGAGGTGATACAGATGGTCAGCGCATTGGTGGCCGGGAAGGCCACCGTGCTGGATTTCTGAAAGGATGTCGTGTGCAAAAGCCTGAGCGCGCAGGTGTTTGCAGGCAAAACTGGCCAAGAGTTTGTAAATACAGTTTAGGAGGGCAATAGGACGGTAGTTTGAAGGGGAGAAAGGGTCGCCTTTTTTATAAAGCAAACAGATTTTTGCGCATAGCCAGTGCGGCGGCAGCGGCGAGTGGAGGAAGCGGTTTGAAATGGAGTGGAAAAAACGTTGAATGGGTTCCGGACAAAGGGCCAGGACGTAGTTGTTTGTTTCGTCCGGCCCCCCGGCTTTTGATGGCTTACTGTGCTTTAAGTGGTTCTGGAACTCCTGCCAGGTCACAGGAGGTATGTGGTTGTTCTTGGCAGAAACGGGGAATGTGGGGGAGTGGGACAGGACCTCGTCGACGAAGTCCTGGGGGGGGGCTTAATCTGGATGCCCTCCAAGATGAAGCAGGGTGTCCCCGAAAACTTTAGCTACATCCGCCGGGTCACTCAGGAGCTCTTTGGTGGCTGGATCTCTGACTACGAGAGGCTCTAGGTCTTTAGGGCAGAGGGTGCGAGCAACTGTGGTTTTCATCTGGACCCCTCGGACCAGACTACTGTGAAGCTTTCTCTTCGCTTTGGTTTCGTCTGAGGACCGTAGGGTGTTTACCACGGACTGAACTTCCGCAATGTGCTCGGGAAATGCTGGGGAAGAAGGAGGCGGGGGTGAGCGTAATCATTTCCTGAGCTTGCTGTAGCCCTCCTTGGTCCTTGCGCTGCGGCTTCGGACGCGTGATTTTGTGGTACGCAGACCCAACCTGCATAAGGAGAGAATCAGTGGCGGCGATGACCTCTTCCAATGGGGCCCTGGCAGGGGCGTCCTGGAGGTCCCGGCACCAGTCGGAGATGAGCCGTATGCTGTTGGAGAATTGTTGCTTTTCGTCACTAGAAAGCTTCCGAAAAATGCAAGGGGGGAGTGGGGGCTGAGACAGAAGGATCGGGGAGGGGCGCTGGAAGACCGCAACCACTGGGTGGTGGTCAGAGATGGTGTAGTCCGTGAGGACCGACGCATCCAGAAGGGGAAAATGCGACCCTAGGCGAGGGGACGCAAAGATGTAATCCAGCCCTGCTTCGCTGTCCCAGCGGTCGCTTGCGTAGCGGGTGTACTGCCTGAGGGAGGGGTGCTCTGACCTGAAAGTGTCCACCAACCTAGATGGGAGGTACTCCACTTCCCCCGTGAGCCAGTGCCACTCATGTAGATCGACCAAGCTGTGCTGGTCAAGTTCGGGATCCAGAACGCAGTCAAAATCACCCCCCAGGATGTGATTGGGATGATCGTTGAAATAAGAAGCAAGAACTCGCTGTATGGTGTCGCGGTACGGAGCTGGGGCCCCCGTGCGCACCGGGGGGGAGTAAACAGAGAAGACGTGTAACACCACAGATAAGGCCGTCGCTGTCTCTGGGTGGGACACAGCTGGTATATCTCGCGATGCGCGGGCCTGCAATGACCGACACCCCGTGTCTGTGGCCGCAGACATTTGAGAAGACCTTAGCGCGGTCATTGCCGAGGGCGTATCGCTGTGGGAGGAGAGGGGGAGAGTTGAGCTCCTGCAGGAGTATAATGTCATAACCCTCGTTTAGGAAGTGCAAGATTGCCGCGGGTGTGTTCTGGCTCTTTGCCGTGTTGAAGGACACGACACGGATGGCCGGGACGGAGGGAAGAGAAGGGGGGGGGCGGCGCAAGCGTTTAGGTTTGAAGGGCTTGTGCACTTGGGGGGGAGGGGGGAAGGAGGGTGTCCGAACGGAGGAACAGCGGGCACCCAGTGGGGAGTCCGGTGTCAGAAGCGTTGGTATGTGGGCAGGGTCCTCATTCTGTATTGAGGGGTCGGGTTCGCACTGTTCTAGTGCAGAAATCCGAGAGTGAAGTGCTTGTGCGTATGCTTTGGGCGAGTGGCGTAAAGCCGTATCACAGGCAGTGCGAAGAGAGGGGTGTATAGCCAGGTCTGTGGAGACACTTGTGTCTGGGACCAATATGCTCGGATTGTTGCGTGCTTGCTCCACAGGGAGAATCTCCGCGATGCGAGAGACGGTGGGGGTGAGGGAGGCACGGTGCACGCCCACGCGGGCGAGGACCTCTTGACACCGTCTCATGTTACTACTACTGCGGTGGCACTGACGGGCGGAAGGGGGGCAGAAAGAATATGGGGACGGGTAGCATTCGGTAGACTCATCAGAGCTTCCCACAAGGGGGACCACAGGATTTTGTGGTCTGGTACACAGTGAGCACAGATCAGCCCGGTCAGGGCATACCTGGCGGTCACAGGGGTTAGGGAATTCATGTTACGTACAAGGGGAGTGGTACAGCGATGGCCTTGCCATGCCTGAGAACATGCAATAATGGTGATGGAGTTAATTGGGGTCTCGAAGCGAAGACCACGTCTCGTGTGCACAGAATGGTGACGCCGAGTGTAGGTTCCTTAATTCGTCTCATGTTGCTCTGGGTCCGGGGGCTCTGAGGATGTCGTATGGAGGCCCGTTCCTACACCAGTGTGACGGAAGACAGGGGATACCCTGGAGTCTCTGGGAATGCGCCGCTTCTCCACTGTGTCATAGTCGCGAGCTGGGATTTGGTGTTTCCATTTGTCGCGGGCTTCCCGAAAAATTAGGAGGAGGCTGCGGCGCTGTAGGAAGACTTTTTGCCTTTTCTTAAAGAGGGTGGATCCGGGGAGGGGACGCGGTTCGAAAACCATTTCCGCACCTGACCCAAAGGAGCCATCCAGGACATAAGGGCCTAGCTGAGAGACGTCTACGTGGCTCCTCAGGCCACTGCCAGGTGCGTATCGAGCCACTGACCACATATTGGGGCATAAGACAGAGGAGGGCAGCACCTGGGCGCAGGCAGAGAATGCCTGTAGCCCAATCGCTTGAATAAACTCAGGAGGGGTCGGTTCAAAAGGTTCAACTTCTTTTGATTCTGGATTGTACCTGAATCCGAAATGAAGCATTGTGCGGTGCCCCTCGGACAGCCACTGGTGATTTTCATCTGCACTGTAGGACATTACCAGGGCTTCCTCTTCTTCTGAGAAAAACTCATTGGATATGAAGGCTCCTGTTATTTCCGGGATAGGGTCGAAAACTTTCCCCGTTTGGAGGTGGAGTTGTGCGACCTTTTCTGTGAGGGAGGGAGGCTTGCTTGTGGACAAGTAATGGTCCCTCGCGAGACTTAATTGTTCCGCGCTGCCGTAGGCAGTCGCCGCCTCGATGACTCGTGATAGGAAATCCTGGGCCTCCGAAACTAGGGGGTTGGCGGGAGCCAAAAGGTTGTCACGCACGGCCGTGTCGGGGCACTCAGATTGAATGACGAGCTGGGACACAGTGAAGCCTTCTGCAAGGAGCGCGGATTCGTAATGCGCGTATTTCACTCGGTAGACTCGCACCTTAGCCATGGGGGCGCTGAACAAGGAAATGTGCCGAATTTTCCCAAGCAGAGAGACCCCGAACATTACATCAACGTCCGGCGTGGATGTCGGGGCGTGTACTTCTACCAGTTCTGGATCAGGTGGTTCAGGGAGGAGGTTGAAGCAAGCCTTCACCGGGGAGGGTGGGGGAGGGGCATCTTTGTGCATTTTTCCGGGGAAGGCGGAGAGGTCCACTTTGTGTCCCGGGTGTTTGGAGCGCCAAGAGGAGTATCCTCCCCAAGAGATCATGGCTCCCGTAGTGCCCTGATACGTGACCAGGTTATTCTCTTGGAAGAGCATGTAGCTCATGGAAGTGAGGGAGTCTCGCTGGGGGAGCAGGGGGGTGTTGTGATAGTTCATACACACGTAAAATTCGTGTTGTGTTCTGGGAATGGCTCCTAGGATACCGCACCGTCGTGCGGCTTCGCTAGTAAGGAGGGATTTCCACACGTCAATTTGTTTGAAGTCCGGCGTGGCCTGCTTGTATGCTTTTGAAGGTACAACTTTGAAAGTTTTGTCCTTCCCTAGATCGGATCCACGGATGCAAAAGACTTTGCCGAGTGTCCACAAAGGGTGTTGTAAGATGGTGGAGAGAAGCTTCTCGGCGAGGGGGGTTGGTATGGTGTAATCGAAGGATGATTGTAGAGGCTGTATGCGTTCCTCCGGAAAGAAAGCATTTTTGGAGTTGACCGAGATGTGGTCGTTTCCAAAATGGAAAAGGCGGTTGACGAGGACAAAAAAATCCCGGGCGTTGCCACGGCGCCGCCTATACTCTCCTCGTTCCCGCTTGGATTTTTTGGAAAGCTCTTTTGGAGAAGAGACGGTGAAGTTCGGGAGCAAATGCCGTGCAACTTCGAATTGTAGCGTTGTGCGCACCGCGGCCACTTGGACGGTGCCGTTTACCTTATTTATGGCCCATTGCAGGGAGGTGTGAGGGTGCATGATGTCGACGTAGCGGATGTGTCCCTGGTGCTTGTGACGGGTGGAGAGGTGAAGGTGAAAATATGGGTATTGTGGAGAGTCAAGCAAGTTCAGCCGCACGGAGCCATCGGGATTAGGTGATGGGTTAAACGTGTTGGCATCCGAAAGTTGGTCTACTCCACACACTCAGGGGGCAAGGGAGATCATGCCGGGGTTCAAGGGGTTCATGTAGAGGGTCTCCGCCGAAAGGTTGTCTTCCATTCCCGGGAGAATGAAGGAGCCTTCGTACACAACACCGGAATCAAAAGCTTCTTGCAAGGCTTCATTGATGGCATGGGCCCACTCGGTCCATGTGTTGCCGTATTTGTATTTGGAGTTGTAGTAATCTTGTGGGTGTGGAAAAATGTAGAACTTTGGGTGGTGATGAAGGACGTCTTTGAGGTACCTAAAACTGTCGTGTCCAATTGTGGAGTAGCCATTGTTGCCGGAGGAATCAATGTCATGGAAAAAGGTGCACCCGTCGCTCGCGCAAAGGTCTATTGTTGGGTGTACTTGATCATAGATCACTTGCTTGTGGTGTTCCTCCAACACGAGTTCATTTGTATCAACTCCTAAGGTTTCATGGACATGTGTTTCTCCCCATAGTGCTTGTTGATTGTGTGTGTTGATCTCACCTTTATGTTTAACCAAGAATTTTGCAAAGACACCATCCGGGGCAAGGGAAGGGTTGAAGAAGGGTTTTCCGGAATTACCATCCGTTTCATCGGGAGTAGGGTCTTCCCCGTCTTCGGCCTTTTCGTGTGTTCCCTCGGGAGACGGAATAGCGCTTGGCGTAGATTGCTCCTCACGTGGCGTTAAGAGGGAGTTGTCGGGCTCAACCTCATTGATTCTCCTTTCGTTGTCGTTGAGAGCGGCGTTGTTGTTCATCGCGGAATCTGCACACGGGTCTTCGCGGCTTTCTTCTTGTTGTTTCGACTCTTCGGCGTCACGTGGATGGCTTCCTTCGGTGTTCTCGTGCGTGCCTTTGGGCACGGAGTCTTGCACCTTCTTGGAGTTGGTTGGCGGAGCGGGCGCTTCGGTGTTCTCGTGCGTGCCTTTTGGCACGGAGTCTTGCACCTTCTCGGAGTTGGTTGGCGGAGCGGGCCCTTGGATTTGATGTTGTGGTTCTTGGGCTCCTTTTCCTTTGACGGTGTGAGCCGTTGTCTCGGCGAGTGGGAAGAGTTCTTTTGCGACATCTTCGGGTTGTTCATCGTCTGAAATGACATTGGATGACGTGCCTTCTTCATGTGACGGGGAAAGGTCGAGTGAAGGGTGAAATGGGTCGTTCTCACGTTTGGAGGGCGAAAGCGTACGGAGAAGCCGACTTTGAGTCAGTTTGGCGTCCACTTTAGCCTGAGTTCGAGCAATGAAACTTTTCACGGACTTTAGTTGTTTGCTTTCGGTCTTGTCCTTTGCGGAACGTTCCTCGAGCCCAACTTGCGACATTGCCAAGAAAACGGCGTTGCCAAGCTAGGCAAAGGACGGCGCTCACGATTGCGGCTTTGCGCTAGGCAAAAAAATTGACGGCAAGGTTGTTGCGCTTGCCTCGGCTCCAAATTGCGGCTTTGGGACCTTTGTTGGTAATCCACGGCTTCACGGGATCAGCCCAGAACTTGAACAGCCCAGGATTTTCGTTAATCACCGAACAGCCTGGACTGCTGGTGGATCCATCAATAAATTTCTGAGGGTCAATCGAAAAAAAATAGACACTCAGAAAGTGAGCCTCTGCGTGCCTCTGTTCACCGGTGTGCCTGCTCTGTCTTTTGCTTTGGTTGTGCGGTGTCCTGGGCCACTTGGCTCCTGTTCACCGGTGTGCCCGCTCGGTGTGCTGTTTTGTGTGTGCGATGTCCTGGGCCTCTTGGATCCTGCTCACCAGTGTGCCAGGCTGCGGTGTCCCGTCTCTTTGTTGCCCTCGGTGCACACGCGTGTGCGGTGTCCTGGCCCTCGCGGCGCCTGTTCACCGGTGTGCGCGCTGTGTGCGGTGCGCGGTGCCCGGTTGTGTCCCTCTTCCTCCCCCCCTAATTTTCGTTGTTTTTTTTTGAAATGGAAAAAAAAAAAGGAAAAAATAGGGGGGGCGTACACTGCAGGCACAGGCACGGGCAGCTGGTGCAGCGGTTCAAACATTTTGTGTCCTCTGGTGTGTGTCGTCGGTGCCTTGGCGGCGGTCCCGCCCCAGGGGTGCGGCTCGCGCGTCCTGATGTACCCGGGTATGGGTCAAGGTGGGTTTGGTTAGGTGCCTCTTTGCTGCTGGTGCTGGCTGGTTAGGCGGCTGTGTGGGCTGTGGGTGCGGGCTGTGGCAACGTTGGTCCCTCTGCGGGCCTGGTTAGGAGTCAGGGGTTAGCGGTTTTGGGGTGTGGCTCGGGTTTGATTTGTGTTGGGGCTTTGGCTCGGTTAGGCGGTTGTGACAGTTGCGTGCCTGAGTTCGGTGCCTTCGGGCGTAGCGGTGCCCGTTGTCGTGTGCGTTGGCGTCCTTGGGCTCGCTTGGTGACTTCTGGGCGGGGCCTGGCGTGGCGCCCCGCGGCAGTGGCTCGCTGGGTAACCGGGCTGGGTGGCGGCGCCGCTGGCGGGGGGTCAGCCGCGTCGTGCTGTGTGGCGCGCAGGGCTCCTGGGGTGCTGCGGGTGCCGCTGGTGTCGGTGCGCCGACGCTTGTGGGGTGGTGAGGGGGTGTGTGTGTGCAGGGTTGGGCTTTGGGTGATGTCCCACAGGCGGATGCTGTCTCGCTGTGTCTCCTGGAGGGTCTCCTGCAGGCGCCTGAGGACATACGGGTGGTCCTTGGGCGCGGGGAGGTTGCGGGGGTGGACTCCCAGGGGGTGGAGCGCATCGGCCAGCATGGCTTCCCATGCGGCCTGCGGCATCCACCCCCCCGCTGGCCGGAGGCAGCAGTTCTCCACCGACCCCTTGCGGGGCCGGTGGACCAGGCCCTGCAGGGAGGGCTCTGCTGGGGCCCACTTTCGCAGCTCTCAGAGCTGCGTGTGGGTCCAGCGCTGCCACCACTGTCCCTGAACGGGGCCGCGGTCTTGGGCGGAGGAGTGTGCGTGGGTGGATGTGTCGGGGTCGTGTGGACTGCTGGCGGCGGCGGGCCTGGGGGATTCCTCGTAATTCTGTGCCGTGGGGGTGCGCGGGGAGTGGGGGCGCGAGCGGATGTGGACTCGCGGGTGTGCACGCACGGTCTCCGCCTCGGGGTTGGGTTGGGACTCGTGGCGGCGGCGGTAGCGGGGCATGCGCTGTATGTGGGCTGACATCGAGGGTTTGTACGGGGGCGGGGACGCTGCTGGCGGACCGTGGTGTCGTTCTGGCCCGGTCAGGGGCGGTCTGTGGGCCTGGGGTGTGGGCTTTGAGAGGTGGTGGGACGGGGTGCGTTGTGCCTCTGCCGCGGCGCACTTCGCAATGAAGGTGGTGGCGATGACGTCGGTGACAGTGGGGGGGTCGGAATGGCTGGGGCTGAATGTCATAGAGGACGTCCCCGGGGGGCCGGGCTCGCGCTGCCGTCCTGGCGCCGGGCTTGGGCTTGGGCTTGAGTTTGGCTGCGGGCTGCGGCCGCGGCGCGCTGATGGGTTAGAGCGGCTGCTTAGCGGCCGCCTTGGGCTTCAGCCGGGCTGCGGGGGCGTGCGTCCTCGTGGTGTGGGCCTTGGCGGCGGCGGGTTTGCTCGCGGTGGGGACGGGTTTTGGGGCCCGGTTGGGGAGGTTTTCTCTCCGGTTTCGGGGGTGGAGTGCTGGATGAGGACGTGGTGGTTGTGGTGGATGAGGTGGTTGTCGTGGTCGAGGTTGTGGAGCCGGAGGCGGATGAGAGGGCTGTCGGGGACGGCGGAGGGTCCTGGGCTGCCGGGGCGGGCGTAGGATGCTGGCTCCTGCGACCAGCGAGAATGAGGGTGCAGGTTCGGGCACCGGGCGTGTGCGCGCGCTTTCCCTGGTGACCTGTGCGTGCTGGTGCCGGTGTAGGTGTATGTGGCGGTGGGGTTGCGTTGTCTTGGCTGTGCGGGCACGTGGGTTATCCGGGCGGTGCCCATATCTGCTCCAGGACTTCTGGGTGTGTTTGCTGGAGGTAGTTGAGGGTGCGGAAGAAGCATCGCTGGATGCCGGGCATGTCCTCCTCCGTGAGGTGGGGGTAGTTTTGGGTGGGGGTGTTGGGGCCCGGCCACAGCAGCGCCATAAGGCGGGCTGCCACGATGTACGGGCAGAGTTGTAGGGTGGTGGGGCGTGGAGGGGGGGGCCTCCCTCTGCTGGGGGCGCAGCGAGACCTTCCACAGCCACCGGTGCGTGGGGATCCCTAGGTCCGCTGGGTCCACTTGGCAAGGCAATACATTGCCCTATCAAGGCCCTGGTTGCCGCTGCGGATGGAGACCAGCGTGTCCAGGGACTTTTGTCGCCACGTGCCCCAGATGTGGGGGTCGTCCGGCTCGTCCTCCCTGGCGTATGTGTCAAGGCCTGGGTTGTGTAGGGGGGGGGCGTAGTCGGCGGGGAGGAAGGAGTCGGTGCCGTGCACCACCCAGTGACCAGTTGGTGCGTGGTAGTGGGTGGCGGAGAGGGTGTAGTGCAGATTGTACATGAGGGTCATGTACGTTGAGGGGGCTGGCTGCCGGTCGTCGGGGGTGGGGATGTCCCCCGGGATGTGGTACCTGAAGTTGCTCAGGGAGGCCATCCGCGCTACCTCTGTTTCCCGCTCCCACTCTTTGGTGTTGCTGGGGGTGGCGCACGGTGGGGGACGGGCCATGTTGGGCTCGCGGTAGCGGGTGCGGCCCTGGGTGTCACCCCGCTCCGGCACGGGGTGTCCGACTAGTCGTTGCCCCCAGTCGATGGGGGGCACCCAGATTCGGTCCCGGGTGGGGGGCGGGCTCTCGCCGTCTAGGTTAACGAGTTCGGGGCGACGTGGAGGAAGGCGTCGAAGAGGAAGTCTCGGACGCCTTCCCGCAGGGTGGCTGCCTGGACCATTGTGATCGCCAGGATGCGCTGGGTGGTGCCCGAGGTGTTGAGGCGCAGCACCTCCTGGTCCCCGAGTCCCCGGAGGTGCTGCCGTACCGCTGCGGGGTTGTGCAGGGCGTAGGGTTCGGCCAGTGCGGCGGCTGGCAGTGCGGGGTGTCATCGGGGGGGTGGTGTGGGCTGGGGGGGGTTGTCGTCGTTGTTGCGTGTGGGGTGCGATGATGGGGTTTCTTGTGGCGGTCGCGGGAGGGGGGACTCGCGGTGGTGTCTGTCGGCGGGGGCATCGACATCAATCAGTTGGTGGAGGCTGCCGCGTGTTGCGTCTGTGGCCCGGTCCCGGGGGGGGGGGGGGTGGTGTGGGGGTGGCACTGTTGGTAGTGGGGGGGGCAGGGATGGGTGTTGTGCTGGCTGGGCGTCTGGGCGTCCCTGTGGGTCGTGCTGGTGTTGCGTGTGTGCGCCGTGTGGTCCTTGCGGCCCCTGGCTGGTTCTGGTGCCGAGGTGTGGGTGGGAGGCGGCCGCATGGGCGTCGGGGTGGGGCTGTGGTTCGTATGTAATGGGTGGCTGCTGGTGGATGGTGCTCGCTGGTATGGGGTGTGGCTGGGGGAGCTGCTAGTGGTGGTCGGGCACTCCTACTAGGCCCTTGTGTTGTTGGTGTGTGTGCGCCGCTCCCCGCGGGTTCATGGGGGTGTACCGTGGCCCGTGTGTCGTGGGCTCGTGTAGTCGGGGCGGCAGGTGGTGCTGGACCGCGTGATGGTAGTGTTGAGGGTGTGCTTGGTGTGTGTGGTACCCCGGCGTTGGTGGGTGTGGTGGTAGGGACTGTCGGATTTACCCAAATAGGTGAGGAGGAAAGAAGAGATGGCGAAGCAATAGCACTACACAAGACACATATATGGGCCAACTCCGTGGTATACGTGATGGTGTGGTGCGGTGATGTGTGCCGTGTGGGGTGGGCGGTTCGTGGGGCCCGGCTGTGCTGGGGCGTGGTGGGGATGCAGCTGGTGGGAGTCGTCGTAGTATTGGGGCATCAGGGGGTAGGGATGAGGGGGGACGGGGGCGTGGTGGTGGTGTTGGTGGTGCCCTGTCCCCTGGCTCTGCGCCTATGGTGGTCCTGGCATGGTGTGGACGTGTGTGGGCCGTGGTGACTGGCTCGGCTGCAGGGTTAGGATGCTGCGGTACGATGGTGTTGGTGGGCGCCGGTGGGGCGGTGCTGTTGGTGTGCCCCGGGGGTCTGGGCGTGGGGTGGTGCGGTGTGGCTGGACCCGGGCCCCAGTCGGGGTGTTGCGCCCTGCTGGCGGGCGCGCTGGCGGACTGCCTGACCTGTTTTGGTCTTCTGGGCCTGGTGGGTGCCGGGGGCGGGTGAACCCTCCTGTCCCCGTGGGGGCGGCGGGGAGCGGGCGTGCCAGCGGTGGGCCTCTGGGAGGCGCGTCTCGAGGCCTCTGACGTAGGCGCGCTGGTCCGTGAGGCCCATCCACGTGGCGGTGGCCTCGTCGGGGGCGGCCAGGTGGGCGGCCTGAAAGGACGCCCAGCCCTCCGGGGCTTCAGCTGCGTGGGGTGGGGCTGGTGTGGCGGGTAGAGGAGTGCGCTGAGTGGGTAAGGTGTTCCTTTCTGTCGGGGGAGGGCGGTGTTGAACCGGCGGCAAGTGATTCCGAGGTACGCTGCTATCTCTTCTGGTGCCGTGTCCGCCCACGCTACTGGGATCAGGGCTGCTGCTTGGGGGGCGGAAAGTTGTGGGTCTGGGAGGTGTAGGTCACGGTGGTCGAGGTAAAGGGCGAGGAGGACGTTGCGGGCCGCCACGTTCAAGCCGCCCCTGCTGTGGCGTAAGGGTGGGCTGTGGGGGGGCAGGGGTGTGCTGCCCGTGGCCACGGCTATGGTACATGAGTGGTCCGCCGCGTCCGCCACGTAGTACCCTCCCAGGGGGTCCCGGAGGATGTCGGTGAGTGGTCCGAAGAAGCTGGGGTGGCTGGCGGGGAGGGGTGCGGCTGGGGCCGCGGGCCGCTCCCGGTGGTGGGGGTTGAGGTCTCCGCAGTGGGGGCAGTGGGTGAGGTGGTGCGTGGCTCCCAGGCAGACCCACTGGTCTGGGTTGCGGGGCAGGGCTGCCTGTGGTAGCCGCTGGCGTGCGCAGAGGGGACATGCGGTGGCTGGCGGTTGGTGGTACCTGTGGACAGACTGTGGCGTCGGGGGATGGGGGCTGGCGGCGCGCGCATGCTGGTGGGCGTGTGTGCGGTGCCTGTGGTGCCCGTGTGTGCCGTGCCAGTGTTGTCCTCGGTTGATGGTGTGTAGGCGTGGTGAAGGTCCTGTGCTGGTATGTCATGGGGTAGGCTCTGATGGTTGGTAGAACAGGAGTTTGAGGGGGTGTGCTTGGTCTGTTTGGGGCAGGGTTGCTGCATGCTGCAGGTACTTGAGGGTGCGGCATGTGGGCTGCTCCGCTGTCTTGGCAACGGCCGTCTGTTGCATGTGCGCCGCCGTGGCCTGGGGGTCCTCCGTGTGGGTGCGTAGCAAGGTGTAGACGGCAGTGGGGACGAGTCCCTGCGGACCGCCTCGAGTACCTCCGTCTGCTTGAGGACGGTGGTGAGTTGCTGGGTCGCCGGAGACTGCGTCAGCCATCCGGCGTGCTGTGCGATGGTGTGGGTTGGGTTCCAGTCTGTGAGGGTGTCCAGTCCTCTGTACAGGGGGCACACCTTGAAGTGGTCCGACGTTTCTTCTTCCGCGTGGCCACAGATGCATTTGGTGTATCCTGCGGGGATGTGGATCGAGCGGCGCGCATACCATCGGTGGTATCGGGTGAGGAGGGGAAGCTGTTCGAGGGCGAGTTGGAGTTCGAGTTTTTGTAGGTGTGCTGGGAGGCAACTCAGGCGCGGGGCGGAGTAGTAGAGGGGGGTGTGGACGGAGTCTTTGAGGCGTCGGAGGAGGTTGGTGTTCACTGGGTGGCCCAGTGTGGTGGCCAGCTGCTGGATGGGTGTGGCGTAGCGGTACTGCTTGCCGATCTGTGTACGGCGTGTCCTCGGGTATCCAATGGGGGGGCTGTGCGGCCGACGGTTTCGGGGGCAGGTGCTGCAGGTGGCTGTGGTGTGGGGTGTCCAGTTTTACGTGTTCGAGCCCTGGGGTGTGACTGGTGCTCTGGTGTTTGGCCTGCGTGTCTGCGCGTCCATTGCCGTATGCGTAGCGGTGTGACTCCTGTTTGACGATGTGGAAGGGCGTCCTGGGGATGCATGCCCCTGAAAGCCATCCCTAGCCCCAACGATTGTGAGGTGGGGCCGGACCCGAGTGCCTTGTGGGGAGGCAGGTCCGCAAGGCGCCTGGTGAGGTGGATGTGGACCGTGGCGTCCACGACTACCCAGATGTTGCAGGGCCAGATCCTTGTTGGTGGTGGTCTACCGGTGACATCCCCTGCCAGGGTGCGCAGTTCGCCGTGGGAAGACGCCCCAACGATGGTGGTCCCGGTGTGGTGTTCCACGTTGAGGCCGTCCGCGTGCCAGGTGATGCGCACGGGGGCACAACCGACCGTGGGGGTGCGTTGCTGGGTGTCGGATGCCTCAGTGAAGTAGATGATGTTGGTGTTGCTGGGTATGGGTAGGCGGGCAATTGCTGTGGGGTGATAGCTGTAGACGGGGTTCCCTTGGGTGGTTCTGGCGGTAAATTGCGTGGGTTGCAGTAGCGGCGCTGCATAGACGCCTATCCCCCGGGTGATGATGGCCTGGGCTGGTGGGGTAAGGCGGATAAGGCCCCTGTCTGGGCGCCCCTGGGTGATATACGCGTACATCAGGTGGAAGAGGTATCCCGTTTTGGGGTGGAACTTCTGTCAGATGATGGTCTGTCGCCGCTCCTTGTCGTCGTTGTCGCCGCGGAGGGTGGGAAATTTGTGCTGTAGGGGGCGCATGGGTGCCTCCTGAGGTCCTGCGCGGTGTGGATCGCAGCGGTCGTACTATATGGCCACGCTGTCCTGAAGCCGGTCCGTATGGACACTCCTCCCGGCTGTCGTTTGATAGTTTTTTCTGTCATATAAAGCAGATAAAGGTGTGTCGCATTCGCAGGCGACAGAGCGCACCAAGTCGCGCTGCGCATTATGACAGCTCAGCACAGTTTTTAAAGAGGCTTTATTTTTGGGAATTTTGGGTTGCCATTTTTGTAATTATTAATTTCCCCAGCTTTGTATATTGCTGTGCTCGCAGGTGCTATCATGTGAGCTCCTGTGAAGGACCCTGCAAGGGTCGTAAGATGTTTCGTGGCCGGCAAGGCCTTCGAAGATCCAGAGGACTGCCAAGAACGTGGGAACACGAGAATCAATGCTTGAGTTGCAGTATTTCTTGTGTTCGGCGACGTGCAGGGCTTTGTTGATTGGGAGGGCAGGTTTGGTATTTCAGAGGTAAATTTTATTATTAAATTTTACTGTGGAGCAGATCTTTGTAGACGGAGATGAAAGCAACTGGCAGGATCATAGGGAGTGACAGCAGCAAGGTCCGTACTGATACAAAACGAATTCAACCCAGGACGTGTGACAACGGCAAACCGGCCGAACTCAACCCAGGAGGTGTGAAAACGTCAAGAAAGGCAGTCAAACTGGCCGAGTCAACCCAGGATCGGACAAGAACACATCACCGTAACCAAAAGGGATCCACCGAAGACCAACCCCAGCAGTTAAAAGGGATCCGCCGAAGGTCAATCAGCCAACCACAAGGGCCAGAGGGTCTGCTCCTGCTACAGAATAATCTTATTTGGCTCTGTCCACCTTGCAGGGTGTTCAGCAGGAGCCTATGAGCGAAGCTGGAGCGTCAGCGTTGAAGGAGTAGGTCGCTGACGAGCGACGAGCGGAGAGATTTGATGAGCGATCAAGACGATGAAAATCGAACACCGGTGTCAACGAAAACTCACGATGAGTCACAGGGATCGTGGACATCGTCATATCGGGCGTGAATAGAGTCGGAAGAAGCTGGAGAGTATTTTGTAGACCAAGACCGTTCCATACCCGCGTCCCAGGGAATAGTGCAGTTTGTCGTACCGCGAGTGGATAAATTCAGCTGAGGGTTCAGAGTTTTTCCTGGAGGACTCCCCATTGGGACTCGAAGAACCGACGCCGGAGAATTCCACGACCACGAACTTAAAGGAAAGCGACACGTCAAATGGATCCCGAGAAGCCAAGATCCACGCAGAACGACGTGCCATGTCCAGCTACCCTCATTATGCCAGAGGGATCAACACCAGAACGCAAGCTTCTGCAAGTGAGCCAATATCGGCAGCGTGACGGGGTCACGCGTCCTATACTGACGATGAGGAAGACAGCGACGACGAGTTTCCCTTTGTAATGGATGTGCTCGCAGGCATGAACCGATTGTCGTTTCGACAGCGATCTTGGAAGCCGACATTTCTTCCATGAGTCGGCTATGTATGTTTTTTGGTTTAATTTTATATCAAAATTGGGCCCCCTCTGTGCAAGAGCAACCTTTTCGTCACTGTGCATCCACCGCTCTGACTGTTTCGGTGTCGGGTCCGTTGTATGGACCACGCCAGCCTGTTTGTTGTTTGTTTGCGTCTTCGATGGGTCGCTTATATTTATTTTGTGTTTATTTGTTGCTTGTCAGTCAGAGGATGTTGGGTCGGATGAACTGTGAGTTCATTCATGGAAGGGGGTTGAAGCCGGTCCGTATCGACACTCCTCCCGGCTGTTGTTTGATAGTTTTCTTCTGTCATATAAAGCAGATAAAGGTGCGTCACCTTCGCAGGCGACAGAGCGCAACAAGTCGCGCTGCGCATTATGACAGCTCAGCACAGTTTTTAAAGAGGCTTTTTTTTATACGAAATTTGGGTTGCCATTTTTTTAATTATAAAGTTCTCCAGCTTTGTATATTCTGTGCTCGCAGGTGCTATCATGAGAGCTCCTGTGAAGGACCCTGCAAGGGTCGTAAGATTTTTCGTGGCCGGCAAGGCCTTCGAAGATCCAGAGGACTGCCAAGAATGTGGGAACACGAGAATCAATGCTTGAGTTGCAGTATTTCTTGTGTTCGGCGACGTGCAGGGCTTTGTTGATTGCAAGGGCAGGTTTGGTATTTCAGAGGTAAATTTTATTATTAAATTGTACTGTGGAGCAAATCTTTGGAGACGAAGATGAAAGCAACTGGCAGGATCATAGGGAGTGACAGCGGCAAGGTTGGTACTGATATAAGACGAATTCAACGCAGGAGGTGTGATAACGGCAAACCGGCCGAACTCGACCCAGGAGGTGTGATAACGTCAAGAATGGTAGTCAAACTGGCCGAGTCAACCCATGATCGGTCAAGAACACAGCACCGTAACCAAAAGGGATCCACCGAAGACCAACCCCAGCAGTCAAAAGGGATCCGCCGAAGGTCAATTAGCCAACCACAAGGGCCAGAGGGTCTGGTCCTGCTACAGTCCCGGTCTGCCCGCTCGTTGGTGAATGTCCATGTCGCCGTGGGTGTTCGGGTCCAGGCTACGTGCGCCGGGTGGTCTGGGGGTACCGTATGAAACCAGGGGGAGAGCCGGGCCTGCTGGTTGGCGGTGGCGGCGGCGGTGGGGGTGTGGTTCCGGGTGGAGATGAGGTGCAGCAGGGGCCACAGAGTGTCGAGGGCTGCCGGGCCGCAGTGCCAGCGTGTGTGTGGTATGCCCTGGTCACTGTGTCTGACTGGTGGTACACCGGTCTCCGGTGCGTTGTGTTTGGGGATGGACCGGGGGGCATGGTGTCGCTGGACAGTGCGGGTAGCATGTTTGTGGCCGTTTGGTGCTAGTAGCCGGATAGTGGGGGGTGTCCAGCCTTCGGCTGACGGGCTTGGGCTCCTACTGCGTCGTGCTGCCGTCGTTGAGGGTCTCGTGCTCGCTCGGGCGGGGCCAGGGGTGCTGGCGCTGGAAGGCCATGTACGCCGTGCCGATGTCCTTGGGCCCCGGCATGTCGCGCCCTGCCTTCGTAGGGCAGGCGCAGAGGTACGCTTGTAAGACGCGGCTTGCTGGCCATTGTGGGTCAGAAAGGAACGGGGCTTGGTGGGCGTCGCACTGGGCCATGATCCTCATCTGTGTTGCGGTGATATACACTATGGTGATGGGGGCCCCTCACGAGGCGCAGGGTGTCCACCTCGCCTGCCGGGTGTCAGTGGATGTCGGTGTGCGTGACCACGAGTGGCCCCTGTTGATCGCAGTGGTGGTTTGTCAGGATGGCATGCGTGTGATGCGGTAGGATGAGTTGTAGCTGGGCCCAGATGCCAGTGCCCACGGAGGTGGAGACACCGTGCCGCGCCAGTATCCACCGGGGGCAGGTGTTGCAGGCCATTTGTCGCTTCTTTGATGCGTATGGCTGCCGCTTCACGAACTTCAGGCTGGTGGTTGTGTGTCGGCCTGTGTAGGAGGTGCGCTGCGTGTTTGACATAGGCCATTTCGACCAAGGCGCCTGTATTGTCTCCGTAGTAGCGCCAGTGGGCCATCATGGCCTCCTTGGGGAAAGACGTGGGCCAGCCTCCGTGTTGCGCCCATGCCTTCGTCACTTGCTGTCGAGCGTGGCGTAGGGCGTCTTGGGGGTGCGGGAGGTGCAGGGCTTGGTACCCGATGGCCGTGTTGAGCGGCGCTTCCATGAAGTACGCCAGGCCCTGCGTAGACAGGAGGTCCCCCCTGGCAATTTGGGGTAGCCCGGCGAGGCGCTCTTCCAGCTTGCTTTGGAGTGTGATGTGGTGGTGCCGCGTGGCCTGTGTGACTCCCAGGTGGACTGTGGTGTTCTCCAGGTGTAGGGGTTCGCCTTTCTAGATGTGGGGGGTGGGGGTCCTCGCGTCGGCCAGCCGGACCGATTTGCGGGGGTGCACTAGGAGCTGGGGGGCGTCCAGATAGGTTGTGGTGAGTTGGAGAATGGTGGACGCTTGCCCGGTGGTCGTTGGTAGCCCTGCGTTCTCAGGGTCGCGGTGGCGGGTGGCCGTGGTTCGGAGGTTGTCGTCTGCGAAGTTGATGAGGGGGGACCGTAACAGGTATGGGGCGTACCCCAGGTATACCCGTGCTAGCTCGAATCCCAGTTGTAGTGTGACGAGGAGGTAGAGGAAGGGGCCCTCGGCGCCACCCTGAGGGACCCCGCTGACTGTGCTGGTCCAGGGGGTGAGGCCTGCGGCTCTGATGACGGCGTGGAGCCGGGTCTGGATGTACCCGGTCATGAAGGATAGGAATGGGAGGCCCATGGCATCCCATACCCCCGTGAGGAGCCAGTGTGGGGCGTGGGGGAACGCGCCTTGGACACCGAGGGAGGCGACAATCATCTTGTAGGGGTTCATGTCCAGTGCGTTGTCCTGGAGGAAGATGGCCTCTTCGGGGGACCTGCCGGCCATGGCTCCCCATGTGGTGGCGGGCACTCGGGCGAAGACCGCCGGCGCGATGCGGCCCAGGATGAGCGTCCACACCAGCTTGACTTCGGTGATGGCGCAGACCATGGGCCGCCAGTTCCCCGGCTGCGCCAAGTCCCCCTTCTTGTAGAGAGGGTGCACCAGCCCTAGGAACCCGTTTTGCCAAGGTAGAATTGCACAGAAAAATTGATGTTTGGACGCAGTTTTCCCTATTTTTCCGCCAGTTGCACAGAATTGCACTGCAGTTGCACAGTGCAGTCCCTGTGCAACCGCGCTGGCGCCGTTGTCGCGACTGCCGCCGTCGTCGCCGCATCCTAAATTTCACGACAAATTAACCAGCCATTTGCCAGATTTGCAATGGTTTTGCAAGGAAATGCCATTTCCCAGTTAATTAGAACTACCTACGGTAGTTTTAGCAGCAAGGACTTGATGGATGACCTTGTGGGACTGTTTACCTCAACGGCACCGGGTACCGCCCTATTGGATCGCCTCAATGCAGGCATCAATAAGCAGAAACGATACAAGAAACGCATGGCGCGGGGAGTGCCCCCATGAACCTTCATAGTCATGGCCACGACGATTGTGCTCTCACCGGCAAAATCACCATTGGTGATTTCGATGGGGGTTACCTTTTCACGACGGGTTATTTGGGTGGGGGGGAAGTCAAGGCCCGTGCATGGGCACATTGGGGTGAGCGACTCGTATGGGGATGCTTGGTCGATGCAAGAGCCGGCGTCCTCTTCAATGCATATCATTTGCATGGACCTACGCGTTGGCGTGGGTAACACTATGCTGTTGTATGCTACACGAGTGCATCGTGGGCACGCGTGACGCCCGCGGTGCAACAAGGACTCCTTGAAATGGGGTTCCATTGTGGTGATGACATGTGATTCCAATAATGGAGGATGCGTCTTTGCTTGTATTATGTGTGATTTGTAGTGCATTGTCCACATGTGCTCGCATTGAATGGATTCTTCTTTTTTTGTACTACGGCGCGCACCGCGCGTAGCATGGTGGTTGCACACGGTTGCACACGGTTGCACAAGTGCAACCGGTAAAATATGGGGGTTGCACACACCAATGGGGGTAGACAAGAAGCGGCTTTAATGTGAAATATTGGGGTGTGTGATGGTAGAAAACATGGTTCACCTCTCTCTACAACCTAATCATTACAAGAAAAACGTGGAAGCACGGTCCCTATGGTTAGGATGGCATGTCCAAGGGGTTGGTTGTGCAAGGGGGCGGTTGCACAACCCCCGCATTTGGGAATTTCGGGGGGGGCTGTTACATGGGTATGGGAAACACCTCTGGGGCATGTGAGAGGGTGGGTCATAGTACACTAATGGAATATGCCATGGGATATTCAGTGGCACCCAAAAAACACCAAAAAAGAGGGTGAACTGAAAGTTTGGGTTGCGTGTGCAAGGGGTGTGCAAGTGGCCTATGTCGCACTTCATCACAGGGCTTGCACAGTAGTGCTGCCATCTACAAGGGAGGTTGGCCCACTCAGGGGGGATGGGTGTGGCGCCCGTGACGATGTCCCACGGGCGGGCTGCCAGGCTGCGTTTGACAGGCAGGGTGAGGCGTTGGTACGCTTCGGCCGGTAAACCGTCGACGCCGGGCACCACCCCCTTCCTCAGGCTGTCTAGGGCGCGTTGCAGTTCTGAGATGCTGAAGGGGTCGTGTTCGATGGCGCGCCGCTGTTCCCGGTTGAAGACCCTGGGCACATGCTCGCGGATGGTGCTTCTGGTGTGGGGGTCGAGCTCGGGGAGGGTGTCCCTGCCTTGTGCCTGGAAGCTCTCCAGGACTGCCTGGAGGATGGCGTCGGGGTCATTGGTGAGGCCCCCCTCGGGGATGCGCACCGCGTGGATGGTACGGCGCCCTGTTTCCTCCAAGATGCGGCTGACAAACCGCAGGGACTTGTACGGCGTGTCGTTTCTGTCGTATCTTTCGCGTTCCTGGGCTGCGGCCGCTATGCGGTGGGCGTGCCATTCCTGGAGTTGGTGGCGGCGGGTGGTGAGGAGGGCACGAAGGTGGACATCCCGGTCTCGTGCCTCCGGTGTGCTGGGGTGTAGCAGGGTGGCGAGTTCCTCTTTCGTGGTCCAGATGTCATGGACGAGCTGTTGGAGAGTGAGATCCGGTGGGGCCCCCATGTGGCTGGTGTCGCGCTCCATGCCGCATGCTTGTGCCGCCCTGCGCATGGCGATGGTGAGTGCTGGCGCATCCGGGTGGCGCAGGATGGCGTGTAGGGCCCTGTTATACCTGTGCCAGGCGCCGTGATCGTCCTCGGCCGGGAACTGCAGTGTGGGCTGGAGGGTGTCGTCTAGCAGGGTGGCCGCGGGTGGGGGTAGGTTGGGGATGATGAAGTCGATGTAGAGGGGTTGGTGGCCCGTGCCTGTGGGCGGAAGGTCCCCGTAGGTTGCCTCGTGGACGCGCACCGTGGTTGGGTCCCCGTAGCAAGTATCGATGCGGGAGGGGTGGGTGCCGGCTTGGTGGGGGTAATGGGAGGATGTGCCGGTGAGTCCTGCCGTGAGGTCGGTGAGGCCCAGTTGGTGCATGGCATCCCGGACAGCTATGTCGGTGGCTGTGGGTGGGCCGGTGCGGTCGTCGTCGGTGGGGGCGGCATTTGGGTCGCCTATGATGATGGTGGTGCTAGGAGGGACAAGCGGCGGTACGCCAGGCTCAGGGTGTCCAGGAAGTCCTTGGTCTCCTCCCCGAATGGGATGTGCGTGAGTAGCACGTTTAGCTGCCATCCAGGCCCCACGCACTCGTACGCTCCGAGGCGACCATCCACTCCGAGGTCGGGTTGGGCATGCACCGTGACCGACGTCTTGTGGTGGAGGGGCACCCCCTGTTGCCAGTGGGCGTGATATTTGTTCTTCTCCGGGTCCAAGATCGGTGCCGGTTCGGGCTGGTCCGCTCTGCGGAGGGCTTGTTCCAGGAACCCCAGGAGGTCTGCGCCTTAGGGGTGTGGCTCGGGCATGGCTTGCAGTGTGGCGGCCTTGGTGGGGTCGTAGGTGACCGCAGGCTCATTGAGGATGTTGATGCGGGCGTGGGCTTCCGCAGGTGCCGGCATCTGGGGACTGGTAGTTGTGGGGGCAGGCCGTGTCCGGCCCGGGCCCCGTCAGGCGTCGAGGAGGTCGATGAAGCCCTGAACTGCGGGTGCCTTGCAGTTCCGCTTCTTGGGCTGGGGTACGGGCCATGCATTGTGGACTTCGCCCGTGTACTCGGTGCTCGTGAGGTGCTCCGTGTCGGGGGTGCACAGCTGCATGGGGACCATCTCACGACCATTTTGGTCTCGCCAGAGTTCGATGGTGCGCCCCACGTTCTTGTCGTTTGGGGGTGGCTGGGTCCCACTTGACGTGGATCCTGAACCCCTGGTGGTCCCCTGTAACGTGGTACAGGTGCTTGACCTCACCTGCGGGCAATATCCACTTGAAGGGGCCCGCGGCCGTGGCGTACTTGAAGGGCAGCTGCACCCGGGTACGGATGGCGTATTCGGGATACAGGGCAGCGGCTTCCTCTTTGGTCCAGCTCTTCTACTTGGCTCTTGGCTTGGGCGCGGGTTTGGCCTGCGTGGGGGCCTTGCGCTTCTTCGCACCTTGGCGGCGCCAGGCAGTGGGTTGTCCCCGTTGGGGAGGTGCGCCCTGGGGTTGCTGTACGGGTGCGTGGCCCGGTACAAACACGGGGTGTTCGCGGGCGGCTGGGACGTCAGGCTCCGACGTGGGGACGGTGTCCTTCAGCTGGAATATTTCCTTGGTCATGAGGCCAAGCACTTCCTCGGCCTCCTGCAGGGCGTCGGGCGGGTCTGTGGGCCAGGTGAGGAGCCCGCGCCCGGTGCCTGCTCCGTGGCGGCGCATGTGGGCCGTGTAGCTGGTGGCCGGGCGTGTCCCCGCTGGGGTGCGTTCCGTGGGGAGGGGGCCCTCTGGCGCCCCCTGCGCCCAGTAGGGGGTGTATTGCAGCGCTTCCCAGGCTGCCTCTGGGGTGTGCGGCGAGTCGCAAGCGGTCCCCTCCGCGTGGTGGGGGCGGGACTTCGTCATCGGGGGCGTGCGTATAGTGCCGAGGTATATGCCCCCCCTGTAGGTAGGGGTGGGCAGGGGTTGCTGCAGAGCGCCTGCGCATGGTAGCGCACACCGGGGGTTGCAGTGGGTGCATTGGGCTGTTATGGGGTGCGGTACCGCGTACACGGTCAAGGGCCCTCCCGCGCGCTGGATGTGGCGGGGGATGATTGTGCTGAGGTCCGCCACCCGTGCCGTGCGGCTTTCGCCATAGTATATGCAGAGTGTGTCCTCCAGTGCTATTTAGGGGCGTAGCTTGCGGGCCAGTAGGTTCAAGGTGCTTTTGTGGGTGGCCTCGGTGACGGTGCCGGGTCCAGCGCTAATGCGTGGGAGCAGGTGGTTTTGGTGGTGTGCTGCGGCCCGTCTGCGGGCTGCTCGGAGGGCGGTCCTGTCGGCGGGAGGGGGCGCGTGGTGGGCGGGCCTTTAGCGCGGGGTCGGGGCGACGTGTAGTGGATGCTTCCATGCCGGACGCGGGTGGTGTTGCGGTGGCTGGAGGCCAGGGTAGGTGGTGAAGGTGTATGTGGTGATGGGGGAGCGCTCATGCGTGGCCTGGAGGTAGTAGTGGTCGCGACCTGTGTTGTGGGTGACGATGACGTTTGGCGTTGGTATGTCGTAGTGGAGTGCGCCATTGGCGAGCTGTTTGGTGACGCGTGCCGTCGCGTCCCCTGTTTTGGATGCGTTGTCGTGGGGCACGAGGATGTGGACGGCCCGAGGTCTGGTAGGGTGGGATGAATGGGGCGTCCCCAGAAGTGTGCGAAAGCTGGGTTTTGGTGTACCGCCATTTCTTTGATGATGGACAGTGCCCATTGGGGTTGCGCCCCAACTTGTTGGGCCATGGCGGCGACGGCGTGGGCAACCGCTTTGAGGTCTGGGCTGATGCCAGGCTCGTCTGCTGGTGGTTGTAGGCCCCCTTCTGGTGCAGGGTGGTGCCACCATAGGCTGTAGCCCTTTTGCGTGTTATCGTGGGGGGGGTGTACGAGGCCCTAGTGGTTGGAGATGCGGGTCTTGAGGGCTTCCGCTGCCTCGCGGTGGAGGGGGCGTGTGTAGGCCCAGACTCCGGTGGGGGGGGGGGGGGGGGGCGGTGTGGGATTCGGCCGTGGCGGGGGCCCGCTCGAGGGTGTGACTGGTGAGGGAGGGCCTGTGCAGCCCATCATGCAGGGAGGCGCACACGTGTGCCCACCTGTCCGCCCATCCCTGTTGGGCGCTTCCTGAGCCTGCCCCTGTCGGCAGTCGTACGATGACCACGTGCCAAGGGTGTGAGCCCGGTACCACGGTGGGGGGTGTGGTGTGCTTGTGAGCGTGCAGCCATACTGCGGTGTCTGCGTTTGCCGTCACGTAGTCCTCTTCCTCTGCTGTGTGCACGTTTTCAACGGTGGCCTCCCCCTCTAGGGTGAGGAGGAGCTGTGTGCCCGAGGGCTGCGTGTGTGTCCCCGCGTCAGGGAGGCACAGGTACGTGAGCGCCACGGTGCCGGGGAGGATTCCCCCCCACCGTGAAGGTGCCTTCGGGTGATGCCCACTGCAGGGGCAGTGTGCGGCGTCCCCGCGAGTCGTTGGTGGCATGGTAGTCCTGGGGGAGGTGACGCTTGGTGAGCCGGTGCGGCATGTGTTCATTGGTGGCTGTGGGGGGGTCTCAATTACATTCTTCCGGGGGGGGTGCATCTGCGGCGTCCTCCTGGGGCTGAGCTAGCGGCAGCGCCTGTGCATTGGTTGTGGTGTCGGGTAATCTGCTGTGTGTGAGGATGTAGAAGCCCTCGGGTGTGAGTTGGAGCACGATGTCCCACCTCGCCGTCTGCTCCGGGGACCACTGGTGGGGTCAGTCCTGCGGCCGGTGGAGGGTGACTTGGTGGCCACATCCCCAGCTGTGGTAGACGAGGAGGCTGAGGATGGTGCTTTGCTCTGGGTCCTCCATGGTTTCCACGTACGCCGTCATGTCGGTGACATCGACGGCGTACTCTTCCTCCCATTCTTGTGTGGGGGTGCCTGGAGAGGGGGCGGCGGTGGTGTACCCATGGAGCCCCGGCCCCGTGACGTCGGGCAGGTCGTGCTCGAGGGACGCCCGGTACTCGGCGGGGCCCTTGCTGGCTTCGTGGGTAGCGTGGTGGTGCCGCAGTGCGTTGGGCAGGTGTGTCCGGGGCGCCCGCTCGGGGGGCGGGGGCTGCGGGGGGGCCATTGTTGCTCATTGTCTCATTGTTGTTTTACGTCTTTTAGTTGTCGCAAGCAATCCGCGCCCTCCAATCTCCAGCCCAAGGTCAACCCTCCCAAAGTTCCCACCTTTCCCCCATGGGCCACGACGAAGGTTTTCTGCAACCTCAATTTTGGCAACCGGAATCGGTGGAACCACAAGATGAGGGAGCGCGGACAACCGACGACCCGGAAGATGGAATCGTCTTCGAGGATGCATTTGAAACGGGCCTTAGTAGGGTCAAGGGAAAGGACGAAATGAAATCAACGGAGTGTGTGCCAGACCCCACACAACTAGCACAACCACCGCAAGTACCGCACGCGCCGCAACTACCACTAGCGCCGGAACCAAATTTCATGGGTGAGCCACCTTTTGCCTTCCCACTCACAAGTGCAATGCGACGGGACCAATGACCGCATCCGAACACTGCAATTGTCCATGTACCACATGGCTCGCATCTCACGCTTCTCCTTATCTACCAACGATGTTATCAAAAAATGGTCAAGGCCTACGGACCGTGGGGGCCAACGTGGCCCCCACTTGGAGAGAAGGAAGCCTCCCTCAAAAAAATATTTCCACTAAACGGGTACAAGTGCATAAACGTGGTACAAACGTGTCCAAGTGTATATTGGGCTGGCCCTCCTGTGAACATTGATATGGTGCCTTAGAACTGTGTATGACCAAAAAAAAAAAAAAAAGGAAGCCTCCCTCAAAAAAATATTCACACTCAACGGGTACAAAAACCCAGGCGTCGATGTATGGTGCGCCATATATCGCGCCTGGAACCACTATAGCCTCGGGAAACACACACCGGCAGGCAGCCACGGGCCACAAAGCCCTGGGAGCTTTGAGATCGCGATTGCGCCGCGAACGTGGTACCAAGAAGAGTGCGCACACTGGTACCAAGGCCGGATCCAAGGTGTCCAAGGTGATAATGAAAAAAATGATGCGTTAGCATCCATTGTTGATAACAAAAAAAATGATGATCAAAAAAAAGGTGTCAACGAAGAAGAGCCCTCGAATGTAGATCGCCTCAATTCATGCTCTTCAACTTTCACCACTACCGGTGGGACCGCCCCTTCCCAACCTCCTATAGACTCTAACCATGATCATATTAGCGTTGGCTCCGGAGAGCGGCCCCATGATTCAATGGCTGAAGATGGACATTGTGTGAGCGATTCAAGGCATGCTTTTGCCTCTCCTTCCCAAAACACAACACCCGCTAAGGTCACACGGCAAAACACACACGATGACACCGCGCAATTGCCGTATACACCACCAGGACTAGCGCCCCCATTGATTCTTGAACACAACCCAATCAAGGCCCTTGCGCAACGGACCTTCCGCCCACAAGGAGCGTTGCCCACCGGCTTCCCTGAGTCCCGTGATATGACAAAAGATTGCCAAGGTCAAAAAATTCCGGTCAAAGGCCAAAATAGGTTTTCCAAAATTGACATCCTTTCCCACACGCCCACCACATACCACGGTACCTCACCTCTACCACCGCCAGATCTTTTGGCAGCCCTCCCCCCATCCCCACAAATACTACTCTTTGGTGACGGACTCCCCTACCGTTGTTTCCTAAAATGTTTTTCCGTTGCCGACACGGTCAATTTTGAATGGAATAAGCTCATAGGCCTTGTCTTATTCGCCATCCTACCGAACTTCGCGCCATTTCAAGATGAGCCGCCCTTTCTATCTTACCACACGATAGTGAAACAAATTGTTGCCATGCTACGAACGGCGAAATAACAAGACAAACCCACCACCGTTTGACTTGCCCATAACGCCCGGAGTAACGTCGCCGACGTTGAACTTGCCGCCGTGCTGGATAGGCGCATAGACCTCGTGCCCACACTCGCATTCTTGTGGCTATCGTTAGTTTGGCAACTGGTGCACATGGGAACAAGCTCTCCGACCACCCACGATGTGACCACCTCGCCCACCCCGCTTGATCAACCCTTAGTTATTTTCCAACTCACGTCGTCCCCACTACCAAAAAACCACGTGCCTCAAACGATTGGATACTTCCCCAAAAATGTCGACCCCACCGAGCCAATCCCAGCCAATGTCCACACACCACAATCTACCCTCTTCCAGATCCGGGTTCACGTCCCGATTGACATCACAAGGGTAGTCGACGGGGTTGAGGTTAGGTGGCACATTTCTGGATCTCTTCCCCTCATGCTGATGTTGAACGGGTTAAACCCTGATGACACCTCAACGGTCTCCAAGGAACTGACCATACCGAGGATCACCAAATCCTTTTGGCCGGTGGTGGTAAACTCTGCACCCGAAGGATACAAACCTTTCGATTTTTTCGTGCCCTTTGACGTCCTGGGCAATTTTTACCACAAACAGCCAGCCCTGGTGGACATGGGCGTGTCCATTGGCCTCCCTGACCGCTCGGTCAATGAATCCGCCCTCTTCATCACACACCAACCCCGTTTCCAAAAAGATGGGCCCCGTAGACGCAAAATGCCATCAGATGAGGTGCGTACGGCCGTGGAAGGGAACCCACCCCTGTACCGAAAATTCGCCTTTTTTGTACTACTGAATAAATACCATGTCCTAGGAATGGTCCACGACCCCATGCTTATCCAACCAGCAGTGCAAGAAATTGAATGCCTGGGCGAAATGATTTGCGTGTCTGCCCACACGAACAACAGGGTGTTCGCCAAGGATTTTTCCCGCGAGGTCGAGCCCCCCTACGCTACCCACCCACACTCGACGTCCGCGATGTGCTGAAGTCTGCCTCCTCCTTCGGAGCGGTTGAGAGCCATCAAGTCTTCCAGCAGTCAGGCTTGCTAATGGTAAAATACCAGGCAGTGCAATCAGCAGCAACTGCTTACGGCGCCACAATGCCCGGTCCCAATTATCTGACGTCGGGCAATGCCGACAGGGATATCACTATCTCCCTTACGGACCGCATGGAAAAAGTGAAACTCATCTCGCTCCCTCAGCCTGTGCTCAACGAAACTAATTTGGCGGCAGCCACCAGTGACCTGCCCGAATTTCACATCCCTGATATAGCGTCTGCTGTTCACCCCTCCACCATCCCCTCCGCCCCACCCTCAACAGCCGGCTCTGCCTCTCCATAAGTCACTTAATGCATGCACTGGCCGTCCATACAGACCCTACTTCAATGTATCACGCGCGCTCGGGCTGAACAACAACAGGTGTCCACCTTCCGCTGGATCGGTAGACGCCCTGCACACATTGCTGGTTGAACATTCCTTGTCCCGGTACACCACACGCTCACATCTCGCTCTCTGTGTCGCTTTCCATCGCCTTATGCGCTCCCTGTGCGCCATAGCGTCCCTTGTCGCCACACGTGCATTGGCCCTCGCCTCATCCGCCGTTCCATTACTCTCGTTGATCAAGGCCGGCAAAACCCCCCCCATCGCATCCCAGTCTGCGCCGGTAACCCCACCCTCCACCACACACACTAGAGACCCCCCTACCCCCATGCCCCCACCGAGCCAACCGCCAGGAAACACGTCACTCACAGTATCCCACACAGGCGCCACCCTCTCCCACGCCTCCCTGAACGTCGGAGGACCTTACATTACCCGAAAACTGGTTTTGCCACCTCCTCTCGGGCTTCCAGTCTCTGCCACATACTATAAGCCTACAGGAATTCAAACCATCCCCCACCACCCACGTCAGAGACTTCGAGCGTGTTGCCCTTCACTGTGGTTTCCACCTACTACACAGCTCCCCCTCCTCCAAAAATGGTGTTGCCTTACTTGTACACACCTCCATCTCCCCGAAGCCCCCCCCGCTGAAAGTCCACATCCCCGAAGTGCTGATCTCCACACAGCTGCACTTACACCCAGACCCGCTCATACCCGCCATGCACATTACCTCCTTTCACGGAGCATATTCCCTCAAATAAAAACGCGTATTTGAGCCCCACCTAGACGCACTACTACGCAGCTCCTACCTAATCATGGGTGACTTCAATGGCACCACACACCCCACGCACACCAGGACCCTGCGCCCCAACCTCTGGCCCTGGCTAGCGGAGAAGGAAAAGGCAGGCTCACTAGTCGACGTGTTACTCCCACAGGTGGATGGCACCCCCTACACCAGGGTGCGCCGGTTTGGTGGCACCAAGAGCTACATAGACCGAGCATATGCCACCCGGTTGTACCAGAACTCATACGAAGTGTCCTCCGCACGCGTCATTGATTTTTCTTCTGTGCACGGAACCTCCGACAACGACCCGATACTTGTGTCCACCATCCCCTGGACCGCCCCGCACCTCCCTGAACCACGATGTGCGCTCTGGAACAGACGCGACGTCCAGTTGTACCGTTCCCTCATGTCCCATGCCCTGCATGACTGCCCTATGCCGGAAGTATACCAAGACGTCGAGTACTGCAAGCGCAGATTCACGGATTGTATGCTCTCTGCCATGAGACAGGTCAATGCTTCCCGCCCCCCCTCCTCAAGCCAGCAGGTTGACGTCTCAGACTGGCACCAGCTAGTAAAGCAATTAGCACGCCAAGCAAAACGGCGCTCCAAAATATTTTTTCGGCGAATCAAACACACCCTGCTGAGTCCCCCGACACCCTACACACTCCCTCTACCCACAAGGAAAATACAACCCATCCTCCAGCGCAACTCACCTTGGTGCATGTACGCAGCCACACACATACCACGCACGCCCACGATGCACGACGTACCGCCACCCAGCTTCAGCGAACTGCGAGCACTGGCCCGATCACCTCGGAAGAAGTCCCCTGGGCCGGACGGAGTACGCCCGTATCTCCTCTCTGTACTACCGGACCCCTGTTTTTCGGTCATCCACACTTGCCTGACCCTCTGTTACGAGGCAGGAGATGTACCACACTCGTGGCTCGTCTCTGAGACCTTCTGCATCTACAAGGGCAAAGGTTCGTGGAGGGATCCAGATAGGTTGCGTCCCATCGCCATGAGCAACAGCGTCTACCGCCTGCTCATGCGATGGGTTTATAAGCGCGCCTACCCCCTGCTATCACCACATCTGCATAACCGCCAGTTTGGTGGACGACAAGGAGTGTCCACAGCGCACGCCACACAGACATTCCTAAACGATATGGACACGGGCACAACGTGGGAGGCAATATACGCCTTCGACATGTATCATGCCTTCGACAGCCCGCCCAAGGTACTGATCAGGGAGGTCCTGGACTGAATGGGGACGCCACCCAAGTTACTGCTCTTAATCCAAACGGTACTTGAGTATGGCTCCACATTCATCCGGGGAGCCCCGGATGAGATCTTCCGGACCACACACGGGGTAAAGCAAGGGTGTCCACTATCCTGCTTCCTTTTTGTGCTGGTATTCGAGATACCCCCGCGCTTCCTTGCCTCACAGGGTGTCGTGTTGTCTGCCTTCGTTGATGATGTGTCAACACCAATACCCCCAAAAACCGGCCCACACACCGCAGCACTCGTCCAGCGTGGCCTGAACCTGATTGGCTGTCAACTCAACGTGTCCAAAAGTGAATGCCTGCCCCTCATCTCCCCACAACCCCCCCCCCCTCCCTCCCCAATTACTCACACCCCCTCCACCCTCTCCAGGCTGGATCCAGCTTCTGGTCACACGTGCCTTGCGAGTCCCTACCCGATTGGGCTGACACCACCTTGCATCCGATGTCTCAGGTATCACACCTCATGCACCTCGGTCACCCATTGCCTGCATACTTTCACCAGAAAGCGGGCTATAAACTGATCGCGGAGTGGGCTGCTCAGCCAATTGGCCGATCTCAGCGCACACCCCACACAAACCCTCGATAAGGTACTGCTTGTCAACACAGTCGTACTGCCCCGGCTACTGTACCGATGCGAGTGCTTCCCGCTCCTCAGTACGCGACTGCGGGAACTGTCTAATGCGCTAGAGCGCTTCGTCTTTGCGGTGTCTGGGTTACCCTCGCTGGTTGCCAAGAAAACGCTGTACACGCATCGCACACGCGGGCTTGGCCTCGGTAGTTTAGCCGTTCTGTACCCCACTCGTGTACTTGACTCCCTACACAGGAACCCCCTGTTGGGTGACATGCGAGTGGCCGCCGATACGATCTTCTCCCCCCGCACACTCTTCACGAGTGCCTTGTCTCTATTAGGACCCCCCCCCCTCATCCAGCATGCTACCACTGACAGTGTCCTGGAGATCCAGAAGCGCATTGCACGGAGCTGTTGAAATAGCGTCAGTAGCAGGCATCGCAGCATACGTAGTACCGAATACTGGCCCCGCGCCCGACTGCACCTACACTGACGGCAGTCGTTTGGGATCCCCCCAAGCCTCTGGTGCCTCTGCTGTGCTATCCAACGGCCGCGGCGTCCTGTGCCGCATACCCGGTAACCCCAACTCGTACAAAGCAGAGGTGATAGGCATCCTCCTCGGCTCGTACTTCTCCCCCCCCCACGCACGCTTACGAGTGGATTGCAAGGGAGCCATTGCCTCCACGACTGGATCCAGACGCCCAGTGCGGCACTCCAGGTGGGTGTTACAAGCCAGACAATCACTCCTCTCCAAGAACCAGTCTGTTGAGTGGATTGAGGGACACACTGGCCATGTACACCAGGAGCGGTCCGATGAGTATGCAAAATATGGTTCCACCATACCCCAACCCCCCCCGGACTCCCCACAGTCCCCCTGGGACATTGTGTATCGAGGGGAGCTTATGCTGCCCCCACATAACGTATGGACCCATGGGGTCGTCGTCCAACACTCACATGAACATTTTCCCCCCTTCCTCGTGGAATCCACTGAAATTTCGACGACTGGCATGGCACAAGTGGCTTTTTGGGCTGCAGTCCAGAAAAAATTATGCCCACTATGCTAGTTTTTGGAAAGATGAATCGTCCCCACACCCGTGCCGACACTGTCACCAACGCCACAACCTCAGCGTGCACGGCGTGCACGCCCACTGCACCCCCTCCCATCCCCTGGTCCAAGCGTGGTTGTCATCTTGGCCCCAGCCCTCCCTGCTCACCGCGTGGCGCTCTACAGCACTCCGCAGAGACCTCCGCATCGTTGGCCGGATGGCAGTGCCCGTTTCCTTGTACCGACACTTGTGCCACACCCTCGGGGGCTCACGGGCCGCTAGGAAGTGTATTGGCCGCTTTCAGGCCCAGGCACTCGACGCCGTAACCTCAGCCCTCGCCGGAGAAGTCTCTAAATCATCCCTGAAGCCGAACCCCTTCAACCCCCGAGATTGGAATCGTCCCTCCCGTCCAGTTTAACACGACAAAACCCGACCAGCCCCCCCCCCCCCCCAGTGGTGTGTCAAGCGCACCACCGTCACCCGCTCTACAGGCCAATCAACCGATGTAACCGCCGCAAGGAAGCCCGTGGACCCAGATGATGCATCCAGGCACGCCCCTGCCCCCTTCACGGCCTTGCTTTTTCTCGCCGCACCGCTCTGCGATTCTTGTCTTCCACTGCAATGCTCACCAGACCAACCAGCCGCCATGCATAAGTAGTATGCCACCCCCCACGTGCACGGCGAACTCGTCTCCCGCACGGCGCCATGATGCCCCCACACGACTGCGCCTGCCCCTCCCCCCCCCCCCGCCACGATCTGCCGCTGTACCTTGCCTTCAGGATGGCCCTGAATTCCACGAATGAACCGCGAGTCTCCTATCTAATGTAAGTGGTTCCTGCCATCAGGGCCCTCTACATACCACAGGCATTACTGATTGCTTTCGCCCTTTTTGCAGTAGCGTTTTGCCTTGTGAGCACCCCAACCCAGCCCCACACTGTCTCGGCAACACGCCTTGCCAGCGCACACCCCACACCACCTGCATGCATGTCCATCTCCCTATGTCTTCCTGAAGCATGACTGAACCCCAGCACTGGTAGCTGCCAGCCCCCGAGAACCCCCACACGCTCACTTTACCCCCAGGAAGGTGAATGGGGCGATTTCTTGCGGTGATACCACCTTTGTTCATTGGCTTGCTATTTTTTGGCACGGTGTGCCCATGTCTGCGTCACAAACCGGCCAACCCACTGACCACTGACCTGGGATGTGGGTGTCCAAGTGTATATTGGGCTGGCCCTCCTGTGAACATTGATATGGTGCCTTAGAACTGTGTATGACCGAAAAAAAAAAAAGGAAGCCTCCCTCAAAAAAATATTCACACTCAACGGGTACAAAAACCCAGGCGTCGATGTATGGTGCGCCGTATATCGCGCCTGGGACCACTATAGCCTCGGGAAACACACACCCGCAGGCAGCCACGGGCCACAAAGCCCTGGGAGTTTTGAATTCGCGAGTGCGCCGCGAACGTGGTACCAAGAAGAGTGCGCACACCGGTACCAAGGCCGGATCCAAGGTGTTACGTTGGCCCCGCATTTGGAGACACCACGTGGGGGTCATGGAGGTCATGGAGCCCCAAGCCCAATGGCAGCGTACGCGGCCTCCCCGCAGGAGACCTAAAGGAGCGCCGCCGCCGCCCTTCGGGATGCCACGGACCCGCATTGGGGCATGTCACAGTTGGCGTCTTCGCCGCGGGGCGTGCAAATCCAGCTTGAGCACCCTCGTGAAGCGGCAACCCTCGTGGACCTGGGTGATCTCGAAGCAACAGTATTGGTGAAGCCAAGTTGGGGACTACGGATTCTTTCGGCATTGGCGGAACACATCCAAGAACGGAAAGTGGGAGTGAGCCAATGAGAAAAACGCAACAAGCGACCCCTTGCGAAGAGTGGATGATGGAGGCCCTTGAGTGATGTCCAACCACTCCCCATCGATGCGGAGTCTAGCAAGCCCCAAGATCCGGAGGCCATCATCCCTGAAGCCCCACACTCCAACGACCCCTCCAATCGCAGGTCCCACAAAAAGGGAAAGAAGCGTCACGGCAATGAATAAGGTGAGGTGGTCGAGAAGAAATCGAAAAAGGCAAAGCATGCACACGACACCGCTGAAGAGATCCCAGGTGTGTTCAATTGACTTTCAACATGGCCAATCGAACAAGTAGAATGGAATTTACTTCAATTGAACAAGGGAGCATCCACTTGGTGCACATCCACTTCGTTCGCTCGTAGGTGCGGGCTTGAGCAAGAAGGCCTTGAAGAATTTCGCCGGCTTAAAACCCAAGGAGGTGCCCAAGAAGGGAGACAAAAAGGCCATGGGTGCTCCGAAGAAGCCGAAGGGGAATGATGCTCCCAAGAAGGCAATACCGAAGCCCGCGGTAGAACCGAAGGATGAGATTGTCGAAGTGACCTCAAGCAGCGAGGAGAGAGTGGAATGAAAGGTTTGTAATTCCTTTCATGAGATTTGTCGACAAGGGCGATTCCAAGACATCATAAAGATGAAATGGTCGTACAAGAGGCAGTATGGTGCCAAGTTCCGCAAGGCCATCTTTGGAGCAACGGTGGAATTTCCCGCATTTAAAAACATAAAAATCACCGTCGCACGGAAGATTATTCAACTTTGGTGAGCCGATTGAACCAATATGCCCCAGTAGAATTCTGCACACACCCCTTCCATTAGAATGCCATAGCCGTAGTTTACGGTTCGGGCCATTCACCGATGCAATTGCATTGCCATGAACATGATGAGCACCTCGTTTCGGGCGTTTGCGTGTTGACGGGGAAGGAGAGGGATTGCCATGGGGGGGCTTTTTTTGTGGAGAAGGGGGGGGGTCGTCCACCACGAAGGAAAGGCGATCCCCACAATTGGTACGCGTGAGGATTGATCCCTCGTTGAGGGGTACTTGTGTGACGCCCAACAACAAGGCGTTGTCTTCGATTCACATGCATTGCATGGCCCATGGCAATGGCGTGGTCGGAGGGTGGCACTCGTGTTTTACACGCGTGCATTGCCGGAACACATGCGGGAAGCGGATGTTGCGCAATTGCGGAGCCTTGCATTCCCGTTGCTTTGAACAATGTGACTCATTGCTTTCACTTGCTTATGTGGTATTGCATGCATGTGAATGGATATTTCCTTTGCTTTTGTGCGTTGGTCTGGCCTTTTCTCTCTTGAGCCTCAAAGTGAGTTTGAAAGGAGCCGTGGCAAGCAACGTTGAGGAGGAAGCAAAAAAAAGGGGGGAGGAAGAGAAAGAGGAACCAACCAATGATGTGGATGACCCAAACGAGGAAGAGGAATTAACCAATGATGCGCATGTGGAAGAGGAATGCAAGGAAGCAGAGAGAGTGGTTGAGGAAGATGGGGTCCCTCCAACAAGGACCTCTCTACGTCTTAAAGACCTAGATAAATTTTGGGTTCCCATGCATTGGAAATGGAAAAGGATTCGGAGTGTGATAAGGAGTGGGTTGTTTGTTGTAGGTATGATGCCATGCTTTTGCGTGGCTCGGAGGTGGATGATGCTCCAAGGAGTGAAAAGACAAAGGCTTCTGTCATGGTTGGCGAATGCTCATCATGCCCCCGCAAGTACCGGGGGAAGATGACATTGGCCTCGTGGCGGTAACAAAATTGATTGTGAAAAGACATATGAGGAGGCGGAGGCCCGGAGGGTGCAATTCAAGGCCAATACCAAGGTGAAGGAGAAGTGTATTCATCAATACATGGTCTTCACACTTTTTTCTGATAGTGTTCATTCCATCGTATTGTGCGTGTTGATCCTCTTGTTGTTTAATGGAATTTTCAACTCCATCAATTGTGAGAAAAATGCATAAAATGGGGTATGCAAGGGTCGCAATGGTTTGAAACTCAATTGTAGGTGTTTGACATACATTTTGTGAAATGATTGTCATTGTTTTGGAAATATGAAACCACATGAGGTGCCACTAAACAGAATTAGACATGGTGGAAAGTAGTTGTTCAATTGAAATCTATGGTATTCAATTGAGCAGACTTGATTGAGTTGAGTAGAACGGTTTTGACCTTAAAACGACAATCTAGGGAATAGTGTACAATTTTCCTATGAGTTGATGAGAGTCTCAACTGATTGTTTGAAGTATGTTCGAGAGAGGTTTGGCTTTCTCCTTGGTCCCCCTGGCTGGATCACCTAGAAAACCAGCGCGAAATAAGAAAAAGTCACTTGGACCTCTTTTGCGGGGGACTTGATCCAGGCCAAGCCCCCCTATTCTTTGGGAAGTAATCGAGACAAGACTTAATGATTTCTAGGCATACCCCCCCCAAAAACCGCGGCACTCACACACCATCGTTCACCCTCCTCGTTCCCCCCCCCCCGCAGACATCCGCCAACTATCTCCTCTCGCCCGAGTCTCATCTCTCCTCCCCAACCACCCCTACTGCTCACCATACCACACCATCCTTACCCCAGACACCCGGGACTTCTCACCTGTTACCTGCTACCAAGTCCAGGACTACATTCCACCCATCTGTTTTCAGTAGCCTGTCATCCTGCTCCACACACATCCATCCCACCCCCCCCCGCCTGATCACAGCCTGCCCTGACCTCCAAGCCACTCTCAAATCACTTCACCCCCCCCTCTTTTTCCCTGCCCCGTCCCCCCCCCCGCCACTACCCCCCTTGTCGCTCCGTCATTTTTGCCTGCTACAGTGGACTGAATCAGCCCTTCATATATATCTCCCTCTTGCTGCTGCACGTTCTCAGTATATGTGTTATTCCATTTTTTCCCTGGGTGCACCAGTGCACCTATCGCATTGCACTATCTTTCTCTCGGCATTCTTGTTCTGCACTCTGACTGTAACTACAGTCACCAAAGTCAGTGCCATAATTTTGTTTGCATTCACCGCAGGTGCTTTGACACTGAGTTGCAGGTGGCGACTATGGTCGTGCGCGCACTTATTTCATTGTCGTGATACTCTGATAAGTTGTCTCCTTGACCCAGATAATAGACTTCCGAGTGGCCGCATAGTTAATTGCAATATTATGCCTGCTACGGCTTAAATAGTGCAGCATACGATGGTTGGTGAATAAGGCTTCCCGTATTTATAGGGTAAGATGACCCCTGCAATTGTCTCCGCTGCCTTTACACTGGCGGAATACTCGCAAAGACGAACGCTGTTCTACCAGTTCTAATGGAGTGGACATTAAGGATTTGCTGTTTTGCTTGCTTTTTTGACCTCTGGGTGATATTCCTTGTGCAGTAAGGAGACTACCCAATGACATGTTGAAGTATTTGCAAACGGCGCAGAAGGCTTTACCAATCAAAGGGACAAGAACCAACCAGCTGGAGAGTGATATACCAAAGATACCCCAAAGCGATACTCCGCCCGCAGGGACGCAGGTACACTGACTCTTCCCAAGCCTTTGGTGCATCAGTGCACTGTTCTCAGCACCCTGGGTGTGGGATCTTGTGTACAATACTCGCTGTCTGAGTCAAGTTTGGCTTGCCATGAACGCCACGCTCGTGTTCAGGCCGCTCTGGTGCAATGCTTTTGGCGGCGCACCGCCATGCGGTAAAAAATACTTAATGATTTCTATCACTCTTTGGAAGCATATAAGTACAATTTTCAACGAACCTGGGGTTGTAACCCTAGAGCCCCATGAAGTCCACCCCTACCACTCAAGTGAGCGTAGGTATGCTCCTTCATCAAGTTGACACCGAAAGGTAGTAGGCACTTCATGCTCTTTTTCGGTTAGAGGTTAAGCCTAGTTGTCTACCACCTCAGGACGTAAATACTCAAAGAATTTAACTACGTATTGTGGTCCTCTTCAGCAGCTGCTTCTGAATTCCGTTGCTTGGCCAAATACGCCCAGCCATATCCTGTGTCTGGCCCGGTCTACCCATTGCCAGGTTCCTAACCAGCTTCATTGATTTCGAACATGTGCACATGAGGTGGTCATGACTGTCTACTGGGCGAGACGTATGCCATTTTCACTATACAATCATTTGCTTTGCTTAAAGAAGATGGAAACATTGTATTGCAGCCTGCATTGTACAATTGCAGCCCCTCTTTGCTGCTTATGCTTAGGTTTCGAAGGAGAACAGCCTGATTTGATTCGATCAGGTGTATGGTTGGCCTGCTCAGCTACTTTGTGACTAATATTTTCTATTGGGGGAAATCATCAAGGCTTTTGTCATCAAATACAAGGAACAAGCACAGCAAAGGCAAAGCAGAAACATTTTCTGTGTGCAGAAAGAGAAGAAAGTTACACCAACTCACCGTATTTTTCCATGTACTTAGTCACCGAGTACATGGGATCGCACATTTTTCGGGTCACACCAAAGATGAAAAACCCGTAGGGCATATTGCGTTTGGATCCAATGGGCTCATAATGTGGTTAATGGGGGCAAATACCAATCAACAGTGCATTCTGAGAAAACCGCTGCATAGTTTCGGCTTAGCAGAGCCTCGGCACAGGCAACGTCGTCATTTGCGACGAGTAAGACTGGTGCCTGTGGTAAAATAATACATATGAATCCCCGCGGCTGCATGCTGATTTGCAACTGATGCATGGATCAATCGCCGTCGCAAATCTGTACACAAAACAGGGTCGAGGGCTGGGGCATGCCTGATTCCGCATCACCGCCCTCCCATGAGTGTTCCTCGTACAGAGGACAAGAGCAATCAGAGATACGGCATGGTGCCCATGGCCACTCTGGAGACGTGGGTCCGTCGTCCCCAAAGAGAAAGCTTACGTACATACGGCCTACATGGGCAGTAGGACGGCAACACACCAAGTAGGGGTGTGTATCTGTGGGGAAGGTGCGGGAGCGAGCTGAGCGCCAGCTCCCGTGCCATATATCCTCTCATCAGCAGGTTGAATCCAAGCGGCCTGCGCACCAGTATGAACATAGTCCCACGCCAACTGAGGCCCAGGCAGCTGACCGAGCAAACCGACCCGGGATACCAGACACGGTCCCCCTCGCTCAGTAACTCACGGGGAGGAAGGGAGGTGCATCATGCATCCTTAGGAAAACACACATCTGTCACCTTCCAATCGATGTTGCGACGCTTGACGAGGTCAACAAATCATTGGGTGTAGCATGGCACAGACGCCAGGAATTGTTTGTTCACCTAAGGCGTCGCATTATGTCTTGAACTCGTAGCCCCCAGCAAATATCAGTGGTTGAACGCCACCCCACGACCTGGGACGCGTTGTACACATGATCCTCTGTGATCGCGTCGTCCTCCTCCACCTTTTTTGCAGCCAAAAATGGTTGTTTTCTGGTGCTGGTGCGAGTTAAACACTTTTCATATGTTTTCTATGCCATCTAATACATATGTTTGTGATTGTCGGACCATGAACATCGGTTAGGAGAAGCCACAACTGACCACTCAGCCCCAGAAGATACCTTTTTAAGCAAGAACAGGGCCACAGATGAGTCTTTTTGAAGGGCAAAGAGTACAGATTTTGCAGGAATCAGATCCAATCCACCCTTTTCTGAATCACAATGCTTTTCGGGATGCAAATAGTGAAATCTGCCAGCTTAAAATGCTAATTTCGCTTTTGGAACTACTTACATTTCTGCTCACAAATTCCCAACGTGGTTTGCGGGATTGCCTGAGCTGCGTTTGGGCCGCTAACGTCCTGTGCGTTACGTTCAGCTGGGTGTCCTCTGGCCTCATCCCACGCATCTATAGCGTCGGCTAGGGTGTTTGCCGCCGGGCTCATGATGTTGTCCGTATGTCCCTCAACGATGAAGTGTTTTTCGCCTGCGAGGGCACTCAGGAGCTGAGCCATGGGCTTCATTGTGAGGTGCAGGAGTGCCCTGTTGGGTCCCAGAGCGTTGAGATCCGCGGGCCAGAGGTCACGTGCGCCTCGTTGCGCTAGCGGGTGTCGCTGTTTCTTAGTGTCGGAGAGTCGAGGTCCCATCGCCATGTGATGGACGTGGCTGAGGGGGATGGCCTGCCCTAACGTGTCCCCTGTCACCAGTAGTACTGAAGCCGGTTCGGACCCACGTGGCCATCTTGGGGTCACTTGGGGTGTGTATCTATGTGCCGGCAAGCCGCCATTGGCTGATATCATACTCTCCCATCCACCTGAACTAACCCGATGTGATAGTGTGATAGGTTTGGCCATTCCGGCTACGAGCGGCCATATTCAGTACCGAGGCGCCGCCAGCTGAGATTTATATATCAGAATATCAGGAATCAACAGGGTTTTATTATCATGATGTTTCCGTAATTTTTCAGCCTTTCGTTCTGATGGTCAATGTATCGGCGACCGTCAGTTGGCTCGCGATTTTGCGTTAACCGATTGGTTAACTGTTTTTTCCAGATATTTTGGCGGATACTCCGTTGAAGGGTCAGATTTCATCAGCAAAGGGTTCGTTGCTTCCGCAATTTTCCAAATAAGCACTCGAAATTTTAATCTGAATTTTTCGCGATGTCGAAATCGGATTTTCGACTTCGACATCGCCGCACTTGATTTGGACTTCTTCGAGTGGTCATACTCTTTTCCCTATGCCCGAATCAGGTTTCCCTTATACTTGCCACCCATTTGACTTGGAGATATAAGGGAAACAAAAGTGAATCGTGGGACCACTTAGAAGGGCCATACCTACGAGCGAGTGTGAGGAAAGAGAATAAGAAAAGTTGCGTTGCAAGCGCCTTGGTCTCAAGTTAACTTAGAAAGCATCAAACGCCTTTGGTGTGTACACATGCCCGGAGTAGCAAGGGATAATGGTCAAGAGGGTATAAAGTGATATATAACTCTTGGACCGTGCAATCGAATATTTTAATGCGACTTTCGAGTGTACTGCATGAGTGTTGGGGTTGCATAGATACTTTCCTTGGGTTCCTACGTATTTTTAACGTGAAGTTATGTCCATGGAGGGACATGGCATATCATGGTGGGAGCCACTTTTGAGGGTATGTTTTATATGCATGGTATATGTCTTGATATGCTCACGCCCATGTTATATATCTTCGTGTGGCCGAAGAGATGGGGAGCCATACGTGACAAGGGTTTTGCCCATGTCTCAATTGTGGAATTCAAAGCGCTAGACCAAGTCTACCGCGTATGTATTGCTCATGGTATGTTTGGCAAAGAGATCCATGAGTGCACTCCCATTTTCATGGGGCATGTAGATATGGGTGGCGAAGGTCTCTCCATGTGCCTGATTGGGGATCCAAGTGGGGGAATTGTTCGCAAATGGTTCCAATCATTTGTGTATTGAATCATGAGCGGATATCATGGGTGAGCATAGAGATATACTATCATGACAACTTTGTATTTGGTCATATTTTCATGTTTTTGACCTCTATTTTTGCTCATTTTTGCATTTTGTGTACTTACTTGGTCGGCGAACAGCAAGAAGCCTCTGGGGAGTCGAACCATGGTATGTTGTTCATATGTTGGCAAAAGCTTTGGAGTTGAACACCACCATATGCCGGATCGCGTACTTCATTTGGCTTGGCGCACAAAGGATCACAAGAATTGGTCTCAAGATCATGGGTTGACTTGGGCAGTGCGTGGCGCCCATATCCGAAGGGGTTTCGAAGGTAGAGTGGTGATGTACATGGGCATTGACCTTTGGTCTATATCCTCCATGAAAATTAGACATCGATTCCATCCATGCTTTGAGCCTTCGGATAAGTGGTAACTTCAATTTTGAGCATATATGGGATATATGGCCAATATGGTGTGAATTCGCAGTTTTTTGGCATGTTATGAGTTCAAACTCATGGGGCATATCTCCAAGCCCATTCGACTCCAAGTCCAACCAAGATTATGTCAGGGTAGGGCATGGTCCTGAGTGCCACTCTAGGCCATGATACGCCACCTCCCTCAATGGGCTAGGATTTATAGGCTTGGGAGTGAACACATTTTTGGGGTTTGTGTAATGACTTGTGACACATGGCATTTAGCCATCTTATTTGATTGGGTTCAGGGCATCATGTTGGTGAGTCAAGGGAAGGTCTTGAGTCCAGGGAATGAGTGGTCTATGGTTGTGAATGTGTACGTTTCCATCTTTCCCAAACTTTGCTTTATTTGTGTTCATATGCCAATTTCAGGGCTTTCCTCTTTGGTGCAATTCTTGTACATGCCCGCCACCGTGAGACGACCGGTGTGCTGAACGGAAGCCCGCAGCCTGATTTGGATTGTGAATTGGGCTATTGCTGTATTTGTGGGATCTGGTTGCTGTTCAGGGTTGAAGGAGGATTACATTTTCTATATTTTTGGATTTGGGACCCTGGACTTTGAGGATTTTGAGAAATGCAATCGTTGATCCGGAGTAAATCAGCAGGGGTAACAGGCGGAAGGGGCACAGCGGGGGCCGGTCCTGGTAGGGACCTTCTTTATGGTGGCAGAGGCTTACCTGCTGCCCCTACCTACCGCCGACCCGGGGACTCGGGCCCTTATGAGCCCTGCCCAAGTACGCCCCGGGTGCGTATTGTGGACTCGGTGGAGACCACGCCGGAGATTAGAGCCATAGAAGAACCGAGACGTTCAAGAGCATGGCGAACTCCGGAAGTTGAAGCCCGAAGAGAAGTACGACATTCGGGAAGAGGAGGACGTGACATGGAGGTCCTGGTCTCCATGTGTGAGATTCGCTGCCGAAAGGCATGCAACCTCCGCTCCGCCGCGGAGGACTCTGATGAGGCCTGCCATTCAGGCAGCAGTGGAGGACGGGCCCGGCGCTACCGGAAGCGCGGGTCACCCAAGTCCGCGGCAAGGGACGCCGGGGCTATGGACACGGACCCCAGCCCGGTCAGGCTGTGGGAATCCGAGGGGCACTCGGAGGGCTATTGACGCGTTCCCGTGGGGGGCCGGCCACGGGACGCTGCGGTGACACGCACAAGTGAGCAGGCAGGCAAGGCACTACGCTCACAAGGGCATCAATACGCCTGTGTCATGTGACAAAGCGTTTCAGAATCCTTGCCACTCTGCAAAGAGGGAACGAAAGTATGTACAGCAACACATCAGGATATGTACACATGGGGTTAAGACTGGACTCGGGTAAGGGCATCAAGGGACAATAGACACTCAGTCCCGACTCATATCCCAATCCCAGGTCCGACCCTTCCAGTGGCTGATGGGGGCGGGGGCTCAAACACAACCCATGCCCTGCTCAGTCCGGACCCTGAGACCCTGCCAATGGGAGAGGTGTCCCGCACAGCCACAGGCGAGTTCCTGGGAACCAATTGGTTCCAAGGCCAGCCGACTGTGGCTCCCTATGCTCCCTCAACGGCAGGTCCCAACTCCACTCTGAGCCCGAGATATGGCCCCGCCATTATCACCCAGGAGTTGGTAGCTGAAAATGGGCTGTTTCAGCCCAAACTGAAATTGGCTTGAAAAACTCCAAAATTGACCCCTCGTCCGGACCCGCCAGAGGTAGGGACGAGGCAACTGACCCTATGCCCTTCGAGTACGAACTGCCTGGAGCCCTCACCCAACCTGGTTCCCTCTGAAGTCCCGGCATCAGGGCAACACGGATGAGTCAAGTGGGGTCATGATGCCAAAATCGCCAAATTTGGCGTCATTCCCGCGCGCGGCTCGCTCGGCCAAGGTGAGGCCAATGGCTCACAGGGTGGGAGGCAGGACCTAGGACTTATATCTGAGTGTACAACTTAGATTTAGGTCCGGGCTCATTATGGGCTTAGAGAAATGGGGCCGCCAATTGACCACACGGAAGGGGGAAATTGGGGTCCCAAAATTGGGTCATTTTGGCTGCCTGAAATGAGCCAAAATTCAGTGTGCTCCCAATAGTATATCTCCACGCCGGCTTCGAGATCGGATCCGGCATTCCATACGTGATTCACCAGGAGTCCAACGAAGACTCCCATGCCCTTGGCCCTCAAAGATCTCCATGCCACTCGGCGTGGTGACGATCCCAATTGGGTCCACAAATGCAAAAATGGCAAAATTGCCCATACTCAATTTGGCCTAGCGCCTTGACGAAGGCGGCTCCGCTTCGCCCACGTGGTGTGTGGACCATGGGGACCATTACCCATAACACCCATGTCATATATGGTCCATTGGTCCATGCGTCCGGTGTGCACGAAGGTTAGAACATGGGGCACGGCGGGCAGCAAAAGTGGAAAATTGCTCAAAATGGCCAAAATTGCGCACACTCATGGTTAGGGCAATTGAGGCACATGCCCGACTCGGACCGGAGTGTGCCATAGGATTGGTATCAAGTCATATATGTCCAACATATCTTCGGGGCGTCGCCCAACTCCTCCGGTATTGGGAATGGCAGGGTCGCCATGTGAGCCCATGATTTGGGATAGTCCCAAATCGCCAACATGGCGGCCACGGTATGCCAAGCCTAAGAGGAGTTATTCGCCGGATCCAAGATATGTTGGCTACCGAAGTATGTACCCTCATAACATACTTGGGTCATGATGTCAATTGAGCGCAACGTTGAGATATACGTTCGCCACTTGACATCATGACGAGCCAAAAATGGCAAAATTGGCACAAAGACAAACCAAAGTGCCTTGAAAGGCACACAATTATATTATAATATCTTTGGCTTGGATCGTGCAATCAACTAATCCTTCTACACACAATGACTTGACACCAATGACCTTCGATCCCATATATGTGCTCCACTTGGGGCGCCTTAAAAGGCTACGAGCGCTACTTCCCAAGTGGGCACATGAAAATATGGAAAATGGCAAAATACACACCTTGCTCCCAACGCATCGCTTCGGGATCACCACACAAGCTTCCCTTCACGAAGGTTAGGCTCGCAATTGACCGTAGGGAGTATGGAGAAGGGGCTTGCACAATATGAGGTCCATTGGCGGGCTTGTCTTGGAGCAATGGGCCCGCCAAATGGGCACGCAACACAACACATGGCACATACCAAATATTGCCCAAAAATGTAGCTCCCACCACGATATGTCATGCCCCTCCAAGGGCAAAACTTTGTGTCAACCGCTCATAGGAACTCAAGGAGAGTTCCTATGCAACACCAACACTTGCGCGCTACACTCGAAAGCTATCTTAACGCACGCAATGTCATGGCCAAAGAGTTATAACTCAAACTCTACCCTCTTGACCATGATCCATTACACTAGCGCGCATGTGTGGAGACGCAAGGCATATAATGCTTCCTAAATTACATCGGGAGTATTGTGAATACATCCCACGTTTCCTTATCGTCAATACTCGCAAGCAACACGAGATATGACCTTCACAAGTGGCCTCACGAATCAACTTTGTTTTGCCCATATCTTCAAGACAAATGGAGGGCAGGATAAAAGGGAAGTTGATTCGTGCATACGGAAGCACGTAGGTCCACTCGAAAGAGGTCAAATCAAGTGCGGGGATGTCGAAGTCGAAAATCCGATTTCGACATCCTGAAAAATTCGGATTAAGGTTGCGAGTATTAATTATGGAAATTGCGGAAGCATCCATGCAGTTCCTGGCGACTTTGGAGCCTTCGTCGCGGATAGCGTTAAAATTTCCATTATAAACAGTTAAACTGGCGGTTACGGTAAAGTCGCGAACCAACCGCCAGCAGTCAAAACAGTGAGTATCGGAACGGAAGCATAAAAATTGACGGAAACAATATGAAAATAAAACCCTGTTGATTCCTGATATTCTGATACACAAATCTCCGCTGGCGGTGCATCGGTTGCCGATGCGGGGCTTCACGGCACGGAACACGCCGTGCATGGGGTTAGTGGACCGGAGACCGGTTGTATGCCGTAACCTGGCCATGGGGTTCTGGGTACCGCTTCACCCCCCTCCTTAGAGCAAACCCTGGGGGGGCTCGATAACACCCACGCATGGCAGCGGGTACCCAGGACCACTTCCTGAAAGGGGGGGGGGGTGTCACATCCTCACTTCAGTAAGGCACAGTAAGATAGGTATCCCACAGTGGGATAGGTATGCTGCTGTAACAGCTCGTAGCACATGTATAGTATCAAGTATCAAGTCCCGGGTCCTGGCGGCGATTGTTCGGCATCCAAAGGACCCGTTAACCCATACCAGGCGCACCGGGTGCCGGCTGCTACGGTCACCACCACAGTGGCAGTGGCATACACGGCCAACATAGGCGTCACACGACGGCCGAGGTGGCCCCACAAGTCGAGAGCGACCACAAAGATCCATCAGGCTACCCCAAGCTTCCCAAGGCCCGCCGACTGGGGAGAGTCCCCACGGGTCCTTCCTCGGGCGCACCATGTCCATATCCATACGACGCGAGTCCAGAGTGCCATAGTCGAACTCCTTACGAACCCCAAATCGTAAGGGAACTCCTCCTTAAGGGACCGGGCATCAAAGCCGTCTTTTCCCTCGCCCTACTACCACGAAGCGTGGCCATACATGAGGGAGTCCTCATGCAGTGTGGGCGGAGGCGTCGACTCCTCAAACCACCAGTTTCCCAGGCAGACTGACCGAGGTCAGGAGCACCGGAGGCCGCCATCCGAATGCAAGTGCGTCTGCAAATCGGTAGGCTCACACTGGGACTGACAGTGGCGGACCGCTGGGAGTGTAGTCAGGCAACTGGGCTTCCCGCCTGGCGCCATCAGGATCTCCACACATCACAGCGAATAGGGCAACACGGTATCACGGGCACTCAAACAGTAGAATCTGTATTCAAGTACTGGTCCAGGCTGGACCAGGCTGTAAGGATATGTACACGGCGACTCAAGGCGCCTCTGTATCTCGATTCGTGGTGAAAAACAGTCCATCCCTCAGCGATGGGCTGATGACACTAAACATACAGATGCACATATCCTGGAGGGCAGAAAAACAAGCAACAATTTGGGTAAATAGGCGTGTAAACACACTCAGAACAGAGTGCCAAACCACGCCACGGTCAGGATAAGGCAAATGCAGGAGGATGGACAGGATAACGCCTGAGTTCAGGCATATATAGTCTCGAGACACACGTCGACTGGTCTGGATTCCGCAAATGCCATGGAACCAGACCACACACCAAAAAAATCGCAATGCCGATGACAGCGGCATCCGTTGCGCAACGTCGTATGGGCTTCAAGGCCCCAAGAGCTCAGAAAAATGAAGGTCAGTCGCCCCACCTGGTTTCCCAAGGATTCAGCAGGGGGGGGGGTGACGAGTAGAAGAGGAGAGGGGCCATCCTGCTCTGGATACAGCAGGGGGGGGTATATGGCCACTCTGTCACCAAAAGATGGAAGAGAGCAAGCAAGTAAGGGACGAATCGTCGGCCTCACAAGCGCTCCAAACGCATCAGGGGAGAGCTCAGGGCGCTGATCAGGCACCCCTGGCTGCAATCGCCCGGGTGAGTGCTGCCAAGTCCGAAACGTGGATCTTGGTCTTGTTCTTGCGGATGTACTCCATGAAGGGAGTGTTGACCCGCGGCACAAATGAGGAGACGGGTTCCCAGGTGTCGTGGGACGGCCCATAGCCTCGCCAACGAACCTTGAACTCCAGACCTCCGGGTGCCGAGGCCTTCGGACGCTGAGCCAGGATCTTCTCGACAGTATAGTCGTCCTGCTCAGCATAGTCGTCGTCCGAATCGGCCTCATGTTTGGCGTAGTCCAGGGACACATGTCGGCCACGGAGGTCGGGCTCCCGCACACGGAGTTGACTCTCGTGGCGCTCCCGGAACTGTCCGTGACCCACCTTGATGCGGTAGGTGTCCTCACCAATCCTGCGGACCACCTCGCCGGGTGTGAACCAGGTCTTGGTGCGGTGGGTGCCCATGGGGCGGGGTCTGATCACCCACACCGGGTCTCCCACCCTGAACTTCTGCGCTGTCGAGCTCGGGGCGGACTTCTGACGCTCAGCATGCTCCTTCTCAAGCTGCTGGCGGATGTCCCGCGCCGTTTGCTCTTGCCGCGCGAAGAACTCCTTGGCATCCATAGCCATGCCATCACCAGACAAGGGAAGTCCCCTACCCAGGGGGTCCCTGCCAAACAGAATCTGGTGAGGGGACAAACCGCCCGGAGTGGGGGTGTCATGATGGGCCTTCAGAGCAGGCCACATCTCCTCGAACCAGTTCCGCCGTGGATTGGTGATGTGGATCTTGCGCAGCTTCTCGAACAGCTGCCGTCCAGCCACTTCAGCACGGCCGTTAGACCGGCTGAGATAGGCAACGCTCTTGGCATGTCGTATTCCCATGAGGGAACACATAGCCTTGAACCAGCCACCAGTAAACTGGGGCCCTCGGTCACTGCAAATGGTGCGGGGGATGTCAAAGACGGTCAGCCAATGACGAATCATCATGACTGCCACTTCCCTGGCAAGCAACCCCTTTTTGCGTGCCGGAACGGCTACAACGTAGCCGCTGTGGCGGTCCACACAGAGAACCACACAGTCAAAGGTCTCCTTGCCAATGTGCACTTCGGGCATGGAGAAGACGTCCATGGCCACGCTCTCCATGGGCTGGTCAGGAACCGGGGTCCATTGGGGTTCCCCCTTGACGTTCCGGTTATCGGGATTGCAGGCCTGACAGACCGAGCAACCCTTTCTGACCTTCTTGATGGCAGTGTAGAGAACGATATGGTCGATCTCGAACCGACGCTGCATGTCAAGAGCTTGCTTCTTGACCCCTGGGTGCAGCATGTGGTGGTGCCAAGCTTCACACAGCTCGAGCACCCGGGACTCTGGAACTAGCAGCTTACCATTCCGGTAGAGCTTGCCATCTTCCTCAGTCAGCCCCTTTGGCCACTTCTGCCCGTCGTCAGGGTCGGTCACAGCCCTATACTCGGCCGCAAAGGCCTCAGACTTGGCGTAATCGTCGGTCCAGTCGTCCTGGAGGCAAGATTCTGGGAAGAGGTGCTTGTCGGACTCCACTCCCACAGGGGGTGCCGGACCGGGCCTTCCGCCCGCGGCACCCACAGGGGCGAGTACACTGACCGCTCTGCTCACCCTCGATGCGAGGGGGGCATCGGCAGCCATGACGACGAAGCATTTGACATCCTCCTCCTCCATCAGTCGCTCCATTTCAATGATCTTCTTGGCTTCAGCGGTCTCAGCCTCATCGCCATGGGCAGAGATATCCTGCATGCCCTTGCTGGCGGGATAGGCCCACCTACTGAGACAGTCCGCCACGGTGTTATCCTTTCCAGGAATATAAACAACCGTAAGGTCGAACTTGGCCAAGGTCTCGTGCCATCTTGCCCGTCGGGAGGCGGGACCTGAGGGGGTGTCCACGTGCTCCTTGTGCCACGACTGCAGACTCTGATGGTCGGTGCAGACGGTGACGGGATGGAGGGCTATGTACCCAGCCCATTTCCTGAGAGCCATGACGATGGCATACGCCTCCTTTTCACGGGGCGTCCACGTCCGTCTCTGGCCTTCCGCCAGGACTCGGCTCCAGAAGGCCACGGGTACGTGCCTCCCATCGTCAAGCACTTGCTCCAACACAGCCCCAATGGCGTAGTCGGAAGCGTCGGTGCGCAGGACGAACCCTCGGTCGGGATCCACGAGGTGCAGACCCACTGCGGATAGCAGCGCCTGCTTCATCCCCTCAAAGGCCCGGTCAGACTCTTCCGTCCAGACCAGAGCCTTCTTGGACCCCTTCTTGGTCTCCTCTCGGTTGCCCTTGAGCATGGTCGTCATGGGGGCTGCATACTCGGCATACATTTTGATATACCCCGAGTAGTAATTGCAGAACCCCAAGTACGCCCGTAGCTCAGAGACCGTCTTGGGCTTTTCCCAGTGCTCAATCGCAGCCACCTTGCCAGGTATGGGCTTTCGCTGCCCGTTCCCGACTACGTGGCCAGCGAAGACCACCTCGCTTACCGCAATGGTGGCCTTGTCACTGCTGCCCGTGAGTTTGTGCCGAGCCGGAAGGTCCAGCACTCGAGTGACGTCCCTCTCGTGTGCCTCCAGGAGCTCCTCGTAGCTCATGCTGGGGTCCCCGGACGCGATGATCACGTCGTCCACGAAGGGGTCCGCACAGTCGCGCACCGGCTCAAGCAGGTTCTCCAGCATCCGCTGAAAAGCCGCATTGCCGTTGGTAACGCCCATAGGCATCACCTTCCACTGGAGAGGTCCAAGTGGGGTGCTCATGGCTGTGCAGGCACGGGACTCTTCGGCGAGAGGCATCTGATGATAACCATGTTTCAGGTCAATCACCGTGAAGATCCTCCGCCGGTGTTGCTTTTGCAGCATGTCCTCAATGAGGGGCAGCGTATAGCTGTCGTGCTGCGTTTGGGCGTTCAGGCCGCGGTAGTCGACCACGAGCCGCCACTCACCGGCAACCTTCTTGGGGACGACGAAGCAGGGAGAGGCCCACTCGGAGTGGCACGGCTCAAGCCAGCCTCTCTGGATGAAGTCACGGAGGATCTTCTCCATGGCCTCTTTCCTCTCGCCCCTCAGGGCAAACTCCCGGTGCCGATACACACGGGGGTCCTGCTTCAGTCGTATCTTGGCCTCGCCATACGGTCCACGTACTGGTGGGGGAAACACAGGCTTGCCGCTGAAGAAGGTCTCGCCATACTTCTGCTTCAGCCTGGCCCTCAACGCCTGGATCTTGGGGCAGTCATCGGACTCCGCCTTGGCTTTTCCGGGCACTTGAACCACGGAGCTTACTTGAGGGGTAGCTACTCCGCTCGCTTTCGGCTCAGGTGGTCTTCCCAGGTGGCCCAAAGGGCCATCTCTGGTCTTGCCTCGGAACAGATCGCCGTAGGTGGGTGGGTTACCGCCAGGCGGCTCGTCTTGGCTGGACATGTGATCCAGCACCCTCTGTACGAAGGTATTCCCGTCATAGGAACCAGAGACGATTGAGTCCACTTCCCACCAGGCTTTGTCCTGGCCTTTGCCCTCACGCTGGTTTCCCCAGTCGTGAAAGGGCTGATCCATATACCCCTGAACCAGATCCCACTCCTCTTCAGTGAGGGGGTCTTCGGAGTCCGATTCTTCGATGTCAACAGGGGGAACCGCAAAGCATTGCCGCCAGGGCTCTGCTATGATGCGGTTGACACACACGAAGTCCGTGGTGTCGGCCTGATCAAGGCCCCCATCCACATAGTGGAATTCCGTTGGCCATCTCTGGGGTGGCATGGGCTGTCCCTTAGCGTCCTGATAGACACTCTCTCCAGCCGGTAGGACGACCTTGTTCAAGGTCATGTTGGTCAATGAGGCTACCCAATGTCGGGTACTTTCCTCTTCGGTGCATCCCATAGGAACAACCAGCACTGCCTTGGAGCGGTCCTTGCGAATCTTCGCTATCGCTCTTGGAATGTCCCAACGGGGGCAATGGATCCACATCAATCCCTGATGCGGACCCCAGTGCTTCTTCCACGCGGAGTCCTGGGCGCTCCAGTACTTCTCACATACCCGCAGATGGGCTGAGGTTCCTGAAGAGAACGCATCCAGGGCCAGATCCGACGCTCCCAAGTCCGCGACAACTCGGCTCGCCACTTCCGGCCTTACGCCGTACTCCTGGTTTGCAGGACCAGTTGGCTCAGTGTCCAGCGCGGCCACTTCGAGCTGATTGCGTTCGGGGTGGATCCATTGGCATTCCACATGGTGCTCAGGTGACGAAAGCCACGAGAGTTGGTCGTCCTGGTACAGGGTCATGGAAGCCTGGGCCGGGAGGACGCCGGAGTCCGTCTCCATCATGAAGTCGTACCCGACGATCATGTCCCAGTCCATCTCGGCCTCGTAGAAGCTACCGTGCAGGAGGATTTCCTTGCCGAGGTCTGGGCGGCTCAGTTCACGATGGTTCACGAACTGCAGCCCAATGGCCGCTTCCTTCGTGCCTCCCACCATGTACTGGCCGTTCGCCACCTTCAGCCTGACAGGTTTCCGACTGTCGGTAAGACACTCTGGCGGAAGCAGGCCAGCCTTGACCAAGCTGACTTGAGCTCCCGTGTCGACCAACACGTCGAAAACCTTTTCCACTTCCCCGCATAAGGCACGGACCTTAAGATGCAACTGCCGCTCGCGACCGACACGGCGCACGGCGTGCAAACTCAGGATCTCCGGCCGTTCCAGAAGCTCCACAAGCGACTGGTGCAGGTCGTGGACAATGGGCTCAGGCTGCCCATCTGCAGCATCCAGCTGCGGTCCGGGTGATCCTTCGATACTCTCGGATAGATCCTGTAGTACATCAAACACGTTCTTGGTCGCGAAGGACGGACGGGTGCAAGGGTTCGTGCCTTCACTTGCCCTCACCCCGCCTCCGCGACTGGGCGCCGGACCGGGCCTTCCGCCCGCGGCAGTCCCCTTGTGCTCATCGACTCCCGACTGGGATGGATCGGCGCTTCCCACGTCACCATCCTGCGACCGCCCTAGCTGGGGCCCTTGGCTGCAGGGTCTCCGCTAGGGGGCGTCGGTTGTGGAAGAGGGGGTGTGCTCCTCGGCCTCAACGTCGTTGACGCCCTTCTTTCTTCCCCCTTTACCTCCTCCTTTACCCTTGTTCTTGTCCTTGTCCTTGTTCTGGTCATTCTGGTTGTTCTCCTTGTTCTTGTTGTCCGACCTGGGAACCCAGTTCCGCTTGATCTCCTGGATCTCCTTGGCCAACTCGGTCCCCACCGACGACATCAGCTTGGCCAGCTCGTCCTTGTCGACCTCCATTTTGGCCTCCCGGATACCCGCGGGCGCACGCTTCTTCGACCTGTGCGCCTTCTTGTAAGCCTCCGTGTCGGCCTTGTGGACGGGGCATGTTCGGTGGTCAGGGTTGAAGCCTTTCTTCCTCCCATAACACACGAAACAGCCCTGAGGGTGAGCTCGTATGAACTCCCCAAAGGACAGCGGAGGGTCGCCAATGCGGCGAGGGTCCCTCTTCTCCTGCTTCCTCCAACCCTGCTGCAGGGGCTTCCAGTTTCCCGGCTTGTTCCCCGCGCTCAGGTTCTTGGCCACGAAGGCACAGACGGCCACCTCGGCGGGCTCATCGTCGTCGTCATCGTCGACGAGAGTCTCATCGCCGCCAGCTCCCGCTGGGTCCATGGCGTCTTCCCCGCCAGGTCCCTCGCCAACGTAGTTGACGTCGCGGTCGCCGAGCCTCAACCCGCGGGTGTGGTGGAGGTTTCGGTACTCCTTGAGTACTTCCTCGCCAACCCACTCCAGGATCTCGTCGCAGCTCATCCGCGCCGGGATGGGCTGCAGACGGATGGTCTGGCCGCTCAACTCACAATCGTCAAGGCGCCAGATCGCGGTCTTCCCGCGATCGCCCGAGACGGTGATGAGAAGAGCGTTCCGCAGGGAGTGCCGTTTGACATCCCGGGCCACGTTCTTCTTCGCCCAAGACACAACGTTCGTATGATACTCCTTGGGGAGCATCATCTTGACCGTGTGGTTGGACTTGGCCCGCTTGGATTCCTCCTTGGTGACCCTTTTGATCCATGCTTCCGGCAGCATGGAGAGCAGGCGAGCCTGCTCGTCACCCTCGTTCCAATCCTCCACGTTGCGGCGGAAGAGGGTGTATTTCCCTCGGAAGTCACGCCATTCCCGTAGGCGGATCTCCCGTCCATCATGCTCAAGCTTGATGGACTTCCAGCGCTTGGCAGCCACCTGCGGAGCGTCCACCCGCTCCTGCTCGTTGAGCCACTTCTTGGCGTCCTTGAGGGTCTTGATTTTCCCCTCCTTGGTCGCCACGAAGTATAGCTCGCCGAGCACTTCCGGCAGGCGGTACCTGAACCGTTTGAAGACATATCTCTCCGCATCCGCGGGAGGTTGGTCTTCAGTGACGGCCAGCCCCCAATCGTCCAGCTTCTCCAGGAAGCGGTCGAGGTTGAGGGGGTTGCCATCGTACATGGGGGGCTTGATGTCCTTCAAGTCTTCCCACACGGCGGCATCCGCGGCCTTAGAGACCATGAACGCCGGCCGCGAGGTCGACCGAGGTTCCCATCGCCCTCGCCCACGGACTCCCACGGCCGCCACGTCCATCTCCTCCATGGAATCCCTGTGGCTACGCCGCGGTTCCTCCACGTACGCTGAACCGAAATGTTCACGCCGTACTGCATCCATGTACGCATCCTCATCACGGCGCCGGCGGCTGCGTTCAGCGGCCTCCCGTCGTACACCACGCGGCGGGCTGATGTTGAACTCCTCCAGGTCCAGGTCCAGGTCCAGGTCCTCACCTTCACCGACATCCCACTCCACGTCTCCTCTGGGGACCTCATCCCTGAGTCCACCATAACGTCCTCCAGCCCTGGGGATTGGCGCCGGGGCTGGTGGCGGGCGTCGGGGGCGTACAGGCGTCCGCGGTGGAGCACGGCGGTTGTGGTAGTCCGCGCTGAGCCACTCATCGCGCCATTCCTCACTGCCACTGCCGGGCGGCACGCGCTCGTTGCGGCGGCCCGCGCTGTGGTGAGAGGGGGCGGAGAGAGAGGGGGCACTGGCGCTGGGGCGACTCCTGGGGGCTCCGCCGGGGGCGTGGGGTCTGCCTGGACCTGGTCCGGGTCCCCAGCCGTCGTCCGACGAGCCAGACTCCAGGGGTGGGTGGTCGCTGCCGACTCTCCCACGGGCTTCCAGCGCATCCAGCCTCTCCTGCAGGCCGCTGACGACGTTGGTCAGCGACTTGGTCTCGGCCCTGGCGATGTCCAGGTCCTTCTGCGCGCGCGCGGCGACCGTGGAGATGCGAGCCATCTCGCTCTTGCCCGTGTCTACCTCCAGCTCGAGCAACTGGACTCTCCTGCGGAGGTAGACAATCCACCACCAGGTGGCATCCGGGTCGCCGTTCCCTGGCGGGTCGTCGGGGTCCCCAGGGGGTCCTCCAGGAGGGCCTCCGCCGGGTCCGCCCGGTCCAGGGGGTCCTCCCCCGCCCGGTGGTCCGCCTCCAGGGGGTCCACTTGGTGGGCGTCCTCCAGGGGGTCCTGAGGGTCCTCCGCCAGGGGGTCCCGGTGGGTCTCCGCCGGGTCGCCTCGGTGGGTCCGAGGATGGGCGCTTCCTCGTGATGCCGAAGTCCATGTCGTCATCCTCGTCCATGTCGCCCCACCTGGGCGTCTCGGTCACGGAGGACTCGGAGCTCCGGTAGGGAGGAGGGGGATCCTCATCCTCACCTTCCGGTTCCATGGGGACGTCTCCGCCGCCTCCGCCCGTCCAAGCCACCACTTGGCGATGTCGACGGCCTCGTTCATCCCCGTCACTGGCGGTGAAGAAGGCGTCACTGTCGTGGGGGTGCCCACCCGCTGGCCTCCGCGGCCTCTCGGGGGTCTTCCCCTTGCCCTTCCTCCGTCGACGGGCGGTGGTGCTACCGCTCCCACTGCTGCCCGTGTCCGCCTCATCCAGCTTCATCCTGGAGGAGGCGTCCCCTTCGAAAAGCCTTCGAAGGGTCTCCACTCGCGATCCTCCCGGGGGAGTCTCGTGGCGGAGTTTGGCCTCTGCCTCCTCCATTGCGGCGGCGGTGGCTGCGGCAGCTCGCGCTTCGGCCTCTTCCCGAGCACGAGCCGCCTCGGTCTCCCGGGCCTGCAGCAGCTGCGCCTTCTGCGCCTCCAACGCCGCCAGCTCCGCCTCCGTCTTGGCCTTCTCCTCAGCGACCTTCCGTCGCGCGGCCTCGATGGCTTCCTTCTTGGCGGCATCCTCATGGGCCTTAGCCGTCGCTTCGGCATGGGCCCTTTCCTCCGCCTCCTTCTTTGCCCTCTCTTGGGCAAGCGCCTCCCCCAGCGCCTTCACCTCGGCCTCCTTGCAGGCAATGGCCTCCTGCGTCAGGCGGGCTTCCTCGTCGGCTGCCGCCAACTCACCGTTGACCTGGGCAGTCGCTACCCCATGGGCGGCCACGGCCGTGAGTCCAGCCGCAATGGCCGCCACGGTCTGGGTGTGGATGGCCATGCCATGCGCCCACTGCGCAGCTTCCTCCTGGGCGATGCCGGCGGCGCCCTCCACAGCAGCGCTGTACTGCTTGGCCCGTTGCCGGGCAACCCGACGGTTGCAGGGCACCCCACAGGCGCGCTCACAGGCGCGCGCCACGTCCCTTTCGGGAGCGACGCTGCTGCTGGAGCTGGCCTGGTCGGCCGGCGTCCTCCCGTGGTGGGCCGACTCGATGTCGCTGCTGGGGCCTGCTGAGGCCTGCCGGGCCCTCAGGAGCAGCGGACGGGGTTTGGCCTGGGTCTGCTTGGCGACTTGGATGTAGTCGCCAAGGGTGGTGGAGCCGGGGTGGTGTCCACCTTTGGGCCGTTGGGGACTGGGGGCTGGGGTTCCGCCCTTGGCGCCTTGGGCGGCTTCGGCAGCCAGGGACTCCTGGTACTCCCGCCACCTCCGGTCCCTCTTCTTGTCCCCGGCGGACCTCTTCTCCGTCGCCGGAGACGCGCTGCTGCTGCCCTGCAGCCTGCGCTCGTTCCCCGGTTCCGGGAACTTCTTCTCGATCACGTCCCACAGGGAGACGTTGATCGAGGCGCCCGACGGGTAGGCGTTGGGCTCCTCGTCCTCCTCAATCCCGTCGGGACGCAGCCCTTCCCCGGGCCTGTCCGGCCGGGTCCACGCCCTCCAGCGCCTCTGCTGGTGGCGGTACTCGTACCCCTCCGCCCGCAGCCAGTCCTCCACGGCCTGCAGGCGGTCGGGGGCGATGTCCGTGCGGAGCTCGAAGCTCCTGGGCATGCCCCCTTCGCACTGGGGGTTGCTGTGGCGGTAATGCTGGTCCCAAACCAACCCACGCAGCAGGCGTGCTGCATGGGGGTGGGGCCGCGGCCATGTCCTGCCCGCTTCCTGCCAATTCACCATGGCAGCGGGGGCGTAGATGGTTCTGAAGTCCTTGATGTGCACTCGTTCACCTCAACGAACTGGTTGTGGTTGTTGGGGAGGGTGCTGCAGCACTGGATTGGAAGTGCGGCTGGTGCTGGTCAGCCGGTGGTTGTGGAGGTGGTTGACGCGGCCTTACTGGTCGGCCGTTGGGACTCCGGGTCGGCCGATGGGGCTGATGCAGGAGTCCTGGTCTGTGCACCTCTTCCACGGGCGCTGCGCGGTCAGGACGATGTTCTGGACGGCGCTGCGGGCTCCGTGACGAACTCGGCGCTGTCGCTGAGTGGCGCTGCGAGCTGCTGCGCTGCGCTGCGAGACGCTGCGCTGCGCTGCGAGCTGCGAGCTGCGCCGCGCTGCTGCGACGCGCTGCTCGGGGTTGGTGGCCCCGAGTGGCACGCGAGGGTTGGGTACCCCCGCGGCGGTGAAACGCTTTTGACGCGTTCCCGTGGGGGGCCGGCCACGGGACGCTGCGGTGACACGCACAAGTGAGCAGGCAGGCAAGGCACTACGCTCACAAGGGCATCAATACGCCTGTGTCATGTGACAAAGCGTTTCAGAATCCTTGCCACTCTGCAAAGAGGGAACGAAAGTATGTACAGCAACACATCAGGATATGTACACATGGGGTTAAGACTGGACTGGGGTAAGGGCATCAAGGGACAATAGACACTCAGTCCCGACTCATATCCCAATCCCAGGTCCGACCCTCTCAGTGGCTGATGGGGGCGGGGGCTCAAACACAACCCATGCCCTGCTCAGTCCGGACCCTGAAACCCTGCCAATGGGAGAGGTGTCTCGCACAGCCACAGGCGAGTTCCTGAGAACCAATCAGTTCCAAGGCCAACCGACAGTAGCTCCCCATGCTCCCTCAACGGCAGGTCCCAACTCCACTCTGAGCCAGAGATATGGCCCCGCCATTATCACCCAGGAGTTGGTAGCTGAAAATGGGCTGTTTCAGCCCAAACTGAAATTGGCTTGAAAAACTCCAAAATTGACCCCTCGTCCGGACCCGCCAGAGGTAGGGACGAGGCAACTGACCCTATGCCCTTCGAGTACGAACTCCCTGGAGCCCTCACCCAACCTGGTTCCCTCTGAGGTCCCGGCATCAGGGCAACACGGATGAGTCAAGTGGGGTCATGATGCCAAAATCGCCAAAATTGGCGTCATTCCCACGCGCGGCTCGCTCGGCCAAGGTGAGGCCAATGGCTCACAGGGTAGGAGGCAGGACCTAGGACTTATATCTGAGTGTACAACTTGAATTTAGGTCCGGGCTCCCTATGGGCTTAGAGGAATGGGGCCGCCAATTGACCACACGGAAGGGGGAAATTGGGGTCCCAAAATTGGGTCATTTTGGCTGCCTGAAATGAGCCAAAATTCAGTGTGCTCCCAATAGTATATCTCCACGCCGGCTTGGAGATCGGATCCGGCATCCCATACGTGATCCACCAGGAGTCCAACAAAGACTCCCATGCCCTTGGCTCTCAAAGATCTCCATGCCACTCGGCGTGGTGACGATCCCAATTGGGTCCACAAATGCAAAAATGGCAAAATTGCCCATACTCAATTTGGCCTAGCGCCTTGACGAAGGCGGCTCCGCTTCGCCCACGTGGTGTGTGGACCATGGGGACCATTACCCATAACACCCATGTCATATATGGTCCATTGGTCCATGCGTCCGGTGTGCACGAAGGTTAGAACATGGGGCACGGCGGGCAGCAAAAGTGGAAAATTGCTCCAAATGGCCAAAATTGCGCACACTCATGGTTAAGGCAAATGAGGCACATGCCCGACTCGGACCGGAGTGTGCCATAGGATTGGTATCAAGTCATATATGTCCAACATATCTTCGGGGCGTCGCCCAACTCCTCCGGTATTGGGAATGGCAGGGTCGCCATGTGAGCCCATGATTTGGGATAGTCCCAAATCGCCAACATGGCGGCCACGGTATGCCAAGCCTAAGAGGAGTTATTCGCCGGATTCAAGATATGTTGGCTACCGAAGTATGTACCCTCATAACATACTTGAGTCATGATGTCAATTGAGCGCAACGTTGAGATATACGTTCGCCACTTGACATCATGACGAGCCAAAAATGGCAAAATTGGCACAAAGACAAACCAAAGTGCCTTGAAAGGCACACAATTATATTATAATATCTTTGGCTTGGATCGTGCAATCAACTAATCCTTCTACACACAATGACTTGACACCAATGACCTTCGATCCCATATATGTGCTCCACTTGGGGCGCCTTAAAAGGCTACGAGCGCTACTTCCCAAGTGGGCACATGAAAATATGGAAAATGGCAAAATACACACCTTGCTCCCAACGCATCGCTTCGGGATCACCACACAAGCTTTCCTTCACGAAGGTTAGGCTTGCAATTGACCGTAGGGAGTATGGAGAAGGGGCTTGCACAATATGAGGTCCATTGGCGGGCTTGTCTTGGAGCAATGGGCCCGCCAAATGGGCACGCAACACAACACATGGCACATACCAAATATTGCCCAAAAATGTAGCTCCCACCACGATATGTCATGCCCCTCCAAGGGCATAACTTTGTGTCAACCGCTCATAGGAACTCAAGGAGAGTTCCTATGCAACACCAACACTTGCGCGCTACACTCGAAAGCTATCTTAACGCACGCAATGTCATGGCCAAAGAGTTATAACTCAAACTCTACCCTCTTGACCATGATCCATTACACTAGCGCGCATGTGTGGAGACGCAAGGCATATAATGCTTCCTAAATTACATCGGGAGTATTGTGAATACATCCCACGTTTCCTTATCGTCAATACTCGCAAGCAACACGAGATATGACCTTCACAAGTGGCCTCACGAATCAACTTTGTTTTGCCCATATCTTCAAGACAAATGGAGGGCAGGATAAAAGGGAAGTTGATTCGTGCATACGGAAGCACGTAGGTCCACTCGAAAGAGGTCAAATCAAGTGCGGGGATGTCGAAGTCGAAAATCCGATTTCGACATCCTGAAAAATTCGGATTAAGGTTGCGAGTATTAATTATGAAAATTGCTGAAGCATCCATGCAGTTCCTGGCGACTTTGGAGCCTTCGTCGCGGATAGCGTTAAAATTTCCATTATAAACAGTTAAACTGGCGGTTACGGTAAAGTCGCGAACCAACCGCCAGCAGTCAAAACAGTGAGTATCGGAACGGAAGCATAAAAATTGACGGAAACAATATGAAAATAAAACCCTGTTGATTCCTGATATTCTGATACACAAATCTCCGCTGGCGGTGCATCGGTTGCCGATGCGGGGCTTCACGGCACGGAACACGCCGTGCATGGGGTTAGTGGACCGGAGACCGGTTGTATGCCGTAACCTGGCCATGGGGTTCTGGGTACCGCTTCACTATCAGACAGCCTACGAGCCACCTTCGGAGTCGGAGATGTCCGCGCCGATCGCCAGGGCGCATACGGCCCCCGAGCCCGCCCTGAACCACGACGCCGAGGGCTTGGAGAGGCCAGCCAGGGTCCGGACGGCACCTGTGCCCCGGCACGCGGGACCAGAGACGGACGCCATAGGCGATACGCCCATGGGCGATGAGTCTGAGGTGCCGGGAACCGCGGGATGCGCTGAATCCGGCAGAAAGCACGCTGCGTGCCACTGCGAGCACGTGTCCTTCCTCATGGGCAAGTACCCGAAGATGGGGATGGACGCCATCGTGCATCGCCTTGACCGCCTGGACAACGCCAAGGACGGTCTAGAGGAGGACGTCGCGGGGATCCTGGACGATCAGTCGGCCGCGGAGAAAGACATGGAGGAGCTGCGAGCGGAACGAGACCGGTACCGGGAGAATCTGGAGCTGGCCCTGGAGAAGCAGCAGCGAGTGGTGGACAGCCTCCTCCACCTGGTGGAGGACATGTCGGGACGCCTGAAAAGGCTGGAGGAGCTACAGCTCCTCGCCTCGGGTACAGAGCTCCCGGCAAAGCCGGCCGCGGTAGAGTTGGTGGAGCGGGTTAAGACCCTCAGGAGCGCCATGGAGAAACCCATGGGCGGCCCTGCAGAGGCACCATACGCGCCTCCGCGTGTTGACCCGGGTGCGCTGCCGTTTGTTCCCATGTTCAGCGAATCCACAATGCTCGGGGAACACACGGCACCGGCTGGGTCCATGCGGGAAGGGCACGTAACCACGGACCCGAGGAGCCTGACGGTACAGATGTCGCATGCCGCCCAGGATGTACCGATCACAACGAATATGGTAGTTTATGCGGAAGAGAAGATCGAGAGCCAGATCATGCAGGGGCAAACCATGGCAAGCGCCGACGGACATGGTCGAGGTCATCCAGGCGGAGACCTGTGGGCGAAGGATCCCAATACGGGGATATGGACGGCCGATGGAGCAAATCCTTCCCGCATTCCGAACCCCATGGGTTCAGGCCCAACTGGACCGCACTCCATGGAGGAGAGGGATGTACGGGGAGTATACTCACATCCCCCGGCCACAGGTGGTATCCGTCTCGGTGGAGTGGTGGCTGGAGACGTCGGAGACGCCATCAGGATTGACGACCTCAGGGGAATCAAAATCCCCTACTACGATGGCAACCCCTCCAACCTGGATGACTTCATCCTGGATTGGGAGGACTTCGCCGAGGAGGTCGTCGGCGAGATGCGGGGAGCGCCGCGGGATAAGTGGGTATGCCGGACATTCCCACACCGCCTGGCGCAGGACCTGAAGGAGCTGCGGGATCAGATCCGGAAAGGACTGATCAGGACGGAGCAGGCCTGCCTCCAGTGGTTGGAGGATGAGGAGCGGGTGGACGCTCCGAACCAGAAGCTGGAGGACCTGTGGTCCATTCCACTGCCGCTGGACCGCGGTGAGTTGCGGGTCCGGGAGTGGAACCGGTATCTGCGGAAGTACCGCAGATGCCTCAAGCTGGTGGGAGACTGGAACGAGGCCAGTGAGATCCGCCACTTGCTGAAAGACGTCCTCCCCGGCAACTGGAAGAGGAGAGTGGAGGACGAGGAGAAGAAGAGGGCGAAGAAGCGCGTGGCGGTGAGGATTATGGCGGCGGAGGATACCCATGCGGGAATCATGGAGTTCTTCAGGAGGAACCTGGGCAAGCCCAACCGGATGTTGGTACTGAAGAACGCCGTGTATGTGGAGGTTTTTGGAGACTCCATGGGGCAAAGGTTGCTGCGCCTCAACAACGTGGAGTGGAGGCGCGGGGAGCCGCTGAGGATGCAGGTCATCTTCGCCCGCATGAGCCTGGACGAGATCGTGAAGTACATCACGGTGGAGTTGAAGCTCAATGCGAAGAACGAGGCCCACGTGCAGGATCGACATGGTCATGGACAACGAGGACACCGAGAAGACCGCCATCATCGGGAGATCCAGGAGGACACGGCCAACTCCGCGGAGGATGGAAGTGGAAGTGGCCAACACCACTGGACTGGGTCCCAGGAGGATCACGAGGAGGCCGATTTCTTCGCGTTTGTGGCGCACAACGTGAAGAACCATGGGCAGGATCGGTCCAGATGGAGCCAGGTGGGACCCAATAAGAACAGAGCGCCAAGGAGGATCGGGAACCCACCGCTCTCGTTCCGGGTGTACAGGTCTCAGCACGACGGGTGCTCGGTCTGTTATGGCAAGGGGAACAACCATGCACACGATCACCGTCAGTGCAAGGTGTATGAGGCGGACAAGAAGGCCTACTTCGCAGCCCACCCCGAGAAGAAGCCCAAGGAGCAGCGGATTTCCGATTGGAAGGCGAAGGGCGGAGACGGGGAAAAAGGCCAAGGCAAAGGCCAAGGAAAAGGCGGAGGAAGAGGCTATGGTGGTGGACCTGGCCAAGACCGACGAGTGAGGTCGATCGAGGAAGTTGCTGAGGACATGTTGAGGACGTTGGAAGAACTCAAATCCCAGCAACGTGGTGGACAAAGTCCTGGCGGATCGCAGCCGGAAGGGGCTGCGGGAAGTCAAGTCTAGAGGAGCCCCCACGGGAGTGGGACCTCGGAGGTCTCTCCTACGAAAACCAGTGGAATCCTTGAGAAAGTGAAGGCACATCGGGTGCTGGAGAAGGCTCCAGAAGAGCCAAAACCACTGAGTTTCGCCACTCCCAGCCCCTGGAGCGCCCTGCCAAGGGAAGTACATGTGGGTACGGGACATGGCAAGAAGGAAGGAGCGACCACGGAGAGCCCCGTGGATGGGCAGGACCAACCCAAGATCTACACCATCCGTGACCATACCCTTGAAGTCCTGATGCACCCGGACGTGCTAGAGTTGCATGCCGTGAGAGTCGTCCATACACCTCATGGCAACGAGTGGCAGTTGCACTTGAAAGTGCGAGTACGGTGCGGACGAGAGGAGAAGGTCGTGGATGTGTTAGTGGATACGGGTGCCCAGGTGAGCCTGGTCCGGAGAGGGTTGTCCAAGGAGGAACTCCTGCAGCCCAGCCGGAGACCGGTTCGCCTGAAGGTCGCCAACGGAGAGATTATGGGTGGGGGGACCAATAAGGCAACTATCAGCATGGAATTCGGGGAGCATGAGCGCTTGAACCGCCCTGATCAGGCGAAGAGAAGCACTGTATCCGGGAATTTCTATGTGGCCGACATTACAGATTGGGATATGATCATGGGGTATGACTTCATGGTGGCAAACGCCATTGGAGCCCTTCCCCATCGTGCAACGGTGGTCCGGGAGGACGATGAATGCCTCACATGGCTGTCCACCGATTATGCGTGCGGGTCATCCCAATGGAATGCCGAGGAAGAGGATCGGATCGTCCGAGCGGTGCAAGCTGTGGGTGCCAAGTCCAGAGGAGACCGTGGAGTTCAGCTCACGGAGTATGGAATGGCGCCGCAAGTGTACGCCAGGATGATTCAGACGCTGGGAGCTGAAGTGCCCGAGACGGACGTCTTCGCTTCCTGGGATGCCCCACTTCTGCGGAAGTGTAAGAGGCATTGGCATCGAGGAGACTCAGCCCCGCACAGGCATTGGGGTTTGAAGGAGTGGGGGCCCATGTATTGGCATGGCTCCCTGGATAACACCAGACGTACGGTGGAGAAGATCGTCGCGGATAGGGCGAAGGGGATCCTGGTCATAACCGGCAGAGGATCCACCCCATGTCCGCTGGGGGCTCTCAAGTCAACGCTGGACTCCATCACCCTGAACGAGATGTCATTCGGGCCAGAGGAGGAGTTGTTCATCGACGCCAAGGGTGTATCAATGCCCTCCCCGGGTCAGGCGTGGGGTACCAAGGCTTTCCTGGTGGATGGGGCGCAAGCCCAGCCCACGGGTGATGAAGCATTCATCAGTAGGGTGGAGGCAGTGCCCATGAAGGTCATGTTTGAGCCCAAGGAGGGGACGGATCAGCCTATTGATGGCATTGACGTCCTCCCCAACGCCGAGATCAACGACGTCGTCAAATACATGCGGATGGGGATGCACGATCGTGTGGCAGCCAAGAAGAGGCGGGCCATGGTCACATCTCCGCATTGGTGGGATGACAAGATGTTGGTCACCGGCAAGTACGAGAAGGACGAGTTCGTGGCGGAGGTCATGGATCACATCACGGACCAATACGATGGTCCGGTTGGGTCGGACCCACCAACATGGGATTTTCCAAGAATGGGTGCCGATAGCGACAGTCACCAGCCCGATGCCGCAAATTTCTGGAGATTATCGGTGGGAAGAGCTCCCCACGTCGATGAAGATGGCATATCGGACGAGGAGAAATCGGAATCAGACCCAGAAGAGGCCTATACCGCAGTGCGATCGGTTGTATCTATACCGAAGCAAGCGGCTGAAGAGGCCCAGGAGAACCCGAAGGTCGCCGAGCTGAAGGAGAGGCTGATCAAGGCCTATCCGCGGCTATTCAGTGGAGTCGCCAACAAGAACCCTCCAGATCGTGGGAGGTTTGGTACAGCGATGATCAAGCTGAAGCCGAACCCGAAGATCTATCGTCATCGGGAATACCAACTTCAGGGCGATCGGGCCGAGGCCATGAAGAAGCTGTTGGCCGAGTTCATTGAGCGGGGATGGATCGAACCCTCCGACAGTGAGTGGGCCAGCCCAGCCTTCATCGTGCCCAAGAAGGCGAAGGGCGAGTGGAGGTTGGTGGTTGATTACAGAGGTTTGAACGAGCAGACCGAGCACGACTTGTACTCGCTTCCCCTGATCGACTCCATCCTCCAAAAGCAACAGAAAAAGCAGATTTTCACGGTGTTGGACCTGAAACACGGTTACCACCAGATGCCGCTACACCCGGACTCCAGGCCCTGCACAGCGATGTCGACGCCGCTGGGGCCCATGCAGTGGAAAGTGGTGCCTATGGGTGCCAAGAATGGCAACGCCGCTTTCCAGCGCATGATGGAGGACCTACTCGGTCCTGTCCGGGACTGTGCCGATCCCTTCGTGGATGACATCATCATCGGGTCTGGCACGGAGAACATGACTGAGGACGAGCTCATCGACGCGCATGAGAAGGATCTGCGCCGAGTGCTCAGCGAGTTGGACAAGCACAACATGGTGTGCAAGCCCACCAAAGCCTCACTCTTCGTGAAGGAAGTGGAGTTCGCGGGTCACGTGGTTGGTCACGGGCAACGGCGTCCCATGCCTGGGAAGCTGGCGTCCCTGCACCACTGGGAGAAGCCCCAGACCATCAGCGAACTCCGGTCCTTCATGGGGTTCTGCAATTACTATTCGGGCTACGTCCGGATGTATGCAGAACTCTCGGGGCCGCTGCACAAGATGCTGCAGGTGGGGAAGTTCGATGGCCATAAGGGGAGTAAGAAGAAGCTTGCCTGGACCCCTGAGGCTGAAGATGCGTTCAACAGCCTGAAGGAGCGACTCCTGGGGCAGTTGGGGCTGTTCCTGGTGGATCCGGAAAAGGGATTCGTGCTACGGACAGACGCTTCGGACTATGCCGTGGGGGCAGTCCTCGAGCAAGTCCGGGACGACGGGACTCATGTTCCCGTGGCGTTTTGGAGCAGGATCCTGGCCGAGGGCCAACGCCGAACATGGACCGCGAGAGAGAAGGAGACATACGCCATTGTATGTGCGCTCAGGAAGTGGTCCGGCCACATCGGACTGCAACCGGTGGTGGTTTGCACGGACCACCAGTCCCTACAGAGCTGGCACAAGGAGCATGTCGACACCCCTGATGGCACAAGACGTTCGCCAAGTTCGACCTCAGCGTCCTGTACGTCCCGGGAAAGGACAACACTGTGGCAGATTGCCTCAGTCGCTGGGCCTACCCCGCGGGCAAGGCGTGGATGGACATATCCAGCCATGGCGACGCCGAGGAGACCGAGGAAGCCAAGCGCATTATCAAAATGGAGAAGTCCATGGAGCAAGAGGGGGTCAAGTGCTTTGTGGTGATGGCAAACCGTACGGACCTGGCCAAGTTCCGAGGTGCCCGCGTCCAAGCTATTCGAGAGGAAATCCTCAAGCAATGGATGGTGGCCCCTGTAGAGCTAGTCAGCTCGGTGCTCACAGAGGACTGGTCGGATGACTATGCGGCATCCGAGCACTGGAGCAAGTACTGGAATGCCGTGAGCGCCCCGTCAGACGACGAATGGCCCGAGGGCTTGACCGAGGATGGAGACAAGTTGTTCCTCAAGGACAAGCTGCTGGTGCCCGAAAACCGAGTGGAGGAGCTCATTGACCATTGGCACAACGCCCAGCTCATGCACCCTGGCCGAGACAAGATGCAGCAGGACCTGGAGTGGCGTTTCAAGTTCCCACCGGGGTACTACGCCATCCTGGATAGGTACTGCAGCGACTGTGCCGTGTGTCGGGCCACGAAGAGCCCCAACCACTCCACAGCGGGAAACCCGGTGTATACGGCTATACTGGAAGCCCCTATGCGGTCCGTGGCCATGGATGTGTTCGCCATGCCTGAGGTCACCGTGGACGGGGAGATCTACGACTGTGTCATCCTGGCGGTGGACAGGCACAGCGGCTATATCGTGGCAGTCCCGGGCAAGAAGTCCAAGAAGAAGGACAAGAAGGACAAGCATGGTGTGGGGCTGCAGGCCAAGACCGTCGCTAATGCCATGATCAGGCATTGGCTGACGATTTTCGATGTCCCAGCTGTCATCTGCAGCGATCGGGGCAGTCCATTCGTGGGGGCGTGCTTCAAGACGATGTGCAAGCACATGGGGATTCGGCACGCCAAGACCGTGGCATACCACAGCTGGTCGAATGGCTGGGCTGAGGTGGCCGGGCGGCAGATGTTTGAGAAGTTCCGCCAGCTGCACATCGACGAACCGGGCCGGAATTGGTACAATTCGCTGTAGAGAGTACTCCAAGCGTATCACGACCTTCCGGGACCCACTGGACTGTCGCCCCATCGCATCCTGTTCCTACGGGATCGAGTGTCACGCACTCTCCCGTGGTTGAACCATGGCAAGGTGGCCCGGGATGCGAACGCCATGATGGCTGAGGCGGACGACACGGCAGCAAGAGGTGTGTAAGGCACTTCAGGACGAGCATGACAAGAGGGCCAAGTACTTCAAGCAGGGAAAAGTCCAGAAGTATGCTCTCCAAGACACCGTATGGGTGGAGCGGCACCACAAGGATGTCCTGTCCAGGCATCGGCAGGCGTCTTGGTATGTGCCGGGGGTAATCGTGCGGAAGGTCGGGCAGGATGTGTATGCGGTTCGTGTGGGGGATAACAAGATCCTGGACCGTGACCATACCCAGCTTCGTCCACGAGCACCAGACCCCAGCGGACGTCCTGTCACCTTCGAGTTCACGGCCGGCGATGTGGACTCCGACGACGAGGGTGAGGACGACGACTTCACCGCTGAGAAGATCCTGGCGGACAAGCCAGACCCGGGGACGCCTAGGGGGAGGCTTTATAAGGTCCGTTGGAAGAGATTCGCCGCATCCAGGGATTCGCCGGAACCTCCGAGCAGTTTCGTGCCGAGGTATACCACGGTCTGGATGGACTACCTGAAGAAAAAGCATATTTCTTTGGATGTCAAGGACGTGTTGGTCCATTTGGTTGCTGCTGTAGCGCCGTAATTGATCCCCCCTTGGCATTTTGTTTGTTCCTGTGATTGAGGAGACGGGTGAGGGCCTTCATCCGGGGATTTTTCGGACTTGATCGGCCATATACCCCCTTCACTCGATCTCCACGTATATATTTCATCGTGGTATACGTATTTAGATCGATCGACGACGTTTTCCTATCTTTGCTCCCCTTGGTCCATGTTGTAGATCAAGAGGAGACCGGATATGGCGTAGGGCACCGATTTTCAGTGTCCTCACCCCTCCCTTGGGGCGTGGGGGACGCCTACGACGTGTGTGGGGCCTCCATGTGTCCTTGGGACATGGGGGGGGGGTTTGGAGCCCATTGGGGTCCTCTCGTCCTCTCTTCAATGACTTCTGAGCGGTAACAACGCTCTGAGAAGGGGGGTGAAGCCGGTTCGGACCCCCGTGGCCATCTTGGGGTCACTTGGGGTGTGTATCTATGTGCCGGCAAGCCGCCATTGGCTGATATCATACTCTCTTATCCACCTGAACTAACCCGATGTGATAGTGTGATAGGTTTGGCCATTCCGGCTACGAGCGGCCATATTCAGTACCGAGGCGCCGCCAGCTGAGATTTAGATATCAGAATATCAGGAATCAACAGGGTTTTATTATCATGATGTTTCCGTAATTTTTCAGCCTTTCGTTCTGATGGTCAATGTATCGGCGACCGTCAGTTGGCTCGCGATTTTGCGTTAACTGATTGGTTAACTGTTATTTCCAAATATTTTGGCGGATACTCCGTTGAAGGGTCAGATTTCATCAGCAAAGGGTTCGTTGCTTCCGCAATTTTCTAAAAAAGCACTCGAAATTTTAATCTGAATTTTTCGCGATGTCGAAATCGGATTTTCGACTTCGACATCGCCGCACTTGATTTGGACTGCTTCGAGTGGTCATACTCTTTTCCCTATGCCCGAATCAGGTTTCCCTTATACTTGCCACTCATTTGACTTGGAGATATAAGGGAAACAAAACTGAATCGTGGGACCACTTGGAAGGGCCATATCTACGAGCGAGTGTGAGGAAAGAGAATAAGGAAGGTTGGGTTGCAAGCGCCTTGGTCTCAAGTTGATTTCAGAAGCATCAAACGCCTTTGGTGTGTACACATGCCCGGTGTAGCAAGGGATAATGGTCAAGAGGGTATAAAGTGATATATAACTCTTGGACCGTGCAATCGAATATTTTAATGCGACTTTCGAGTGTACCGCATGAGTGTTGGGGTTGCATAGATACTTTTTTTGGGTTCCTACGTATTTTTAACGTGAAGTTATGTCCATGGAGGGACATGGCATATCATGGTGGGAGCCACTTTTGAGGGTATGTTTTATATGCATGGTATATGTCTTGATATCCTCACGCCCATGTTATATATCTTTGTGTGGCCGAATAGATGGGGGGCCATACGTGACAAGGGTTTTGCCCATGTCTCAATTGTGGAATTCGAAGTGCTAGACCAAGTCTACCGCGTATGTATTGCTCATGGTATGTTTGGCAAAGAGATCCATGAGTGCACTCCCATTTTCATGGGGCATGTAGATATGGGTGGCAAAGGTATCTCCATGCGCCTGATTGGGGATCCAAGTGGGGGAATTGTTCGCAAATGGTTCCAATCATTTGTGTATTGAATCATGAGCGGATATCATGGGTGAGCAGAGAGATATACTATCATGACAACTTTGTATTTGGTCATATTTTCATGTTTTTGACCTCAATTTTTGCTCATTTTTGCATTTTGTGTACTTACCTGGTCGGCGAACAGCAAGAAGCCTATGGGAAGTCGAACCATGGTATGTTGTTCATGTGTTGGCATATGCTTTGGGGTTGAACACCACCATATGCCGGATCGCGTACTTCATTTGGCTTGGCGCACGAAGGATCACAAGAATTGGTCTCAAGATCATGGGTTGACTTGGGCAGTGCGTGGCGCCCATATCTGAAGGGATTTCGAAGGTAAGGTGGTGATGTACATGGGCATTGATCTTTGGGCTATATCCTCCATGAATATTGGACATCGATTCCAAGCATGCTTTGAGCCTTCGGATAAGTGGTAACTTCAATTTTGAGCATATATGGGATATATGGCCAATATGGTGTGAATTCGCGGTTTTTTGGCATGTTATGAGTTCAAACTCATGGGGCATATCTCCAAGCCCATTCGACTCCGAATCCAACCAAGGTTATGTCAGGGTAGGACATGGTCCTGAGTGCTACCCTGAGCCATGACACGCCACCTCACCCAATGGGCTCCGATTTATAGGCTTGGGGGTGAACACATTTTTGGGGTTTGTGTAATGACTTGTGACACATGGCATTTAGCCATCTTATTTGATTGGGTTCAGGGCATCATGTTGGTGAGTCAAGGGAAGGTCTTGAGTCCAGGGAATGAGTGGTCTATGGTTGTGAATGTGTACGTTTCCATCTTTCCCCAACTTTGCTTTATTTGTGTTCATATGCCAATTTCAGGGCTTTCCTCTTTGGTGCAATTCTTGTACATGCCCGCCACCGTGAGATGACCGGTGTGCTGAACGGAAGCCCGCAGCCTGATTTGGATTGTGAATTGGGCTTTTGCTGTATTTGTGGGATCTGGTTGCTGTTCAGGGTTGAAGGAGGATTACATTTTCTATATTTTTGGATTTTGGACCCTGGACTTTGAGGATTTTGAGAAATGCAATCGTTGATCCGGAGTAAATCAGCAGGGGTAACAGGCGGAAGGGGCACAGCGGGGGCAGGTCCAGGTAGGGACCTTCTTTAGTACCTCCTTGTTGCCTGGTACGGTTTGGGGATAGATGCCTGGCAGTGGGGCGGTTTGTGGCGGTAGTTGTGGGAACAGGGCATAAGGGCAGGGGGGCCAGAGGGGAGGTCCCCAGATCAGGACCCGGGGTAGTAGCCATCGATGACGAGAGCCACAGAGTAAAGGATGTAGGGTCCCGCCAACCGGCGCAGTTTCTTCGGTTGCAGGCTGTTGAGCCACGCCCCTGCCCTGATGGTGATAGACCCCTGATCCAACCAGGTCTCTTGGTCGCGGTCTATGTCATGGTGTAGCGCCCATCTGATGATGCCCCGGGTTCGTCTGTGTTTGGTGTTGTCAGGTGCTTGGCAGCCCGTTTGCATGAGGGGATCGATGATGGATTTGGATTTCTAAATCGCTGACCCTACCACTAAACTGCAGGATTCACACCCTCTCAGTTTCATTTCCTATTCATTCAGCTCCTTGAGATTTGTGCCCTCGAGTATCGCTCTGCATTTACCTTTGGCCAGGTGGTTGAGGAAAACACTGTGTAGAAAGCGATGGCCCTTCGCATTTCAGCAATCGACCATACCCTGGCGGTTAACCATGTGTCCCACAGCGCGGAGGTCCTGGGTTCTAAACCCTCTACCCTGAAATTTGTACCAATCTGTTTGCTGGAGGCCGGCAACTTTTGAGAATTGCCCCGCCATTGGGACATCATACAGGGTAAATTACGCTTTTCCTCACGTTATCAATGATGTACGATGTTTCTCTGAGCTGGTGACAGTGTCAGCTGATGGTTCGAATTTTTTTGTCAGGAATTTTCACGAGAATGTTGGGCTTTTTCCTTGGTCCTACTAGCTGGATCACCTAGTAAACCAGCGGGGAGTAAGAAATAGTCACTTGGACGTCTTTTGCGGGTGACTTGATCCAGGCCAAGCCCCCCCCTATTCGTTCGGATGTGATCAAGACTACCACGTAATAATTTTTTCCTGTAGCCCCCCTCACACACCTTCGTTGACCCTCTTCATCCCCCCCCGTCAAATATATCCACCACCTATCTTCTCTCGCCCGAAACTCACCCATCCCATCACCCTGATCACAGCCTGCCCTCACATCCACGCCACTCCCAAATCCCGTCACCCCCTCCTTTCTTCCCCTGACTCGTCCCCCCGAGCCAGCTCCTTCCCCCCTCGTCGCTCTGTCATTTTTGCCCGCTACAGTGGACTGAATAAGTCCTTCATATGTTCCCTTTGCTGCTGCCTTTCTCAGTATATACGTGTTTCTTTTTTTCTCCTAGGTGCACAAGTGCACCCATCTCATTGCACTCTCCTTGCCTCGGCATTTCTTTCGGCACTCTGACTGTAACTCGGGTCGCCAAAGTTGGTGGCTTTTTTGTCCGCATTCAGCGCAAGTGCTTTGATACTGAGTCGCAGATGGCCACTATAGTCGTGCGTGAACTGATTTCATTGCCCTAATACTCAGATATGTTGTCTCTTTGACCGACATAATAGACTTCTGAGTGGCAGCACGGTTAATTGCAAAAGTTTGCATGCTCGGGCTTAAACAGCGCAGGATACGGTGATACGTGGGGAATGGTTGGCGAATAACCTGTCCCGTATTTAAAGGGTAAGATGACCGCTGGAATTCTCTCTGCCGCTTTTATGCTTGCCGAATACTTGCAAAGATGAACGCTCTGTTACCAGTTGTACTGGAGTGGACTTTGAGGATTTGCTGTTTTGCCTGCTTTGTTGACCTCTGGGTGATATTCTGTGAGCAGTAGGGAAACTTTTCAGTGACGTGTTGACGTATTTGCAAACCGCGCACAAGGCTTTGCCAATCAAAGGGACAAGAACCAACCAGCTGAAGAGTGATATACCAAAGATACCCGAAACCGATACTCCACCCCCAGGGGCGCAGTTAAACTAACCTTCCCCGGGGCTATGGTGCATCGGTGGAGTGTCCTCGGCACCCTGGGTGTGAGATTTTGTGTACACTACTCGCTGTCTTGGGTGAACTTTCACTCCCCATGAACACTCTGCCCGTGGTCCGGCCGCTCTGGAACAATATTTTCGGCGGCGGACCGCCATGCCTGAAAAAGCAGTTAATGATTGCTATCAGTGTTTTGTAGCATAAAAGTACTTCTTTCAACGAGACTAGGGTTGTAACCCTATATCTCCATGACGTTCACCCCTACAACTCAAGTGAGCGGAAGTATCCCCCTTCACCGAGTTAAGACTGAAATCAAGTAGGCATGCCCTTTTCCTTAGAGGTTCAGCCTAGTGGTCTAGAACCTCAGGACCTAGATACTCAAATAACCTATCTACTTATTGTGGTCCTTTTCAGTAAGCGCTTCTGAATCCAGTTGCTTGGCCAAATACGCCAAGCCATATCCTGTGTCTGGCCCAGCCTACCTTCCCCAGGTTCCTGACCAACTCCATTGCCCTCAAAACTGTGCACATGAAGTGCTCATGACTGTCTATTGGGCCAGACGTATGCCACGTTTCAATATACAATCATTTGCTTTACTTAAAAAAGGTTGAAACGTTGTACTTAAGCCTGCATTGTACATTTGCCGCCCCTCTTCGCTTCTTATGCTTTGATTCCAATGGAGAACAGCCTGATTTGATTCGATCGGGTGTTTGGTTGCCCTCCCCAGCTACTTTATGACTAGGATTTTGCATTGGGGGAAACCAGCAAGGTTTTCGTCATCAAATATGAGGAACAAGAACAGCAAAGGCGAACCAGAAACCTTTTCTGTGTGCAGGCAGAGAAGGAGGTGACACCAACTCAGGGTATTTTTCCATGTACTTGGTCACCGAGTACATGGGATCGCTCAATTTTTGGGTCACACCAAGGATGGATAAGCCTTAGGGAACATTTAGTTGGGATCCAATGGGCTCAGAATGGGGCTAATGGGGGCAAATACCAATCAACGGTGCTTTAGGGTGGCTTTCGAAGCCTGCACACGCGGATCACTTTTTATAAGACAATGGGGGGGGGGAGCGCACTCTTGGCAATTTTCTTCTGAGGAAAGAATGGCGAAGCCATGACGTTTGTCAGGAGGTTAACTGGGCAGAGATGGTTATGGGTAACACTGAGGACTTCTGAGAAAACCGCTGTATAGACTTGGCTTAGCAGAGCCTCGGCACAGGCGACGTCGTCACTTGCGAACAGGACGACTGGTGCCTGTGATTGAATGATAGATATGAATCCCCGCCGGTGCAGGCTAATTTGCAACTGATGCATTGATGAATTGCCGCTGTCGTCTGTACAGAGAACAGGGTCGAGGGCTGAGGCATGCCTGATTCTGCCTCACCGCCCTCCAATGAGCGTTCCTCGCACAGGGGACAAAAGCAATCAGAGATACGGCATGGTGCCCTTGGCCACTCTGGAGTCGTGTGATGTGTGGTCCCCGAAACGGGGTTCTTAAGTACATACAACCTACACCGGCACTAGGACAGGACCACCCCCAAAAGAGGAGTGTATCTGTGGGGGAGGTGCGGGAGCAAGCTGAGTACCAGCTCCTGTACCATATGACCTCTCATCGGAGGGGTGACTCCAAGCGCCCTGGGCACCGGTATTGGCATAGTCACACCAACTGAGCCCCCCGGCAGCTGACCAAGCTAACCGACGCGGGATATGAAACGCGGTCCCCGTCGCTCAGTAACTCACGGAGAGGCAGGGAGGTGCATCATTCTTCCTTAAGAACACACACATCCGTCACCTTCAAGTCGATGTTGCTGCGCTTGAGGAGGTCAAAGAAGCATTGGTTGTAGCATGGTTGCAACGCCACGAATTGAACTCGTAGCCCCCAGGTGCATCAGGGGCTGGGCGCTACTGTAATGGAATTTACCTTGCTCTCCAACTCCTCCAACTCCTGTATTCGTCGTTAATAATTTCCATAGGATCTTCATTGAATTGAACTTCCTGTTTTGCAGATCTAACACATTGCAAACATGCAGCAAAGTAATTCCAAAGCGTAATGTCATCCCATTGATCTGCAGTCAAGACAATAGAATTTTACAATAAAATGTGATACCATTTTCCCTCAAACTAATCACAGATCATTCACGCTTTCTGGGTCTATCTACATTCTGCAGCTGTGCGTGCGACCTTACGCAATCTTTACACCGTGTCCTATTACACTCCCTTCCCAAGCTATTTGCTGGGGTTTACCTCAGCAAATGGCTGACTAAGGACAATAGACACTCAGATCTTTACACTAGTGAGGGAGGGAGGGGGGTTGAGCTGCAGTAGACAGCCCAGAGCAGGGTGTCAAACAAAAAAGTCAAACACACACCCTAAAAAAAGGTTTACTGTGGCGTGCTGCAGTACAGAAGTACACTGCAGCCCTACATACTAGTTAGAGTGGGGGTGGGGGTTGTCTTGTGTGGGGTGGGGCTAAACAACACTGCACCCCTACAGTACTAACCTGCCTACAAACAGAAAACTGCCTGCAGCAACGGCTAAGCAGGCAATGCAGCACTAAAAGCTCCTGGAAAAAAAAAACAAAAGAGGTGGCTGTCAGAAAATCTTTAACAATTTTCTGCCTGCCTGTAAGAAGGTTAGCTAATGTACAACATCCCTGCCTGCCCTGCAGCATACACAGCAAGAAGAGGGAAAGAAAAAAAATGCAACACGGGAAGGAGAACACGAAGCCAGGCAGCAGGCAAACCCAAAAAAAAACAGGCAAACACAAAGCCGGCAGGCAACACACAGCACACCTGTGAAGGAGAGGTTACTGTGCGTGCTCACCTTGCGTCGTGTTGCTCCGCGCCGCGCCAGTTTGCCTTGAATGGCTGGAAAAATGACCACTCCACCTGTACACACACAGGCAAAAACCACAAAAAAGAAAACAGCAGTATCAATAATAATAATAATAAGCTGACAACGAACGAAGCAAACGACGAGAAAAAATATACGACACGAAACAAAATCCAAGAAGCACCCAAGACTTAAACTACCTACTCCTCTCTGGTGACTGGCGTCGTCGTGCAGAGGTCAGCGGCGCCTCCTCTTCAAGCACCACTGGCGTCTCGCCCTCATGGTTTGCGGCGCCGTTCAAAACGTGCATTGCGAATAAAATTGCCTCAGGCGGGGCTCTCCATAGCGATCATTCCCTCGAGTTGCAGGTCAGGCGGCGCTCTCCAAAGCGCCGTACCCCTGTGGCGGCGCCCTCACCAGCGCCGCACTTCTGTGGCAGCGCCCTCCACAGCGCTGTACTCATGTGGCGGCGCACTCCACAGCGCTGTACACTTGCGGCAGCGAACTCCACAGCGCTATACTCCTCGGATGGAACTGGCTGCGTGACGCGCTGGCGACTGCGATCTCTGCACTTCCGGCGGGAACAACGGTCTACCCAACGGTGTTTGGGTAGCGTCACCACGCTGATCATTTTCGCTGCATGGGTTTTCCTTGGCCCTCACTGTGGCACAACAGCAGAATACCTCTTCGATCAATGGGATTGTAATGGGATTTACCCTGCTCTCCAACTCCTCCAACTCCTGTATTCGTGGTTATTAATTTCCATAGGATCTTCATTGAATTGAACTTCCTGTTTTGCAGATCTAACACATTGCAAACATGCAGCAAAGTAATTCCAAAACGTAATGTCATCCCATTGATCTGCAGTCAAGACAATAGAATTTTACAAGAAAATGTGATACCATTATTCCTCAAAGTAATCACAGATCATTCACGCTTTCTGGGTCTATCTACATTCTGCAGCTGTGCGCGCGACCTTACGCGATCTTTACACCGTGTCCTATTGCACTACTCCACGATCTACTCATGCTCCTTCGTGATCGGGTCGTCCTCCTCCCCCTCCAGTTTGTTGTAATCAATCTGGACATGCTTGCCTCCTAGGTCCGGGATGCGCGGCATCATCTGGGTGTAATGCTGGTCTCAGAACAGGTGCTTCCCGACCTTCAGGGTATATGTATCCTCGCGAAGTCGTTTCTGGACCTCTAGGGGACGTAGCAGGTGGTCTGGCACTGGTCCCTCCTCTTGAAGGGGCGCTCCAGCGGCACGGCGTCAGCAACACCGTACCTGGCAACCGGCGCCATTTCTTGGTACTGGTGATGCTTCTCGTGCTCCTTCAAAAGAAGGTCCGTAGGACCGGCCCCTGCCATTGTGCGGGCTCTACCGCCTCTTCCCGGTTTTTCCACTTTCCTTCCAGTAACCCTCGTTGTCCTTGATCTCACCAAAGCTTCCATTCTTCCCAATATCCAACTCCAAAGATATCCTGCAAACACACATCTTGGGAACCCTTGGCAATGAAGTCCAAATGCGTGTTCGAGCAAAGGAAATTTAGGGAAGAGTTGAGAATGCGAGACGATGGAGTCCATCATACATGACCGTCATGGACAGGGAGATAAAAAATGACAACGTTGGGCAAAGGGAACAGAAGAGAGGTAAGAGTGAAGCGAAGCCCTGAAAAAAAATATGCGATTATCGAAGACGATGTTGCATTCTTACTCCAAGAATCCATTTATATACCATGCACACTCGACCTATGCGTTCCGTCATGGACATATGACGCCTTATTGACACAATCCCAATACAAGTAGCTTGGGAAGACTCATTGGTTCACAGGAGATCATGCATGACACAATGACATCAACACCGTCCATCTGGTGTGTGGCAAACCCAAAGCATATACAACACAATGCAATCACTCGCTTCCTCCTGAAGCTTGGGGACACATGGCCCGTCCTCCCCCTTGCCCACAAGACGGTAAAATGGAATAAGCAACATGGGCTCCCAACATGAGAAAGTTTCCCCCCGTGGATCAAGCATGACCCCATGAACCTCCATGACCAAAGTACGGCATAGCCACATATATGACTTGTCCACCCTCATCAGTCACCAATGTGCACACCAATTGAAGAACCTGCAATGAGGATCACTAAATATGAGTCGGGAGAGTGACCTCAAGGCAATGGCAAACACTACCTGACGGCAGGCATATGTGGCATGTACATCATCATGACGCCAATGCCTCAGTATTTCACACCGGACGCCGGGTGCCCGTCACACAGCAATATCATACACAATGGTCAGCAAGTGAATAAGCTTGGCGCGTTTACGTGCTGCTTGCAAACAAAATATCAAGAAGGGCCAGCCCACCAAACCTCAAATGTTTAGTGTATGCTACATACGAATTGCTTGGCTCCCTACGGTTGGAGTGTTGTGAACCAAAGACATGTATAGAGAAACCAACACACAACATATGCCTCACGCCATCACATGCTTGGACATGTCACTCGGTCCCATCACTGGGTACCTAATTGCGTGGGACCGGATGGCATAGGCAAACACAAATTGTCATGTGCCATAGAAGCCATCCACCCATGGACATGTGAAATCAATATTGCCTATCTGCATGTTCGTGTGCCACCGAAACAATTCAATGCTACTTGGAGTAAGATTTGGTAAGAAGATTCCCGAGGTCACATGTAGAGACCTAGACCCAGCCGGCAGAGTGAGTGCACAAGTAGAGATGTTCCGGTTCCAATGAGAGCACATCCATGGTCGGATTGTTCAATCCCAAACAGAGGTGGTCCTGCCTCGAAGAAAGATGGTTCGCCGTCGATTCAGGCCTTAAGAGAGATGATCTGGCCTCAATCCACGCCTGGACAGAAAGCCCAGCCAATCCATGGCCCAAGAGGTAAAGCCTAACCAATCTATGGCCGAACAGATATGAGGCTACCAAAAACCAATTCCGGGAGCATGCATATGGAAGGAGAGTTTCACCTAGCCATGACCAAGGAGAGCATGCACATGGAGAGAGAGGTTCGCCTAGCCATGACCCAGGAGAACATGCACATGGACAGAGAATTTCGCCTAGCCATGACCTTTGAGAGCATTTATGCACTTCGAGTGAGAATCCACAACCATGACAGAGGATTATCCTTGGATCCAATTGCCAAATTAACCGAACCCATGCCCTACTGCCTACTGACAGGAGAAGGATATTGGATTGCCAACCATGTTTGACGAATGATATGAATTCACTGAACGTAGACGAAATGAGGCGGCAAATGAGAGGTTAGCAACCAGGAGGTAAATGCAATTCTCGGACTTCAGCATGTATACCCACTGTACGTGCACACAACATGCTCAACGCACGCAAACTCCAAAAACGGACCTTCTTCGACTCCGTGAAAGATCAAGTTGTCACGACAAATATGCAAAGCAAACAAACGATATGCGAAAGAATGAAGACGTGCTTTGCCTCGCGGAGCATTGACCGAGTTACATTCTTCCCGCCGCGTGCGCCTACCTCAGCCACCTGCACTTCATCTGCTCTTCCACTAGGGCTCCTCCAGCTTCAAGGGACTCGTGATCCCCCATACACGTGGGCGTCGCAAAAGCCGAAGCCAATGCACCCATTAACGTGTACGAATCCCGCTTTACATGGCCTGCTGGTGTGGGCAGAGACACCACGTCAGGATTTAGCCAGATACAAGGTCGGGGCCTTCCATCTTCCACTGGAGTTGCCCTAGCTTCTGATTTGCATCCATTTCAGCAACAGGATAAAATTAAGACTATTCGCACTGGTTGGGACGAATTTTCAGACAATCGACCCGCATTGAAGAACACAGAGCACACGCAAGCCACGAGGAAGACAAGAAGGGCACGTGCGCACACAGCAGGCCTGGTCTTATACAAAAACGTCCAATTCTCCATCCTGTAGATTATAGTACAATAGTATAATTTCGGAATTCCCCTGAAATTATACCCGGAATTGTTGAATTCGCTGAAATATATGATACAATGCAGCCAAATGGGATCTGAACCGGCTTCATCCCCCTTCTAATAGCATTGTCAGCTGCTAGGAAAGACATAAAGAGAACGGGAGGATCCCGGTTGTTCCCTTGGCACTCTTCTCATTGTAGGAGGGTACCAGATACATCGTGGACACCCGCCCAAGTAAGTTGGGGGACGTACGATAGGGTCTCAAGAGAATGAAGTCCCACCTGTCAGCACCAAGACTAGAGGCTTAAGCTCGGCAGATCAAAGATGGACAAAAAGCAACGTTGTTGACTAGTCTACATAAAAGACCACAAACAGGTATATGATGCTCACCATTACCAGCATGAGCCCCTGACTCGACCTGCACTCCCACCAACTGCCTTGAGAGCATTGAATCACCTTCAAGAGACATTGGCACTCGTTGAAGGGAGATGGTGAAGCGGTACCCAGAACCCCATGGCTAGGTTACGGCATACTACCGGTCTCTGGTCCACTAACCCCATGTACGGAAGGGAAGACGCCCGTTGACGCTCCGTTCCGTGCCGTAAAGCCCCGCATCGGCAACCGGTGCACCGCCAGCGGAGATTTGTATATCAGAATATCAGGAATCAACAGGGTTTTACTCTCATATTGTTTCTGTCAATTTTTACGCTTCCGTTCTGATATTCACTGTTTTGACTGCTGGCGGTTGGATCGCGACTTTACCGTAACCGCCAGTTTAACTGTTGATAATGGAAATTTTAACGCAATCCGTCACGAAGGCTCCAAAGCCTTCAGGAACTGCATGGACGCTTCCGCAATTTTCACATCTTACACTCGCAACCTCAATCCGAATTTTTCAGGATGTCGAAATCGGATTTTCGACTTCGACATCCCCGCACTTGATTTGACCTCTTCCGAGTGGACCTACGTGCTTCCCTATGCACGAATCAACCTTCCTTTTATCTTGCCCTCCATTTGACTCAGAGATATGGGCAAAACAAAGTTGATTCGTGAGGCCACTTGTAAGGGTCATATCTCGTGCCGCTTGCGAGGAATAACAATAAGGAAACGTGGGATGTATTCACAATACTCCTGACGTAATTTAGAAAGCTTCATATGCCTTGCGTTTCCACACGTGCGCGCTAGTGTAATGGATCATGGTGAAGAGGGTAGAGTTTGCGTTATAACTCTTTGGCCATGACATTGCGTGCGTTAAGATAACTTTCGAGTGTAGCGCGCAAGTGTTGGTGTTGCATAGGAACTCTCTTTGAGTTCCTATGAGCGATTGACACAAAGTTATGCCCTTGGAGGGGCATGACATATCGTGGTGGGAGCTACCTTTTTGGGCAATATGGAGTATGTGCCTTGTGTTGTGTTGCGTGCCCATTTGGCGGGTCCATTGCTCCAAGACAAACCCGCCAATGGACCTCATATTGTGCAAGCCTCTTTTCCATACTCCCTACGATCAATTGCAGGCCTAACCTTCGTGAAGGGAAGCTTGTGTGGCGATCCCAAAGCGATGCGTTGGGAGCGAGGTGTGTATTTTGCAATTTTCCATATTTTCATGTGCCCACTTGGGAAGTAGCGCTCGTAACCTTTCAAGGCGCCCCAAGTGGAGCACATATGTGGGATCGAAGGTCATTGGTGTCAAGTCATCGTGTTTGAAAGGATTAGTTGATTGCACGATCCAAGCCAAAGATATTATAATATAATTGTGCACCTTTCAATGCACTTTTGTGTGTCTTTGTGCCAATTTTGCCGTTTTTGGCTCGTCATGATGTCAAGTGGCGACCGCATATCTCAACGTTGCGCTCAATTGACATCATGACCCAGTTTTGTTTTGAGGGTACATACTTCGGTCCCCAACATATCTTGGACCCGGCGAATAACTCCTCTGAGGCTTGGCATACCGTGGCCGCCATGTTGGCGATTTGGGACTATCACAAATCATGGGCTCACTTGGCGACCCTGCCATTCCCAATACCGGAGGAGTTGGGCGACGCCCAAAAGATATGTTGGACCAATATGACTTGATACCAATCCTATGGCACACTCCGGTCGGAGTCGGGCATATGCCTCATTTGCCCCAACCACGAGTGTGCGCATGTTTGGCCATTTTGAGCAATTTTCCACTTTTGCTGCCCGCCGTGCCCCATGTTCTAACCCTCGTGCACGCCGGACGCATGGACCAATGGACCATATATGACATGGGTGTTATGGGCAATGGTCCCCATAGTCCACACACCGCGTGGGCGCAGCGGAGCCACCTTCGTTAAGGCGCTAGCCCAAAGTGGGTGTGGGCAATTTTGCAATTTTGACATTTGTGGACCCAATTGGGATCGTCACCACGCAGAGTGGCATGGAGATCTTTGATAGCCAAGGGCATGGGAGTCTCTGTTGGACTCCTGGTCGATCGTGTATGGAATGGCGAATCCGATCTCGAAGCCGGCGTGGAGATACACTATTGGGAGCACACCGAGTTTTGGCTCATTTCCAGCAGCCAAAATGACCCAATTTTGGGACCCCAATTTCCCCCTTCTGTGTGGTCAATTGGCGGCCCCATTCCTCTAAGCCCATAAGGAGCCCGGACCTAAATCCAAGTTGTACACTCAGATATAAGTCCTAGGTCCTGCCTCCTACCCTTTGAGCCATTGGCCTTACCTTGGCCGGGCGAGCCACGCGTGGGAATGACGCCGATTTTGGTGATTTGGGCATCATGACCCCACATGACTCATCCGTGTTGCCCTGATGCCGAGACCTCAGAGAGAACCAGATTGGGTGAGGGCTCCAGAGAGTTCGTACTCGAAGGGCATGGGGTCAGTTGCCTCATCCCTGCCTCTGACGGGTCCGGACAAGGGGTCAATTTTGGAGTTTTTCAAGCTAATATCAGTTTGGGCTGAAACAGCCCATTTTCAGCTACCAACTCCTGGGTGATAATGGCGGGGCCATATCTCTTGCTCAGAGGGGAGTTCAGACCTGCTGTTAAGGGAGCATGGGGAGCTACTGTCGGTTAGCCTTGGAGCAGCTTAGTTTCCAGGAACTCGCCTGTGGCTGGGCGGAACACCTCCCCTATTTGCAGGGTTTCAGGGTCCGGACTGAGCAGGGCATGGGTTGTGTTTGAGCCCCCGCCCCCACCAGCCACTGAGAGGGTCGGACCTGGGATTAGGATACGAGTTGGGACTGAGTGTCTATGGTCCTGTGATGCCCTTACCTCAGTCCAGTCTTAACCGCATGTGTACATATCCTGATGTGTTGTTGTACATACTTTTGTTCCCTCTTTGCAGAGTGGCAAGGATTCTGAAACGCTTTGTCACATGACATGAGCGCATTGATGCCCTTGTGAGCGTAGTGCTTTGCCTGCCTGCTCACTTGCGCGTGTCCCGCAGCGTCCCGTGGCCGGCCCCCCACGGGAACGCGTCAAAAGCTTTTCACCGCCGCGGGGTTACCCAGCCCTCGCGTGCCACTCGGGGCCACCAACCCCGAGCAGCGCGTCGCAGCAGCTCGCAGCTCGCAGCTCGCAGCGCAGCGCAGCAGCTCGCAGCGCAGCGCAGCGGCTCGCAGCGCCGCCCAGCGACAGCGCCGAGTTCGTCACGGAGCCCGCAGCGCCGTCCAGAGCATCCCCCTGACCGCGCAGCAACCATGAAAGAGGTGCACAGACCAGGACTCCTGCATCAGCCCCATCGGCCGACCCGGAGTCCCATCGGCCGACCAGCAAGGCCGCGTCAACCACCCCCACAACCACCGGCTGACCAGCACCAGCCGCACTTCCAATCCAGTGCTGCAGCTCCCTCCTCAACAGCCACAACCAGCTCGTTGAGTTGAACGAGTGCACATCAAGGACCTCAAGACCAACTACGCCCCCGCTGCCATGGTGAATTGGCAAGAAGCGGGTAGGAGGTGGCCGCAGCCCCACCCCCATGTGGCGCGCCTGCTGCGCTGATTGCTGTGGGACCAGCAATACCGCTACAGCAATCCCCAGTGCGAAGGCGGCATGCCCGGGAGCTTCGAGCTCCGGGAGGACATGGGGGAGGACCGCCTGCGGGCAGTGGAGGAGTGGCTGCGGGCGGAAGGGTACGAGTACCGCTTCCGCCGCAAGCGCTGGAGGACGTGGACCCGGCCGGACAGGCCCGGCGAAGGCCTGCGTCCCGACGGGATTGAGGAGGACGAGGACCCCAACGCCTACCCGTCGGGCGCCTCGATCAACGTCTCCCTGTGGGACGTGATCGAGAAGAACCTCCCGGAACCGGGGAGCGAGCGCAGGCTGCAGGGCAGCAGCAGCGCGTCTCCGGGGAAGGAGAAGCGGTCTGCCGGGGACAAGAAGAGGGACCGGAGGTGGCGGGAGTACCAGGAGTCCCTGGCCGCCGAAGCCGCCCAAGGCGCTAAGGGCGGAACCCCAGCCCCCAGTCCCCAACGGGCCAATGGTGGTCACCACCCCGGCTCCACCACCCTTGGCGACTACATCCAAGTCGCCAAGCAGACCCAGGCCAAGCCCCGTCCGCTGCTCCTGAGGGCCCGGCAGGCCCCAGCAGGCCCCAGCAGCGACGTGGAGTCGGCCCACCGCGGGAGGATGCCGGCCGACCAGGCCAGCTCCAGCAGCAGCGTCGCTCCCGAAAGGGACGTGGCGCGCGCCTGTGAGCGCGCCTGTGGGGTGCCCTGCAACCGTTGGGTTGCCCGGCAACGGGCCAGGCAGTACAGCGCTGCCGTGGAGGGCGCCGTCGGCATCGCCCAGGAGGAGGCTGCGGAGTGGGCGCATGGCATGGCCATCCACGCCCAGACCGTGGCGGCCATTGCGGCCGGACTCACGGCCGTAGCCGCCCATGGGGCAGCGACTGCCCAGGTCAACGGTGAGTTGGCGGCAGCCGACGAGGAAGCCCGCCTGACGCAGGAGGCCATTGCCTGCAAGGAGGCCGAGGTGAAGGCGCTGGAAGAGGCGCTTGCCCAAGAGAGGGCAAAGAAGGAGGCGGAGGAAAGGGCCCACGCCGAAGCGACGGCTAAGGCCCAGGAGGACGCCGCCAAGAAGGAAGCCATCGAGGCCGCGCGACGGAAGGTCGCTGAGGAGAAGGCCAAGACAGAGGCGGAGCTGGCAGCGTTGGAAGCGCAGAAGGCGCGGCTGCAGCAGGCCCGGGAAGCCGAGGCGGCTCGTGCTCGGGAGGAAGCCGAAGCGCGAGCTGCCGCAGCCACTGCCGCCGCAATGGAGGAGGCAGAGGCCAAACTCCGCCGCGAGACTCCCCCGGGAGCATCACGAGTGGAGACCCTTCGAAAGCTCTTCGAAGGGGACGCCTCCTCCAGGATGGCGCTGGATGAGGCCGACACGGGCAGCAGTGGGAGCGGTGGCACCACCGCCCGTCGACGGAGGAAGGGCAAGGGGAAGACCCCCGAGAGGCCGCGGAGGCCAGCGGGTGGGCACCCCCACGACAGTGACCCCTTCTTCACCGCCAGTGACGGGGATGAACGAGGCCGTCGACATCGCCAAGTGGTGGCTTGGACGGGCGGAGGCGGCGGAGACGTCCCCATGGAACCGGAAGGTGAAGATGAGGATCTCCCTCCTCCCTACCGGAGCTCGGAGTCCTCCGAGACCGAGACGCCCAGGTGGGGCGACATGGGCGAGGATGACGACATGGACTTCGGCATCACGAGGAAGCGCCAATCCTCGGACCCACCGAGGCGACCCGGCGAAGACCCACCGGGACCCCCTGGCGGAGGACCATCAGGACCCCCTGGAGGACGCCCACCGAGTGCACCCCCTGGAGGCGGACCACCGGGCAGGGGAGGACTCCCTGGACCGGGCGGACCCGGCGGAGGCCCTCCTGGAGGACCCCCTGGGGACCCCGACGACCCACCAGGGAACGGCGACCCGGATACCACCTGGCGGTGGATTGTCTACCTCCGCAGGAGGGTCTTTTCCCTCGAGTGCGAGGTAGACACGGGCAACGTCGAGATGGCTCGCATCTCCGGGGTCGCCGCGCGCGCGCAGAAGGAGCTGGACATCGCCAGGGCCGAGACCAAGTCGCTGACCAACGTCGTCAGCGGCCTGCAGGAGAGGCTGGATGCGCTGGAAGCCCGTGGGAGCGTCGGCAGCGACCACCCACCCCTGGAGTCTGGCTCGTCGGACGACGGCTGGGGACCCGGACCAGGTCGAGGCAGACCCCACGCCCCCGGCGGAGCCCCCAGGAGTCGCCCCAGCGCCAGTGCCCCCTCTCTCACCGCCCCCTCTCACCAAAGCGCGGGCCGCCGCAACGAGCGCGTGCCGCCCGGCAGTGGCAGTGAGGAATGGCGCGATGAGTGGCTCAGCGCGGACTACCACAACCGCCGTGCCCCACCGCGGACGCCTGTGCGCCCCCGACGCCCGGCACCAGCCCCGGCGCCAATCCCCAGGGCTGGAGGACGTTATGGTGGACTCAGGGATGAGGTCCCCAGAGGAGACGTGGAGTGGGATGTCGGCGAAGGTGAGGACCTGGACCTGGACCTGGAGGAGTTCGACATCAGCCCGCCGCGTGGTGTACGACGGGAGGCCGCTGAACGCAGCCGCCGGCGCCGTGATGAGGATGCGTACATGGATGCAGTACGGCGTGAACATTTCGGTTCAGCGTACGTGGAGGAACCGCAGCGTAGCCACAGGGATTCCATGGAGGAGATGGACGTGGCGGCCGTGGGAGTCCGTGGGAGAGGCCGATGGGAACCTCGGTCGACCTCGCGGCCGGCGTTCATTGTCTCTAAGGCCGCGGATGCCGCCGTGTGGGAAGACTTGAAGGACATCAAGCCCCCCATGTACGACGGCAACCCCCTCAACCTCGACCGCTTCTTGGAGAAGCTGGACGATTGGGGGCTGACCGTCACTGAAGACCTGCCTCCCGCTGATGCGGAGAAGTATGTCTTCAAACGGTTCAGGTACCGCCTGCCGGAAGTGCTCGGAGAGCTATACTTCATGGCGACCAAGGAGGGGAAAATCAAGACCCTCAAGGAAGCCAAGAAGTGGCTCAACGAGCAGGAGCGGGTGGACGCTCCGCAGGTGGCGGCCAAGCTCTGGAAGTCCATCAAGCTTGAGCATGATGGACGGGAGATCCGCCTACGAGAGTGGCGGGACTTCCGAGGGAAATACACCCTCTTCCGCCGCAACGTGGAGGATTGGAACGAGGGTGACGAGCAGGCTCGCCTGCTCTCCATGCTGCCGGAAGCATGGATCAAGAGGGTCACCAAGGAGGAATCCAAGAGGGCCAAGTCCAACCACACGGTCAAGATGATGCTCCCCAAGGAGTATCATACGAACGTGGTGGCTTGGGCGAAGAAGAACGTGGCCCGGGATGTCAAACGGCACTCCCTGCGGAACGCTCTTCTCATCACCGTCTCGGGCGATCGCGAGAAGACTGCGATGTGGCGCCTTGACGATTCCGAGTTGAGCGGCCAGACCATCCGTCTGCAGCCCATCCCGGCGCGGATGAGCTGCGACGAGATCTCGGAGTGGGTTGGCGAGGAAGTACTCAAGGAGTACCGAAACCTCCACCACACCCGCGGGTTGAGGCCCGGCGACCGCGACGTCAACTACGTTGGCGAGGGACCTGGCGGGGAAGATGCCATGGACCCAGCGGGAGCCGGCGGCGATGAGACTCTCGTCGACGATGACGACGACGATGAGCCCGCCGAAGTGGCAGTTTGTGCCTTCGTGGCCAGGAACCTGAGCTCGGGGAGCAAATCGGGAAACTGGAAGCCCCTGCAGCAAGGTTGGAGGAAGCAGGAGAAGAGGGACCCTCGCCGCATTGGCGACCCTCCGCTGTCCTTTGGGGAATTCATACGAGCTCACCCTCAGGGCTGTTTCGGGTGTTATGGGAGGAAGAAAGGCTTCAACCATGACCACCGAACATGCCCTGTCCATAAGGCCGACACGGAGGCTTACAAGAAGGCGCACGGGTCGAAGAAGCGTGCGCTCGCGGGTATCCGGGAAGCCAAGATGGAGGTTGACAAGGACGAGCTGGCCAAGCTGATGTCGTCGGTGGGGACCGAGTTGGCCAAGGAGATCCAGGAGATCAAGCGGAACTTGGTCCCCAGGTCGGACAACAAGAACAAGGAGAACAACCAGAACAACCAGAACAAAGACAAGGACAAGAAGCCTACTCGTAGTGAGAGGAGGAAGAAGGGCGTCAACGACGTTGAGGCCGAGGAGAACACCCCCTCTTCCACAACCGACGCCCCCTAGCGGAGCCCCTGCAGCCAAGGGCCCCAGCTAGGGCGGTCGCAGGATGGTGACGTGGGAAGCGCCGAACCATCCCAGTCGGGAGTCGATAAGCACAAGGGGACTGCCGCGGGCGGAAGGCCCGGTCCGGCGCCCAGTCGCGGAGGCGGGGTGAGGGCAAGTGAAGGCACGAACCCTTGCACCCGTCCGTCCTTCGCGACCAAGAACGTGTTTGATGTACTACAGGATCTTTCCGAGAGTATCGGAGGATCACCCGGACCGCAGCTGGATGCTGCAGATGGGCAGCCTGAGCCCATTGTCCACGACCTGCACCAGTCGCTTGTCGAGCTTCTGGAACGGCCGGAGATCCTGAGTTTGCACGCCGTGCGCCGTGTCGGTCGCGAGCGGCAATTGCATCTTAAGGTCCTTGCCCTATGCGGGGAAGTGGAAAAGGTTTTCGACGTGTTGGTCGACACGGGAGCTCAAGTCAGCTTGGTCAAGGCTGGCCTACTTCCACCAGAGTGTCTGACCGACAGTCGGAAACCTGTCAGGCTGAAGGTGGCGAACGGCCAGTACATGGTGGGAGGCACGAAGGAAGCGGCCAGTGGGCTGCAGTTCGTGAACCATCGTGAGCTGAGCCGCCCAGACCTCGGCAAGGAAATCCTCCTGCACGGTCGCTTCTACGAGGCCGAGATGGACTGGGACATGATCGTCGGGTACGACCTCATGATGGAGACAGACTCCGGCGTCCTCCCGGCCCAGGCCTCCATGACCCTGTACCAGGACGACCAGCTCTCGTGGCTTTCGTCACCTGAGCACCATGTGGAATGCCAATGGATTCACCCCGAACGCAATCAGCTCAAAGTGGCCGCGCTGGACACTGAGCCCACTGGGCCAGCAAACCAGGAGTACGGCGTAAGGCCGGAAGTGGCGAGCCGAGTTGTCGCGGACTTGGGAGCTTCGGATCTGGCCCTGGATGCATTCTCTTCAGGAACCTCCGCCCATCTGCGGGTGTGTGAGAAGTACTGGAGCGCCCAGGACTCCTCGTGGAAGAAGCACTGGGGTCCGCATCAGGGATTGATGTGGATCCATTGCCCCCGTTGGGACATTCCAAGAGCGATAGCGAAGATTCGCAAGGACCGCTCCAAGGCAGTGCTGGTTGTTCCTATGGGATGCACCGAAGAGGAAAGTACCCGACATTGGGTGGCCTCATTGACCAACATGACCTTAAACAAGGTCGTCCTACCGGCTGGAGAGAGTGTCTATCAGGACGCTAAGGGACAGCCCATGTCACCCCAGAGATGGCAAACGGAATTCCACTATGTGGATGGGGGCCTTGATCAGGCCGACACCACGGACTTCGTGTGTGTCAACCGCATCATAGCAGAGCCCTGGCGGCAATGCTTTGCGGTTCCCCCTGTTGACATCGAAGAATCGGATTCGGAAGACCCTCTCACTGAAGAGGAGTGGGATCTGTTTCAGGGGTATATGGATCAGCCCTTTCACGACTGGGGAAACCAGCGTGAGGGCAAAGGCCGGGACAAAGCCTGGTGGGAAGTGGACTCAATCGTCTCTGGTTCCTATGACGGGAATACCTTCGTGCAGAGGGTGCTGGACCACCTGTCCAGCCAGGACGAGCCAATCGGGGGTAACCCACCCACCTACGGCGATCTATTCCGGGGCAAGACAAGAGATGGCCCTTTGGGCCACCTGGGAAGACCGCCCGAGCCGAAAGCGAGCGGGGTCGCTACCCCTCAAGTAAGCTCCGTGGTTCAAGTGCCCGGAAAAGCCAAGGCGGAGTCCGATGACTGCCCCAAGATCCAGGCATTAAGGGCCCGGCTGAAGCAGAAGTATGGTGATACCTTCTTCAGCGGTAAGCCTGTGTTTCCCCCACCGGTGCGTGGACCGTATGGCGAGGCCAAGATACGACTGAAGCAGGACCCCCGTGTGTATCGGCACCGGGAGTTTGCCCTGAGGGGCGAGAGGAAAGAGGCCATGGAGAAGATCCTCCGTGACTTCATCCAGAGAGGCTGGCTTGAGCCGTGCCACTCCGAATGGGCCTCTCCCTGCTTCGTCGTCCCCAAGAAGGTTGCCGGTGAGTGGCGGCTCGTGGTCGACTACCGCGGCCTGAACGCCCAAACGCAGCACGACAGCTATACGCTGCCCCTCATTGAGGACATGCTGCAAAAGCAACACCGGCGGAGGATCTTCACGGTGATTGACCTGAAACATGGTTATCATCAGATGCCTCTCGCCGAAGAGTCCCGTGCCTGCACAGCCATGAGCACCCCACTTGGACCTCTCCAGTGGAAGGTGATGCCCATGGGCGTGACCAACGGTAATGCGGCTTTTCAGCGGATGCTGGAGAACCTGCTTGAGCCGGTGCGCGACTGTGCGGACCCCTTCGTGGACGACGTGATCATCGCGTCCGGGGACCCCAGTATGATCTACGAGGAGCTCCTGGAGGCACAGGAGAGGGACGTCACTCGAGTGCTGGACCTTCTGGTTCGGCACAAACTCACGGGCAGCAGTGACAAGGCCACCATTGCGGTAAGCGAGGTGGTCTTCGCTGGCCACGTAGTTGGGAACGGGCAGCGAAAGCCCATACCCGGCAAGGTGGCGGCGATTGAGCACTGGGAAAGGCCCAAAACGGTCTCTGAGCTACGGGCGTATCTGGGGTTCTGCAATTACTACTCGGGGTATATCAAAATGTATGCCGAGTATGCAGCCCCCATGACGACCATGCTCAAGGGCAACCGAGAGGAGACCAAGAAGGGGTCCAAGAAGGCTCTGGTCTGGACAGCTGAGTCCGACCGTGCCTTTGAGGGGATGAAGCAGGCGCTGCTATCCGCAGTGGGTCTGCACCTCGTGGATCCCGACCGAGGGTTCGTCCTGCGCACCGACGCTTCCGACTACGCCATTGGCGCTGTGTTGGAGCAAGTGCTTGACGACGGGAGGCACGTGCCCGTGGCCTTCTGGAGCCGAGTCCTGGCGGAAGGCCAGAGACGGACGTGGACGCCCCGTGAAAAGGAGGCGTATGCCATCGTCATGGCTCTCAGGAAATCGGCTGGGTACATAGCCCTCCATCCCGCCACCGTCTGCACTGACCATCAGAGTCTGCAGTCGTGGCACAAGGAGCACGTGGACACCCCCTCAGGTCCCGCCTCCCGACGGGCAAGATGGCACGAGACCTTGGCCAAGTTCGACCTTACGGTTGTTTACATTCCTGGAAAGGATAACACCGTGGCGGACTGTCTCAGTAGGTGGGCCTATCCCGCCAGCAAGGGCATGCAGGACATCTCTGCCCATGGCGATGAGGCTGAGACCGCTGAAGCCAAGAGGATTATCGAGATGGAGCGCCTGATGGAGGAGGAGGGTGCAAAATGCTTCGTCGTCATGGCTGCGGATGCCCCCCTCGCGTCGAGGGTGAGCAGAGCGGTCAGTGTACTCGCCCCTGAGGGAGCTGAGTCCGACAAGCACCTCTTCCCGGAGTCTTGCCTCCAGGACGACTGGACCGACTATTACGCCAAGTCTGAGGCCTTTGCGGCCGAGTATAGGGCTGTGACCGACCCTGACGACGGGCAGAAGTGGCCAAAGGGGCTGACTGAGGAAGATGGCAAGCTCTACCGGAATGGTAAGCTGCTAGTACCAGAGTCCCGGGTGCTCGAGCTGTGTGAAGCTTGGCACCACCACATGCTGCACCCAGGGGTCAAGAAGCAAGCTCTTGACATGCAGCGTCGGTTCGAGATCGACCATATCGTTCTCTACACTGCCATCAAGAAGGTCAGGAAGGGTTGCTCGGTCTGTCAGGCCTGCAATCCCGACAACCGGAACGTCAAGGGGGAAGCCCAATGGACCCCGGTTCCTGACCAGCCCATGGAGAGCGTGGCCATGGACGTCTTCTCCATGCCCGAAGTTCACATTGGCAAGGAGACCTTTGACTGTGTGGTTCTCTGTGTGGACCGCCACAGCGGCTACGTTGTAGCAGTTCCGGCACGCAAAAAGGCTTGCTTGCCAGAGAAGTGGCAGTCATGATGATTCGTCATTGGCTGACCGTCTTTGACATCCCCCGCACCATTTGCAGTGACCGAGGACCCCAGTTTACTGGTGGCTGGTTCAAGGCTATGTGTTCCCTCATGGGGATACGTCATGCCAAGAGCGTCGCCTATCTCAGCCGGTCTAACGGCCGTGCTGAAGTGGCTGGACGGCAGCTGTTCGAGAAGCTGCGCAAGATCCACATCACCAATGCACGGCGGAACTGGTTCGAGGAGATGTGGCCTGCTCTGAAGGCCCATCATGACAGCCCCACTCCGGGCGGTTTGTCCCCTCACCAGATTCTGTTCGGCAGGGACCCCCTGGGTAGGGGACTTCTCTTGTCTGGTGATGGCATGGCTATGGATGCCATGGAATTCTTCGCGCCGCAAGAGCAAACGGCGCGGGACATCCGCCAGCAGCTCGAGAAGGAGCATGCTGAGCGTCAGAAGTCCGCCCCGAGCTCGACAGCGCAGAAGTTCAGGGTGGGAGACCCGGTGTGGGTGATCAGACCCCGCCCTATGGGCACCCACCGCACCAAAACCTGGTTCACACCCGGCGAGGTGGTCCGCAGGATTGGTGAGGACACCTACCGCATCAAAGTGGGTCACGGACAGTTCCGGGAGCGCCACGAGAGTCAGCTCCGTGTGCGGGAACCCGACCTCCGTGGCCAGCATGTGTCCCTGAGCTATGCCACGCATGAGGCCGATTCGGACGACGACTATGCTGAGCAGGACGACTATACAGTCGAGAAGATCCTGGCTCAGCGTCCGAAGGCCTCGGCACCAGGAGGTCTGGAGTTCAAGGTTCGTTGGCGAGGCTATGGGCCGTCCCACGATACCTGGGAACCCGTCTCCTCGTTCGTGCCGGGGGTCAATACTCCCTTCATGGAGTACGTCCGCAGGCACAAGACCAAGATCCACGTTTCGGACTTGGCAGCACTCACCCGGGCGATTGCAGCCAGGGGTGCCTGATCAGCGCCCTGAGCTCTCCCCTGATGTGTTATGAGCGCTTGTGAGGCCGACGAATTGTCCCTTACTTGCTTGCTCTCTTCCATCTTTCGGTGACAGAGTGGCCATATACCCCCCCCTGCTGAATCCAGAGGAGGATGGCCCCTCTCTTCCTCTACTCGTCACTCCCCCCCCTGCTGAATCATTGGGAAACCAGGTAGGGCGACTGACCTTCAAAATTCTGGGCTCTTGGGGCCTTGAAGCCCATACGACGTTGCGCAACGGATGCCGCTGTCATCGGCATTGCGATTTTTGAGTGTGTGGTCTGGTTCCATGGCATTTGCGGAATCCAGACCAGTTGACGTGTGTCAGCTGACTATATATGGCCTGAACTCAGGCGTTTTCTCGTCCACCCTCCTGCATTGCCTTATCCTGACCGTGGCGTGGTTTGGCGCTCTGCCCAGAGCGTGTTTACACGCCTATTTACCCAGTGTTTTGCTTGTTTTTCTGCCCTCCAGGATATGTGCATCTGTATGTTAAGTGTCATCAGCCCATCGCTGAGGGATGGACTGTTTTTCACCACGAATCGGGATACAGAGGCGCCTTGAGTCGCCGTGTACATATTCATACAGCCTGGTCCAGCCTGGACCAGTACCTGATTACAGATTCTACTGTTTGAGTGCCCGTGATACCGTGTTGCCCTATTCGCTGTGATGTGTGGAGATCCTGATGGCGCCAGGCGGGAAGCCCAGTTGCCTGACTACACTCCCAGCGGTCCGCCACTGTCAGTCCCAGTGTGAGCCTACCGATTCGCAGACGCACTTGCATTCGGATGGCGGCCTCCGGTGCTCCTGACCTCGGTCAGTCTGCCTGGGAAACTGGTGGTTTGAGGAGTCGACGCCTCCGCCCACACTGCATGAGGACTCCCTCATGTATGGCCTTCGTGGCAGTAGGGCGAGGGAAAAGACGGCTTTGATGCCCGGTCCCTTAAGGAGGAGTTCCCTTAAGATTTGGGGTTCTTAAGGAGTTCGACTATGGCACTCTGGACTCGCGTCGTATGGATATGGACATGGTGCGCCCGAGGAAGGACCCGTGGGGACTCTCCCCAGTCGGCGGGCCTTGGGAAGCTTGGGGTAGCCTGATGGATCTTTGTGGTCGCTCTCGACCTGTGGGACCACCTCGGTCGTCGTGTGTCGCCTATGTTGGCCGTGTATGCCACTGCCACTGTGGTGGTGACCGTAGCAGCCGGCACCCGGTGCGCCTGGTATGGGTTAACGGGTCCTTTGGATGCCGAACAATCGCCGCCAGGACCCGGGACTTGATACTTGATACTATACATGTGCTACGAGCTTATACCTATCCTCATCATACCTATCTTACTGGGTGTGTGAATCAACCTGAAGTGGGATGTGACACCCCCCCCCCTTCAGGGGATGGTCCTGGGTACCCGCTGCCATGCATGGATGTTATCGAGCCCCCCCCAGGGTTTGCTCTAAGGAGGGGGGTGAAGCGGTACCCAGAACCCCATGGCTAGGTTACGGCATACTACCGGTCTCCGGTCCACTAACCCCATGTACGGAAGGGAAGACGCCCGTTGACGCTCCGTTCCGTGCCGTAAAGCCCCGCATCGGCAACCGGTGCACCGCCAGCGGAGATTTGTATATCAGAATATCAGGAATCAACAGGGTTTTACTCTCATATTGTTTCCGTCAATTTTTACACTTCCGTTCTGATATTCACTGTTTTGACTGCTGGCGGTTGGATCGCGACTTTACCGTAACCGCCAGTTTAACTTTTTATAATGGAAATTTTAACGCAATCCGTCACGAAGGCTCCAAAGCCTTCAGGAACTGCATGGACGCTTTCGCAATTTTCACATCTTACACTGGCAACCTCAACCTGAATTTTTCAGGATGTCGAAATCGGATTTTCGACTTCGACATCCCCGCACTTGATTTGACCTCTTTCGAGTGGACCTACGTGCTTCCCTATGCACGAATCAACCTTCCTTTTATCTTGCCCTCCATTTGACTCAGAGATATGGGCAAAACAAAGTTGATTCGTGAGGCCACTTGTAAGGGTCATATCTCGTGCCGCTTGCGAGGAATAACAATAAGGAAACGTGGGATGTATTCACAATACTCCTGACGTAATTTAGGAACCTTTATATGCCTTGCGTTTCCACACGTGCGCGCTAGTGTAATGGATCATGGTCAAGAGGGTAGAGTTTGCGTTATAACTCTTTGGCCATGACATTGCGTGCGTTAAGATAACTTTCGAGTGTAGCGCGCAAGTGTTGGTGTTGCATAGGAACTCTCTTTGAGTTCCTATGAGCGATTGACACAAAGTTATGCCCTTGGAGAGGCATGACATATCGTGGTGGGAGCTACCTTTTTGGGCAATATGGAGTATGTGCCTTGTGTTGTGTTGCGTGCCCATTTGGCGGGTCCATTGCTCCAAGACAAACCCGCCAATGGACCTCATATTGTGCAAGCCTCTTCTCCATACTCCCTACGATCAATTGCAAGCCTAACCTTCGTGAAGGGAAGCTTGTGTGGCGATCCCAAAGCGATGCGTTGGGAGCAAGGTGTGTATTTTGCAATTTTCCATATTTTCATGTGCCCACTTGGGAAGTAGCGCTCGTAACCTTTCAAGGCGCCCCAAGTGGAGCACATATGTGGGATCGAGGTCATTGGTGTCAAGTCATTGTGTTTAGAAGGCCTAGTTGATTGCACGATCCAAGCCAAAGATATTATAATGTAATTGTGCACCTTTCAATGCACTTTTTTGTGTCTTTGTGCCAATTCTGCCGTTTTTGGCTCGTCATTATGTCAAGTGGCGACCGCATATCTCAACGTTGCGCTCAATTGACATCATGACTGAAGTATGTTATGAGGGTACATACTTCGGTCCCCAACATATCTTGGACCCAGCGAATAACTCCTCTTAGGCTTGGCATACCGTGGCCGCCATGTTGGCGATTTGGGACTATCCCAAATCATGGGCTCACTTGGCGACCCTGCCATTCCCAATACCGGAGGAGTTGGGCGACGCCCAAAAGATATGTTGGACCAATATGACTTGATACCAATCCTATGGCACACTCCGGTCCGAGTCGGGCATATGCCTCATTTGCCCCAACCACGAGTGTGCGCATTTTTGGCCATTTTGAGCAATTTTCCACTTTTGCTGCCCACCGTGCCCCATGTTCTAACCCTCGTGCACGCCGGACGCATGGACCAATGGACCATATATGACATGGGTGTTATGGGTAATGGTCCCCATGGTCCACACACCACGTGAGCGAAGCGGAGCCACCTTCGTTGAGGCGCTAGCCCAAAGTGAGTGTGGGCAATTTTGCAATTTTGACATTTGTGGACCCAATTGGGATCGTCACCACGCCGAGTGGCATGGAGATCTTTGAGAGCCAAGTGAATGGGAGTCTCTGCTAGACTCCTGGTGAATCGCGTATGGAATGGCGGATCCGATCTCGAAGCCGGCATGGAGATACACTATTGGGAGCACACCAGATTTTGGCTCATTTCAAGCAGCCAAAATGACCAAATTTTGGGACCCCAATTTCCCCCTTCCGTGTGGTCAATTGGCGGCCCCATTCCTCTAAGCCCATATGGAGCCCGGACCTAAATTCAAGTTGTACACTCAGATATAAGTCCTAGGTCCTGCCTCCTACCCTGTGAGCCATTGGCCTTACCTTGGCCGGGCGAGCCACGCGTGGGAATGACGCCAATTTTGGTGATTTGGGCATCATGACCCCACATGACTCATCCGTGTTGCCCTGATGCCGGGACCTCAGAGGGAACCAGGTTGGGTGAGGGCTCCAGAGAGTTCGTACTCGAAGGGCACAGGGTCAGTTGCCTCGTCCCTACCTCTGACGGGTCCGGACGAGGGGTCAATTTTGGAGTTTTTCAAGCTAATATCAGTTTGGGCTGAAACAGCCCATTTTCAGCTACCAACTCCTGGGTGAGAATGGCGGGGCCATATCTCTCGCTCAGAACGGAGTTAGGACCTGCCGTTAAGGGAGCATAGGGAGCCACTGTCGGTTGGCCTTGGAGCAGCTAAGTTTCCAGGAACTCGCCTGTGGCTGGGCGTAACACCTCCCCTATTGGCAGGGTTTCAGGGTCCGGACTGAGCAGGGCATGGGTTGTGTTTGAGCCCCCGCCCCCACCAGCCACTGAGAGGGTCGGACCTGGGATTAGGATACGAGTTGGGACTGAGTGTCTATGGTCCTGTGATGCCCTTACCCCAGTCCAGTCTTAACCCCATGTGTACATATCCTGATGTGTTGTTGTACATACTTTTGTTCCCTCTTTGCAGAGTGGCAAGGATTCTGAAACGCTTTGTCACATGACATGAGCGCATTGATGCCCTTGTGAGCGTAGTGCTTTGCCTGCCTGCTCACTTGCGCGTGTCCCTGCAGCGTCCCGTGGCCGGCCCCCCACGGGAACGCGTCAATGGAACTGTACCATGACTAGCGTACACACAACTAATGTACAAGATTTTTTTTCGAAAGACGAATAATTTCTTTCCTGGGGTCCAATATTCCAAACCTGGCTCCAGGCGCAGGACGAGCTCAAATTGACGTCGCTATCGCATCTGGCCCGCGAATAAATGGTTGTGCTTCCAGTCGCGAACATTCTGAGGTGCGGAGGAATGAGCAAAAAAAGTTGTACTAAAAATAGACACATTTGTTACTAAAAATAGCACAAGCGAAAACCTGAAACCTCCAAACTGACGGACCCTGGAGGGGAAGAGACCTCTCTAATGCTACAGCCTCGCTTAACCGGTGGCTGCCCATCCAAACAAAACGCAAAACAGCGCCGCTGGAAACGAGCTCTGAAAATAGAAATTTTGCTACTTGAAATATAATATGTGTGCTAAGAACAGAACGCAGGGTGCTAAAAAAAGAAATAGCACCTGTGGAGGGATTTAGCATAACCGGTGGTTTGCATTGCATCCAGCAACCTCCAAATAGGTCCAATCGCACGAAAGAGTCGCAAAAACAAAGCAACAGAGCAAAGTTGGTGAGAAGATCAAATGAAATAAATATCAACTTCATATCTCCTGCAGACTCTGAAATTCCCATTTAGAAGTCCTGGAACAATCCCATATAGCGGGGGTGTTGCTCCCGCCGATGCACTCACCCAGGGCTCAACCAAAAAAAAAGAGATTGATGATGGGTTCCTGACAGGCATGGTTCTGTGGGAATCCCCAGCGCAAGCGGCGACCGATTGTGTACACAAAAAGAATGAACACAATCCAAGACTGATCTTGGTTCCACATGCTTGTCTCATGTTAAAGAAATCTGGATGGTGGGTACTTGGCAGGTTCTGAGCCATGGCACGTGCATGACTGCGGCAAAGAAATGGAATACAAATATGTGCATGCACATAAATGCGCATAAACAATGATGGCCTCAATCTCCGTCGCCCGTGACCAAACGGACCAGCACATCATTGACATCGAGTTTCATGTTCTTGGCCTCCAGGTAATCCAAATACACGGACGGGTACTGCGGCACGGTGTCGGAGTTGAAGGCATCCGCCGTGAACTCAAAGATAGCGGCCTGGCCATGGAGATCTGGTTGTCGCGGGAGCAACGGAGTGTGATCCTCCTCCAGCGTCTTGTTGTTCCCCACTTGGATCACATACACATTTTGCCCCGCTTTCCGCAGTATGATACCCGATATGTACCATGACTGCGGCCCTGTGCCTGGACAAGACGTCTTCGTCTTGCCGGTCCACCCACACCGCGTCCTTGAGCCGATGTTTGTGAAGTTTCCCAGATTCAGAATACTCCGCCCTCCTTGCATGTTCCGCCACCATGGCATCACACACTTTCTTGGCCGTGCCGTCCGGTTTAGACATCATGGCATTGGCCCTCCTGTCCACAGCACCGTGGTTCATGAACGGGAGAGTACGTGAAACTCGATCCCACAGCAATACGATATGACGGGGTGACAACCCAGCCGGCCCGGGTAAATCGTGCTATGCCTGCAGAACCCTCCAAAAGGGAATGATACCAATTTCCGCGAAGCTCCTCACTATGCAATTGCCGGAATAGCTGACTACCTCCGCTCTTCCGTTGGAGCGGCTGTGATATGCCACCGTCTTGGCATGCCTCACGCCCATGTACTGGCACATCGTGCTAAACCATGCGCCAACGAACTGCATAACACTGTCACTGCATATCATGGCTGGGACATCAAATACCGAGAAACAATGCCAGATCATGGCTTGCGCCACAGTCTCGGCTTGCGGATCCACTCCGTGCTTGACCCTCTTGTCCTTCTTCTTGGACGTTTTGTCCCTAACCGCCACGATACATCCGCTGTGGCGGTCAACTGTCAAAAGGACACAGTCAAAGACCTTGCCTTCCACAGTGACTTCCCGCATCACAAAGACATCTTTTGAAATCAACCTCATGGAACTCTTCAGCATGGCCGTGTACACGGAGTTTCCAGCAGTCGACCGGTTGGGATGTCTGGTGGCCCTGCAGACCGCACATGCCTTGCAATACCAATTGGACGTTGCATAATAACCCGGAGGGAACAGAAAACTCGACTCCAGGGCCTTCTGCAATTTATTTCTTCCAAGATGCATCAACTGAGCTTTCTGCCAATGGTCAATCAAGTCCTCCACCCGGTTTTCGGGATCCAAAAGCCTCTACTTGAGAAGGAGCTTGTCCCGGTCTTCGGTCAGATCCTCCGGCCTATCGTCATTGGATGGCACACTCACTGCATTTCAATACTTGAGCCAATGGTCCTATTTTGCATAATCCACAGACCAATCCTCCATCCAAACCAATTTCAGTCCTTCGATAGCTGTGGCATATCCTTCTCCTTCATTTGTGCCTCCACCGTTTGCACCTTACCGTCTCGGACCTGGGACAGCCCCTCAGGGGATTCCATCACGACAAAGCATTTAGCCCCGCCTTCTTCCCGGAGACGCTCCGCCTCGATGATACGCTTGGCCTCCGCAGTCTTCTCAGGATTGCAATGCATAGACATGTCCATCCATGCTCTCCCGGTCCAGTAGGCCCAACGACTGAGGCAATGGACCACAGTGTTGTCCTTTCCGGGCACATTCACCACGCTGAAGTCAAACTCTCGTGCCACCGGGCGCGGCGGGCTGCCGAACCCGAGGGGGTGTCGACATGCTCCTTGTGCCTACTCTGCAGGCTTTGTCTGTGGGTGCACGCGACAATGGGTTGCAAACCAATGTTCTCGGACCACTTGCGCTAAGCGCAGATTATGGCTTATGTCTCCTTTCCCCTTGCAGTCTAATTGCGGCGTTGCCCCTACGCCAAAACTCTACTCCACTGGGACATGAAAACCATCCTCTTGGATCTGCTCCAGGACTGCTCCCACGGCATATACGGATGCATCGCTGCGGAGCACAAATCCTTTGTTCGCATTGATAATGAATAATCCCAACCTTCCCAGGAGAGTTTTGTTAAGCGTCTCGGACGCTTCTTCCGCCTCCGTTGTCCAACCCCTTGCGCCCATCAAGCTTCCCAACGTGCAGCATCTTGTTCTGTATCTCCAGCTTAGCCTTGTACCGTTCTTGGTGTAACCGGATGCTCTCCAGATCGTTGTCAAAGATTGCCTGGTCCTCAGGAATTCCAGAGGTGGTGTGGTCCACCTTTTCGATCCGCTGAATAGGGGCATCTTTGCCCACCGGGGGATGAGTTCTGATGAGGAAGTCCACATGCCCGTAATGGCAGTGATCTTCACGCACCGTTCCCCCGCACGCCACTTCCCGGCCATCCTGCGGCGGATCTCCCGGAGCTCTCCCTTTTCTCCTCCGCCCATCTCGGTGTCGCCTGTCCCGTGACTGTCCATCCTGCGTTCCTCATCAGTGTCTCGCGCATCACCCATGGCGCCCGGTCCCATCATCTCGAACTCGGTGTGTCGCGGGACTCTTGCTGTGGCCGACCCTCGCGGTAATGCCTCCAGTTCTCGATCATGAGCAACTTCAGCATTTGGGGCGGTGTGTGATCGGATGGTAAATCTAGCTCTGCGCCGGCACTATCTGAAGAGTCACAAGTCTGATATCCCTCTGAGCCGACAGAGAACTGAACATCCGACAGAGAGGGCTCGGCATCATTTACATTGCCTATTCCACATCCCCCTCAGATAGTTTTCGCAAACTGCGTTTACGGTAGCGCCGGGGTTTGAGCCACTGCTGCAGGTTGTGACCTCTTTGTCCAATTCTGCCACGGGCACTCGGAGATGACATCATTTTCCGCATACTCAGTCACAACAGGTGACGATGTCCAGCATGTCGGTACCATTTTTCTTTCGGAATAGAATTCTTTCTTCTCGGGCTTCAGAAAGTTTGAACAGGTCTTCACTTTTGATGCTGTTGATTATATTGTTTTGTTTTGTGTTCCTGCTTGCTTCTGCGGCTTCTTGATGTAGCTCAGGGTTTCCAAATGTCAATGTTTTGGTAAAATGAAATGATAGGCCAAAGCTCCCAAGTACCCACAGTGCAATAAGAGAAAATTCAGGCTGAAAATGATAACATGAAGGGCTGCAGTCAAGGGAGAAAGATAGACAATTTATGTACACCAGGAACTCACAACAATTACAGATATAAAAACGATAGATAGAAAATATCCTACAATCATGGGGAAACTGCCCACATGGCCACTCTCTTTTTTATAGTGCCATCTTGAGATGTGCACTCTTTGTTTTCGGTCCCATAGGTGCTGAGGTGGCATTACCTGTGGCGCTGAGGTCACTGCCATGGGACATGGGAACTTCCTACTTAGCTAGGCTGACTGGGTATTGAACCCAGGACCTCTCATAAAGAGCTGCCGCAGCCCCCTAGGGTGCAGACCACTAGGATAGCTAAGCATTCATGAGAAAAGATAGAAAAATGTATAGGCTCTGAACCAATGTCAGCGCCTCAGTCACTCCAGGAGATGGTGTTCATGTCCAAACAGTTGGGGGGGTCAGAGGTCCACACAACATCCTAAGTCTAGTGCTTGATTTTATAGGTCAGAATGCTTTGTCACCCCTCTTTGGTTACGCCAACACTAAGATAAAAATGTGGTATGCCCCTAGGCATCTCTAAAGCAACTAAAGCTTACCTTTAGGCATGGAGATACTCTTTTTCTTACTCCTCCCTTGTGCTGTGGTGGCCATCACTGTCGCATTTTAAGGAGTAAAGGTATTTTTCTTGAGGTAGGTAGGTAGGTATCTTCGGGAGCTTGGGATGCCTCCTTTGACATTGCAGGAAGAAGGTCTTACCAAGGGGACGTCCTGTCCCTCCCACTGCCCTATGTCAGGTGCCTCTTGAGCCGCTCCCGCATGTGCTTGGGAAGGCATTGTCGCGGCCACCCGGTCCATGTGTCCCAGGTGGGAGGGTGTCCCCACATGTGTCCATGGGTAGGGCCACATGCCCCCTCCTTTGATCGGCAGCTCTGGGGGGCTGCCCAGCCGTGTGGAGTATCTCTCACCACGAGGGGTATTGCTCCCGCTTGTCTACGGTACGACCGCCTCACCCTTGTGGCTTGAGTTGCGGGGCCACTCTGCTTGGCAGGTGACCCCCTCCTGGACTGTGTACCGGCTCGCCTGTCACCGGTTGCTTCCATGGCTCCGGGCGACGTTTGCCATGGTCCTGGATGCAGCCTGGCCGGGCTCGGACCAGTGGCTTTGGAGTACCGCTCCTGCCACTGGCCCGGTGGGTCGGCTGGGTCGCCCCAGTGCGTCCGACCCATGGGGTATTGGTTCTTTCCTGTCCCTCGGCTGCCCTACGTGTTTGCAGCGTCCTGGGCCGTTGGGCTCCTGTTCACCGGTGTGCCCGCGCGGTTTGCTGTGGTGCGTCTGCGGTGTCCTGGGCCAGCTGGCTCCTGTTCACCGGTGTGCCCGCTCGGTGTGTTGTGTCGCATGTGCGGTGTCCTGGGCCCCTGGGCTCCTGTTTACCGGTGTGCGTGCTGTGTGCGGTGCGCGTGTGCCATGGGTGGATGTGTCCCTCTTCCTCCCCCACTAATGTTCGTTTTTTTTTTCCTGTTTTTTTTTTTTTTGAAAAAAGAAAAAGAAAAAACAAAAAAGAAAAAACAAAAAAGAGGAAAACAGAGGCGCGCGTACACTGCAGGCACAGGCATGGGCAGCTGGTGCGGCGTTGCTATAGCGTTGTGTCCTCTGGCGTGTGTCGCCGGTGCTGTGGCGGCGGTCGCGCCCCAGGGGTGCGGCTCGCGTGTCCTGATGTACATGGGTATGGGTCAGGGTGGGTTTGGTTAGGTGTCTCTTTGCTTCTGGTGCTGGCTGGTTAGGCGGCTGTGTGGGCTGTGGCTGTGGGCTGTGTCTACGCATTTCCCTCAGCGGGCCTGGTTTGGAGTCAAGGGTTGACGGTTTCGGGATGTGGCTCGGGTTTGATTTGTGTTGGGGCTTCGGCCTGGTTAGGCTTGGGTCAGGGTGGGTTTGGTGAGGTGTCTCTTTGCTTCTGGAGCTGGCTGGTTAGGCGGCTGTGTGGGCTGTGGCTGTGGGCTGTGGTTGCGTTGTTCCCTCGGCGGGTTTGGTTAGGAGTCAAGGGTTAGCGGTTTCGGGGTGTGGCTCGGGTTTGATTTGTGCTTGAGTTCTGGCTCGGTTAGGCCGTTGCGCGGGGCTGGGCGTGTGGGTAGCGGCGTCCACGGAGTCGTGCGCCCGAGGCGGGTGCGGGGTGGTGCGTGCGGGCCGGCCGTTGGCCGGTGGCCTCACTGGGAGTCCCACACGGAGGGGTCGACGGGCGTGCCGGGGGCGTACGCAGCGTGCAGGTTGGGCAGCAGCGGGCGCACGTGCAGGGCGTCGGCGTGCCCGATGGGGACCTCACTGAGGACCGAGGGGTTGGCGGCAAGTAGTATGCGATGCCCAGGAGGGGTGGTGGCGGGGAGCGGGAGGATGTCCGCGGCCCGCGACGTGGGGGCGAACACGGCGTGGGTCGGGTGCGGCCCCGGGAGTGGTGCTGGGGGGAGCGGGACCACAGGACGGCGGTCTACTGTGAGGTGCCAAGTGCCGCGATGGTGGAGGAGCCGGACTAGGGCGATGCTGTGGCGCAGTGTGTGGGGCTGGGTGCTGGGCGGCGTGGGGACGTGCGGCGGGAGGGGGGGGGGCGGGGCGGTGGCGTGGGAGGGGGCACGGCGGAGGAGTGACGTCAGTGACGTGTGTGTCGTGCTGAGGGTGGAGAGGGGCCCACGGTATCGGGCCCGGGTTCGGCGCCTTTGGGCGTAGTGGTGCTCGTTGTCGTGTGCGTTGGCTTCCTTCGGCGTCCGGTTTGTTTGGTGACTTCTGGACGGGGCCTGGCGTGGCGCCCCGTGGTGGTGCTGTGCTGGATAACGGGGTTAGATGGCGGCGCCGCTGGCCGGGGGGTCAGGCGCGTCGTGTTGTGTGGCGCGCAGGGCTCCTGGGGTGTTGTGGGTGTCGCCAGTGTCGGTGCGCCGACGCTTGTGGGGTGGTGAGGGGGTGTGTGCGTGCGGGGCTGGGCTTTGGGTGATGTCCCACAGGCGGATGCCGTCTCGCCGCGCTTCCTGGAGGGTCTCCCGCAGGCGCCTGAGGACGTACGGGTGGTCCTGGGGCGCGGGGAGGCTGCGGGGGTGGACTCCCAGGGGGTGGAGCGCATCGGCCAGCATGGCTTCCCATGCGGCCTGCGGCATCCACCCCCCCGCCGGCCGGAGGCGGCAGTTCTCCACCGACCCCTTGCGGGGCCGATGGACCAGGCCCTCGAGAGAGGGCTCTCCCCGGGCCCACTTCCGCAGCTCCCAGAGCTGCGTGTGGGTCCAGCGCTGCCACCACTGTTCCTGGGCGGGCCTGCGGTCTTGGGCGGAGGAGTGGGCGTGGGTGGGTGTGACGGGGTCGTGGGGACCGGCGGCGGTGGCGGGCCTGGGGGATTCCTCGTAGTCCTGTTCCGTGGGGGTGCGTGGGGAGTGGGGGTGCACGCGGATGTGGACCCGCGGGTGTGCGCGTACGGTCTCCGCCTCGGGGTTGGGCGGAGATTCGCGGCGGCGGCGGTAGTGGGGCATGCGTTGCATGTGGGCTGTCATCGGGGGCCGGTAGGGGGGCGGGGGCGCTGCTGGTTGACCCTGGAGCGGTCCGTGGGCCTGGGGTGCGGGCTTTGGGAGGTGGTGGGACGAGGCGCGTCGCGCTTCGGCCGCGGCGCGCTCCGCCATGAAGGTGGTGGCGGTGGCGTCGGTGACGGTGGGGGGGCGCCGCGCTGGGCGCTGCTGCCTTCGGGCCTGGGACGGCTGGGGCCGGATGTCGTAGAGGACATCCCTGGGGGGGCCGGGCCCGAGCTGCCGTCGTGGCGCCGGGTTTGGGCTTGGGCTTGGGCTTGGCTGCGGGCCGCCGTTTGGCGGCGGCTTTGGGCTTCGGCTGGGTCGTGGGCATGGGCTTCGCCGGGGCGTCGGCTTTGGCGGCAGTGGGGCTGCTCGCGGTGGGGGCGGGTTTGGAGGCCCGTTTGGGAGGTGTCCCCCGCGGCCTGGGGGGTGGAGTGCTGGATGAGGATGTGGTGGTGGTGGTGGTGGATGAGGTGGTCGTGGTGGTGGAGGTTGTGGAGTCGGAGGCGGAAAAGAGGGCCGCGGGAGACGGCGGAGGGTCCCGGGCCTCGGGGGCGGGCGTATGATGCTGGGTCCTGTAAGTAGCGAGAACGCGGGTGCAGGTTCGGGCATCGGGCGTGTGCGCGCGTTTTCCCTGGTGATCCGTGCGTGCTGGTACTGGCGTGGCGGTGTTGTCTCGGCTGTGCGGGCACGTGGGTTACCCGGGGGGTGGCCATATCTGCTCCAGGACGCGGGGGTGTGTCTGCTGGAGGTAGTCGAGGGTCTCGAAGAAGCATCGCTGGATGCCGGGCATGTCCTCCTCTGTGAGGTGGGGGTAGTTTTGGGTGGGGGTGTGGGGGCCCGGCCATAGCAGCGCCATGAGGCGGGCTGCCACCATGTACGGGCATAGTTGTGGGGTGCTGGGGCGTGGGGGGGTGGGTCCCCCGCGGTTTGGGGGGGCTTCCATCTGCTGGGGGCGCAGCGTGACCACCCACACCCATCGGTCCGCGGGGATCCCCCAGGTCCGTTGGGTCCACTTGGCGAGGCAATACATCGCCCTACCAAGGCCCTGGTAGCCGCTGCGGATGGAGAGCAGCGCGTCCAGGGATTCGGGTTCCCACGTGCCCCAGATGTGGGGGTCGTCCGGGTCGTCCCCCCTGGCGTACGTGTCGGGGCCTGGGTTGTGTGTGGGGGGGGTGTAGTCGGCGGGGAGGAGGGAGTCGGTGCCGTGTACCACCCAGTGGTCTGTGGGTGCGTCGTAGGTGGTGGTGGAGAGAGTGTAGTGCAGATTGTACATGAGGGTCATGTACGTGGAGGGGGCTGGCTGCTGCTCGTCGGGGGTGGGGATGTCCCCCGGGACGTGGTGCCGGAAGTTGCTTAGGGAGGCCATCCGGGCCACCCATGTTTCCCGCTCCCACTCTTTGGTGCTGTCGGGGGTGGCGTCGGGTGGGGGGTGGGCCATGTTGGGCTCGCGGTAGCGGGTGCGGCCCTGGGTGCTGTCCCGCTCCGGCACGGGGTGTCCGACCAGGTGTCGCCGCCAGTCGATGGGGGGTACCCAGATCCGGCTCCCCGTGGGGGGCGGGCTCTCGCCGTCTGGGGTGGCGCGTGGGGGGCGCTCGTGTCGGGCGACGTGGAGGAAGGCGTCGAAGAGGAAGTCTCTGACGCCTTCCCCCAGGGTGGCCGCCTGGACCAGGGTGGCCGCCCGGATGGGGGTGCTGGTGCCGGAGGTGCGGAGGTACAGCACGACGTCCTGTTCCCCGACCCCCCGGAGGTGCTGCCGTACCGCTGCGGGGTTGTGCAGGGCGTAGGGTTCGGCCGGTGCGGCGACTGGTGGTGTGGGGTGTGATGGGGGGGGTGGTGTGGGTTGGGGGGGGTGGTCATCGTTGTCGCGCGTGGGGTCCGGTGATGGGGTCTCTTGTGGCGGTCGCGGGAGGGGGGATTCGCGGTGGCATGTGTCGGCGGGGGTATCGACATCGATTGGCTGGTGCTGGCTGCCGCGTGTTGTGTCCGTGGCCTGGTCTCGGGGGGGGGGCGGGGGGGGGTGGTGTGGGGGTGGCGCTGTTGGTGGTGGGGGGGGCGGGGGTGGGTGTTGTGCTGGCTGGGGGTCTGGGCGTCCCTGTGAGTCGTGTGGGTGTTGCGTGTGTGCGCCGTGTGGCCCTTGCGGTTCTTGACTGGTTGTGGTGCCGGGGTGTGGGTGGGAGGCGGCCGCATGAGCGTCCGGGTGGGGCTGTGGTCCGTATGTAATGGTTGGCTGCTGGTGGATGGTGCTCGCTGGTATGGGGTGTGGGTGGGGGGGCTGCTGGTGGTGGTGGGGTGGGGGGGGCGGGGGCGGGTGTTGTGCCGGCTGGGGGTCCGGGCGTCCCTGTGGGTCGTGTGGGTGTTGCGTGTGTGCGCCGTGTGGCCCTTGCGGTTCTTGACTGGTTGCGGTGCCGGGGTGCGGGTGGGAGGCGACCGCATGAGCCCCCGGGTGGGGCTGTGGTCCGTATGTGAGGGGTGGCTGCTGGTGGATGGTGCTCGCTGGTATGGGGTGTGGGTGGGGGGGCTGTTGGTGGTGGTGGGGCGCCCCTACTCGGTCCTGGTGTTGCCGGTGTGCGTGCGCGGCTCCTCGCGGGTCCATGGGGGTGTACCGTGGCTCGTATGTCGTGGGCTCGTGTAGCGGGGGCGGCGGGTGGTGCTGGACCGCGTGGTGGTGGTGTGGAGGGTGTGCCGGTTGTGTGTGGTACCCCGGCGTCGGTGGGTGTGGTGGCAGGAGCTGGTGGTGGTGGTACACGTGATGGTGTGGTGCGGTGATGTGCGCTATGTGGGGTGGGTGGTTCGCGGGGCCTGGTTGTGCTGGGGCGTGGTGGGGATGTAGCTGGTGGGGGCCGCTGTAGCTTGGGGGCATTAGGGGGTAGGGGTTGGGAGGGACGGGGGCGCGGTGGTGGTGTTCGTGGTGCCATGTCCCCTGGCTCTGCGCGTACGGTGGTCCTGGCATGGTGTGGACGTGTGTGGGCGGTGGTGGCTGACTGGGCTGCAGGGTTTGGGTGCTGCGGTACGGTGATGGTGGTGGGCGTTGGTGGTGGTGGTGTTGTTGGTGTGCCCCGGGGGTCTGGGCGTGGGGCGGTGCGGTGTGGCTGGACCCGGGCCTTGGTCGGGGCGTCGCGCCCTGCTGGCGGGCGCGTTGGCGGGCCCCCTGGTGCCGGTGCCCCTTGGTCTTCTTGGCCTGGTGGGTGTCGGGGGCGGGTGAACCCCCCTGTCCCCGTGGGGGCGACGGGGAGCGGGCGCGCCAGCGGTGTGCCTCTTGGAGGCTCGTCTTGAGGCCTCTGACGTAGACCTCCTGGTCCGTGAGGCTCATCCGCGTGGCGGTGGCTTCGTCGGGGGCGGCCAGGTGGCCGTCCCGGAAAGACGCCCAGCCCTCCGGGGGCGTCTGTTGTGCGGGGTGGGGGTGGTGTGCCGGGTAGAGGAGTGCGCTGAGGGGGTAAGGTGTTCCCTTCCGTCGGCCGAGGGCGTTTGCGAACCGGCGGCACGTGGCTCAGAGGTAGGCTGCTATCTCCTCTGGTGCCGTGTCGGCCCACGCTTCCGGCGTCAGGGCTGCTGCTTGGGGGGCCGGGAGTTGTGGGTCTGGGAGGTGTAGGTCTCGGTGGTGGAGGTATAGGGCGAGGAGGATGTGGCGGGCCGCCACGTTCAAGCCGCCTCCGCTGTGGCGTAGGGGTGGGCTGTGGCGGGGCAGGGGAGTGTTGCCCGCGGCCACGGCTATGGCCCATGCGTGGTCCGCCGCGTCCGCCACGTAGTACCCTCCCAGTTGGTCCCGGAGAGTGTCGGTGAGGTACCCGAAGAAGCTGGGGTGGCTGGCGGGGGGGGGTGCGGCTGGGGCCGCGGGCCGTTCGCGGTGGCGGGGGTTGAGGTCCCCGCAGTGGGGGCAGTGGGTGAGGCGGTGCGCGGCTCCCAGGCAGACCCAGTGGTCTGGGTTGCAGGGCAGGGCTGTCTGTGGTAGTCGCTGGCGAACGCAGAGGGGACATGCGGTGGCTGGTGGTTGGTGGTACCTGTGGACGGACGGCGGCGTGGGGGGATGGGGGCTGGTGGCGCGCGCATGCTGGTGGGAGCGTGTGCGGTGCCTGTGGCGCCCGTGTGTGCTGTGCCAGTGCTGTGCTCGGTGGACGGTGTGTAGACGTGGTGGGGGTTCGGTGTTGGTATGTCACGGGGTAGGTTCTCATGGTTGGTAGAACAGGAGTTTGAGGAGGTGGGCTTGGTCTGTTGGGGGCAGGGTTGCTGCATGCTGCAGGTATTTGTGGGTGCGGTATGTGAGCTGCTCCGCCGTCTTGGCAACGGCCGTCCGCTGCATGTGTGCCGCCGTGGCCTGGGGGTCCTCCGCGTGGGTGCGTAGCAAGGTGTAGACGGCAGTGGGGACGAGTCCCCTGCGGACTGCCTCGAGCACCTCCGTCTGCTTGAGGACGGTGGTGAGTTGCTGGGTCGCCGGGGACTGCGCCAGCCATCCGGCGTGCTGTGCGATGGTGTGGGTTGGGTTCCAGTCTGTGAGGGTGTCCAGTCCCCTGTACAGGGGGCACGCCTTGAAGTGGTCCCATGTTTCTTCTTCCGCGTGGCTGCAGATGCATTTGGTGTGTCCTGCGGGGACGTGGATCGAGCGGCGCGTATACCATCGGTGGTATCGGGTGAGGAGGGGAAGTTGTTCGAGGGCGAGTTGGAGTCGGGGCTTTTGTAGGTGTGCTGGGAGGCTATCCGGGCGCAGGGCGGAGTAGTAGAGGGGGGTGTGGACGGAGTTTTCGAGGCGTCGGAGGAGTTCGGTGTTTGCTGGGGGTTTCCCCCGCACGCCACTTCCCGGCCATCCTGCGGCGGATCTCCCGGAGCTCTCCCTTTTCTCCTCCGCCCATCTCGGTGTCGCCTGTCCCGTGACTGTCCATCCTGCGTTCCTCGTCAGTGTCTCGCGCATCACCCATGGTGCCCGGTCCCATCATCTCGAACTCGGTGTGTCGCGGGACTCTTGCTGTGGCCGACCCTCGCGGTAATGCCTCCAGTTCTCGATCATGAGCAACTTCAGCATTTGGGGCGGTGTGTGATCGGATGGTAAATCTAGCTCTGCGCCGGCACTATCTGAAGAGTCACAAGTCTGATATCCCTCTGAGTCGACGGAGAACTGAACATCCGACAGAGAGGGCTCGGCATCATTTACATTGCCTATTCCACATCCCCCTCAGATAGTTTTGGCAAACTGCGTTTACGGTAGCGCCAGGGTTTGAGCCACTGCTGCAGGTTGTGACCTCCTTGTCCAATTCTGCCACGGGCACTCGGAGATGACATCATTTTCCGTATACTCAGTCACAACAGGTGACGATGTCCAGCATGTCGGTACCATTTTTCTTTCGGAATACAATTCTTTCTTCTCGGGCTTCAGAAAGTTTGAACAGGTCTTCACTTTTGATGCTGTTGATTATATGGTTTACTTTTGTGTTCCTGCTTGCTTCTGCGGCTTCTTGATGTAGCTCAGGGTTTCCAAATGTCAATGTTTTGGTAAAATGAAATGATAGGCCAAAGCTCCCAAGTACCCACAGTGCAATAAGAGAAAATTCAGGATGAAAATAATAACATGAAGGGCTGCAGTCAAGGGAGAAAGATAGACAATTCATGTACACCAGGAACTCACAACAATTACAGATATAAAAGCGATAGATAGAAAATATCCTACAATCATGGGGAAACTGCCCACATGGCCACTCTCTTTTTTCTAGTGCCATCTTGAGATGTGCACTCTTTGTTTTCGGTCCCATAGGTGCTGAGGTGGCATTACCTGTGGCGCTGAGGTCACTGCCATGGGACATGGGAACTTCCTACTTAGCTAGGCTGACTGGGTATTGAACCCAGGACCTCTCATAAAGAGCTGCCGCAGCCCCCTAGGGTGCAGACCACTAGGATAGCTAAGCATTCATGAGAAAAGATAGAAAAATGTATAGGCTCTGAACCAATGTCAGCGCCTCAGTCACTCCAGGAGATGGTGTTCATGTCCAAACAGTTGGGGGGGTCAGCGGTCCACACAACATCCTAAGTCTAGTGCTTGGTTTTATAGGTCAGAATGCTTTGTCACCCCTCTTTGGTTACGCCAACACTAAGATAAAAATGTGGTATGCCCCTAGGCATCTCTAAAGCAACTAAAGCTTACCTTTAGGCATGGAGATACTCTTTTTCTTACTCCCCCCTTGTGCTGTGGTGGCCATCACTGTCGCATTTTAAGGAGAAAAGGTATTTTTCTTGACCTCCCCATGGTTTCAGGATTTTTTTAAAATTACCTATAAACTCCCTCACACTGTAATTGGTCGCTGCACCAGGGCAGTCGCCAGTAGCTGCCTTGTATACACAATGTCCTACAGACCACACTGCGCTAATGGTGTCTCTGGTGTGGCGGTGGCTTGGAGGGGGGGTCAGATTGGGCATACAAAGTCATATGCTCATGCATCCCTCCATCCACGCAATGCAGGATATAATCAGGGCTTGTGCTCTGGGTTGCTCTCGTAACTGCAGGCTGCACCTGACCTGTCCTTAAACCGAGGGGTTCCTTGGATTCTGGGCCGTCTTCCTTAGCGCTGCGGTTCGGCCAGAACGCGGCTTGCCTCGTTTCGCCTCTCAGGGACATCTGAACAGAAGAGATGCAAAGGATGAGCGCTTGATTGCTGATCAACGATCGACGATACACCAAAATCCGTCAATGACTGCCTAGAATGTTTCTGAGGGAACACACCTGTCTAGACTCCTCATGTGCATTAAATGCACTTTTTTATGTCTTTTTTGTTCATCTCAGGGAAATTTAGATTACTGGATTCATACGCAGGGAAAAGCGGCGCGCAGGGGCGCGTCTTAATTCACGGCCGGGAAGGCTGGAAGAGAAAGAATTTTAAAGGGTTTTTATATGGTACCATCCCTCACTCCCTCACATCCATCCCTTCTGTCACCATGGTATATGGCACCCATCATGATAGACTTGACCGCATCTGACAGGACCCTGTTTGAACCGTATTTGAATGGTTTGAACAAACGAAAAAAATGAACTGGGGCAGTTGAATCCATTCGAATAGATCCAAACGTCGAGTGCCGCCGCCGCCGCGTGCGCTGCCAGGGGCCTGTCGCATTGTGTCGCAAATTTCGCGCTTTCTGCAAGTTTTGCAATTTTTTAGGCGACCGCAGACGATTTGCACGCAATATTTACGTATACATGCAATCAGGACCACTTTAGCACCAGTTTTGCCGGGATTCTCATTTTTTTGGTTTCCACATTCCTCTTCACCATTTCACGTTGGCAACTTCCCTTGTTGCAAATGCAGCGCCTTTTGGCATGTCCCAAACGCTAAGAGACGCGTTAGAACCAGTCTACGGGCGCCGCCCATACCGGAACGAGAATCTGGAGGCCCGTTTGGTGACATTTTTTCAACACCCCTATGGCCGTGCCTTGTTACGCCGGGTGTCAACGAAAGTCGGTGTTTCCCGTCGGATGAAGAGGAGCATCAAACAAAAAATGTAGGAGGTGTTGACCCCAACGGGGGCTGTTTGGTTGATTTTCAAATTGCAAATGACCAAATCGAGGTGTGCGTTTGAATCCGTGTTTGAATCGATGCAACTGCTTCAAACGTGTACTTTGAACTTGTTTGAACTCTTCAAGTGATTCAAACACGGATGGCACACCTCAGGTACAAAGATTTCCTAATTTGGGTCCACGAAAAAACAGTGGCGGCCGAAGTGCCCGCGCTCAAAACGTGGTTCAACAGCTGGACGCCAAGATTCATGACCCTCCAGCAGGTCAAGATCCGGCGGCGGAAAGGTTTGTAAGTGTGTTTTGGCCCTTTGAGGACGTTTTGGAGTATTCCTCCTCCCGACCGGATGTAATGGATCAGGTTGGTATGGAATTTCACGAGCCGGACTACCGCTATGTACTCATCGTCCGGGGTATGAGTTTCCATGCGGTGCCCGCCCATGCTGTCAACTTACCGTGTCGTTTGCCAACCAAGGGGAGCGTGCCCCGAGCATTAACTACACCTGGACCTTGGATTTGTCACTTTGCTCCGAGCACAATGTAGAGGCTCTTCGGGATTTAATGGCACACGACCTGGAGCGCATCGAACATGTTCTAGACAATGGTTACATTGTGTTGTGTGGTAATAGGGTTGATTGTGGATGCATCGTCGGGGGTGATTCGGCTTGGCTTCGCCATGTCTTCGGGTTGAGTGTATGGTGGGGGGTGGGGTCTCCTTACACATATGCGATGTGGAATGCGGCCAGCAACCAATGGGAACACACTACCACGGTCCGTTCCTGGATGGGGCACAGGATATTTCTCAAAACCTTTCGACGCAGCCGGCCGAAGGCTACCGTGTCCGATGTTTATAGGTGCATCCTCCTTCCTCTTTTGAAGGTGCAGGACCGTCATTTTTCCATCGTCATGTGCATTTTGTACTGTTTAATTTCTGTCGGCGAGCAAACCACGATTTACGTGCGCCGCTACGCCAAGAAGCTGGCACCGGCCGTGCGTGCTGAGGTCCAAAGAATTTTGACGGAGGCGAATATGAAAATCTCGCTCCAGGGGAAGGCCAGCCCAAAGGCTGAGGAAACATGGCGTCTGTTGATTGTTTGGCCGGCGATCGCTCATTTGTTGCATGTGCCCCGCCGTTCACAAAAGGCCCTGATTGCGATGGGCAAGATGTGCGCAGCTCTGTACTCTACATATCATAAGCCCTCCACACTTAAGTGTGCCAAAGTAGCGCGTAGGCTTCGGGAGGAAATTTGCCCGCGTCTTCGCTCGCTTTTTCTGTTATGGCTTCGCCGTGGTGCACGCAGGTTACTGGATGCCATTTGCCCTTGTGGATGTTCGATTTTTTCGGGGGATGTTGTGGAGTTTCTGAATGCTTTTTTGAAAAACATTTCTTTGACTGCCACGTCTCAGGCAGGGGGGAAGGGCACACCGGATGAGCAACTCATTGAGTTGCTCTTCCAAGCAATGAGCCGTGGTTTCTTGTACAAGGAATTCCCACGTTGGAGGGAGGTGGAGGGCCTGGGTGCTCTGCAAATCCAACATTGGGCGGACGTTGCTAGGGAATACTTGGGGGAAATTTTGGAGATTCGGTGTTGTATTCCCATGGGACCACGGGGGGGGGAATAGTTTGTCACTGCGCACATTTTTTTTGTCGGTTTGAATCTGTTTGAATCAATTCAAGTGCTTCAAGTAGGACATTTGAATCACGTACGGCTATTCAAGTGTCATTCAAACGTCGTGTATTCTACGTGTTTTGACCCGTCCGCTGCGTTGTGGTGTTCTCGTCGGGCTTCCTCCCTCAATATACCGGTGGACACTAAAGGGCCTGTTGTCATTGCGGGCCTGGACCAAGCGCTGTCGGGCTTGGCCTCGGGTCAGTTGCAGGCGATCGTGGCGGCAGCGCAATCCAAACTGCAAGCAGTTCCGTAACTGGCTCAACGTCCGCTTCACCAGCCGTTGATGTCGCCGTCCACGACACCAAGCTTCTCTTTCCACCCGTCCTTCCCATGTTGCCAGATATGTCGAACGGGCGCTTCCCCCACCCAGACTCCACACTCGCACGGGCCGAGCCCGGGTTTGGCTCGCTTGCCGACATTACCGCGACATACATCTTCAAACGAACGCTCTGCCATCTGGAGACGGAAGCGGGCTGGTGCTACGTCGACTGGTCAGACGGTGTTTCCGTGGGAGACAACTCCACTGTCACTTTGCGACTGGCAGGGTTGAAAGGTTGCCAGCATCAGATTTGGCACCGATGGAAAAATGACGTTTGATGCATACCAAGTTCAGCGTTCCTTTGAGATGTGGAATCACCACGGACTGAGAACTGTGGTACCTGGGGGGATAAATACCCACAGCCATTCATATGGGCCCAAGTTCTGGTTTAAAAACCAAGATGAGATCGACCCTGACTGGCATCCAGCGGAGGGAGCGCAGCTCACACCAGCCTCGATGCGCAAGGTTGGGGGGACCATTTCGACTGGCGGGAACAAGAAGAGGCTGCAGGGCGTGATTGGTGAGCTCGAGGTAGACGAGAGCGAGCAGCCGGAGAAAAAGCAGCGGCGTACGATGGGCGCATCAGCATCCGCATCAGCATCCGCCGCCGTTGCCAAGCCTTCCGCGCCCCCAGCCGAGTCCATGGGCATCAAGACCGTGGTCCATGAGTCGCTGCATTTACTACCCTCGGTGATCAGGCAGGAGTCGCAGGACGAGATGATGGCCCCCACAGCTGGTCCGGCCGCTGCCGCCGGCGGTCTTCCGGTGTGTCATGCTCTGTAGGTTCAAACCTGTCTTGTGTGCTTCAAACGCAATTCAAATGCGTCCTGTGTGGTTCAAGCGTGATTCAGTCCCGGCATGTGAACTGCGTTTGAACTATCGGTGTGACGTTTGAACAACGGTTGAATTTTGTGTCACCGTCTGCAACAGGTGTTCGGAGCCGTGTTCGACCACGACGTGTTGGTGCTTGATGAGCGGGGCCCAGGCGTTCTTCTCGCCGGCAGCAGCATGGTCACCAGCATCAGCAACTACATCCACCGGAGCAAGGATGCAGACCCGCGGGCGAGGCATGTCCTACAATGGACGAGGTCCGACGATGGACGCTCCCCTCGTCCGGAACGTCAGCAACGTCTGCCGTCTCGTCTGCCGTCCCGTCTGCCGTCCCGTCTGAGTAGACAGCTGCGCCCAAGGACATCACGGCTAACCCTCGGCTGGCCAAATTTATGCGACCGTTGCAACCGCAGCAACGAAGGCCCCCTGCCAGACTCGAGCGCGGAGGATTCGTTGATCCGCCAAACCGGGGAGAGGCTGTCGCAGAAAGAAGCGGCGAGATCCGGGCCAAGGGGCAGCCTGAAACGAGCCACGGTGGCAGCTGCCTTGGCGAACGTCAGGTTGCGCGATCGAGTGTGGGAGGCAGCAGCAGAGGCCCGCCCGTCCCAGGGCTCCTCGACCACAGCTTCAAGTAGCGACTTCGAACCATCGCTGGCTCACAAATCCCGCCTGCGGGTCAAGCCAAGTGGCCGCCGGGTGACTGGGAAGCAGCAGCTCAGCAGGGCTGTGAAGGCGCACGCTGAAGCCAAGGGTTCAAGGAGTCATGGAAGTCAAGAAAGGAGTCAAGCACCCAAGGGGTCCCGGTTGGCTGAACAGGCCAAGAAGGTGGAGGCTTCGGCGGTTGCGGAGGCCAAGAAAGTGGTGAGGCACGCGAAGGACGAATTTGCCAAGCCGCAGGCCGTCACGGAGCAAGCGGCCAAGGATCAGGTCGCCAAGGGACAGACTGCCACGGGGCAAGCCGCCAAGCCGCAGGCCGCCACCGTCGAGGGTGGCAAAAAATGGGATCGGACAGCGGGCTTCATTGCTGATTTCGTTGCCGCCAAGAATGAGGCCACCAAACAGCAGGAGGCCAACGAGGACAAGCCCGAAGAGCAGCCTGAGGAGCCTGCACAGGTGGGCCCATTTGAAGTGCATTCGAATTACGGTCGACCTAATTAAACCACTTCAAACATCGAACTTGAACCATTTGAATGGCGTTTGAATTCCGTTTGAACCCAGCCCGACCCCCAGCACATCTGCCCTTTTCGTACTGCAGGGAGAGGACTCTGATGACGCCAATGAACGGGCTGGGGAAGAGTATGGGCTCCCGGCGAAAGCTGCTCTACGATCGGCGGTGTTTGAGGACCACGGTGAGATCCGCGTCATACCGGGAATCCGGGCCAAGTCCTCGAAGAAGAAAACGGACCACGGCCAGGTCCAGGAGATCAAACAGGGAGGCAGAGCCAAAAGTCACTGGACGGTGAAGGTGGACAAAAGGACAGCAAGCGGAAGGCCGAAGAGGCGGCGGGAGCTCTGCGCGCGGACCTTGCAGCGCGGCAGCCGGAGACCGCGAGCGCCGAGGACAGAGCTGTGGCGCCGGCGCCTGAGGCGCAGGGTGCATCGGCACCAGACACAACGACTGGCGAACCAGAGGCGCAGGCTGCAGCACCGGACACATCGGCTGTTGCACCGGAGGCAGTGACACACGGCGATGGTGATGAGATTGTGCAGGTGGGCGGTGGTGCTGGCGTGCAGGGTGTGGAGGCTGTGGAGAGTGCGGGAGCTGTGGCGGGAGCGCACGATGTAGTGGTGAAACTGGAGCCAGAGGACAACCTTGGAGACATCAAGATGAAGGTGGTGCCGGAGGACAACCCTGTGGCAGAGGACAGTGCGGCGGCACAGAGCAGTGCGGTGCCTGCGGACAGTGCGGAGACGCAGGACACGCAGCTGCTGTGGCAGAGTGTGGCGGACAAGGATGCGGCCGAGGTCCGCCGATGACTCGCAAGAACAAGAGGTGTGCCCCTTCTGCGAGACCTGCAGACTGCGTCCGGTTGGCGACTCGAGGTGAAGCACAATGCCAAACTGCGGTCGCTGTACTTGGGTGCCATGCGCAGGTGCACCGTGGTGACGGTGAGTGCGGCGATGCAAGCAAACCGCAGCCTGACCACCCGCCTGAACCGGTTTGGACGAGTCCTGTTTCCCACGTTCTCCTGGACGGCGATAGGAGTATTACGTTTCCTCGAAGAAGGCCAACCCATGCTGCTGCACGTGCACCCACGTGACGATGTGCCTCTCTCGTGCGAGGTTTTGCTTGGCGCACACGTCGGTGGCGAACTCTGGACTAGCGGTTTGTTGGACGGCTATGGCGCCCGTTTCCCACCGTCATGGGTGCAGTGGGACGGGAACCGGCTGTATGGAGGCACCATCTCGCCGCGCGAAGCGATCGCCTTCAATGCATACAGGCTGCACTGCCCGATGCGCTGGACGGGCGAGCGCTGCGTGCTGGTCTTTTCTTCGATGGTGGGATGGACCAACACCACCCGAGAGGTTGCCGGCCAGCTGGAGGCAACCGCATTCCCACGCCAACCAATTCCAGATGACCACAGATAACCCACATGAGTAAGGTTGAGTGCGTCAATGAGAGTAAGGGGGTTGGATTGAGGCAATTCTTCTGTTGAACCTGATCCACACCAGACATGCAATGAGCGTTGGGTCGTACGCGCGTTCTTAGCAGACCCCCGACCCGAAAAAAACGACCGGCAACGGCAAAATACTCTCTGATTTTCGTGTTTTCCATCCCTCTTGGTGAAAAAACGGGTGTGGGTACATTTCAGCGCTTGAACTGACCCAAACGGGGGGTGGGCAATTCAAACAGGGCATTTGAATCACCGGGTGGTCGTTTGAATTGTGTATGAAGCGTGTCGGGTGTTTGTGACATTTAGGGCGTTCCGGCTGTTTACACGCTCTCTGACCACATCCGAGACACTGCAACCGGATCTCCAAGCAACCCAGCGGTCAAGTTGTATATTCGGGGAATGTTCTGGGATGCGGGTGAGTAGGATGTGCGGTGTGCATGGTGTTGACAGAGCTGTTGGGCCGGGCCTGAGACACCACATGTACAGGACTGAACGCACAATGCACCTGGGCACGTCATTGCGCCCTTTATGCGCTGTGCGGATGCTTCGCTGTTGCGGGGAGGAAGCGTGGAGAGGGCCAAATCAAGTAGAAAACAGCACTGTAGTAGTAACACGGGGACCAGTGATTCGAATACCACACTTGAATTCAGGTTTGAATCACGGAGGCTCCGCCGGCTATACCAACGGGCACAAGGGGGGGGGTTCCTGGGTGCTACACCACAGCAAGGGTGAATAGTATCTAGTAAGCAGGTTGCACAATGGCTAGGCAGTCTTATCAGACGCCTACGGGTTGCAGAATGTTACGAAAGGACGATTCGCCACACAGCGGTGTTTGAATCACAACTTGAATCAGCGCCTGCGGCGACGGCACACCGAAACTGTTACTTTTTTGTTGGACGCCGCGCAGGTTGGTTTTGAAAGGCATTGTATTTGAAGAAACAAACAAACGGGGAGTCCCAAAAGCTACAAGCAGACCGGCCCACAAGAAGAATAAAAATCATGCCTTTGTCCATACCACCGGGCTCCTGATTCAAACAGTCCCACAGGGTCATCCATCAAGTCCTCGCTGCTAAAACTACCGTAAGTAGTTGTAATGAACTTGGAAATAGCATTTCCTTGCCAAGCCATTGCAAATCTGGCCAATGGCTAGTAAATTTCTCGTGAATTTCAAAATGCGGCAGCAACAGCAGCAGACGCGACGACGGCGCCAGCGCGGTTGCACAGGGCTTGCACTGTGCAACTGTAGTGCAATTCTGTGCAACTGGCAACAATCTGCTGCAACTGCGTGCAAACGTCAATTTTCTGTGCAACTCTACCTGGGCCAAACGGGTTCCTAGGGAGGCAGCGAAACCTAAAGAGGGAAAGATAACCCAATTGCCCTGTCATGCAGTGACCTGTTGCTTTACTAACATGTTGCTCTGAAGCAAAACAAAGAGCATCACCGGAAAATGGCCAAAGAGCATGAAATTGGGCACAAGTTGATGGTAATATTTAAAATACCTATGCCTCACCTACCTAGTATACCTATATAGAGTCCGTTCCAGTTTAATGCATTGAGTTAAGCGCTGGTTCCTAAATGAAGTCAAAATGACCTTTTCTGTCATATATTTTTCTATTTGTCTACAGTTTCGAGTGTTTTCTGTGTTTTGGCTCTGCGCAGGGGATCTTATCCCTATACCTTTCGTAAAGTACCTTCTCTTTCGGAGGCAAGGTGTGTTGACCAAAGGCGGAGGCAACAGTGAAATGGTCTTGTCCGCGCGCGCGGCGCCTGTGATTTGTACTTACGTGCCCTGGATGATTTTTTACTCTGTTTCTGTGATATGTGTGTGTATAAACTCAGCGCTTTTGGACGTTCTGCTATGTGGGACACACATTACAAACCAATATAATGCGTCCCTACCTCACTTCATTGAAAGCCTTGGAGCATAACACGGTTGTGATTGCGCGCAAACGAACACAATGATGACTGCACAAGAAATGAATGTGCCTATTTCCACGGTTGTTTCACTCTGGTGGTTTGCCACTGGTCGTGGATGCCCTGTTCCCCCCCACCTTCCCACACACCTGTATGATTCAAAGGTTGTTCAAGTCATATCAAACACCGCCCCTGAATCACATTTGAATCAGTTTGAATCAGGGGACTATGTCAGATGCGGTCACTTCTATCACCATGGGTATCTGGTACCATCGGTATATGAGTACATATATATATACATATATATATATATATATATATATATATATGTTACTTATCAAGAAATGACAAAACACACACAAAATAATAAAGCTAGTAATTCCACCCATGCTAATGGGAATATTCAAGAAGCAAAAAAAATCAAGAATTGAAAAATTCACAAAGAGTTCAAAGACAAGGGTAGAAACATACAGGTTGTTAGAGCTTCGCATGCTGCATACGCATCGCTTGCCTCGTGCCTCCGTCGTCAAGCCGTGTAGCAGCGAAAACATAGTGTAGCCGGATTGATTAGCAGATCATAAAGTGATTAGAAGTGACATTAGCTTAGGCGGCCGGAGCAGGTACACTTTTGTACCAGGGTCGTTAGAAAAATGAACAGAAAAATGTGCTGGGTAAATTCTACCAAATACGCACGTTTTTTGTCAATAACTTTTCGAAGCGGGACCCGGTCTAAAAAAAGTCAGTTTTTTAACAAGGCTGTAGAAGGGGGGGGGCCTTTTCACATTTCCTCATCAGTCATTCGGGGGCCTCGCAGTCCAAAAATCATTTTTGTGGGCAAATGCAGCTATTTACCCAGGTTTTGGATTGCGAGGCCTCGCTATACACTCAGTTGGAATGTGTAAAGGGACCCCGTTTCACGAATATATGGTTGCTGTTCAGTGTGTACACAGGTCAGCTAGCAATATAAATAGGTGTATTTCTAAAAATGCAGTCTCAAAATGGGGGTAAAATAGCAAAAATCCCCCGTTTGGAATGCGAGGCCTCGCATTCTGATTCAGAATGAGGGTAATTCAAGGGATATACCTACATTTTGAGTTTGGTTTGCGAGGCCTCGCAATACAAATTGAAAGTGGCATCATTTAACTACATTCTTCAGGCAGTGAGCATAAAAAGGCTAAAGAAAACATCATGACAAAGGGTTCTGAGGTACGAAGGTGAAGGGGTGGGGTATTTAGATCAGAATACGCTGTCAAAATTTGCAGACACCCTGGTACAAAAGTGTCCCTGTTTCGGCCGCCTAAGATTCGGGCAAAACAGATGGCTTTCGGCCAGGGAGCGGTGGTCAGGGGGGGCTACCGGTCCTGCCCTGCGGTGCAATGCGGGGCAACGGTGACAACTGCTCTTACCATACAACCTTTTTTTTCTGTTGCTCTGATTGGAACATATACACGAGTGCATACCTCCTTCGTTTCGTTGATGTTTCCTTTTCTCCTCTCACCTGCTCTCGTTCTCCAGCGGCAGGTAAGATGAGTAAGCTCAGTAGGGGCACCCCCAACCCCCAGTCAGTGATTTTGACCCCAGATTGGTATGGCTTGATTGTGAGAGGATTGATGAAAAATAGGCAGGTTACCAATGATCCATTAAAGGGTAAACCACGCAAAGGGCACTCCGTATGACCCTTGTTTATGTTACCTTTTGGCTCCGCCCTACGTTCTTTGAGAGAACGGGCGGACCTCCATAAGCTTGCTTGCTTGATAGGGAAGCTTTTACACAGTGTATTATTTTCCTGTCAGGGACCCGTAGAATACGACGAGGCAGGTTAGGTTTTTCCGCTAAAAGCTGTCTTGCATCTGCCTCTGCGCTCACGTGGGAAAGGTACAGGGTGATTGGTGCAGCTGGATAATTTTTGAGTGCAGCTGAACAGGGCGCAGATCACACAAACACCAACTGGCCTCAGCCAGTAATGGCGAGGAGAGACATGGGCCTCAGCCAGGAATGGCGAGGAAGGAAAGTCCTCTCCAAGAACGACCTGTACTTACGCTGTGCACGCAAACAGCGCACTCCTCCCCTCGAAGCCCCAGCAGGAATACGTGTTGTGACGTCCCTGCTAGGCCACAGCTGCTTAGTAGGGCTGCATTCTCTTGCATTTTCACAGGTGAGCCTCTAGTGCCTGAGAGCCCTTCTTGCACGCCGCCAAGTAGAGCGTGTGTGTACGTGTGGTAAACCTGCATGAGGGCTTGGGCACGGCTGTGTTCGCTCATCCTTTGAAGGTTGGTGCCACAGTAGGGTGTGTAGGACTTGTAGTGAGTTTGTCACCGTCCCGCCTATTCCCTGAAATGTTACCAGGCTTTTTGGTGGGCAGTGGCTGTGGTAGTTCAGGTTTTGGCCTCTTAGCAGACAGGCGTTTTCATGCCTCATAGCCTTTGGCCACCCCTCCCTTGTAGTAGGCAGGTGGATAGACAAAACCCATACCTTGGCGTCAGCGCTGGGTATTCCTCCAAGGATGTTTTGTGCCATCACAGAAAATGGGCACCTAGGGGTGGAGAGACGTGGGGCGTACCCCATCGCACCGTGTAAAGATATCCACCGGGTTTAGCAAGGGTGCGGACTTGGGTATAATTAGGACACCACTTCTGCAGCTTGCTCATAGGTCCTCAGTCTTCGCATACTCACACATACATAGGCAGGTATAGGAAGGGTTCAGTCCTTAGGCTTCTTCTGCGAGGCTAGAGTTTCAGCGAGCCTCAGCAGCTCTCCTGGGTTGTTCTGGGACAAGTAGTCCACCAGAACAAAGTTTAGGCATCCCTCTGGAAGCAGGAAGGCAGAAAAGGGTTCCCAGATAGCTTTCTCCACACCAAGCCCTTTCCAACTGGTGAAGAAACGCCACCCTCGGCGGTAGCGGTGTCGGAAGACCGACTTCACCAGGTAGAAGCCTTCCTTAGCCATCTCGTCGGCATTCATGTCAGAGAGTCCTCTTTCAACTTCCATAGGGCTGGCAGCGCCCTGTAGGTCCTGAGGGGCAATCTCGTCATCGTTCAATTCCCATTCTTGCCCACAGAGGTCCTCTGGGTCGTAGTAGCGCTTCAGCTGTTGAGCTGCGCACACAAGGGGCCCCCCCAGTTGGGGACAACACCGCAGAGGGATGCGGTGGCCATCCACAGACAGGATCTTGTAGGCCTAAAGTAGGGGTCATTGGTGGTGGAGCGTGGCCAGGCTGTTAGCCAACTGTGGTGCACCAGAACCCATTCTGCCCCTTGATAGGAGGTAGGCACTCGGTGCTTTTTTTTCTTGTTCCACTGTCGCTCCCTTACTCTGTGAAGCATAGCCTTGGCCCTGTCCACCTTCTCTTGTTGCGCCTTCACCCATTTTCCCACCGCAGAGTAGGAGTCCTCAGGACGGGAAGCATCCCATGAAAAGCTCATAGGGTGAGTAGCCAGTCGCCGAACTCTCTTGGGAGTTCATCATCAGGGGTATGACGGGGAGTAGTCTCACCCGATCTTTGGTGCGCTCAGTCTTGCACAATATCCTGACGTTCTCTTTGAGAACTCAGATCTGTCGCTCACATAGGCCGTTACTCGTATGAGTATAGGGAATCCCCGTTGACAGCGAAGTCATAGCCCCCAAACTTTGGCACCTCTGTGTAGTCCACACACCTATGATTTTGTGGGGCATTCTGCGGCCAAAACCGCATTTACGCTACCGCGCTGGATCTGAAACGGCTTACTGGATCTGAAACGGCCGCGGTGCCAAAAATTTGTCGTTCAAACATGAATTTTTGCAAAATCCATTGCTTGAATACATTCGATTCCTTGGCACAAAAGTGTGGATGTGTCGGAACATTACAATGCTGTGGTTGAATCTAAAGATGCCTGCCAAAAGTCGTTTTAATATTGTTGTTCTGCTGTTTTTGTGGTGCTCAGCTGTAGTGCAGATCGATCCGGACATTTCCGGCTATTGACTGCTAAATTTTGACACAACATTTCTGACTAACGCTAAGTACTAATTGCCTTCGTTTTCCCTTGCTTGCAAACACAACGTTGAACTGGTGAGAACTGTTGAGAACTGAGGTCCCTGGGACTTGATTTGTGTTGCTGGTAAAGGTTTCGGAACAGTTGACAGTTGACGTGCTGTGCACTTGCTTGTGTTGTGCCTTCTTTGCCCGGTCTTGGCTCTGTGAGTTTACTATTTGCCTGATTTATTGCAAAGCCTGTTCTGCAACCCTTGACTCTCCCTGAAAAGGGATCTCCTGTGGTGCAGAATTACCCATTCCAACGGTCAGGCTTTGTAGCTCATCTTTGGCAAATATCTCAAACTTGCAGGCACGGGCCCTTTGCACCGCACAATGCTCAAAAGAACTAGGCTTCACAAAGGTTGGCAGGTGTTTGAAATGACAATGAGAACTGAGGTGTGTGGTTAACTGAGAAGTCAGTTTGAACTGGTCCCACCCTACGATGCTCAAAAGAACTTTGCTTCACAAAGGTTGGCACAGGTTTTTGAACTGACTTTGAGAACTGAGGTGTGCTAATGAAATTGAAAACACGTTTATTTGCGATTTTGAAGCCTTTGGCCTAGCTTCGTAAATTATTCAGGAGACACGCGCGCACAGCGCTGAGAATGAATTAGGTCGCAACAACCTTGGTGTTTGTTTGGCGCTGTAACAGCCACGAGTTGCACTTATTGTGATTATGTGGCATGGAACGATGTGCAGCACACACTGTGCATGAATGATGGTTGCCTGTCCTGTAGAGCTATGTTTTGCTGATGAGGCCCACTTTCAGGGCGAAATCGATACTTTGAAGCACATGGAATAGACATCCCGAGCATTGGCCAGTGTCCACATTGAGTGCAGGGTTTGAGGTCGGTTGCGGCTTTGCCTAACTCAAGTGAGAGGGAAACACCAAATATTTGGGGCCACTTCAATTTCATTATAGAGAACACTGTTGGCACAGTGTGGGATAGGAAGGGTCGAATAGAGACCTCTGTCCCTGATATCCCCAGGTTTGCAGGACCGACACGGGAACTTGTCCACGATAGGTTGGAGGGTTTGCCAAAGTTGATCATCACTCAACGTAGAGTGGAAACACTTCTTGAATAGCTTCAAGGTACAGTCAGCTGCAACTTGACCACTAGACTCATGGGTCCACTTGAGGAGTGATGGTATACAGTCGCTAGGCACAACTCTCCGGTCCTCAGGCCACAGGTAGGTCCTGTTCCGCTTCCATTGCTCCTGGTTGACCAGGACTGGTTCCAGACACTTCTCCAGGCGTTTGTACATATCTCCAAACTCCTTCAGGTACTCAGCTTGTTGGAGTCCATCTAGATGTCTGATGATGGTCATGTTGAAGTCCAGGTGTACATCCAGACACCTGAACGCGTCCTCGGCTAGCTCCTCAGACCGGGCACCAATCATGTCGTCAAAGTTGTTGCGGCTGATATAAGCCGCATACTGGTTCTTGACGCCCTGGAAGTGATGTACTGAGAGCCGTAGCTGGCTCAGGTAGGTCCAGCAGCGTCTGAGCTTAGTCTTCTCAGGCCGGGGCCCCTTTTGAAAGGTACAAACCGGTTCTTGGTCACAAAGTCAAATCACAGGGTTGCTCTCCAACAGTCCGGACGGAGAGGACAGCACCAGCATACCTGCGAGCAGTTCTTGCTCATAGGTAGAGTAGTTACCCCTGGCCTGGTTCAATTTCCAGTTCCAATGGCCCAGGGGAACCAGGACCCATGTGTCGTCAGGGTAGCTGTGCTCGAGAGTGTCCTCTCGGTTCAGTCCATCAGTTCCCCATTGGGAAATGGTCGAATCGAACTCCTCCATCTCTAGTGCTTGCCACTGGAACAACGTTCCACCTCCGCCGTCATTGCTGGCGTCAGTCACCAGGAAGGTTTCTCCTCATGCCTTAGGCACGCCCAGGCACCTAGCGCTAGCACTTTGTACTTGACCTCGTCAAACGCTTGTTGCTCTTGAGGGCACCAGCGCAAGATAGTACTCCTCTTGATGAAGTCCGTCAGGATGGCGCTGGTGTAGGTGAAATTCCTGATGTGGCGGTGGTAGAAATTGCAAGCCCCAATAAAGCTGCGTACATCATGGAGCCCTTGTTGGGGTCATCATGCCGTACCTTGGCATCCATCAGCGGGTTGGCCTTAGAGGCCGCAGGGGTCCACCACCCATAGCCAATGTTGAACCCCAGGTACAGCATGCTCTCCTGCATGAACTTACACTTCTCCAGCTTGAGTCTGGTGTGGTTCTCCTTGCAGACCGCAACGCACCCGCCCAAGACTTAGATGGTCCTCCTGAGTCTTCATTCCCAGGCATACAACATCGATGTCTGCTTCCATCTGGGCGTCAGGTCCACTTGCCAGAAAAAACTCCACTTGCCCATCTTCGTCTTGTAGCGGCGGGAGGGTATCTTCTCTAGGGTTGACTCCGTGTTAGGAATAGACCCCGGGTGGTTCAGTGGTTTCTTGTTCAGCTCTCCATAATCCACCACCAGCCGTTTGGCGGTAGACCCAGGTTTAGCCACCAGGAAACAAGGGCCGCAGTGTTGGGGGTAGTCCCCATCCTTGTAATCCAGAAGCAGTAAAGCGTCGATACACTCTTGTATCTATCGCTCAGTCTCATCGACCTGCTATTTAGAAGACAAGTAGGGCCTCCAACGTATCTTGTGCCCCAAGAACTCGGGCTTCAGCTTGAGGTCCATCCGTACCAGCTTGTCACAGGAAGCTGGAGGGGGTAGTTCACCGAACTGCTCCAGGTAGGTCCTGATAAGCTTCTGTACTGGAGCGTCCGGGTGCTTGAATTTGTCATCCAGGTCCTCGTCAGAGTGCAGATTGCCTGCTGCTTGGTGAATTGAAGCAGGGAGGTCGTCCTCAACCGGCTCAGCATCCTTGGTTGTGTCCTTCAGCCCTTGATAGGCTTGTAGAAGGTCTCGTTCCACCGTCTCAGGTGGCCGGTGGCAGCATAGGCACACTTGAGGAGGTTTGCATACGCATTCCTTTGAGAGTTCATCTTCCTCAGGGGTCCTCACATGGGCGGTCCATACGCTCTTCATGAGTTTTAGATCCACCTCCCCTTGCCAGTTGGTGATCTTCTGTTCAAGGTCCTCCTTCAGTTGGGAGATATATCCCTTAGACCCTTGCTGCAACGGCCATGAGCGGCGGGTAGGCTTAGCGTGGCATAGCTTCTTTGCACCCAGTCTCCTCTTGGAGTCCACGTACCCTCTCAGCCTGGATTGGGGGTCCAACTCTTCGTCCGGGGGCTGCTCTCTCCTCATGGAGAGTAGGGGCTTCTGTGGTGTAGCGAACTCGGCGTTCTCCACTTCCACCACGCGCGTCTCCACGAAGAAGGCGTCATGATCGGTTTCGTCATCAGGGTGAATGGAGCTGGGTAGCTCGGATAGCCCACACTCTGAGACTACATCAGGATTAGATACATGGCAGGGGGAGTTGGGGGCAGCAGCGTCAGACACGACATACTCGTCTCCCCCAGCCGACGAGTATGTCTTCTCGAGGTCAGAGTCGGTCTTTCAGGACATCCAGGGTGTAGCCGCTGCTCTCACGTTGAATTTCCTGGACCATAGTAAGGTTGGGATCCTCCCAGGGTACTGGGGCCAGGCCCCCGTCTACAATGCTTAGCATGCTCCGCCATCCTGGTTTCCCAATAGGAGTCTTACGGCCCAGAGGCAGGTAGATGGCCTTGTCGGGCAGCTGGATGCTGGTGAGCGTCAGCTTCTGCAATAGGGTACGCCAGTATTCATTTCCCCCATGGGCACCCCAACCGGGGGAACACAGGACCATACGGGAACGTTCCAAGGCCACCATGGTCAAGACCTTCCCCAGTTCCTTCAAGCTGGGGTTCCCGTAGGCCATCCCAAAAGACAGCCAATAAAATTTGTAGCAGCAATTTTACCCTTTCCTGCACTAGAGGTCCAGCACGTGCTGCTTGTCACTGGCGAACAACTCCACGTTCAGGTCTTCCCTGGAGTACCCCAACTCCTTTAGACGCTGGTCCGGGACAGCCCCAAGGAACTGATAGTCCTCTGTTTTGGAGGCGACCATCATGGCAGAGGACTCCTTCTTGCATACTCTCAGGTAGCTTGACGTGTGCTCAGACTGCTCCAGTGGTACAGATTCCCGTCCGTTACCAAGGTCCACATGAAGAACATAGGGTGCTTGCAGCGTGAGGCATGGAATTTGGCAGTGCTCGGCGAAGAACTCGGTCCCCGGAACGAAGTGGAAGGCTTCGGTACCCATCACATAGAACCGGTGGGCAATGCTCCTAGATCCCATAGGCACGTCGACCTCGCAGTCGCCACAACTCTGCACCACGTGGTCTTCCCCGATGCAAATGGATGTGGTAGGCATGATGCTCTTCAGGTCCCAAGGAGGTAACATTTTATTGGCCACAATTGATATAGTAGCCCCAGTATCCAGTACCCCCACGTATTGTAGTCCCCCAAGACGGATACGTACCCAGAACACCAGGTCTGTAGATTGCCCAGAGCGTCCCTGTCAGAACTCTGCGGGACAGGTCACATTAAACCCCTTCTTGCGCAGTTTTCGCGTCATTCGCATGAAGCGGGAACGTGTACGGGGGTTAGACTCGTCCCCATCTTCATTGCCACACTTGGCTCCTTGTTCTTGTTGAGCTTGCGTCTGGGAACGGGTCGTAGGCCCCGGGTTTTGCTGCCCTCCTGAAGGCTCAGGATTGGTCCCCCCCGGCGTAGGGTTCGGGTTTCCCCAAGACCTATCCTGGTTCTTGTCATTGTCAGGCTTAGGGTATGGGCCTCCAGGTCCACCTTTGCCCTTTTCTTGGCCTTTGCCGTGGCCCTTGGACTTGCCCTTGCCCTTGTCCTTGTCGGCATTGCCCTTGCCACTCTTAAGCGTCGCCGAGAGGCGTTGCTTATGGTAACATTCATCCTCGTAGTGCTTCCTCTTGCCGCAGAAGGCACAGGTGATAGTACACCTGTAGTGGTCCGGCATCTTGGCCCTGCCGCCGATGTTGGTCTCCTGCTTCTTCCCTTGGACCAAGAAGCACTCATGCTGATAGGTGTCCGGGCCGTGTCCGAGGCAGCCCTGCTCATTTCTGGCATCACACCAGGACAGCTTCTGGACATTGCTCATATAGCGAGAATATTTCGGGGTAGTCCCCTGTCCAGGTCGGATTCCTTGGTACCCTCGGCCTTGGTTCCCGGCATTGCCTCCTCCAGGGTGATAGGCGTTCAGGTGCTGGTCATTCTCCTTCTCAACTGCCAGGTCCAAAAGGAGGACGGACAATTCCTCGTAGGTGAGGGTCCTCCCCTTGCGCTCGGCCGTCGCCCTGCACTCGTCCCAGACGTCTCGGGGAATCTTCGCCACCTACCAGAAGAGCAACTCGTCGCTCCCGTAGGATCGTGGCGTCAGTCGCCCTACCCAATGGTTCAAGTAGGCCAATAGCTCTGATATGGCATGCAGACGAATTACGTCTACCGGAACAGTAAGACTATTAAGGCTGGAACATTCCATACTGTTCCAGCAGACGCGAGAGTTGTTCCAGAAGACGTGATACCTCTACCGGAACAGTAAGACACTTCGCTAGACGTTGTGGAACAGTCCATACTGTTCCAAAAGACGTAATACGTCTATTGGAACAGTATGACAAAATGTTAGACGCAACAGATAGTTCCACTAGACGCACCATTATGCTATATTACATATTACTATCATATTAGTATTATATCATATACTACCACACAATTATTTTGTACATTTCCATTTTTTTAATTTTCGGCTTTCATTTCATAAGCAACTTTGCTGTAATTCCATTTCGCAAATCTTTAACGTCTTTATTCAACTGTCGTGTAAGGAGACCATTTTTTTGTAGTAGCTTTTGTACCCCATCTAAATCATTTGTTCTTCCTTCAAATACTAGACTAGTCTAGACTTTCCACCCCTCGCTGTCATTTGTTGGACAATGTTTGCACTCGTTGAGACCACTTCTGCATTCCAACGGCTAGTACATTCAAAAGGTTTGTAGCGCTCCCTCATTTGTTTAAAGAGAGATATCAGATTTCTGCCGACGGTCAGCAGGTGGCGGAAGCAGTGAGAAAATATTCTTCCAGAGTTCTTGCAGCTTCTGGTTCGTTGAATCAATCACATGAAAACACATACATATGTCGAAGCAACACACATTACACATGTCTCTTGCACATGGTTACACATAACATAACATATGATAACATAATATAACATAGTGGGTGGGTCCGGCCTGGAGTTGGTCCGTAGAGGTGGATCCTACGTCTAACTTTTTGTCTTACTGTTCCGGTAGACGTATCACATGTTTTGGAACAACTCATACGTCTTGTGGAACTGTATAGCTGTTCCAGAAATAGCAGTCTTACCGTTCCGGTAGACGTATTTTGTCTACCATTTGCTCTGATATGCGGGCAGCATTAGGGTTGTTAGGCAACATAGCAATGTTCTGGATCTCGGTCCGGATGGAGAGGTCGGTCTCATAGGAAGGATACTGCCTCTCTAAGGCAACCAACACGTCGGCAAAAGTAGTGGACTTCGTCACGATCTGCTTGACCTGCTTCTCCAGGTACTTGGTCTTGCAACACTGCAAGAGCAGGTCGCAGTTCACTCGACCACTCGCGTGGTTCTGGCCGGTCATACTTAGAAACGGACCAAAACTCTCCGCGAATTCGCTGAGGTCCAGCACAGTGAGTTCAGCCAGGTTCACCATGATCTTCGAGGTGGCGATAGCCTTGGCCTCCTTGGAGCGACGCCTCTCTTGGCGCCGGCTCTTCCTCTTCTTCTTCGTTTTTTTGTCACTCGGGTTCTCGGGGTCCTCAGGGTCATCGTCCTCAGAGGGTGAAGCTGACGATAGGGCAGTTCGTCATCCCAAGGGTCACCGCTCAAGTCACTGGAGCCATAGGGCTCAGCATCAGCAATAGCCCTCAGGGCTGTCAGCCTGAGGGGGTCCAGCTCAGCTTTTATGGAATTCTCCACATGGCTGTAGGGTGGTTGTGCTGTTCTTGGCACGGAGGGGCTTCTTGGTACAGCTGCAAGGGCCGGCATAGGTGGGCTTCCCACACAACCTAAGGTATGGGTTTGGCCGGCGACCAGATAGTTGGCATGTACTTGGTGTGGGGATGCTATGATGGTCACAGGTGACCCATCAGGTGGTATCAGGGGCTTAAGTTTGTCTTTGATTTCCTGCGTCAGGTCGGCGACTAGCTCCCAGTAGCGCCACGGAGAGCCTCCTTGATCTCCGAGCGCGTCAGGGACCTGTTACAGGATCTTCCTGATCCCCTGCTCCATCTTCCACAGGACTCAGGGCCCCGAAGGCCACTCAGCGAGGTGCTGGCATGGTATCGCCAGGCTCTGGCGCTGCAGAGCCAGGAAGAAAGGTTGGGCCCACACCAGTAGGGGGCCTGTGATAGTCCTCAGCGTAGCGGCCTGGCATAGACTCATGGATACCAGTGTAGGTGGAGCTGGATGCAGCTGGTTCGCTGACTGCAGTCGCCATAGGTGGCGCAGTCGCGACTGGGTCCACACCATGGGTGGGGTAAGGCATACCAGTAAACCCAAGACCCTCAGCCATAGTTTGACTGGTTGTTGGTGAGGATGTTGCTGGATGTGTCGCTGGGGGTGTAGTGGCAGATGGTAAGGGTGCTGCAGGGCGTTCAGAGACCCTTGGTGCTCTACCAGAGGGTTTGTCATCGAAGGGTACCCCACCGGAGGGATCGTGTACACCTCCAGGGTCATCTTCTGTGGCTCTCAGATCCATTGCTTCCTTCTCCTTCTCCTTTTCAAGTAAATGCACGTGTAGTCCACTGAAGGCAGCACCCATGCCCTCCAAAGAATCGTCCTCGCGCCCATTTAAGGGCACTGAAGGTACAGTCTCCTCAGGTTCAGGTTCACCAGGTCTGGGCTTCGGGCCCGGCTTTGCTGGTGCCGCTGAGTGCGCCGTGTTTTCGGCACTGTCCTTGGTATCCATGTTATATTCTTCCGCCCATCAAGAGTGTAGTTAGTCTCGGCGTACTGCTTGTACCGCACAGGGTCGCAGGTACAGAAAGAATGCAAATATCTGCTACCAGAAAGTTTGAACAGGCTTTCACGGTTAATGCTCTTGATCATATTGTTTTGTTTTGTGTTCCTGTTTGCTCCTGCTGCTTCTTGATGTAGCTCAGGGTTTCCAAATGTCAGTGTTTTGGTACAAAAGAAACATAGACCGCAGCTCCCAAGTAACCACAGTGCAATAAGAGGAAATTCAGGATCAAATGCACAACATGAAGGACTGCAGTCAAAGGAGAAAGATAGACAATGTATCTACACGAAGGAACCCACAATAACTACAGATTTAGGAAAGATAGTTAGAAAATATCCTACAATCACGGAGAAAGTGCCAACATGGGCACTCTCTCTTTTATAGTGCCATCTTGAGATGTGCACTCTTTGTTTTGGGTCCCATAGGTGCTCAGGTGGCATTACTTGTGGCGCTGAGGTCACTGCCATGTCGCGTGGGAACTTCCTACTTAGCTAGGCTGACTGGGTATTGAACCTAGGACCTCTCAAAAGAGGTGCCGCAGCCCCCTAGGGTGCAGAGCACTAGGATAGCTAAGCATTCATGAGAAAAGATAGAAAAATGTATAGGCTCTGAACCAATGTCAGCGCCTCAGTCACCCCAGGAGATGGTGTTTATGTCCAAACAGTTGGGGGGGTCAGAGGTCCACACAACATCCTAAGTCTAGTGCTTGGCTTTATAGGTCAGAGTGCTTTGTCACCCCTCTTTGGTTAGGCCAATACTCAGATAAAAATGTGGTATGCCTCTAGGCATCTCAAAAACAACCGGTATCGTCAATGCTTACCCGGGGTCCACTTGGGCAGGGGTCAGGAGAGCCGAAGCTCCCCGAGTGGCAGTAGGCGGCAGGTAAACCTCTGCTACCGTAGAGAAGGTCCGTAAGACCAGCCCCTGACATTGTAGGGGCTCTACCGATTATTCGTGGCTTTTTCACCTTCTTTTTCGTGGCCCCCATTGTCCTTGATCTCATCAAAACTTCCATGTTTCCCAATTTCCATTTTCGAAATTCAAAGAAAATCTGGCAAACACACCCCTTGGCTACCCTTGGCAATGAAGTCCAAATACGTCGTCCAGTAATTCATATTTAGGGAAGAGTTCAGGACGGAGACACTTGAGCCCATCAATACATCAAAGTCATCGAGAGGGGAACAAAAAATTACAATGTCAAGCAAAGTGAACAGAAGAGAAGTAGAAGTGAAGCAAAACCATGAAATAAGATATGTGATTGTCGAAGACGATGTTGCATCCCTACTCCAAGAGTCGACTCATATACCATGTACACTCAAATTATGCGTTCCGTTGTGGACATATGACGCCATGCGGACACAATCCCGATACAACGGCTTGAGAAGACTCATTGGTTGACGGAAGATCATGCATAACACAATGACATCAACACGGTCCATATGGTGTATGGCAAAAGCAAAGCATATATAACACAATGCAATCATTGACTTCCTCATGAAGCTTGGACACACATCGCCCATCCTCACCATTGCCCACAAGACGGTAAAATGGAATAAACAACATGGGTTCCGAACATGAGAAATTTTCTCAACGTGGATCAAGCATTACACCATGGTCTCCATGAACCTCCATGACCAAAGTACAGCATAGCAACATATATGACTTGTCCACCCTCATGAGTCACCAATTTGCACAACAATTGAAGAACTTGCAATGAGGATCACCAAATATCAGTCGGGAGAGTGACATCACGGCAATGGCAAACACTACCTGACACCTGGCATGTCTGACACATATATATAATTGTGATGGCAATGCCTCGGTATCCCACACCGGACTCTGGGTGCCCGTCACACAGCAATATCATACACAATGGCCAGCAAGTGAATAAGCTTGGCGGGTTTACTTGCTGCTTGCAAAGAAGGCATCAAGAAGGGCCAGCCGACCGAACCTTACATGTTTACTGTATGCTGCATATCAATTGCTGGGCTCCCTACGGTTAGAGTGTCGCGAACCAAAGACATGTATGGAGAAACCAACACACAACATATGCCTCATGCCATCACATACTTGGACATGCCACTCGGTCCCATCACTTCGTACCTAATTCCATGGGACCCGGTGGCATAAACAAAAACAATTCGTCCTGTGCAATAGAAACCATCCACAGATCGACATGTGAAATCAATATCCTCTATCTGCATTTTCGTGTGACACCGAACCAATTCAATGCTAATTGGCGGGTGACGGGGTAAGAAGATGCCCTGGGTCACATGTAGAGACCCAGACCTGGCCTGCAGAGAGAGTGCACAAGGAGAGATATCTCTGGTCCAATGAGAGCACATGAATGGTGAGAATGTCCAATGCGGAAGAGAGGTAGTCCTGCCTCAACGACAGATGGTCACGCTCCAATCCAGGCCTTGAGGAAGATGGTCCCGCCCCAATCCATGCCCGGAGAGAGAGCCTAACTAATCCATGGCCAAAAAGAGAGAGGCTAACAAATCTATGGCCGAAGAGAGATAACCTCACCAAAACCCAGTCCCGTGAGCATGCATATGGAGAGAGAGTTTCACCTAGCCATGACCCAGGAGAGCATGCACATGGAGACAGAGTTTTGCCTAGCCATGACCCAGGAGAGCATGCACATGGAGAAAGAATTTTGCCTAGCCATGACCCTTGAGATCATTCATGCACTTCCAGTGAGAATCCAAAACCATGACCGAGGATTCTCCCTGTATTCAATTGCCAAATTAAGCGAACTCATGCCCTACTGCCCGCTGACAAGAGAAGGTTAGTGGATCACCAACCATGTTTGACCAATGATGTGAACTCCCCGAAGGTCAACGAAGTAAGACAGCAAATGAGAGGTTAGCAATGACGGCATAAATGCAATTTTTCACCTTCAGCATGTTTACCCACTGCACGTGCACACAACATGCTCAACGCACGCAATCTCGGAAAATGGACCTTCTTTGACTCCATGGAAGATCAAGCTGTCACGACACATATGCAAAGCAAACAGATGATATGCAAAACATTGCAGACTTGCTTTGCCTTCCAAAGCAACGACCGAGTTACTTCCTTCCCGCCCGGTGCCCCTGACCGAGCCACCTCCACTTCAACTCCCCTTCGACTAGGGCTCCTCCAGCTTCAAGGGACTCGTGATCCCCCATACACGTAGGCGTGGCAAAAGCGAAAGCAAAGGCGCCCATGAACATGTACCAATCCCGTTTTACGGGGCCTGCCAGTGTGGGCGGAGGCACCACACCAGGGTCTAGCCAGATACTAAGTCCGGGACTTCTATCATCCACTGCAGTTGCCCTAGCTTCCGATTTGCATCCATTTCAGGAACAGGATAGAACTAACAATTTTCCACCGATCGACCGGGTTTGAAGAACAGAGAGCATACACACGCAGTAAGAAAAAGTGCTTTTCCACTGCTTTGGGGTATACTTTAGGTGTATTAGAGGTGCTCTAAGCACTCATGCATTTTTATCTTAGTATTGGCCCAACCAAAATGGGTGATAACACATTTTGACCTATGGAACCAAACACTAAATCAGGATGTTGTGTGGACAGCTTTATCCCCAAGCTATAGGCACTAAGATATCTTTTCCATGGTTACTGAGGCACTGATATACTGAACGCATAGCCTATGAATTTATCTATGTTTTCTCATGAACTCTTAGCTGTCCTAGTGGTATGCACCCTAGAAGGCTGGGGCACCTCTTTTTGAGAGGTACTGGGTTCAATACCGTGTCAGGCTAGCTGAGTAGGATGATCCCATGTGACATGGCAGTGACCTCACCGGCACAAGCGGTGCCAGCTCAGCACCTATGGCACCCAAAAACAAAGAGTGCACATCTCAAGAAGGCACTATGGATGAGAGTGAGCCCTTGGGGCAGTTTTCCAATCAGTGTTTCTCAAACATTAAAAATATTTCATCCTGGGTTGCAATGTATGCTAATTGCTGTGGTCTCTTGTTGATAGTTGTCTTTATCTAACTCTTTGTGACTGCAGCCCTTCATGCGTTGATCCTGTTTATCTTCTACTTGCTTATCTCTGGCTTGGGTTATCCTGGATTGGTTGTATTTCAACAGTAAAACATTTTCCTCATCAAAAACAAGCAGCAGGAACCCTACACCAGCAGCAAGCAGCAGGAGAGGCACAACAAAATCACAGTGTTGAAATCACTATAAAGCTTTCTGGTAGCAAGAGGCAGACACTCTCTGCATACCGGCACCAACCCCGTGCCGTACATCCAGTGCGCCAAGATCTGTCATGTATAAGCAAGAAGGGCGAATATGGACACAAAGAAGGAGGTAACCGACGTGAGGAAGGCGCCTGAGGCACAAGCAATGCCAGCACCTGGTGAACCTGGACCTGGACCTAGCGCTGTACCTTCGGTGCCCTTACATGGGCCAGTGGAAGTGGTTGGTAACTCGCTGGAGTGACTTCAGACGGCCTCCCGGGCCCTCTCAGTCGAGGATGTGGACACCAACCCTGTGAAGAGAAAGAGGGAGAGAGAGAAGGATGCAGGAGAAAGCATGGCAGACGAAGGAGTAGACCATGGGCACAACCGGACGAGTGAGTCGACCTTCGAGGGTGCACCAAGCGCCTCTGGCCTCCACGCATCACCCTCTCCTACAACCACCACACTCCCAACTCCAGACCCAGCCGCTGCAACATCCACACCCATAACCACCCCGCCTATGGCTGAAAATACAGGGTTTACTGGTATGCCTACCTACCCTGCCTATCACAGTGTTGAAATCACTATAAAGCTTTCTGGTAGCAAGAGGCAGACAGTCTCTGCATACCGGCACCAACCCCGTGCCGTACATCCAGTGCGCCAAGATCTGTCATGTATAAGCAAGAAGGGCGAATATGGACACAAAGAAGGAGGACACCGACGTGAGGAAGGCGCCTGAGGCACAAGCAATGCCAGCACCTGGTGAACCTGGACCTGGACCTAGCGCTGTACCTTCGGTGCCCTTACATGGGCCAGTGGAAGTGGTTGGTAACTCGCTGGAGTGACTCCAGACGGCCTCCCGGGCCCTCTCAGTCGAGGATGTGGACACCAACCCTGTGAAGAGAAAGAGGGAGAGAGAGAAGGATGCAGGAGAAAGCATGGCAGACGAAGGAGTACACCATGGGCACAACCGGACGAGTGAGTCGACCTTCGAGGGTGCACCAAGCGCCTCTGGCCTCCACGCATCACCCTCTCCTACAACCACCACACTCCCAACTCCAGACCCAGCCGCTGAAACATCCACACCCATAACCACCCCGCCTATGGCTGAAGGTACAGGGTTTACTGGTATGCCTACCTACCCTGCCTATGGTGTGAACCCACCTACCACTGCGTTTCCAGAGGCAACTACTACCAGTGAGCCAGTGGCCTCCAGTTCAGCGCCGCGATGGTATGTGGCTGACTATCACTGAAGAGAGGACCTGAGTCATGCAGGAGCAGGAGTAGAGGATCAGGAAGATCCTCCAACAGGTCCCTGACGCGGTCGGAGATAAAAGGGGTTCTCCGAGGAGCCACCTCTGAACTTGTGGGCAATCTCACTCAAGAGATACGGGCTAAACTAGAGCCCCTGATTCCGCCCCAAGCGTCACCTACCATGATGGGAATTTCACCCCATCGAGTACAGGCTAACCACCTGGTGGCAGGGTTGACAAACACCCTGGGGAGCCTGAGGAGCCGACCGATGCCGCCCCCTGCAGCGATATCGAGAAACCCTTTCGTACCGAGAACGGCCCAGCCACCCTACAGCCATGTAGGGAATTCCACGAGAGCCGAGCTAGACCGGCTGGGGCTGACGGCCCTGAGGGCAATGGTTGACGTGGAGCCCTATGGCTCTAATGACCTAGGCAGAGACCACCCTGACGATGAGCCGCCGTCAATGACTTCTGCTTCGCCCTCGGAGGACGATGACCCTGAGGACCCGGAGAACCCGAGTGGGCGGAAGAAGAAGAAGAAGAGGAAGACCAAGCGCCCTGAGGGACGCAGGTCCCGGGAGGCTAAGGCTATTGCTACCTCCAAGATCGTGCTGAACTCGCCTGAGTTCAGAGGCAAGGATCTCAGAGAGTTCGCTGAGAATTTTGGCGGGTTCCTCCGAATGACCAGCCAAACCCATGCTAGTGGGCGAGTGAAGTGTGATCTGCTCCTGCAGTGCTGCAAGACCAAGTACCTAGAGAAGCAGGTCAAGCAGATCGCGACTAACTCCGCAACCTTTGCCGACGTGTTGGTTGCCTTGGGGAGGCAGTACCCAACCTATGAAACCGACCTCCCCATCAGGGCTGAGATCCAGAACCTGGCCGTGCTGGCCAACAACCCCAACCCTGGCAGGGTCTCGGACCTATTAGCTGACCCGGATCACTGGGCTGGACGATTGACGCCAGGTTCCTACTACAGCGACGACCTGCTCTTCTGGTTGGTGGCTAACCTCCCTCGAGAGCTGTGGGACGAGTGCCGGTCAACGGCAGAGCGCAAGGCAAGAGCCCTCCACTATGAGGATTTGTGTGTGCTACTCTTGGAACTGGCGCTGGAGAAAGAAAGCGACCAGCACCTGAGCGCCTACCGTCCTTGAGGGGGAGGCTCTGGAAGCCATGGCAAAGGGTACCAAGGACCCAGACCTGGACAGGGTACTACCCCCAAACACGCCCGTATCATGGAGAATGTCAAGGAGCTCTTCTGGTGTGATGCCAGAGATGAGCAGGGCCCCTGACTGCGAGCAGCGAGACTGCTTCGTAGTCCAAGGGAAGAAGCAGGAGACCAACACTGGCGCCAAGGCCTAGATGCCGGATCACTACAGGTGTACTATCACCTGTGCCTTGTGTGGGAAGAGGAAGCACTACGAGGATGAGTGCTACCACAAGCAGTGCCTGTCGGCAAAGCTGAAGGGCGAGGATCCTGGCAAGGGCTCTGGCAAGGGGGGGGGCAAGGGCAACGGCAACGACTCCGGCAAGGGCAAGTCGAAAGGACGTGGAAAAGGACAAGACAAGAACCAAGGTGGACAAGGGAGAGGCGCTAACCGCCAGCCAGACAAGGACAACAAGAACCCGGACAAGAACGGAGGCAACCCGGACCCTAATCCAGGGGGGAACTCCGAGCCCTCTGGAGGGCAGTCTGGTCCCACCACCCGCTCGCAAACGCAGGCCCAGCGAGAACAAGGGGCCAAGCGTGAGCATGAAGGTGGTGATGACGGCAACGGTAAGAGGAGAAGCCGTTTCATGAGGATGGCCTGCAAATTGCGGAACAAGGGGTTCGAGCTGACCTGTCTCGCGGAGTTCTGACAGGGACGCTCGGGTTGGGCCCTGGACCTGGTGTTCTGGGTACGTATCCGACTAGGGGGACGTGAATACCTGGGGGTATTGGATACCGGAGCCACCATATCTATAGTGGCCAAGAAATGTTTACCTTGTGGGAGCCTGAAGAACACCATGACCACCGCGGCTATACGAATGGGGGATGGACATGTGGTGCACAGCTGCGGGGACTGTGAAGTGGAGGTACCTATGGGCTCCCGAGCTATCGCCCGTCGGTTCTCTGTGATGGACACTGAGGCTTTCGACTTTGTATTGGGGACTGACTTCTTCGTGCAGCACTCCCAGATACAATCCCTGACGCTGCAAGCGCCCTACCTCCTCTACGTGGACAACGGCAGTGGCAGAGAGTCCGTGCCACTGGAGCAGTCGGAACACACCTCGAGCTACCTGAGGGTATTGAAGGAGGAGCCCTCAAACATGATGGCGGCCTTGAAAACTGAGGACTATCAAGTATTGGGGGAAGTCCTAGACCAAGGTCTGAAGGAGTTGCGTTACTCTAGAGAAGACCTGAGTGTGGAGTTGTTCGCCAGCGACAAGCAACATGTCCTGGACCTCTACTGCAGCAAGGGGAAGAACTGCAGCTACAAATTTTACTGGCCCTCTTTCGGGATGGCCCACGGGAACCCCAGGTTCACTGAACTGGGGAAGGTCTTGACCAAGGTGGCCTTGGAACGTTCCCGTGTGGTCCTGTGTTCCCCCGATTGGGGAGCCCCTGGGGGCAACGGGTACTGGTGAACCCTCCTGGACAGGCTGACTATCAGCTCTGTTCGGTTACCTGATGAGGCCATCTACGTGCCTCTGGCGCGTAAGACGCCTATTGGGAAACCTGGATTGGGGAGTATGCTCAGCTCCGTGGACAGAGGTCTTACCTCCATCCCCTGGGAGGACCTGGACTCGACTCTTGTCCAGGCTATACAACGAGAAAGCGATTGACTCGCCTTGGGTGACTTGAAGGATCGACTACGACCTCAGGATGCTTTTTAGACTATACCCGGAGGGGAAGAATACGTCGTGACTAACACCAACGCCCGCAACTCTCCCTGCCATGTACCTGTTCCTGATGGAGTCTCTGAGTGTGGACTATCCGAGCTCCCTAGCTCTATCCACTCAGATGACGAGACTGAGCACGACGCCTTTTTCGTGCAGACCTGTGTGGAGGAAGTGGAGAACGCCGAGTACGTTGCCCCACTGAGACCCCTACTCTCCATGAGGGTGGAAGACCCTGTGGACGAGGAGCTGGATCACCGATCCAGTCTAAGAGAGTACGTGGACTCCAAGAGGAGGTTGGTGGCAAAAACGCGATGCTACGCTAAGCCTACCCGCAGCTCATGGCCACTGAAGCAAGGATATATGGCAGATTTATCCCAATTGAAGGAGGACCTCGAACAGAAGATCACCACCTGGCAAAGGGAGGTAGATCTTAAGCTCATGCAGAGCGTGTCGGGTGCCCATGTGAGGACCCCAGAGGAGGACGACCTCTCGGAGGAATGTGTATGTGAACCCCCTCGAGGATGCCTATGTTGCCATCGTCCACCGGAGATGGTTGGACAAGACCTACTCTACGCCTACTAAGGGTTGCAGGATGCTACCAAGGGCGAAGAGTCGGTGGAGGATCACCTCCCGACGTCTATTACTCAGAGGGCAAGCACCTTACACTCTGACGAGGACATGGAGGACAAGATCAAGCCATTGGACCCGCGGGTGCTAACACTTAAAAGGACCGATATGGAGGTGTTCGGGGAACTACCACCCCAAGCCTCATGTGACAAGCTGGTACAGATGAACCTCAAGCTGATACCCGAGTTCATGGGTCACAAGATCCGGAGGAGACCCTGTCCGGCTCCTAAAGAGCAGGCCGACGAGATAGAGCAACAGATAAAAGAATGTATCGACGCTGGCCTAGTCCTGGAGTACAAGGACGGGGACTACCCCCAACACTGCAGCCCCTGTTTCCTGGCTGCTAAACCTGGGTCTACAGCCAGACGGCTGGTAGTGGACTACGGAGAGCTGAACAAGAAAACGCTGAACCACTCAGGGTCCATTCCTAATATGGAGTCTACCCTTGAGAAGACAGCCTCCTGTCGCTACAAGACCAAGATGGACAAGAGGAGCGGATTTTGGCAGGTGGACCTGACGCCCAACGCTCAGGAGCTACTAGCCTTCATCAACCCTCAGGGGAGGGTGTTCAAGTGGAACGTCATGCCGTTTGGCGTGGCCAACGCACCCGCTCTATTCCAAGAGCTGATGAACAAGATCCTGTCCATCCTACGAGAAGACCTAAGGTGCAAGAACTCATATCCCGTGGGGCCCAGGTGGAAACACACATCGACAATGTATGCCTCGGGACCAATACCCAGGAGGATCACCGAATCCTCTTGGGTGAATTCTTTGCGGTCTGCCAAGAGAACCACACACAACTCAAGCAGGAGAAGTGTGAGTTCATGCTACTACCATGCAGTACCTGGGGTTTGACGTTGGTTATGGGTGGTGGACCCCAGCGGCCTTTAAGGCCAAACCCCCGATGCACGCTAAGGTACGACACGAAGACCCCAAGAAAGGACTTCATGATGTACGCAGTTTCATTGGGGCATGCAACTTCTATCGCCGCCATATCAAAAACTTCACCTATACCAGCACCATCCTGACGGACCTGATCAAGAAGAGTACTACTTGGCGCTGGGGCCAACAGGAGCAACAAGCGTTTGACGCGCTCAAAAACAAGGTGGCCAACGCTAAGTGCTTGGGCGTGCCTAGGGCACAGGGGGAGATTATCCTGGTGACCGACGCCAGCAATGTGGGCAGTGGTGGAACGTTGTTCCAATGGCAAGCACTAGAGAAGGAGGAGTTGGACTCGGCTATTTCCCAATGGGGGACTGAAGGTCTCAACCGAGATGGAACTCTCAAGCACAGCTACCCTGACGACAAGTGGGTCCTAGTACCTCTGGGCCACTGGAACTGGAAGTGGAACCAGGGCAGGGGGAACTACTCCACCTATGAGCAGGAATTGCTCGCGGGTATGCTAGTGCTATCCTCTCAGGCACGACTGTTGGGAAGTAACCCTGTGTTCTGGCTGTGCGACCAGGGGCCGGTCCGCACTTTCCAGAAGGGTCCCCCACCTGAGAAGGCCAAGCTACGGCGCTGGTGGACCTACCTCAGCCAACTACGGCTGGCGGTACACCATATCCAGGGAGTGAAGAACGAGTGTGCAGACTACATCAGCCGCAACAACTTCGATGCCCTGATTGGTGCCCGGTCTGAAGCGCTAGATAAGGAGGTGTTCAGCCGTATGGACGTGCACTTGGACCTCAACATGACTATGATGCGCCCCCTGCATGGACTCCAACAATCGGAGTACCTGAAGGAGTTTGGGGATATCTACAAGCGCCTGGAGAAACGCCTTGAACCCCTCTTCGTCAACCAAGATCAGTGGAAGAGGGACAAGAGTTACCTCTGGCAGGAGAACCGCATCGTGGTACCCAGTGACAGAGTCCCAGCGCTTCTGAAATGGACCCATGAGTCCAGCGGTCATGTGGATGCTGACCGTACCCTGAGGCTATTCAAGCAGTGGTTCCACACTACGTGGACTGATGACCAACTGCGGAAGACCCTCCAGCCTATCGTGGACAAGTGCCCGTGTAGATCCTGCAACCCGGGGGATATCAGGGACACAGGTCTCTACTCGACCCTGCCGATCCCTCACTGTGCTAACAGTGTTCTCTACCTGGACTAAACGGAGATGCCGAAGTTCAGGGGCTATGACTTCGCCCTCGTGGTAACCTTTGGGTTGACCAGGTTTACCAGGGTGTTCCCATGTACCAAGCACATTACCGGTGAGGAGACTATCAAGATACTCCTGGAGGAATTGTTTTGTGTCTATGGGGCGCCCAAAGAGATCAATTCCGATGAGGACGTACAAGTACGCTGAGATACGGGCTGGTACAAGAGGGTCCTGAGATCCCTCAATGTCCAGGTGTCTACGGGGATCCCCTACTCTCACACGAGCAACCCCCTATGTGAGCGACAGATCCGTGTCCTCAAGAAGAATGTAAGGATGTGGTGCAAAACTGAGCGCACCAGCGACTGGGTGAGACTACTCCCCGGTATATCCTTGATGATGAACTCCCAAGAGAGTTCGGCGACTGGCTACTCGCCCCATGAGCTATTCCTAGGGCGCCCGGGGTGGTTCCTACATGCTCCCTATCCAGAAGACACCCATTCTTCCGTGGTTGAGTGGGTCTAGGAGCAACAAGCGAAGGTGGACAAGGCAAAGGCTATGCTCCAGAGAGTGAGGGAGCGTCAGTGGAACAAGAAGAAGAAGCACCGAGTACCTGCCACCTACCAAGAAGGGGACTGGGTGCTGGTGCACCACAGCCGACTACCCGCCTGGCCACGCTCTACCAGCGATGACCCATACTTCGGGCCCTACAAGATTCTATCTGTGGATGAACACCGTATAACCGTGCGGTGTTCTCCCCATCTAGGGGGGACCCTGGTGTGCGCTGCTTAACACCTGAAGCGCTACTATGATCCTGAAGACCTCTGTGGGGAGGAGTGGGAGCTGAACGACAAGGAAATCGCCACCCTAGACCTACAAGGGGCTGCCAGCCCTATGGAAATTGAAATGGAACTCCTCGACAGGAACGCCGAGAAGATGGCTAAGGAGGGCTTCTACCTGCCGAAGTCTGTCCTACGCCACCGCTATCGCCAGGGTTGGCGCTTCCTCACCCTCTGAAAAGGGTTTGGAGTTGAAGAGGCCACATGTGAGCTCTTCTCTGCGTTTGTTCTACCTGAGGGACGCCTAAACTCAGTTCTGGTAGACTACTTGTCCGACAACAACAATGGTGAGTTGCTGAGGTCCGCTGAGACGCTTGCCTCGAAGACTAAAGCTAGGGACTGAACCTTACCCTTACCTGCCTAAGCGTATGTGTGAGTGTGCTATTCCTAAGGTCCTGAGAGCAAGCCGCAGAAGTGGGGTCCTAATTATACCCAATTCTGCACGCTTGCTAAACCTGGAGGGTTATCTTACCTTGGCCACGGGGTACGCCCCGGGTCTGCCCTCCCCTAAGCGGCCAATTTCTGTGCTGGCGCAAAACCTTGGGGGAATACCCAGCGTACTAATCCAGGTATTGTTTTCCCTACCTATCTGTCTACTACAGGGAGGGGTGGCCAAAGACTATGGAGGCTTGAAAACGCCTATTTGCTACGATGGCCAAAATCTAGCCTAACCACTGCCACTGCCCACCAACCCCGCTAAAATTGCAGGAAAAGGGTGGGACAGTGACACACGCACTACAGGTCCTAAACACCTTACAGTGGCACCATCCTGGTGGGCGAGCACTTCTGCAACTGGCTCAAGCCCCCACTCAGGACTACCACTCCTACACGCACACTCTACTGGGTGGCGTTGAGGATGAAGACAAGAGCCCTAACGGCTCACCTGTGAAATTACAAGAGAACACAGAGCTCCTAAGCGTCTGTGGCCCAACAGGGACGCCACAACGCGTTTCCCTGCTAGGGCTTGGAGGGAAGCAGTGCTCTTGTTGCGTGCACAGCGTGGATGTTGAAGGTGTCGGGCTGCGCTTGCCACTCTTGGCTGAGCCGCAGCTTGTCGTTTGTGTGTGATCAGCGCCGCCTATTTTAGCACGGCTTGGGACTGCACCAGTTCACCCTGACCTTCCCACCTGGAGAACAAAGGCGGATTCAGGAGCGTTTGCAGCGGAGGAACCAAGACCATCTCGACGTATTATAGGCTTCTCAGATGGCCCTATAATACGCTGTCCACAAACGCCCCTATCAAGCTAGCAAGCTTAAGAAGCTCCGGCCGTTCTCTTAAAGAACGTAGGGTGGAGCCCCTGGGTAACCTAAACAAGGTTTACCGTACGCATTTCGCTCGGCCTACCCTTTAATGCGTGTGTGAATGCACGAGCATGCATGAGTTTTCCATCAACCACCGTTTTTCCTCGTAATCTTACCAACAATCACGAACTCCACCAGGGGGTGGCCCCACCTGGGTTTACCTACCTTACTCACCGCTGGAGAGTGAAGCAAGGTGAAGGAAAAGCGAGACACAAGCGAGAAACGACACTATGCATATGTGTGTATGTCTAATCACCCTGGACTTACCTCTAATCATCTGCAATCTTTCTAATCTATCCCTCTATCGTTTGTTGGCGCTGCTACAAGGCACATTCACGGAGACACGAGACGAGCAATGTGCATGCTGCATACGGGACGAGCACACCTGTGGTTAACACCTGATTCATTGAAGTTCTTCTGTTGATTTTTGAAATCTTGAATCTTGAATTCTTACTGTCAATGTGGGTGTAATCTTTATGTTTGTCTATTTATGTGTGTTTCGTCATTTTCGTCATTCTGCGTAACATCCGGTGCTTCCGGTGCTTCACTAGGAGCCGCTCCTGCGCCCCTCCTTTTTCTGCGTAAGAATTTCTTGATTTCAAAAAATCGCGAGATGACTACAAATTTTATGAAAATGTGCATCTGATGCACAATTGGATTCTGTCCAGGTGTGTGCCTTCAGAAAAATTGTAGGCCGTCATTTGACAGATTTGGGTGTTGTCGCTTCGCGTTTGCGTGGATTCGTCCCTCATCCTCCAACTCCTCTGTTGTACAGACATCCTCGCAAAGGCTCGCTGAGTAGGCCGCTGTTGGGGCCGAAAAGCAGCAGCAGGAGACTGAACCAGAACCAAGACCCCTCCAAGGGGCAATTCTAATGAAATCAGCACACCCTCGCCCCAGTACCAGGACAGGTGTCTCCATCAGGTTTCATGAGACTTGGGTCGAGCGTCCTATGAGAGTCTGGCGTTGGGTTGTGTTACGCTGCAGCTTGGAGGGAGGGATGCAAATGCATATGGCCTTGGCATGCCCTATTCTAGCCCCACCAAGCCACAGGAACCCCGGCAGCAACAAGAGCGCTGAGTTTTCTGTTGGCAATTGTCATCAACAATGCAGCCAGAGTCGCTGGCCATGGTGAAGCGCTCTTTTCCAGTGTTAGGGAAGCTATAGGTATTTCAAAGTAGGTGTGGAAACCAAGGAAAGGGCAAGAAAAAATCCCTTTTTCCTGAAAATACCACAGTGGTGGCCACCACAGCACAAGGGGGGAGTAAGAGAAAGTGCTTTTCCACTGCTTTAGGGTATACTTTAGTTGTATTAGAGGTGCTCTAAGCACTCATGCATTTTTATCTTAGTATTGGCCCAACCAAAAAGGGTGATAACACATTTTGACCTATGGAACCAAACACTAAATCAGGATGTTGTGTGGACCCCTTTATCCCCAAGCCATAGGCACTAAAAAATCTTTTCCAGGGTTACTGAGGCACTGATATAGTGAAGGCAGAGCCTATGAATTTATCTATGTTTTCTCATGAACTCTTAGCTGTCCTAGTGGTATGCACCCTAGGGGGCTGGGGTACCTCTTTTTGAGAGGTCCTGGGTTCAATACCCAGTCAGCCTAGCTAAGTAGGATAATCCCATGTGACATGGCAGTGACCTCATCGCCACAAGCCATGCCACCCCAGCACCTATGGGACCCAAAAACAAAGAGTGCACATCTCAAGATGGCACTATGGATGAGAGTGAGCCCTTCGGGCAGTTTTCCAATCAGCTTTTCTCAAACATGTAAAATATTTGATCCTGAGCTGCAAGGTATGCTAATTGCTGTGGTCTATTGTTGATAGTTGTCTTTATCTAACTCTTTGTGACTGCAGCCCTTCATGCTTTGCTCCTGTTTATCTTCTACTTGCCTATCTCTGGCTTAGGTTATCCTGGATTGGTTGTATTTCCACAATAAAACTTTTTCCTCATCAAAAACAAGCAGCAGGAACCCTACACCAGCAGCAAGCAGCAGGAGAGGCACAACAAAAACACAGTGTTGAAATCACTATAAAACTTTCTCACGCCACCAGGAACACAAGAAGGGGGCACACACACACAGCAGGCCTGGTCTGATCGACAAATGTCAAATTCTGCATCCTGTAGATTATAGATAGTATAATTTCGGAATTCCCCTGAAATTATTCACAAAATGGCTGAAATCGCTGAAATGTAGGATAGAATGCAGCCAAATGGGTTCAAACCGGCTTCACTTTTTGAGCACCTTGGTGACCTTTGCCACCATCTCCTCAGCATGGGCCATGAACTCCTCACATTCAGGCGCTTTCCCCGGGGTTGCCCGCGGCAGACCCTGCGGGATGCTGTGCCTCTAAAATAAAATCTGGTAGGGGGAGTAGCCGGACGGGGATGGCAGGCCCTGGTACGCCTGGATGGCACGCCACATACTGGTCAGCCAGTTGAGGGCCGGACGCTCGAGATCGAACTTCTTCAGCTGCTCGAAGACCTGGCGTCCGGCCAGTTTGGCGCAACCATTGCACCAAATGCGCTAAGCCAGGGTCCTGGTGTGGCGTAAGCGCATCAACCGGGACATCGTACGGAACCACGCGCCGGTAAAGTGACCTCCTAGTTTCGCTGTAGATGGCCTTTGGCGTGCCCAACAGTGTGAGACAGTGACTGATCATATGGCTGGCAACCCCTTCTGCCGTCAGGCCCTTGTCCCGCGCGGGTCCCGCCACAAGACATCTGCTGTGGCAGTTGACACAGAGGATGACAACGTCATACACCTCTTTGCCATCTCGGACTGGGGGCAGGGCGAACTTGTAGATGGCCAAATTCTCCATTGGGATGTCCGGCACGGGGGTTCAACCGGCGTTTCCGGCCTGAAATCGGTCGGGCGGCTTCAGCGCCTGGGACACTTGACATGGACAACAAACTCCCTGGAGGTCTTTGCAGAACGCGGCAGGTTACTCTAAGGGCTGCTTCATGCCTAAGCGCATCTTCTCTGATCCCTGGTGCAGGATTTGTTGGTCGTGCCATTCCTAGACCACCTGGTCCATGCGTGTCTCTGGGATCAGCAGGTTTGAGGTTTGATGTTTGAGGTTTCGAGTACTAGAAGTCTTTCGGCACCGGGGGGCCATCTGTTCGGCCAGATGATATGCTCCCCACCAGGGCCTAATCGGGGGCCCTTCAAAACACGCCTCCTGCCCGATGGCGGACTCCCCCGGGTTCTCGGGGCCCGAAGCCCAGTCCCTTCCCGGCTTCTCCCGTTCGCCACTCCTCTTAGTAACTGGCTTGCAGGCGCTTACCCACTACGTGGCCCCCCTAATGAATGGTTGCTCAGGGGGCCGGCGCTGTCCGGCCCGTGCTACTGGCTTTTTGCCAGTGGGACCCCCACGGGCTAGCGCGGAGGGTGCCTAACCGCGAGGTAGGTGCGTGACGCTGTGCGTGACTACTGCCTTGGCGGCTGCAGTGCCCTGCTGGTGCTTGCGCGGCGCCTGCAGCAGGTCGGGAGAGCGGCTCTGGTGCCGCTTCTTGTCACCCCAAATGCTGTTGCTCCCTTGCGTGCGTCGCAGTGCGTGTGGCGAGTTGCCCCGGCCGGATGTTTCTTGTCCTCGCCTGATGGTACGCGCTTCCATCTGGTCCGTGTGTTGCGCGCACTCGTTCCGGTTGCCCTTTTGGTGCGCGCCGCGTGTCCGCAGTGTGGTTGTGCACTCACGCTACCTCGCTGCACGCACCCCCCCCCTCCCCCTGCCTTTCTGCGCCCTCACTTTGCGAGGGCCCCTCGAAGGGGTTTTGTGGGGATGTTTAATATGGTTCGCGCCCCTCCGCGTCTCCTGCTCGAGTCACTTGTGCTGCTGGCCCTGTGTTGGGTGGAGGGGCTGCGCGGCCCTCGTGTATCCCTTCCCTGTCCGGGTTTGGGCACTCTTCCTCCCCTGACCATCCGTCCTTCGGACGTGCAGCCGGGGCCCGCTGCTCTATTTCTTTGGGCGTCTTGAGTGCGGGTGCGGGGGGCCCTTCATCCACCGCACAGCGCATGCTCTTGCGAGCTGCCGTTGCGTGCTTTGGGGGTGGCAAGAGGGCGCCCGGGGAGGGGGGAGCACCTCGTGCCTCGGTCAGGGGTGTCCGGATTTGGACACTCCCCCACCCCCAACGGCCAGTCGTTGGGGTCTGCAGCCAGGGGCCTGCTGCCCTCTGTTCTTGGGTGCAGGGGGTGCGCGTTATTGGGGCGCATCATCGACCCCGCAGCGCACACTCGTGCGAGTTGGCCTTGCACGCTGTTGGGTGGTAGGAGGGCGTCCAGGGGGGGGGGGGGGCGTCTGGTGCCTCCGTGAGGGGTGTCATGGTGGGGGCAGTCTCCTTCCCCCAACAGCCCATCCTTCGGGCATGCAGAATGTGCCCGTTGCCCTTTTTCCTTGGGCCCGGGGGTTGTGGGTGTGGGAGTTCGTCCCCGACCCCACAGCGCAGGCTCTTGCGAGCTGGTGTTGCTCGCTGTGGAGGTGGCAGGAGGGTGCCGGGGGGCGGGGGACTTGTGTCTCCCGGAGAGGTATTCGGACTTGGGCACTCTCCCTCCTCCAACTGCCCGTCCTTCGGGCGTACAGCCGGGGCCCGCTGCCCTTTTTGCTTGGGCGCGGCAGCATGCGGGTGTTGGGGCCAGTCACCGACCCAAGAACGCACGCTCTTGCGAGCCGGTGTTGCGCGCTGTGAAAGTAGCAGGAGGGCGCCGGGCTGGCAGGGTGCCTCGTGCCTCTCTCAGGGGTGTCTGGGTTTTAGCTGTCCGCCTCCCCGGACTGCTTGTCCCTCTGGCGTGCAGCTAGGGTCCGTTGCCTATTTTGCTTGCGCGCGGGGGGTGTGGGTGTGGGGGCCCATCACCGACCCCACGGCACACGCTCTTGCCAGCTTCCGGTGCGTGCCGTGGGGCTGGTAGAAGGACGCCCGGGGGGGGCGCCTCGCGCCTCTTTGAGGCGTGTCCGGGTTGGAGCACTCTCCCTCCCCCGGCCGCTCGTCCTCGAATGTGCGGCCGGGGCTCGCTGCCCACCGACAGTGGGTGTTGTGTATGAACGTACGCTACTGCAATTCCCACTGCGCGCGTTGCCTTCGGGGCGCTACGCTCGATGGGGGCGGCGGGGGTGCGTCCGGGGGGGCGCGCCTTGCCGGGCTAGGTGTTGCTTGGCACCTTCGCCTGTCCCGTGGTTGTGTGCGTGGTGTGCGCACCCCCCGGGATTGCGGCACCCTGTGGCCTTTGTTGCCTTGCACTGTCCGTGTGCGTTGGTTGTGGCTGGCGGCCTGCCTCTCTGGCGTGCCTCGTGGCCCCGCGTCGGTGCACCGCGCCTCGTCCGGTCCGGTTGCTCCCGGTGCGCCGGTCGGCATTCATGTCGCCGTGGTGCCTTCCTCTACGGGGGGCTTACGCCTCCGGATTTCCTGTGCGGCTGCGTGGGGCACGATGGAGCCGGCCGAGAACCAGGCTCATTGTTCCAGCCGCTGCCCCCCATCCGGCCACTATGGCTTTGTCCCTTGTTGGTCCCTTTAGCGCCGATCTCGGGTGGCGTGCGTTGCGGCTGTTTGCCGTTTTTGCACTTGGTCACTCATACGTCCAGTTTTCCTGTACCGTTCGTCTTGCGACGGGGTCCTCGGCGCGTGCACCGGGGCTGATTTGTGTGGACGCAAACACCTCACCTTTCGGGTGCGGGGAAGCCCGGGTCCTGTGCGATGGTGTATGTGCTGGCTCCTCTTGGCCGGGCCGCGCGGGCCGGCCTGCTGGGCGCGTTTTAGTGCGCCTCACCTTTTCTTTTTGGCCGCTCTCGCTGCTCTCTTTTTTCTTTGGTCGACCCCTTCCGGGCTTAGTTGCCCTTTTTCCCCCCCTTTTTTTCCATCTGCTTTCCGCTGTCTTCCCCCCCCCCTTTTTTCCCTATCTTTTCCGTTGTTTTGCGCCTCCGGTGTCTCTGGCGTTCTGTGGTCCGGCCCTGAGTGTCTCTGGGATCAGCAACTTGTCATAGACGAAGAGCTTCCCGTCGTTGAAACATAGTCCCGCTGGCGACGCCAGCTCATCTCAGGCTTGGAGCTGGCCTCATAATGGGTGGCAAAGAACGCCGCCTTGGTGTACTCCTCGTCCCAGTCCTGCGCCAAGCACGATATCAGATGGGTCGGCTTGGTGTTGTGGAACCACGCTCATGTGGCAGCTTGCCTTTTGCGCGCCAATGAGGCTTCCCGTTGGGCGAGGGAGACCGATTGCTCGCTCTTGGTGTCCTGAGATGGCTGGGCCACCACGACCAAGCAAGGAGCGTTCCCACGCTCAAACTGAAGCCTGTTCTGACCCCCGTGGCCATCTTGGGGTCACTTGGGGTGTGTATCTATGTGCCGGCAAGCCGCCATTGGCTGATATCATACTGTCCCATCCACCTGACCTAACCTGATGTGATAGTGTGATAGGTTTGGCCATTTCGGCTATGAGCGGCCATATTCAGTACCGAGGCGCCGCCAGCTGAGATTTCTATATCAGAGTATCAGGAATCAACAGGGTTTTATTATCATAATGTTTCCGTAATTTTTCCGCCTTCCGTTCTGATGGTCAATGTATCGGCGACTGTCAGTTGGCTCGCGATTTTGCGGTAACCGATTGGTTAACTGTTTTTTCCAGATATTTTGGCGGAAATGCCGATGAAGGGTCAGATTTCATCAGTAAAGGGTTAGTTGCTTCCGCAATTTTCTAAATATGCACTCGAAATTTTACTCTGAATTTTTCGCGATGTCGAAATCGGATTTTCTACTTCGACATCGCCGCACTTGATTTGGTCTTCTTCCAGTGGTCATACTCTTTCCCCTATGCCCAAATCAGGTTTCCCTTGTACTTGCCACCCATTTGACTTGGAGATATCAGGGAAACAAAAGTGAATCGTGGGACCACTTTGAAGGGCCATATCTACGCGCGAGTGTGAGGAAAGAGAATAAGGAAGGTTGCGTTGCAAGCGCCTCAGTCTCAACTTATTTTTAGTAGGATCCGACACCTTAAGTCGGCACACACACTCGTTGTATCATAAGATGATGGTCAACATGGTAGAAACTTGTTTATAACTTGTTGACCATGTGTCTGGACTTGATATTATGACTTTGGAGTGTAGCGCATGAGTCTTGCGGTGGCATAGCATCTTTCTTTAGGTTCCCACGTCCATTTAACCGAAAGTTATGACCATGGAGGGGCATGGCATACCATGGTGGGAGCCTATTTTAAGGGCTATGTGTGATATTGGTAGTATTGTCTTGACATGCTCACGCCCATGTTATATATCTTCGTGTGGCCGAAGAGATGGGAAGCCACACGTGACAAGGGCTTTGCCCATGTCCCAATTGTGGAATTCAAAGCGCTAGACTAAGTCCACCGCGTATGTATTGCTCATGGTATGTTTGGCAAAGAGATCCATGAGTGCACTCCCATTTTCATGGGGCATGTAGATATGAGTGGCGAAGGTATCTTCATGCGCCCCATTGGGGATCCAAGTGGGGGAATTGTTCGCAAATGGTTCCAATCATTTGTGTATTGAACCATGAGCGGATATCATGGGTGAGCATAGAGATATACTATCATGACAACTTTGTATTTGGACATATTGTCCTGTTTCTGACCTCAAGTTTTGCTCATTTTTGCGTTTTGTGTACTTACCTGAACGGCAAACAGCAAGATCCTATGGAGAGTCGAACCATGGTATGTTGTTCATATGTTGGCATATGCTTTGGAGTTGAACATCACCATATGCCGGATCGCGTACTCCATTTGGCTTGGCGCACGAAGGATTACAAGAATTGGTCTCAAGATCATGGGCTGACTTGGGCAGTGCGTGGCGCCCATATCCGAAGGGGTTTGGAGGGTAAAGTGGGGATGTACATGGGCATTGACCTTTGGTCTCTATCCTCCATGAATACTAGACTTCGATTCCATGCATGCTTTGAGCCTTCGGATAAGTGGTAATTTCAATTTTGAGCATATATTTGATATATGGCCAATATGGTGTGCATTGGCAGCTTTTGGGCATGTTATGAGTTCAAACTCATGGGGCATATCTCTAAGCCCATTCGACTCCAAGTCCAACCAAGTATATGTCAGGGTAGGGCATGGTCCTGAGTGCCACTCTAGGCCATGACACGCCACCACCCCTATTGGGCTAGGATTTAGAGGCTTGCGAGTGAACACACTTTTGGGGTTTGTGTAGTGACTTTTGACACATGGCATTTAGCCATCTTATTTGACTGGGTTCAGGACATCATGTTGGTGAGTCAGGGGAAGGTCTTGAGTCCAGGGAATGAGGGGTCTATGGCTGAGTCTGTGTATGTTTACCTCTTTCCCCAACTTTGCTTTATTTGTGTTCATATGCCAATTTCAGGGCTTTCTTCCTCTTGGTGCAATTCTTGTACATGCCCGCCACCGTGAGACAACCGATGTGCTGAACGGAAGCCCGCAGAGTGGATTGGATTATTGCTGTATTTGTGGGATCTGGTTGCTATTCAGGGTTGAAGGAGGATTGTATTTTCTATATTTTTGGATTTTGGACCCTGGAATTTGAGGAATGCTATCGTTGATCCGGAGTAAATCAGCAGGGGTAACAGGCGGAAGGGGCACAGCGGGGGCCGGTCCTGGTAGGGACCTTCTTTATGGTAGCAGAGGGGTACCTGCTGCCCCTACTTACCGCCGACCCGGGGACTTGGGTACTTGGTCTTTTTGGGTACAAAACCTATTTTAATGGTTTTTTCGTGCCTATACTATACTATACAGGTACACTGGTGTGCAGCACTGTTCTGCTGCACCACCCCAGAGCAGACAAAAATACTCCAAAATAGGCCGAATTCCAGGGTTTTTGATGGTTTGGGAGAAAGCTCGGGAGGGAGGAACCCCCCCATCCCTATTTTGGGGCCAGAGAATCCAAAGAAAATTGGAATTTCTGTCGAAAATCCTCTATAGGCAGGTACACTGGTGTGCAGCACTGTTCTGCAGGACCAGCCCAAAGGAGGCAAAAATACCCCAAAATAGGCCAAATTTCAGAGTTTTTGATATTTTTGGACAAATTTTGGGTAGGAGGACCCCCCCCCCCTATTTTGGGGCCGTAGAAACCAAAAAAATAGGTCATTTCCCGCGAAAAAACCCCTTTTTGTCGACATTTTGAATTTTGGGAAAAAACAGCTGCTAAAATCATAGGTGTATGAGCCCTGCCCAAGTACGCCCCGGGTGCGTATCGTGGACTCGGTGGAGACCACGCCGGAAGTGGAAGCCCGAAGAGAAGTACGACGTTCCGGAAGAGGAGGACTTGACATGGAGGACCTGGTCTCCATGTGCGAGCGTCGCTGCCGAAAGGCATGCAACCTCCGCTCCGCCGCGGAGGACTCTGAGGAGGCATGCCATTCAGGCCGCAGTGGAGGATGGGCCCGACGCTACCGGAAGCGCGGGTCACCCAAGCCCGCGGCAGGGGACGCCGGGGCTATGGATACGGACCCCAGCCCGGTCAGGCTGTGGGAATCCGAGGGGCACTCCGATGGCTATCGGACTTGCTTCCCCTCGGAGTCGGAGGAGATGTCCGCGCCGACCGCCAGGGCGCATACGGCCCCAGAGCCCGCCCTGAAGCACGACGCCGAGCGCTTGGAGAGGCAAGCCAGGGCCAGGACGGCACCTGTGCCCCGGCACCCGGGACCAGAGATGGACGCCATAGGCGATACGCCCATGGGCGATGAGTCTGAGGCGCCGGGAATCGCGGGATGCGCTGGATCAGGTGGAAAGCAGGCTGAGTGCCACTGCGAGCACGTGTCCTTCCTCATGGGCAAGTACCCAAAGATGGGGATGGACGCCATGGTGCATCGCCTCGACAGCCTGGACAACACGAAGGACGGCCTAGAGGAGGACGTCGCCGGGATCCTGGATGATCAGTCGGCCGTGGAGAGAGACATGGCGGAGCTGCGAGCGGAACGGGACCGGTACCGGGGGAATCTGGAGCTGGCCCTGGAGAAGCAGCAGCGAGTGGTGGACAGCCTCCTCCACCTGGTGGAGGACATGTCGGGACGCCTGAAAAGGCTAGAGGAGGTACAGCCCCTCGCCTCGGGTCCGGAGCTCCCGGCAAAGCCGGCCGCGGCAGAGCTGGTGGAGCGGGTTGAGACCCTCCGGAGCGCCATGGACAAACCCATGGGCGGCCCGGCAGAGGCACCCTACGCGCCTCCGCGTGTTGACCCGGGTGCGCTGCCGTTTGTTCCCATGTTCAGCGAATCCACAATGCTCGGGGAACACACGGCACCGGCTGGGTCCATGCGGGAAGGGCACGTAACCACGGACCCGAGGAGCCTGACGGTACAGATGTCCCATGCCGCCCAGGATCTACCGATCACTACGACTGCCCACGCAGTTTATGCGGAAGAGGAGATCCAGAGCCAGACCATGCAGGGGCGAACCATGGGAAGCGCCGACGGACATGGTCGAGGTCATCGCAGCGGAAACCTGTGGGCGAAGGACCCCAATACGGGGATATGGACGGCCGGAGGAGCAAGTCCTTCCCGCATTCCAAACCCCATGGGTTCAGGCCCAACTGGACCGCACTCCATGGAGGAGAGGGATGTACGGGGAGTGTACTCACACCCCCCGGCCACAGGTGGTATCCGTCTCGGTGGAGTGGTGGCTGGTGACGTCGGAGACGCCATCAGGATTGACGACCTCAGGGGAATCAAAATCCCCTACTATGATGGCAACCCCTCCAACCTGGACGACTTCATCCTGGATTGGGAGGACTTCGCCGAGGAGGTCGTCGGCGAGATGCGGGGAGCGCCGCGGAACAAGTGGGTATGTCGGACATTCCCACACCGGCTGGCGCAGGACCTGAAGGACGAGCTGCGGGATCAGATCCGTGAAGGATTGATCCGTACGGAGCAGGCCTGCCTCCAGTGATTGGAGGATGAGGAGCGGGTGGACGCTCCGACCCAGAAGCTGGAGGACTTGTGGTCCATCCCGCTGCAGCTGGACCGCGGTGACTTGCGGGTCCGGGAGTGGAACCGGTACCTGCGGAAGAAGCGACGGAGCCGCAAGCTGGTTGAGGACTGGAACGAGTCCAGCGAGATCCGCCACTTGCTGAAGGACGTCCTCCCCGGCCACTGGAAGAGGAGAGTGGAGGACGAGGAAAAGAAGAGAGCGAAGAAGCGCGTGGCGGTGAGGATCATGGCGGCGGAGGATACCCATGCGGGTATCATGGAGTTCTTCAGGAGGAACCTCGGCGAGCCCAACCGGATGTTGGGACTGAAGAACGCCGTGTACGTGGAGGTATTTGGAGACTCCATGGGGCAAAAGTTGCTGCGCCTCAACAACGTGGAGTGGAGGCGCGGGGAACCGCTGAGGATGCAGGTCATCTTCGCCCGCATGAGCCTGGACAAGATCGTGAAGTACATCACGGTGGAGTTGAAGCTCAATGCGAAGAACGAGGCCCACGTGCAGGATCGACAAGGCCATGGACAACGAGGCCACCGAGAAGACTGCCATCATCGGGAGATCCAGGAGGACACGGCCAACTCTGCGGAGGATGGTAGTGGAAGTGGCCAAGACCACTGGTCCCGAGAGGATCACGAGGAGGCCCATTTCTTCGCGTTTGTGGCGCACAACGTGAGGGACCATGGGCAGGATCGGTCCAGGTGGAGCCTGGCGGGACCCAAGAAGAGCAGAGAGCCAAGGAGGATCGGGAACCCACCGCTCTCGTTCCGGGAGTACAGGTCTCAGCACGACGGGTGCTGGGTCTGTTATGGCAAGGGAAACAACCATGCACACGACAATCGTCAGTTCAAGGTGTATGAGGCGGACAGGAAGGCCTACTTTGCCGCCCACCCCGAGAAGAAGCCCAAGGAGCAGCGGATTGCCGATTGGAAGGCGAAGGGCGGAGACGGGGGAAAAGGCCAAGGCAAAGGCCAAGGGAAAGGCGGAGGAAGAGGCTATGGTCGTGGACCTGGCCAAGACCGACGAGTGAGGTCGATCGAGGAGGTTGCTGAGGACATGTTGAGGACGTTGGAGGAACTCAAAGCCAAGCAACGTGGCGGACAAAGTCCTGGCGGATCGCAGCCGGAAGGGGCTGCGGGAAGCCAAGTCTAGAGGAGCCCCCACGGGAGTGGGACCTCGGAGGTCTCTCCTCCGGAAATCAGTGGAATCCCAGAGAAAGCGAAGGCACATCGGGTGCCGAAGAAGGCTCCAGAAGAGCCAAAACCACTGAGTTTCGTCACTCCCAACCCCTGGAGCGCCCTGCCAAGGGAAGTACATGTGGGTACGGGACATGGCAAGAAGGAAGGAGCAACCACGGAGAGCCCTGTGGATGGGCAGGACCAGCCCAAGATCTACACCATCCGTGACCATACCCTTGAAGTCCTGATGCACCCGGACGTGCTAGAGTTGCATGCCGTGAGAGTCGTCCATACGCCTCATGGTGACGAGCGGCAGTTGCACTTGAAAGTGCGTGTACGGTGCGGACGAGAGGAGAAGGTCGTGGATGTGTTGGTGGATACGGGTGCCCAGGTGAGCCTGGTCCGGAGAGGGTTGTTCAAGGAGGAACTCCTGCAGCCCATCCGGAGACCGGTCCGCCTGAAGGTTGCCAACAGAGAGATCATGGGTGGGGGCACCCATGAGGCCACTATCAGTATGGAATTCTGGGAACATGAGCGCTTGAACCGCCCTGATCTGGCGAAGAGAAGCACTCTATCCGGGAACTTCTATGTGGCCGATATTACAGATTGGGATATGATCATGGGGTATGACTTCATGGTGGCAAACGCCATTGGAGCCCTTCCCCATCGTGCAACGCTGGTCCGAGAGGATGATGAATGCCTTACATGGCTGTCCACGCACTATGCATGCGGATCATTCCAATGGAATGCTGAGGAAGAGGATCCGATCGCCCAAGCGGTGCCAGCTGTGGGTGCCAAGTCCAGAGGAGACCGCGGAGTTCAGCTCACGGAGTATGGAATGGCGCCGCAGGTGTATGCCAGAATGATCCAGACGCTGGGAGCTGAAGAGCCCGAGACGGACGTCTTCGCTTCCCGGGATGCCCCACTTTTCCGGAAGTGTAGGAGGCATTGGCATCGAGGAGACTCAGCCTGGCATAGGCATTGGGGTTTGAAGGAGTGGGGGCCCATGTATTGGCATGGCTCCCTGGACAATACCAGGCGTACGGTGGAGAAGATCGTCGCGGATAGGGCGAAGGGGATCCTGGTCATAACCGGCATAGGATCAACCCGATGTCCGCTGGAGGGTCTCAAGTCGACGCTGGACTCCATCATCCTGAACGAGATGTCATTCGGGCCAGAGGAGGAGTTGTTCATCGACGCCAAGGGTGTATCAATGCCCTCCCCGGGTCAAGCGTGGGGAACCAAGGCTTTCCTGGTGGATGAGGCGCAAGCCCAGCCCACGGGTTATGAAGCATTCATCCGTAGGGTGGAGGCGATGCCCATGAAGGTCATGTTTGAGCCCAAGGAGGGGACGGATCAGCCAATTGATGGCATTGGCGTCCTGTCCCACGCCGAGATCGACGACGTCGTCAACTACATGCGAATGAGGATGCACGACCGTGTGGCGGCCAAGAAGAGGCGGGCCATGGTCACATCTCCGCATTGGTGGGATGACAAGATGTTGGTCACCGGCAGGTACGAGAAGGATGAGTTCGTGGCGAGGGTCATGGATCACATCGCGGATCAACACGATGGTCCGGTTGGGTCGGACCCGCCGACTCGGGATTTTCCAAGAATGGGGGCCGATAGCGACAAGAACCAGCCCGACGCCGCAAATTTTCGAAGATTATCGGTGGGAAGCATGCCCCACGACGATGAAGACGGCATATCGGACGAGGAGAAGTCAGATTCGGACCTGGAAGAGGCCTATACCGCAGTGCGGTCGGTTGTATCGTTACCGAAGCAAGCGGCTGACGAGGCCAAGGAGAACCCGAAGGTTGCCGAGCTGAAAGAGAGGCTGATCAATGCCTATCCGCGGCTATTCAGTGGCGTCGCCAACAAGAACCCTCCAGATCATGGGAGGTTTGGCACAGCGAAGATCAAGCTGAAGCCGAACCTCAAGATCTATCGTCATCGGGAGTACCAACTTCAGGGCGATCGGGCCGAGGCCATGAAGAAGCTGTTGGCGGAGTTCATTGAGCGGGGATGGATCGAACCCTCCGACAGTGAGCGGGCCAGCCAAGCCTTCATCGTGCCCAAGAAGGAAAAGGGCGAGTGGAGGTTGGTGGTGGATTACGGAGGTTTGAACGAGCAGACCGAGCACGACTCGTACTCGCTTCCCCTGATCGACTCCATCCTCCAAAAACAACAGAAAAAGCGGATCTTCACGGTGTTGGACCTGAAACACGGTTATCACCAGATGCCGCTACACCCGGACTCCAGGCCCTGCACAGCAATGTCGACGCCGCTGGGGCCCATGCAGTGGAAAGTGGTGCCTATGGGCGCCAAGAATGGCAACGCCGCTTTCCAGCGCATGATGGAGGACCTACTCGGTTCTGTCCGGGACTGTGCTGACCCCTTTGTGGATGACATCATCATCCGGTCCGGCACGGAGAACATGACTGAGGACGAGCTCATCGAAGCGCATGAGAAGGATCTGCGCCGAGTGCTCAGCGAGCTGGACAAGCAAAACATGGTGTGCAAGCCCACCAAAGCCTCACTCAGACCATCAGCGAACTCGGATCCTTCATGGGGTTCTGCAATTACTATTCGGGCTATGTCCGGATGTATGCAGAACTGTCGGGGCCGCTGCACAAGATGCTGCAAGTGGGCAAGTTCGATGGCCGGAAGGGGAGCAAGAAGAAGCTTGCCTGGACCCCTGAGGCCGAAGATGCGTTCAGCCGCCCGAAGGAGCGACTCCTGGGGCAACTGGGGCTATTCCTGGTGGACCCGGACAAGCAATTCGTGCTACGGACGGACGCCTCGGACTATGCTGTAGGGGCAGTCCTCGAGCAGATCCGAGACGACGGGTCACATGTACCCGTGGCGTTCTGGAGCCGGATGCTGGCCGAGGGCCAACGCCGAACCTGGACCGCGAGGGAGAAGGAGACGTACGCCATTGTTTGTGCGCTCAGGAGGTGGTCTGGCCACATCGGATTGCAACCGGTGGTGGTTTGTACGGACCATCAGTCCTTACAGAGCTGGCACAGGGAGCACGTCGACACCCCCTCGGGACCGGCGGCAAGGAGAGCCCGATGGCATGAGACGTTCGCCAAGTTCGATCTCAGCGTCGTGTATGTCCCGGGGAAGGACAACACTGTGGCAGATTGCCTCAGTTGATGGGCCTACCCCGCGGGCAAGGCTTGGATGGACATATCCAGCCATGGAGACGCCGAGGAGACCGAGGAGGCCAAGCGCATCATCGAGATGGAGAAGGCCATGGAGCAAGAGGGGGTCAAGTGCTTTGTGGTGATGGCAAACCGTACGGACCTGGCTAAGTTCCGGGGCGCCCGAGTCCAAGCTATTCGAGAGGAAACCCTCGAGCAGTGGATGGTGGCCCCTGTAGAGCTAGTCAGGTCGGTGTTCACAGAGGACTGGTCGGATGACTTTGCGGCATCCGAGCACTGGAGCAAGTACTGGAATGCCGTGAGCGCCCCGTCGGACGACGAATGGCCCGAGGGCTTGACCGAGGATGGGGACAAGTTGTTCCTCAAGGACAAGCTGCTGGTGCCCGAGAACCGAGTGGAGGAGCTCATTGACCATTGGCACAACGCCCAGCTCATGCACCCTGGCCGAGACAAGATGCAGCAGGACCTGGAGTGGCGTTTCAAGTTCCCTCCGGGGTACTACGCCATCCTGGATAGGTACTGCAGCGACTGTGCCGTGTGTCGGGCCACGAAGAGCCCAAACCACTCCACAGCGGGTAACCCGGTGTATACGGCTATACCGCAGGCCCCTATGCGGTTCGTGGCCATGGATGTGTTCGCCATGCCGGAGGTCACTGTGGAAGGAGAGACATATGATTGTGTCATCCTAGCGGTGGACAGGCACAGCGGGTATATCGTGGCAGTCCCGGGCAAGAAGTCCAAGAAGAAGGACAAGAAAGACAAGCATGGAGTGGGGCTGCAGGCCAAGACCGTCGCTAATGCCATGATCAGGCATTGGCTGACAATTTTTGATGTCCCGGCTGTCATCTGCAGCGGTCGGGGCAGTCAATTCGTGGGGACGTGGTTCAACACGATGTGCAAGCACATGGGGATTCGGCACGCCAAGACCGTGACGTACCACAGCCGGTCGAATGGCCGTGCTGAGGTAGCCGGGCGGCAGATGTTCGAGAAGTTCCGCCAGCTGCACATTGATGAACCGGGCCGGAATTGGTATAACTCGCTGTGGAGAGTGCTCCAGGCGTATCACGACCTTCCGGGACCCACTGGACTGTCGCCCCATCGTATCCTGTTCCTACGGGATCGAGTGTCACGCACTCCCCTGTGGTTGAACCATGGCAAAGTGGCCCGGGATGCGAACGCTATGATGGCTGAGGCGGACGACACGGCGGCCAAGGTGTGCAAGGCACTTCAGGACGAGCATGACAAGAGGGCCAAGTACTTCAAGCAGGGAAAAGTCCAGAAGTATGCTCTCCAAGACACCGTGTGGGTGGAGCGGCACCACAAGGATGTCCTGTCCAGGCATCGGCAGGCGTCCTGGTATGTGCCGGGGGTAATCGTGCGGAAGGTCGGGCAGGATGTGTATGCGGTTCGTGTGGGGGATAACAAGATCCTGGACCGCGACCATACCCAGCTTCGTCCCCGAGCACCAGACCCCAGCGGACGTCCCGTCACCTTCGAGTTCACGGCTGGAGATGTGGACTCGGACGACGAGGGTGAGGACGACGACTTCACCGCCGAGAAGATCCTGGCGGACAAGCCGGACCCGGGGACGCCTGGGGGGAGGCTTTTCTAAAGTCCGTTGGAAGGGATCCGCCGCATCCAGGGATTTGTGGGAGCCTCCGAGCAGCTTTGTGCCGAGGTACACCACGGTCTGGATGGACTACCTGAAGAAAAAGAACATTTCTTTGGATGTCAAGGACGTGTTGGTCCATTTGGTGGCTGCAGTAGCACCGTAATGGATCCCCCTTGGCATTTTTGTTTGTTTCTGTGCTTGGGAGACGGGTGAGGGCGTTCATCCGGGGATTTTTGGGCCTTGATTGGCCATATACCCCCTTCACTCGATCTCCACATATATATTTCATTGTGGTATACTTATTTAGGTCGACCCACGACGTTTCTCTATCTTTGATCCCCTTGGTCCATGTTGTAGATCAAGAGGAGACCGGATATGGCGTAGGGCACCGATTATGAGTGTCCTCACCCCTCCCTTGGGGCGTGGGGGACGCGTACGACGTGTGTGGGGCCTCCATGTGTCCTTGGGACATGGGGGGGGGGGGGTTGGAGCCCATTGGGGTCCTCCCGTCCTCTCTTCAATGACTTCCGAGCGGTAACAACGCTCTGAGAAGGGGGGTGAAGCCGGTTCGGACCCCCGTGGCCATCTTGGGGTCACTTGGGGTGTGTATATATGTGCCGGCAAACCGCCATTGGCTGATATCATACTCTCCCATCCACCTGACCTAACCTGATGTGATAGTGTGATAGGTTTGGCCATTCCGGCTATGAGCGGCCATATTCAGTACCGAGGCGCCGCCAGCTGGGATTTATATATCAGAGTATCAGGAATCAACAGGGTTTTATTATCATAATGTTTCCGTAATTTTTCCGCCTTCCGTTCTGATGGTCAATGTATCGGCGACTGTCAGTTGGCTCGCGATTTTGCGGTAACCGATTGGTTAACTGTTATTTCCAGATATTTTGGCGGAAATGCCGATGAAGGGTCAGATTTCATCAGTAAAGGGTTAGTTGCTTCCGCAATTTTCTAAATATGCACTCGAAATTTTAATCTGAATTTTTCACGATGTCGAAATCGGATTTTCGACTTCGACATCGCCGCACTTGATTTGGTCTTCTTCCAGTGGTCATATGAAAGTGCTGCCCTAGGTCGTGGATGGTGCCGGAGGGCTCAGGGCCGGCAAGACCCGGGGGGCAGGCACGCGAGGAGTCGACCTGAACGCTGCTGTTGGGGGCAGAACCGGATACACGGACACCAACGGAGGCAAGGGCGGCGACAACGGAGGCAAGATCCATGCTGATTGTTATCCGGCAAAAAATCCCAGTCTATGAAGAAAATTGATGCGGATAATCCTAAGTACATCTGAGTGTCCATATCTATCTGAAAAGATTTATGTAAATCCGATTGTGAAAAAATATTTGGCCGATCTGGCTCGCGCGCGCGCGTCAGCGGCAAATGGCGATTCCGGGTAAATGATCGGAACGCGGCGGATTTACGATGAATGGACCGCGGAATCAGATTCGGCACATCAGAAATATATAGGTCTGATCCTGAGAGTGAGCTGCGGGGCGGCGATTCCGCCGAAGCAGAGAAAATGACCAAAATGTAGCCAATCTGGGGCAGATCTACGAAAATCTGAGCAGATGGGGGTTAGCCGCACTTACACTCCCCCTCCAAAAACACACTGGGGTGTGCCTCTACGTCAACGAAGAACGTAGTGCGGGTAAGTCCCAGAAAAAAATAGAAATGTAGCCTCGATGGGGCGAAATCTGCTTGATCTGACCTGATTTGGGCTGAATTGGCACTGAATCAGGATGGATGAACCTGAAATGAGACAGAATGAGGAGTGACGAACAGTCCTCCGGGCAGTAAAACATTACGTTAAGGGCTAAAAAGCATGTAAACGTATCGAGAATCGATACCAAACCATGCCCTGGTTGAGAATGAAGTAGATTATTGGTGGATTGAGTGGGAGAATCAAGAAATGGAGTGACATCTCGGCGCTCTGGCACAGTTTAGCTGTCGCGGGCACGCTACGGTGTCCTCCACGTACTCTACATCGTGTTACCCCCGCTTTTCTCGTTCTGAAAAGTGCAGCATGTGCTTCAGATTTGGCGCATCTGGTGGATGATCACAAGATTCAGCAAGATTGAGAATCAATTTGAGCAGAGATGAAGGAGATGAAACAATCACCGAGAGGGAAAACAAATACAATTGTAGTCTGCAGGCCCTAAGTGAACAGAAAAACATCAGCGTCAACGAAGTTAGGCAAAGCCGTAAACAGATCTTCGAGGAATGAGAGGAGATGACAAGGAAATCAACCTAAAATGTCCTAAAATGAGGGAATTTGCTCATTTTCCTAAGATGAAGGTGAAATGAAGCGGAATGTCTAGAACTGAAACTACTAACACCTTCGTTTAGACTAGAGTTGATATATATTGTCCTTTATTCAGCTGAATTGTGCTTTCCGACCCGTTGGTTCGCGAGCATTCAACAGATTCCATGAAAATGTGGATCATGTGATGATGCATCATGATGGGACATGATAGCCCTGGATCCTTGGCATGTAACGCGCCGAAGGTTCGCTGAAGGCGCTTTACTGACAGTATGTAACTGAGAGACACCGAATAGTCCTTTATTTACAGTGGCGGCGGTGTCAATCGACTTGGACAAGGCCCATCTTTCGATTGAGTCCCACAAGACACTTGGATTCACCATTTTCGACAGTTTCAGGTCGGATTGAGCTCACATTGGCGTGTGCCAAAAATACACCGAAGCTTACGGAAGCTCTGAGGTCCGAGAGGTTGCTGTTAGAAGTCCCTGGAGCTCCTATATGAAGGTTGTCTGAACAATTGACGTCGGGGTTTTGTACTGTTGCGCAGAATGATGGACAAACCTGAGGAATTCAAGGTAAATTCAAGGAATCTGGATCTGAATCTGGATTTTGGCTTCAGCATCACGGCAAATGAAGGTAAGATCTGTGTTCCTGGCGTCGCATCTAGTGCAGCCAGTACTACAGGGGGTGCCTGTAGGGGTCAATGTCGCTGCGCAGCGTTTTTACTATGTACATTTGCTTCCATCTGCACGAGTAGCCAAATTCCAAAGATGCACAGACCAACAGAGACAAGATTACCCCGGATCTGCCTGAATTAAGCCTGAGTTTGGTTTTTTCTGGACACGGCAGCACACTCCGTGGCTTTCGGCAGCGTATCTACGCCTTGTCTGCCGAACGGAGACCAAAGAAAAGTTGATTGACGTCAAATTATCAAACATTCGCAGTTCTCCACATCATGTCGTAATCAGGAAGAATGAACAGTGGATTGAGCAGAATGTGGTTTTTTCAAGTCGTCAGAACACTCACATTGGAATAAGTGGTCGACGGGGCGTGGCTGAAGTCGGCCAAGCACGAATACATGTGACCACCAACCTGTCTGGTGGGGCCCTCGTACGGCTTGCGCGCTGTAAATCAGCGGCCGAACTCGAAGCTTGGTCTTCATTTGGCTCCTGGGCTGGCCTGACCGCAGGAGGGGGGATCGACGGATCAGCCCTGGAATGTGGCTGCTGAGGGCCGTAAAAGGCTGGATCTCGATTCACCACAGGTCTTTTTCCGTCGCTCTCCACCTGTCTGTCGGGTTTCGACAGACAGTCTGTCAGGAGTACGCCAATTTCGGGGTGCTTCTTGAGGAAGTCGATGAACCCCTTGGTGTACCCATGGACAAAAGAATGGGCTGGTTCCCAGTTGTTGTGACTGGAATCAAAGCCCCTCCACTCACATAGAAATTCCCATTCGCCCTTTTCGTCACGTCTTGCTTCTAAAATCCTCTTGAGTTCGTACTTCCCCCCTTCGATGACCCGATGGGACAAAAATTTCGAAGTCCAAAAAAGGGGTTTAACCCGATCCTTGGGGGAGGGGATCTCTCTCTTGAGGCGATCGCCCGAAACTTCAATTTCCCTGCTGACATCCACACGAATCCTCCACCTGTTCTCACCTAGACGCGCTGTAACAGCGAATGGCCCCTCCCACAAGGGAAGAAGCTTATCATCTCCGTCCAGGGTGGTTTCGGATTTTCGAAGCCAAACTCGATCATCGACTTCAAAATTGTGGGGGTTTTTTCAGCCTTGATTCTGGACCCAAAGCCAGTCAGCTTGATGCTTATCGATTAATTTCGAGAAAGTTTTGTCTGCTCGTTGGATTTCGTCCAAAAACAACGAAGCATCTTTACAAGGGCGAGGATTATTCAACGGCATGTTCCACCAACACTTCTTTCGTCCAAAGACAATTTCATTTGGAGAAAGGCCATGGTACAATGGCGTGTTGTGGTACCGGCGAAGCAATGCGAAGAGAACTTCAAGCCAATGGAAGTCTTTCTCACTGGCGAGCTCCTTACGAAGCATATTTATAATAGAGCGGCCGGCTCTTTCGCCAGGCAGCGCTCGATGTGAGTGGATTTCACACCTCAGGTGGTGGATTCCAAGGCGAGCACATAATTCCCTCCACCATTCGGAGGTGTACTCTTTGCCTGAGTCCGTAACCACCTCGGATGGGACGTCCCAACCTCCCATCCAGGTCTGCGCGCACCATTTGGCGGCAGCCTTGCCAGTCATTGACTCGATGTTGCAAGGCAACACCTGAATGTAGCCAGAATGACGGCATTGTATAAGGAGCACTCCATTGACCTTTTTGTTGGTCCAATGGCACTCTTCGTCGTCGAGTTCACCAAGATGGAAAAAATCACTGGTGACTCTGTTAAAGAGGCGCTCCGGAATAGGGTGTGGCCTCAGATGGCCGTGCTTCTTCGCGCTGGGGGGCGTCGAGACAGCACATTGGGCACATCCGGCGGCTACTTTCATACAATGAGTGTATAGCCTTGAGCCGAACAACCTATGTTTAATCATCGACCATAATCTACGGCCATGTGCGTGGGGGGACTCCCATTTGTGCCACCAGTTTAACACTCGGGGGGCCAGGGCGTCTGGTACGCACAATTTACCCTCCATCCACAGCTTTCCCCCATCCGACGAATATTCAGAATAAATTCCATCCTTGTGAGCATCTTTGGATTTGAGATTCTCAAAGACCTCTTTAAACATGGAATCATGCAGATAATCGTTCGTCCAGTCACGGATGATAAGGGAATCTTTCGGCAGGGGTGGAGTTTTGGCCGGATCTCGACGCTTAATGCCCTGAATCAACCGAAATCCACTTACAGGTCGGGTATACTCGAACCGTTTCACACTCCCTGAGGAGAGATCGGTGACTTTCTCCACGACTTTCAGTGATTTGGTGATGATTTCATGAGCATGCGCCGGATCTGAGAAGGCCGTGATGTCATGACACGGTAATGCATGCCGGTTAACAGAGCATTGCATGCATTCACGTCGAATGAGCTTTTTTTCTTCCTGATCCCACTCGATTACGACGTGGCGGTCCTGCTCCGTACCATGGATGTTGGTACTTTGCAGCCCCTCTGAAGCGGGGTAAGCCCATCGGCTCAGAGCATCCGCTACCGTGTTGTGTTTTCCAGGCAAATACGACACATGGAGGTCAAACAGACTGAGAAATTCAGGCCATCTGGCCCGTCGACCAGCTGGGCTCGCGATAGTATCAATGTGTTCGGTGGCCCAATACTCCAGAGATCGATGATCCGTCAGGACCTCGACTCGATTGGTGCCAACCCACGATTGGTACTTCTTCAGAGCGCAGATTATGGCATATGTGTCTTGCTCACGCGGTGACCATTGCATCTGGCGTGGAGCTAGCTTCCGAGACCAAAATGCAAGAGGGTAATGATCACCTGTGGCTTCATCAACCTGTTCAAGAACAGCTCCTATCGCGTACCTAGAAGCGTCGGTTCTTATGTAGAAGGGTCGGTCGAATTTCGGCACATGCAACGTGGCGACTTCGCAGAGGGCCGCCTTCAAGTGATGGAAGGCCTCCTCGCACTCGTCAGTCCACTTGACACGAACCTTTGAACCTGCCTTGCCCGCATCTCTCCCTACCTTCAATAGTTCAGTGAGGGGGGCAGCAAATTTGGCATAATTCGGCACAAAAGTGTGGTAAAAATTGCAACAACCCAGGAATCCTCTCAATTCCGTGATCGTCTCAGGGCGCTTCCACTTCTGAATAGCGACGAGCTTCCCTGGACTGGGTCGTCGGGTGCCATTCTCAAGGAGAGAACCACAAAATTCGACTGATTTTAAAAATAGTTTTCCCTTCTTTGGCCCACAAATCAGCTGATTGGCATCAAGAATGTCCAAAACCTGGTTCAGCTGCTTTTCATGTAGGGCCACCAGCTCGGCTTCGGTCAGTCCCTCCCCCTCTGTCGCGATGATTATGTCATCTATGTACACACTCACGAAGGCACGAAGCTCAGGATGAGCTGTAAAAAGCACATCCTCCATCATTCTTTGACAAAACGAAGGGGCGTTCTTCAGGCCAATGGGCATGACCGTCCAATGGACTGGGCCACATGGCGTGCACATACAGGTGAGAGGTCGGCTGTCCTTCCTCAACGGCATTTGGTGAAAGCCGTGACGGAGATCCAGCACAGAAAACAAACGACCTCTTGCCCTCTTGGCGATTTCCTCCTCAATGAGGGGCAGGGGGTGTGAATCCGCCTTGGTTTCGGCGTTGAGGTTGCGAAAATCAACAACCATTCGCCAACCATCAATAGTGTTCTGGTCTGCAGGCGGCGGCTTCGGGACTGTGAAGGGTGCACAGCAGCACTCGCTGGTCATACAACCCTCAAGCCAACCAAATTCCCTGAGATTTCTCTCGATTATTTTTCTGAGTATCTCATGTTTCTGTCCATGGTTCTCATAAGGACGCTGTTTCTTCGCCTTGTACCCTTCACGAAGCTCGATGAAGGCTTCACCGAACTGCCCACGGACAGGGGGGTTTTTGATCAACTTCCCCGAAAGGGTTGTGTCCTTCCGTTCCTCAAAAATCTTGTCTCTTTTCTTGGAACACAACTCAGTGTCCACCTGATCGCCAGGAATTACTGTCGAAAAAACTTTGGCGATTTCTTCGGCCTTGGCAGGAAGAATCTTCTTACGGATGTCCCTAAAAAGGTCCGTATCAACTGCCTCTTGAAGATAGGTGGGTCGAGTGTCGACATTCCAGAGATTCTCTTCGTGATCCAGCTCCTCGAAAGGATCTATGAAAGCTTCCACACGGGGTTTTTCATAAAAAACTCTGAATTTGCGGCGCGAAGAAAATTTTTTTGTTGTCCGTGCGCCGTAGATTCTTTTGGATGTAGATCGTATTGGGGAAGAGGGAGACGAGGCGGATCCATTTGACGTTGGATCACCTTGGGCATCTGACGGACAAAAATCAGAAAAAATAGATTCATCATCAGTACCACGCTCAACCTCAGATTCAGACCCAACACAGGAATCAGTACTAGAATCAGCAGAATCAGAGTCAGAAAGCTTTCCATCCACCAGGAATGCAAGCGAACTCCAGGGCCGCTGTGGCAGGGGACCTGTGTCGTCCCTGGCATACAGCTTAATCTTCCTGGGAAGTTCGATGTAATCTACACAAATGTCTTGCAATTCCTGAAACCAAGGCTTGTCGTCCCACAAGGGCACAACTAAAATCGCCTGGGTTTTATCTTGCTTGATTTTGTGGATGACCTGCTGGATTAAGTGAAACGGAGGATTAATCCATAACTTCTTGTCCCATTTATGGGTCCAAGCGTCGCGAAAGTGCTTGTCAAAGCGCTTGTTCTCGCGGTTAGCAAAGGCATCATACTGTGGCCAAAAGGAATGGTGTTCATAAAAATATTCACAAATTGTATCGCGCCATTTGTCGACAACTCTGTAGGATGAAGAGTGCCAGCGCGAAGGGCGTCGTGGCTGGGAGTCCCTACGAAGACATTCTAACTCTCGGGAGTAATCGGCACTCCCATTCACCTCTGCAATGGTGACATCTTCGCCAATCTTTGGTGTAACCTTTTGCTTCAAAAATTCTTCTGCACTTTTAAAAACTGCGTGCAAAAAACGAAATTCAGGACGCTCCAAGGGACCTGACTCCAGCAAAAAACAACGCCGATGACCTACGGGTGCCACCCTGTTCTTGCGAAGCCAAGGATGGCCCAAGTAAAGGTCATACTTTATGTCGGCACGATAGAAGTAGTCATCCTTAAGGATAACTTCCTCCACATTACCTTCTTCCCAAAGGTCTTGAGCGACCAAATGAGTTGATATATAACAACCGCGTTGCCCACCTGCGAGAGAATGTCCAGAAACTCCCTCTAGGGTAACAGGATGAGGCGAATCAAACACGCAGTCGTCAAGCAAAAAAGAATTGGATTGGAGATTTACCTCCGATCCATTGTCACACAAACAAGTGGCGAGGTGGAAATTGCCCTTGCAATCAGAGACCCACAGCTTTGTGACAAACTGACGGGCCCTGTGCTTGGACTGTACACCAACCTCGTCCACTACAACAGAAGGATCCGCTGCCGGATCCAGGGGAGAGGAGACAAGCGACCCTACATCAAGTAGTGGTCGGGAAGGAATCTGGGGATCATGCCTGAAATCGCCTGGGGAGGGGCGATTTTCGTGGCTCCCCTAGGCGTTCTGACCTCCAGTGGCTGCGTTAACATTATGGACACATCCTGATTCGTCGACCCACTCATCTTGGAGCGGATCATCTGCTGGATTCAAGGCATTTTCAACGTAATCTCGGTCCGCATCGGACACCTGATCTGCACCTGAGACTTGATCCACACGATGGTTGCCCTTTCCACGTCCACGGCCACGGCCGCCGGATGATGGACCTCCACCCTCGCCACGCCCTCTGCCCTTACCAGAGGAAGGGGTTCCCGAAGGATTTCCCTTACCTTTACCCTGGAATCCTAGAGCATTTCCCTTGTTTGCACCGGATTGAGGGGTTTGGCCTGGATTTCGATTTCCGCCTCTGGCGTTGCTATTGGGATTTTTCTGGCCGTTCGGCTGCCCACCGGAGCCGGATGGAGTCCGATTTCCTGTGCCTTGGGACCCGCCAGGGCCTCCAGGATTTTTGTTTCCACCGGAGGGGGTCGGATTCCCTTTTCCAGCCTTCCCACCGTGCACCTGTCTGTCATTCCTGTCTGAATTCTGCGAATTACCGATATTTTCACCAATCACCTTGTGATCGTAAGGAGACCATCGGTGATTATCAGTAGAATGCGTCTTAGCTCGGTTCGTAGAACCTAAAAGAAGGCAGATGCTACAGTGCTGCTGAACATTCCGGGTGTCATTCACCTTTTTGTTGCCCTTTTGGGCTCCATTTTGGGTGTTTTGCTGGGTATTCTTGTTTCCCCCAAGACCCTCATGGAAATTCTGGTTGGCGGCGTCGGCGAGCCGCTCAACCTCCTCCCAGAGTTCCTTCGGGGTGTACGAAAACACCCAGTTTTTGGCCTTCAGGCGATGGCCATGGAAGCTGACTCCCCTGTTGAGGACTTGGACAAACAAGTCCCGATCCTCGTGTTCATGAAACTTGATTTTCCACGTCTCCTCAGTGAATTTCACCTTGGAGAAGGACGTGGGGGAGCACTTTTGAAGTGCCTCCCTGACGGAAAACTTGTTGGCAGAGGCATCGAAGCCTTCCACCTCCGCCCACCAGGTCTTGACCTTTTCTCCGGACTGTTTGTTCCGAAGGGTGGCGGCAGTTTCTGAGGGGATCTTGTCAAAAAACAGACTCTTCAGCTCGGCACTAGAAAATTTTTCGCCTGAATGTTCAGCTTCTTCCACTATATTCCAGAAGCGCTTTTTTTTGTCTTGCACTTCGTGCAAAATTAATCGCGAGAATGAAGGAAAATTCTTCAACATTTGGTGGTAGTGGTCCTCTGGCAGCCGGGATCCACGTACCTCCAACTGTTCCCACACCTCATCAAAGGTAAGGGGGGAACTTGTATCCTCGCGATCACTCCAAGTCCTGAGCCAAGTGTTGGCCGGCGCTCCCTCAAGGCAATCCAAGAGGGCCATCAGGAACTGATCATCTTGGAGTTTTTGAGTCTTAACCCACAGTTTAAATTCCCGTTGGAACTGAGGCCAACGTCGGGGGTTCCCATTATACTTCGGTTGCTTGGCAACCTGACGAAGTCGCAAGGAAGTAGGGTTAAGAAGCGAATCCAGCCCAACACCGGCCGTAATGGCAGACACCTTGGCGGCATCATTCGCCACACCAGCTCCGGCGAGGGTCTGGGCGAGCAACAGCTGGGCTAAGGTATTGGAATCAGCAACAGGAGGGGCAGTAAGGGAGGCAGTTCGCTTGGCATTCTGAGCCTCAGTCCTAGCCTTCGCCGTCCTACTCTCAGAACGAGAGATTTTAACCCTTTCCTTTAGCTTGGTCCTGCTGATCCTTGCATCGGTGGTCCTGGAGTCCACCGAAGGAGCAATTGAAAAAATTTCTGTCGCCTCCTCCGATGGCTCTGTTGCTTGTCCCACCGATGATGCGCCCTCAGACCGCATGTGCGTCTTGAAAAGATTTTTTATTCCCAGCGTTTGAATGATGAGGTGCATTTGATCTTTGAGCAATTGGAGCTCAGTATCTCGCTGGAATCTGCAGGAGCAGTCGGCAGGACAGTACATGCCGTGTCCTGAAGGGCCTGAGCAGGCTGTCGGACCGCTGATCTCGGTGGTCCGCAGCCAGGAGTCCACTTGGGGAGCTCCTTCAGCCCTGATTTCCAGGCTTGCCTGCCTGGCCGCCTCTAAAATTCCCTCCTCAACCGCGGCGGCTAGATCGTCGCGGATGGAAACAGGGGGATGAGGGGCGGAGGGCCCGGGAACAGGTGCCCGGACCTTCTCCTTCGGGAAGGGGCTTGCCTCCCAGATCTGCAAAAAAATGGCAAAAGAGTCATCTTCTTGAGATCGCCACCACATCCTGGTATTAATTTCGTTCTGAAGGAGGAAAAAATAGTCCGTTAAAAAATCAGAGGCGATTCTTTCTTGTTCGATCAGCTTAGACGAGGCTAAGTAACAAAGGGCCTCAAGGGCCTCAAGGTTACGGGTCACTTCTGGGGACAAATGGTCGCCCCAGTGTGCCCAAGAGGCTGGTCGATTATAGCTAGGTACCTCACCTGGACCGCCCATCTCAATGTCGTCCAGATCGGCGTCCGTGGTCTCAAATGTTGAACATCCGTAAGGAAGGTTGGTACCTGCCAGCTCCGTAAGCTCCACCGGAGCGTTGCCATCGTCGTAGGCCGGCGGATTCCAGCTGCTCGATGGCCAGTTTCGACTGGGATTATGGTAATCTGGGTCTCCACAGCTGCTGATGTGCGCCCTTCTTGGGCAGCTTGGACTTGCGCAAGGCATTCCTCTCAAGGCCACGTTCGCACAGCACCAAGGCAGTGTAATCGTTACTTCTCCAGAAGCGGCGGGGTCTACGGGGCCGTACTGGGGAGCGAGCTGTGGATAGGATGCCACTGAAGCAACATTCAGGTAGCCTCTGCTACCATGAAAGTGCTGCCCTAGGTCGTGGATGGTGCCGGAGGGCTCAGGGCCGGCAAGACCCGGGGGGCAGGCACGCGAGGAGTCGACCTGAACGCTGCTGTTGGGGGCAGAACCGGATACACGGACACCAACGGAGGCAAGGGCGGCGACAACGGAGGCAAGATCCATGCTGATTGTTATCCGGCAAAAAATCCCAGTCTATGAAGAAAATTGATGCGGATAATCCTAAGTACATCTGAGTGTCCATATCTATCTGAAAAGATTTATATAAATCCGATTGTGAAAAAATATTTGGCCGATCTGGCTCGCGCGCGCGCGTCAGCGGCAAATGGCGATTCCGGGTAAATGATCGGAACGCGGCGGATTTACGATGAATGGACCGCGGAATCAGATCCGGCACATCAGAAATATATAGGTCTGATCCTGAGACTGAGCTGCGGGGCGGCGATTCCGCCGAAGCAGAGAAAATGACCAAAATGTAGCCAATCTGGGGCAGATCTACGAAAATCTGAGCAGATGGGGGTTAGCCGCACTTACATCATACTCTTTTCCCTATGCCCAAATCAGGTTTCCCTTGTACTTGCCACCCATTTGACTTGGAGATATAAGGGAAACAAAAGTGAATCGTGGGACCACTTTGAAGGGCCATATCTACACGCGAGTGTGAGGAAAGAGAATAAGGAAGGTTGCGTTGCAAGCGCCTCAGTCTCAACTTATTTTTAGTAGGATCCGACACCTTAAGTCGGCACACACACTCGTTGTATCATAGGATCATGGTCAACATGGTAGAAACTTGTTTATAACTTGTTGACCATGTGTCCGGACTTGATATTATGACTTTCGAGTGTAGCGCATGAGTCTTGCGGTGGCATAGCATCTTTCTTTAGGTTCCCACGTCCATTCAACCCAAAGTTATGACCATGGAGGGGCATGGCATACCATGGTGGGAGCCTATTTTAAGGGCTATGTGTGATATTGGTAGTATTGTCTTGATATGCTCACGCCCATGTTATATATCTTCGTGTGGCCGAAGAGATGGGAAGCCACACGTGACAAGGGCTTTGCCCATGTCCCAATTGTGGAATTCAAAGCGCTAGACTAAGTCTACCGCGTATGTATTGCTCATGGTATGTTTGGCAAAGAGATCCATGAGTGCACTCCCATTTTCATGGGGCATGTAGATATGGGTGGCGAAGGTATCTCCATGCGCCCGATTGGGGATCCAAGTGGGGGAATTGTTCGCAAATGGTTCCAATCATTTGTTTATTGAACCATGAGCGTATATCATGGGTGAGCATAGAGATATACTATCATGACAACTTTGTATTTGGACATATTTTCATGTTTTTGACCTCAATTTTTGCTCATTTTTGCGTTTTGTGTACTTACCTGGTCGGCAAACAGCAAGAACCCTATGAAGAGTCGAACCATGGTATGTTGTTCATATGTTGGCATATGCTTTGGAGTTGAACATCACCATATGCCGGATCGCGTACTCCATTTGGCTTGGCGCACGAAGGATTATAAGAATTGGTCTCAAGATCATGGGCTGACTTGGGCAGTGCGTGGCGCCCATATCCGAAGGGGTTTCGAGGGTAAAGTGGGGATGTACATGGGCATTGACCTTTGGTCTCTATCCTCCATGAATACTAGACTTCGATTCCATGCATGCTTTGAGCCTTCGGATAAGTGGTAATTTCAATTTTGAGCATATATTTGATATATGGCCAATATGGTGTGCATTGGCAGCTTTTGGGCATGTTATGAGTTCAAACTCATGGGGCATATCTCTAAGCCCATTCGACTCCAAGTCCAACCAAGTATATGTCAGGGTGGGGCATGGTCCTGAGTGCCACTCTAGGCCATGACACGCCACCTCCCTCATTGGGCTAGGATTTAGAGGCTTGGGAGTGAACACACTTTTGGGGTTTGTGTAGTGACTTTTGACACATGGCATTTAGCCATCTTATTTGACTGGGTTCAGGACATCATGTTGGTGAGTCAGGGGAAGGTCTTGAGTCCAGGGAATGAGGGGTCTATGGCTGAGTCTGTGTATGTTTACCTCTTTCCCCAACTTTGCTTTATTTGTGTTCATATGCCAATTTCAGGGCTTTCTTCCTCTTGGTGCAATTCTTGTACATGCCCGCCACCGTGAGACAACCGGTGTGCTGAGCGGAAGCCCGCAGAGTGGATTGGATTATTGCTGTATTTGTGGGAGTCACCGGCTCAAGACCAATGTGGCCCGCCCGCTTTCGCAATGAAAAGACAATGGTGAATGCGTCGTTCTTCCGCGGCGTCCGCGTTTGTACCTAGCCCGTGGCCAGGAATCGGCTCAAAAACGCCACAGGGACATGGCTCTCATCCTCTTGGACCTGCTCAATTACTGCCCTTGAGGCGTCAGTCCTGAGCACTCCATTGATCCATGCACCCAGCGTGAACGGGGGGGCTGGTGGTAACATGGTGCGCGTTGGGTCAAAATTATGCAACATGGCCAAAAATGGCCGAAAATGCGCACAGTCACGGCTAGGGCAAATCCGACACATGTCCGGCTTGTACCAGAATATGTCCGAACTTTGGACCAAAGTCCGTTGTGTCCAACATATCCTTTGAACGTCGATCAAACCCGCCTAAATTCGGGAATGGTGGGGTTCACAACTGACCCACATCGTCCACAAGAATGCCTTGATGCGCCCGGCCCAAGTGGAGTTAACGGCTTGGCCTAAGATATGTTAGGCACCGAATTATGTACCTTCAAAACATACTTGGGTGATGACGTCAATGGAGAGCATCATGGAGAGACAGGGTTAGGGTTAGGGTTACATCATGTGACATCATGACCGCTCAAAAATAGCAAAATTTGCGGAAAAAAACATGAAAAAATGGCCTAAAAAGTCCACGACGATAATTGAATGTGCAGCCGCCAAATGGGCACACGAAACGACCTCAAATATGGCCTATAATCCTACCCAAGCCTGCTCTACCAAACCTAGCCCCGGGACCAAAGTATTCCCCCATCTTATGTATCTTTTGTCTTTGAACTCGCATGCGTGTGCTTGGGTCACGAATCGACTTCATTTTGAACGGCCGATTTTTGGTGTGCATTCTCCAAATATGGCCATGTTTGTGGCATGTGACTTATATGCATGCTTCAAGCATGTTATGTGATATGCACCGTGTGTGTGTGCATGCAAAGTAGGAAGTTATACCCACTTAACGTATTTTTCCATATAGTTGGTCACCGAGTACATGGGAGCGCTCAATTTTTGGGTCACTCCAAAAATGTATAACCCTTTGCGCACATTGAGTAGGGATCCAATGGGCTCGTAATGGGGTTGATCGGGGCAAACACCCGTCAACGATGCCTATGACACGCTTTAGGTCGCCTTTAGAAGCTTGCACGCGCGAATCGCTTGTTATAAGACACGGGAGGTGAAAGAACGTTCTTGGGATTTTTCGTCAAGGAAAAAATCCGCGAAGCCATGCTACTAGTCAGTAATTTAACTGTGCACAATCGGGTATGCGTCACGGTACTAATTTCTGAAAAAATTGCTTTATAAATTTGGCTTCATAGAGACCCGGCACAGGCCACGCCGTCATTTGCGACCGCGACAGCTGGTGCTCGTGATAAAATAATACAAATGAATCGCCGTTGGTGCACGCTGATTTGCAACTGATGCATTGATCAATTGCCGTCGCGAATCTGTACAAAAAAAAGGTCCGCGGCTGAGGCGTGCCTGATTCTTCGTCACAACCGGGTACAGAAGCCTTGCTGTACGTGATTTTTGGAAGGCGGACACCCTCTTCTTCGTGATTTGTAGCCTAAAGAAGCTCCATGAGAGGGATTCCCGGGCGGTGCCTCCCACTCCGCCCAAAAATAGAGAATGTACATTTCCGGACCCCGTTAGTTTGTGTCACGTCTGTTGTGGGACCCCCTCCCCCTACTTTGGGCTGTGGGTTCTCCCTCTTTGTAACAACTCTGATGCGGGCCCCCCTATGGGCTTCTTCTTTGTGCTTTTTGGACCGCAAACACCCACACACCTGCAGTGCGTTAGCATCATAATAGCGCAACAGACTACAAAACTCGGAGATCAATTGATACAGCATGCATATAGGCACCGCAAAGCCATCTACCAAGATTTCCGTGTCACTGTGGCAGAGAAGATTTTTTCTTTCATGTGTTCCCAAACTAACGCGCAACGAAATTCTTTCTGTCACAAATGGACGTCGTTTTAATACATGTAGTCAGCGGCATCCTGCAAAGATGGAGAGGTGTGTACTGCGTTGACATGCATGCAAATAAATTTACAGACTGATGGTTGTCTTCTCCACGGGTTGTCCTGCGTGCACCTGCCCCAGTGCACAATGCACTGGTGCCGACGGATGGTAGCAGCTTGACTGCTTCGCTCTCGGTGTCCCAAATCTCCATTTCACCAGTATTCTCATCCGTGTCACTTTCCACCTCACATTCTACAATCATGGCCTGTTTTGTCAAAGGTCTTGCTATGAAAGTGTGCGGCGACAGCAACGGAGCAGCAGCAGTGCGCGACCAAGCCACAAGCGGAGATGCGAAAGGTGGTTGCAAGATTCCAGTTGACTTGGTAGCAGGTGAGCGCCGACATGCAACTGACAAGCTGTGGTCATGCAATCAGCTGTTCATGTATTTTTCATAGACGTTGAACTCTTTAACTTTAGAAGGGAGCTTGGAGACCTTCCTGTGGTACCATCCCGAAATACGTGACCTTCCACCTTCGCCAGGCACAGCAGAAACACTTCATTCGGCCCTTCTTCCTGCTGACATTTGCATACTTGGTGGTCCTTGTCATCTAACACAACACGTAGCGAAGAAACTCGTGGCACAACACTGCACCGAACAATGCGCCGAACCTGAACACTGTCCAGTCGACTCGATTTCGCTCTACTCCACAGCAAATGTCGCGCCTTTTACTGATTTGATGCACAGAGATCCCTGGATGGTAGCGAGCAGCACTTGCATCAAAAATGATGCGATGGGAACAGGCAGGTCGAATGTGGGCTAGAGGAATACTCAGCCGAGCCCCAAGGAAGGTGCGTAGGTCGCCAGCGGCCCCAAGGAGGTCACATGTCCACCTACGAAGCGAAATGTGTCATCATGGGAAAGGAGGCATGCAGGTGGAACGCGGGACGACCCAACTAACAGCCCTCGACAAAAAGTGTATGGCACTACTCAGAAGGAATGCTTCTAGTCGACTATAACGAAAGCTTGAAGATTCCGACGGCGGGTCATGTCTTTTAGTAAAACAGAGTTGCTTCGATGTTCTGAAATGAGGACATTAAAGACCAATACATTTCGCATGGAATTCGGATGTCTACATTTCATGTTGTGTTGCAAAACCTAAGAGACAGGCCTCACACGCATATTTGACCCATCTTTCGGGGGCCTGTCGAGTATTACTTTGAAAGTGCCGCATTTGCATGCACGAGCTGAGCCTTCTCCACTGATCATGTCCCATGGTCCGGCTGCCACTCTGTTGACAATTCCCGGGACGGATCCCCCCGGCTGGTGACTTATGAAATGCCAATATTCAAAGGGCTAGGGTTAGGGTTGCGATTATTCAATCTAATGATTTCTTTTCTCAAATGTTTCCTCCTGCAGCGTCGAATTAGGGTGAAATGGCTCCATTCAGCTAACGCTGGGATCCCGGGGCCATTTAACCCTAATTGGAGGCTGCAGGGGGATTGATTTCAGCGCGACATCGTTTACCGGCGCCCCATTTTCCGCCGCCGCGGTATTTTGCGGTAGTCCCACGAGTGGCAGCCTTCCCTGTCCCATCCACCTAAGTAAAAATCTTTTTGAGAACGCGTTGCAATCAAATTGTCATGAAATGTGACCACAGAAAATTTCCGAGAAAATCTCCTCATAATGCTGGAGAATCTAGCAAAAAAGGAGGGAAAACGGTTGTCCAAACATTGGACTTTAAAGAGGCACTTTGGCTCCAATTGACCTAGGCAGGCATCCATATAATGCGGACTGTAATGCCAATGTAGGGAAAAAAGTCGAAATCCCAAAACATGTGATTGGCCAGAAGAATTGTCGAAAATTTGAAGGGCAATTTTGGGACTTTTTCAGACATGTGCCAAAATGCACCAACCCCCAAGGACAAGAATCGTGGTACAATGACAGAAATTCTGATGGTCCTCGCTAAAAAAAAGCTCTTAAGCTGCAGAACTGTCAAAAAAAAATCCGCATTTGGTGGTTTGCTGCCGAAGATATTCCCAAAAGTTGAACGAACCGGCCAAAAAGTGCCGCCCGTAAGCGTTATTACAGCCGCTGGTCCTCCCCCGCCTCCAGATTTTTGTGCGGTGCCTGCCCCTTCCCCCGTCGGGGAACTTCGAGGACGAGAGGAAGGACGAAGGCCAGGAACCCAGTGAGAAGTCCGAACGTAGATCTCGGAATTTCGATGGCCTCCACAAGTGCAGCACGAAGCAACACACCCCTGCACCCTTTTCCCTTTCTGCACATTGTGGCATGTTTGTGAGAACATTTCAAGTGAAAGACGAGGCGACAACTGGACACCGAGTGCCCGTGCAAAGCCAATGCAACCCTCTACCACTATGTGCAAAAGTCCAAGAAATCACATGTGCTGCCCCTTTTGACGAAACCGGATGGTCAGCCCATGTCATGGCACAGCACAAAAGGTGGTTGGAAGCAAAATTGTCCAAAATTCAGTTGTGAATTCCTACAAGTGGTGACAGGTCGATAAAGAGGAGCACGGTGCAGAAAAAGACCACGTCAGAATCCTTGAGGACAAAAGAGCTTGGAAAGTGCGGGCCGCTTGATGTTTTCTGCTCACCTCGGTCCAAAATCACGTTTCCAACATCCTCGCACTTTCAGTTTTTTCCCACTTTTGTGGGGGTGGTGGGGGGGGTCTCACTATGCCTACGTTGCCCTCCCACGTAGTCGAGAGGAACTTTACGACTTTCCGCAAATTTGCAGCCCTGCATACCTGACCCCATGCCACCCTGTCTCGTTACGCCAAAAGCGCGAAAGATGGTATACACATGGATTGTTGACAGCATCAACGTGGCACACAACAGGATGGCAGTGTGTGGCACATAACAAACAAGGGTTATTTTATTCCGCTCAGCAGAGATCTGGGTGTGGCCTTTGCAACACCACGCCAATAGAATATGAGTACCAAGTATTTTGGCGTACCCCTCAAGGACACATGCACGAATACTTACGATACACATGTGCAGGGCATGGACTCAGATGAACCACTCCTGCACAATTGAACACTGGGTATTACTGACTTACCACGAAATATTCATCAGGTTTGCAGCATCCGTGAAAGCTCTGGTTCGGGAGCACTACATTAACCTCCCTTCCCGCTATTGCCAAAGCAGAGTCTCCAATACCTTGAACAATCCCCTGCTGATAGGCCACGAAGGAATAGGCAAGCTCAGGATGTGGCGAAAGTGGGGCCAGGTATTGGAGGGGAGGTTGTGCCTGCGTTGGATAGTTAGTGTCCAGGTGGTGCGGTGGTGAGTGGCCCCAGGGCTTAAGCGAACCTGGCAGAAATAGGGATACCTTCTTGGGAAATCGAAGGTCTTGCCCAAGCTGCAAAGATAAGGGGATGCGTTGAGGATTCGCTTGGTTATGCCCTACCCGATACTTTGCAAAGTATAGCAATACGTAACTTTCGCTCCCAACTTGCTGGGGATCGAGTAAGTTCCATCTTTCCTTGCCATTGCCCAAGGGTTGTTTTCCATGCTTAGTCTGTAAAGCGCGTATTCATCAGATTCCTTCCCAACTATAGTTGTTCCGGAGCACCAAATATTCAACACCAAACAATCAACCAAAATGGCGGCCAAAACCAATCAGCAAGAAAGCAACATGAACACGGACATGGAGAAGGAGATGATCGACGATGCCTTGCAATTCACAAAGGAATCCTTCGACACTTTCTCACTCGAAAAGGATATCGCTACCTCCATCAAACGCTCGTTCGAGAAGAAGCACAAGGGTGCTTGGCATTGTGTTGTTGGGAAAAACTTCGGGTCTTTCGTCACCCACGAGCAGAAGAGCTACATTTACTTCCTCCGTAAGGAATGGGCTGTGCTCCTCTGGAAGTCTTGCTCGTAAAGGAGGTTTGAACAAACGGCCCGTCCGAAATACGCGGAAGGTCGAGCTTGTTCAAATCAAATCCGATTTTGTTGCACGCTGGTATGGCGTTTGTCATGCTTTTGAGCCCCCCACGGTGGCTATGTATGTTTACCAAGGCGCAGTTTTGTGCAATGTGCTTGATTCCTGAAACAAATTTGTCGCCTGACCCTTGACTTTGTGTAAAATTGCAGTTGTACAACCATGCTCATTATTTTGCATCACAGGATTGCGGGAGCATTCAAGCCTTTGTTTGTCACACACGCACACTGCCATACAGTGCTTATGCTGTATTGACACTGCTGACTCTTGCTCGTGTTGCTTTGCATTACGTACACACTTTGCTTGTTGCCTTTGGCATTGCGTTCAACACACATACAAACACGCTTGTTGCCCATTACCTCTGCGGTTGGCTGACGGTCCAAGGGTCTATGCCGGGCTAATGGTTCCGGAGAACCGAGACAAAGGCCTTCGCCAAGGGGGACCAGGTGTGTGTCGAGAGCTAAGGGAACCAACTTCACAGACCAGTGCCGTGACTGTGGGCGGGTTCCGGTCAGTGGGGGGGAGGGGGCGGGGGGGGGGGGGGGCACCCTGGAGCACAAGCGTGCCCCATTTGCATTTGCCGGAGAAGTGGTTGTGGGTTCCAACTGCAGCTAAGTTCGCTGCAAGGAGCTCGCGGGTGCCAGCTGGGCCCATTTGCCTCATCACAACAGGATAATGCGCTGAAGCGTGACCAAGTTGGGGGATGTTTGCTCCACCTTGCGAACTTGGGTTGAGGCACTGGACACTACTGGGCATGACTCCGCCTGTGCCCCATTGATGCAACACACACAGGGCCCTGCAACCTGTATGGGAGGCTGTTGAGCAACCCTGTGTGCTTCAGAAGAGGGAGCAGCACCTCATTGTCCCGCGGGGGGGGGGGGGGGGGCAGTTTGCTTTTGTAGACAACATTTGTTGCCAGCGGGCCATGGCCAGGTGCGGAGTGCCTGGGCCAACCACTAGGACAATGGTGGGCAGGAATCACCTGAGCCTTGGGACCCGGTGGTGAAGGGTGCCTGCCCCAATGCAGCTGCCACCTGGCGGTGCGACTGTGTCAGGTCATGGCATAACACTGAGCAGCCTGTGCGAAGGCGAGAGGGAGTTGCCAGGGCTGCCATTCACCACGACGTGCCGTACCCACGGGATAGCAGGCGGCCCAGGATCCCCATGCATGGTAGGTCAGTGGAGCGCTCTTTGGGCCAGTCCTCAGTGGGGATTTGGTGGGCTCACACACCCATACACAGCACACACACTGGTGAATACGAAAAAACCCCCCGTTTTGTACTAAAACATCCCCCGCTTTGTACTAAAAAAACCCCCGCTTTGTACTAAAAAAACCCCCGTTTTTGTACTAAAAACCCCCCTTTTTGCCCCTGGGCCGCAAGGCCCGCCGTTCGCTGTCCGGCCGCGGGGGAGGGGCCTCCGCGGCCGCCTGCGACGCTCAGCTGTAAAGCTGACCCCAGTGATTATCCCGCCGGATTGGCCCTGCCGTAATGGTGGCAACGGATGAAGTTCCGGACGAACCGAAGGCACATTTGTGGATGGCAGGACGGGCCCTACAAGGTGGTATATCGGGGATTTTTTTTTACTGGCCAGAATCCGGATTTCTGGTCAAAAATCGGCGCGCACGCGTGACCAATGGCTGTCGCCGACATTTTGCCTGTCCAATTCAGCACCTAGCTAGAGTTGACGAAAATTCGATTTAAGACCATAAATGTGAAGAGTTTTAAAGCCCGGATAGTGCTGTGAAATCGGATTTTCGCAAAACTGCACGAATCACTGTTTCGGAACACCGATCGGCGATTTGCGCCAGCAGCGTGTTCGACGCCGAGGTTTTGACTGAATTTTCGTGTTCAGCGTCAAAAACCACCCAGATTTAGCTTTCGGTTTATCAAAATTCGAGCCGGTAGGCCAAAGATATGAATTTTTCAAGTTTTTATACAGTAGGCTCAGTTTGGCCATTTTGGCCTGTTTCGTAGGCCTATTGTAGCGAAACCACGAGGGTCTAGCAACGACCCAAGTGACAATCCAAGTTCATTTGCACGCAAATGATGTGAAAATCCCCAAGGTTGACCACTCCAGCCTCCTCTTGATGCCTAGAAAGAGGGTACAAACGGTACAAAAAAAAGTACTTAGAGAAGGTTGCTTTTTCCATTGTACAGCCTTGTCAAAGCGCTATATCCCGGCCTAGGGATTGAACCTTTGTGCAAACTAGTCCCGTATGGGTCTGATCGAACGGGTATAAGCAATGTTACGTCCCTATGGCCTCTATAGAGAGCACATGGGGGCGAAAACGCAAAGATATGTGCTTTTTAAGCTGTGTTTTTTGGTGCTGTCACAACACCAGCCTACCAAAATCATGGGTCTCCCCCCCGGTGTTCCGGTTGCATGCCCATGCTTCCTTGGGACTTCAACCAAGCATATTTGAGTAGTTTGGACCTAGAGGGAGGGGAATGGCCACTAGTTTGCCTGGTGTACCCCCAAAGACCGCTAGATATGGGAGCCGGGGGTTTGGCATTTTGGTCAAAAATGGACGTTTTCGGTTTGTGGGTCCATTTGTCGGAGGTCGTTCTCCAACATACCGTGGAGTTAGAACAAAGTGTTGGGCTCGTTTGAAAGCCGAGAACATGTCCTAAAAGGATGATGGGTTTGCCACAGGCGGTCTCACACCCAATTCACGCAAAAATTGCATCTTTGGTGGTCATTTTTGACAAAGATCAGTTGTATCTTGTGCGTACCCTGCCACGGCAAAATGTGTACCTGTCGGCACGTAGTCAAGTAGGAAGCACATATGTTACCAAGCCCTCAACCAAGCATAATGGAGTTATTTGGATCTAGAAGAATGCAAAAGGTCAATTGTTTGCCCATTGAAGCCCCGTTGGCCCGGATTTATAAGCGTTGGGGGTTTTGCATTTTTGTCAAAAGTAGCAATTTACAGTTTATGCTTCCATTTGTCGGACTTCGTTCTCGAACATATTCTTGAGTTGGAACGAACCGTTTGGTTCGTTTCAAAGGTGAAGACATATCGTAATAGAATTCGAGGAATTATCATAGTCTAGCTTGTTACCATTTTCCGCAACAATCAGGTTTTTAGTCATCATTTTCGGTCAAAATCAGCGCAATGAAATGTGTACTTGTTGGTACGTACCAAAATTTCTGATACTTTCGGCTTTCTAGGCTTGGGAAGGAGGAGCACAGCGAGTCCTTCCCAAGCCTAGTCACAAAGCTAATGCCATGGATTCTTTCTTTTTTTTTTTTTAAATGTCCTTGTAACTGCATTGCATACCAATTTTGCAAATGGGTAAATTTTTGCTGCAATGTATATTATGCTTAGGTTGTATTGTTCTCATGATGGATCGCAGAAACACAGGAACTATTGTTTTGGGCGCGTGTAGTAGCATGTGGTGATGATAGTTGATCTTTTTTTATTTTCGTCATTTTCTTTTTCGGCTGAATAATATAATGTGTACCAAAATCAGTGTACGGACCAAAAGTGTGATGTAACACAATCTGTATCACAATGAACAAGAGCTATGAAGTATGCATTCTTTCGTCTATTTTGATTAGTATTTTGACTAAAGAAATGAGCCATAATGCAATTCAACTGTATCCCTGCCCCTCCTATTAAAAACACACACAAAAAAACCCTGGTATGTGACATGGGCATGTGGCACGGAAGTGACTAACACTAAGTACCACTATCCCGCCGGGTCTTGTCGCGGGTGGGCGGGCCGGGCTTACCACAGCGCTTGTTGTACTAAAAAAACCCCCCCGCTTTGCTAAAGAACCCCCTTTATTGTACAGAAAACCCCCCTTTTGTACGAAAAAAACCCGTTTTTGTACTCAAGGCCCCCCGTTTTGTAGTAAGAAACCCCCCGCTTTGTACTAAAACCCCCCCCTTCTTGTATTAAAAAGCCCCGTTTTCACCACACAAAAAAATTTACGTCCGCCGAACAGGAAAAGCCCCGTTTACCATGTCTCAAGCCCTGCCAAACCTGCACACCTTTACCCATGTTCTTTTATGGCACCGTGTGCTCCTGCATTGCTGTATTGGGCCCCAGCTCAGCCCTCTACAGACCCCCGCCCCCCAAAAAGAAAAGTGCCACATCCTGCAGGCAACATGAATACAAAACAGCCCGGAAGCATGTAATAATGTAAGCTGAAATGCACCACACCACTGACATTCGATTGTACAATTCTTTTGTGCTGTCACACAATGGCCCCACAGAAGTCCAGTAGCAGATCTGACACGGAATACTAATCACTAACTCTATAAGCATATAATGAAGCTGGCCAATGTCATTCAGGATGGGTTGCTTCTTTTTCCGGGTGCTCAGCTCTGTGTGTGCTCCCTACCGCATCCCCCACTTTTCTTCTACTACACCCATCTGTATACACATATGTGGGTATTTGAGGCATATTTGCATGCCCCAAGCAGCCACTGCTTGCGGGCATTGTGCATTGGGAACACCCCCAAATAGGCACCCCTCCCCCATGTTAAGGATGTAAGATGGGGTCGCCACGGCAAAACAGGATTTTTCAGGCCCCCAGTTTTGGAGTCATTTCTGTCCGGATCCCCCACATCTTCACCCAACCCTCACCCCCCGGATAACACTGGTGGTGCACAGAATCTTGGTGGTGCACACTGCTATTGAAACACAGCTCCTGAGAAACACCTCAAGATTCGCCACTCGTAACCAAAGCTTTGAGAAAGCCGAAGCATGAGGGGCTGCCGGTAGGGGAGGGACCGAGAGGCTCGTAGGGGTGCTTAATGTTTTAGGTATGACAATATACCCCTCGGCCTCGCTCTCTTTGACTCTCTGGTGCCCGGGCGTCTTCTCGGGCCCCCCACACCCGGCGAAGAACCTTTTGCACCCCACCCAGGCACCAACCCTGCAGACAGTGTCGTTTAACTGACAGGAAAAAAATGCCATGTGGAAAACAGCAAGTGCACCTGCAAAAAAATAGTTTTTGGCAGAAGAGACACTCTTGCGGGCCCCGTTAGATTGAAAAAAAGAGGGGAAGAGCTGTTAGCGGGGAGAGGGGGTCGGACAGTAGATGGTAGAGAATGGAAAAATTGGGACCTTCGCACCAAACGGGGGACCCCACTGAAATCTCGGTGTGTGAAGCAAAGTAGAATGCCTTTCCAGGGAGACTCATAAAGAATGCAAAACACACACACAAATCAATATGAAGCAAAACATTGAATGTACAATCACATGTGCTTCCATGACCCTGCATTGCGTCTCCTACTTTGATACCGGAAATGCAAATGGCGCAAGCCTCCCGCCCCCACATCCCCACGCATGTTCTACGTACAGCACAACATATAGACAACCTGTCTTTCGGGAGTGAGATTCAGGGTTCACATTGCTCCGAAAATACCCTGAAATGTACTAAGAAGCTCCCCAACACGTACTATACAATTCCCGGAAATATACCAAAAGACTACCTGAAATGCACCAAAAAAACCACCCAAAATGTACTCAAAAAACCGTCTTAAATGTACAAAAAAAACCCTAAATGTACTAAAAAACCCCCCTAAATGTACTAACCCCCCCCCCAAAATGTACGAAAAAACGCTCCGAAATGTATTACAAAAAACACCCGCCCCAAAACCCCCCAATTATCCTCTCTTGGGAGTTCATCATCAAGGATATGACGGGGAGTAGTCTCACCAAGTCTTTGGTGCGTTCAGTCTTGCACCATATGCTTACGTTCTCCTTGAGAACACGAATCTGTCGCTCACATAGGGGGTTACTCGTATGAGTATAGGCAATCCCCGTTGACACCTGAACTTTGAGGGATCTCAGGACTCTCTTGTACCAGCCAGTGCCGGAGCGTACTCGGACATCTTCGTCCGAGTTAGTCTCTTCGGCAGCCCCATAGACACAGAACCATTCTTCCAGGAGTATCTTGATGGTCTCCTCGCCGGTGATGTGTTTAGTGCAAGGGAACACCCTGGTAAACCGGGTCAGCCCACGGGTTACCACTAGGGCAAAGTCGGAGCCCCCGAACTTAGGCATCTCGGTGTAGTCCACGTAGAGAACACTGTTGGGACAGTGGGGAATAGGGAGAGTCGAATAGAGACCTCTGTCCCTGATATCCCCAGGTTTACAGGACCGACACGGGCAATTGTCCACAATAGGCTGGAGGGTTTTCCGCAGCTGGTCATCAGTCAACGTAGAGTATAACCACTGCTTGAAGAGCCCCCGGGTACGGCTGGCCCCCACATGACCACTAAACTCATGAATCCACTTGAGGAGCGCCGGGATTCGGTCGCTAGGCACGACTATCCGGTCCTCATGCCCGGGGTAGGTCTTGTCCCGTTTCCACTGTTCCTGGTTGACGAGGACGGGTTCCAGACGCTTATCCAGGCGTTTGTAGATATCCCCAAACTCCTTCAGGTATTCCACTTGTCAGAGTCCATCTAGAAGTCTGATCAAGGTCATGTTCAAGTCCCGGTGTACATCCATACGGCTGAACGCCTCCTTGGCTAGCTCCTCAGACCTGGCACCAATCATGTCGTCGAAGTTGTTGTGGCTGATGTAGTCCGCAAACTCGTTCTTGACGCCCTGGATATTATGTACTGCGAGCCGTAGCTGGCTCAGGTAGGTCCACCAGCGTCGGAGCTTAGCCTTCTCAGGTGGCGGTCCCTTCTGGAAGGTGCGGACCGGTTCTTGGTCGCACAGCCAAACCACAGGGTTACTCCCCAACAGTCGGGACTGAGAGGATAGCACTAGCATACCCGCCAGCAGTTCCTGCTCATAGGTAGAGTAGTTACCCCGGGCCTGGTTCTATTTCCAGTTCCAATGACCCAGGGGAACCAGGACCCATTTTTTGTCAGGGTAGCTGTGCTTGAGAGTACCGTCTCGGTTGAGTCCATCAGTACCCCATTGGGAAATGGCCGAGTCGAACTCCTCCTTCTCTAGTGCTTGCCACTCGAACAACATTCCACCCCCGCCCACATTGCTGGCGTCAGTCACCAGGATAATCTCCCCTTGTGCTCTAGGCATACCCTGGCACTTAGCGTTGGGCACTTTGTCCTTGAGCTCGTCAAACGCTTGTTGTTCTTGAGGGCCCCAGCGCCAGGTAGTAATCTTCTTGATGAGGTCCGTCAGGATGGCGCTGGTGTAGGTGAAATTCTTGATCCGGCGGCGGTAGAAGTAGCAAGCCCCGATGAAACTGCGTACATCATGGAGTCCTTTCTTGGGGTGTTCATGTCGTACCTTAGCATCCATGAGGGGTTTGGCCTTAGAGGCCGCTGGGGTCCACCACCCATAGCCAATGTCGAAACCCAGGTACTGCATAGTCTCCTGCATTAACTTACACTTCTCCAGCTTGAGTCTAGTGTGGTTCTCCTGGCAGACCGCAAAGAACTCGCCCAAGAGAATTAGGTGGTCCTCTTGGGTATCCGTTCCCAGGCATACATCGTCGATGTGTGCGTCCATCTGGGCGCCCCGGGATATGAGTTCTTGCACCACGGGTCTCCGACGTAGGATGGATAGGATCTTGTTCATCAGCTCATGGAAAAGAGCAGGTGCGTTGGCCACGCCGAAGGGCATGACCTTCCACTTGAACACCCTCCCCTGAGGGGTGATGAAGGCAAGGAGTTCTTGGGCGTTGGGCGTCAGGTCCACTTGGCAGAATCCACTACGCTTGTCCATCTTCGTCTTGTAGTGGCAGGTGGCTATGTTCTCGAGGGCTGACTCCATACTAGGAATGGACCCTGAGTGCTTCAACGTCTTCTTGTTCAGCTCTCCGTAGTCCATTACCAGCCGTTTGGCTGTTGACCCAGGCTTAGCCACCAGGAAACAGGGGCTGCAGTGTTGGGGGTAGTCCCCATCATTGTACTCCAAGACCAGGCCAGCGTCGATGCTCTCTTGTATCTGTCGCTCTATCTCATCGGCATGCTCTTTGAGAGCCGGGTAGGGTCTCCTTCTTATCTTGTGACCCACGAACTCGGGCTTCAGCTTGAAGTCCATTTGTACCAGCTTGTCACAGGATGCCCGAGGGGGTAGTTATCCGAATACCTCCAGGTAGGTCCTGATCAGCTTCTGTACCCTAGGGTACAAGAGTTTCATCTTGTCCTCCATATCCTCGTCGAAGTGTAGATTGCTAGCCCCTTGGTGTATAGAAGCAGGGAGGTGATCCTCAACCGGCTCAGTGTCCTTGGTCGTATCCTTCAGTCCTTGATAGGCGTAGAGAAGGTCTCGTTACACAGTTTCTGGTGGTCGATGCCAACATAGGCACATTTGAGGGGGTTCGCATACACATTCCTCTGAGAGTTCATCCTCCTCTGGGGTTCTCACATGGACACCCCATACACTCTTCAGGAGCTTCAGGTCCACCTCTCGTTGCCAGTTGGTAATCTTCTGTTCTAGGACCTCCTTCAGTTGGGAGATATCTCCCATAGACCCTTGCTTCAACGGCCAAGAGCGGCGTGTAGGCCTAGCGTAGCATAGCTTTTTCGCCACCAATCTTCTCTTGGAGTCCACGTACTCTCTTAGCCTGGATCGGGGGTCCAACTCCTCGTCCAGGGGCTCTTCTCCCCTCATGGAGAGTAGAGGTTTCAGTGGGGCAGCGTAATCGGCGTTCTCCACTTCCACCACGCACGTCTGCACGAAGAAGGCGTCATGCTCACTCTTGTCATCAGAGTGTATAGAGCTTGGTAGCTTGGATGGCCCAAACTCTGAGACTACATCAGGATTAAATACACGGCAGGGGGAGTTGGGGGCAACAGTGTCAGACACGAGGTACTCGTTTCCCCCAGGAGTAGTCTCCACGGCGTCGGGAGGTCGTAGGTAATTTTTCAGGACCTCCAGGGTGAAGCCACTGCTCTCACGTTGAATTTTCTGGACCATAGCAGAGTCCAGAACATCCCAGGGCACTGGGGCTAGACCCCCGTCCACCACGCTTAGCATACTACCCCATCCAGGTTTCCCGATGGGCGTCTTGCGGCCCAGAGGCACGTAGATGGCACATCCGGCAGCTGGATGGAGGTGAGCGTCAGCTTGTCCGATAGAGTACGCCACTACTCATTTCCCCCATTGGCTCCCCGGTCGGGAGAGCGCGGGACCATTCGGGAACGTTCCAGGGCCACCTTGATCAGGACCTTCCCCAGTTCACTGGATCTTGGGTTCCCGTAGGCCATCCCGAAAGAGGGCCAGTAAAATTTATAGCAACAATTTTTCCCCTTGCTGCAGTAGAGGTCCAGGACATGTTGCTTGTTGCTGGCGAATAGCTCCACATTCACGTCTTCCCGGGAGTATCCCAACTCCCTCAGACCTTGGTCTAGGACATCACCGGGGAGCTGATAGTCCTCTGTTTTGGAGGCGACCATCATGGTTGAGGGCTCCCTCTTGCATGCCCTCAAGTAGCTAGAAGTATGCTCAGACTGCTCCAGAGGTACAGATTCCCAGCCGTCACCATGGTCAACCTGGAGGACGTAGGGTGAGGGATAGAATCTGGGAGTGCTAGACGAAGAAGTCAGTACCCAGTACAGAGTCCAAGGCTTCGGTGTCCATCACGGAGAACCGATGGGCAATACTTCTAGAACCCATAGGCACTCCGACCTCACAGTCCCCACAGCTGTGCACCAAATGCCCATCTCCCATGCGGATGGCTGCGGTAGGCAAGATGTTCTTCAGGTCCCCACAAGGTAAAACTTTCTAGGACACAATAGATATGGTCGCCCCAGTATCCAGTACCCCCAGGTATTCACGTCCCCCAAGACAGATACGTACCCAGAACACCAGGTCTGTAGACCCCCCGGAGCCTCTCTGTCAGAACTCCGCGGGGCAGGTCACTTGGAACCCCTTCTTCTGGACTTTACGGGCCATGCGCATGAAGCTGCAGCGCTTGCGTGCATTGGACTGGTCCCCATCTTGGTTAGCACGCTTGGTCCCTTGTTCTTGTTGGCCTTGCGTCTGGGAACGGGTCGTAGATCCCGTGTTGGGTTGCCCACCAGAGGGCTCAGGGTTCCCCCCTGGCGTAGGATTGGGGTTCCCTCCGGACGGATTCGCGTTCTTGTCCTTGTCAGGTTTGCGGTCGCCGCCTCCTCGTCCACCTTTACCTTGACCACCTTGGCTTTTGCCATTCCCCTTGGGCTTGCCTTGGCCATTGTCCTTGTTGGCGTTGCCCTTGCCACCGCCCTTGCCACTAGCGTTCTCGGCCTTAAGCTTCGCCGATAGGCGTTGCTTATGGTAGCACTCATCCTCGTAGTGCTTCCTCTTCCCGCAGAACGCACAGGTGATGGTACACCTGTAGTGGTCCGGCAGCTTCGCTCTGCCGCCGGTGTTGGTCTCCTGCTTCTTACCCTGGACCACGAAGCAATCGTGCTGATCGCAGTCCGGGGCGTGAAGCAGGGAGCCCTGCTCGTCTCTGGCATCACACCAGAATGGATCTTGTATATTGCTCATGATACGAGCGTTTTTTGGGGTAGTCCCCTGTCCGGGTCGGTGTCCTTGATACCCACGGCCATGGCTCCCAGAGCCTCGTCCTCCAGGACGGTAGGCGTTCAGGTGCTGGTCGCTTTCTTTCTCCAGCGCCAGCTCTAAAAGTAGCACAGACAAATCCTCGTAGTTGAGGGCTCTCGCCTTGCGCTCTGCCCTTGACCGGCACTCGTCCCACAGCTTCCGAGGGAGCTTAGCCACCAACCAGAAGAGCAGCTCGTCGCTGCCGTAGGAACCAAACGTCAGTCGCCCCACCCAGTGGTCCAGGTCAGCCAGTAGCTCGGAGATCCTGGCTGGTTTGGGGTTGTTAGGCAGCACGGCTAGGTTCTGGATCTCGGCCCTGATGGAGAGGTCGGTTTCGTAGATGGGGTATCGCCTCTCCAAGGCAACCAAGACGTCGGCGAAGGTGGCGGACTTCGTCACAATCTGCTTGACCTGCTTCTCCAGGTACTTAGTCTTGCTGCACTGCAGGAGCAGATCGAACATGACTCGCCCACTAGCATGGGCTTGGCCCGTCATCCAGAGGAACCCGCCAAAGTTCTCAGCGAACTCACTGAGATCCTTGCCTGTGAACTCAGGCAAGTTCACCACAATTTTGGACTTGGCGATTGCCTTAGCCTCCTGAGACCTGCGTCCCTCAGGGCGTTTCGTCTTCATCTTCTTCTTCTTCTTCCGCCCACTCGGGTTCTCGGGGTCCTCAGGGTCGTCGTCCTCCGAGGATGAAGCAGACTCATGGACGGCGGCTCATCGTCAGAGGGGTCTCCGCCTAGGTCATTAGAGCCGTAGGGCTCCACGTCGACCATTGCCCTTAGGGCTGTCAGCCCCAACCGGTCCAGCTCGGCTCTCGTGGAGTTCTCCACGTGGCTGTAGGGGGGCTGGGCCGTGCTTGGTATGAAAGGGCTTCTCGGTATCACAGCCGGGGTCGGCATCGGTCGGCTCCTCAGGCTTCCCAGGGTGTTTGTCAACCCCACCACCAGGTGATTGGCTTGTACTCGGTGAGGTGAAACTCCCACGATGGTAGGTGACACTTAGGGAGGAATCAGGGGCTCCGGTTTAGCCCGAATCTCTTGAGTAAGATCACCAACAAGTTCAGAGGTGGCTCCTCGGAGAGCCTCTTTAATCTCCGACCGCGTCAGGCACCTGTTGGAGGATCTTTCAGATCCTCTGCTCCTTCCACCAAGGGACTCAGGGCCACGTAGGCCACTCAGAGAAGTCAAGCCAGGTGCTGGCATAGTGTAGCCAGGTTCGGGTGCCGCATAGCCAGGTATCTCAGTCATGTATACGCCCGCCGCCGGCCTGTAATAGACATCAACATATCGGCGCGGCATAGGCTCAGGCGCACCGGTGTAGGCGGAGCTCGATGCCACTGGTTCGCTGACTGCAGGTGCCATAGCCGGCATCGTCGCGGCTGGAGTCACACCATAGGTGGGGTAAGGCATTCCAGTAAAGCCTAGGCCCTCAGCCATAGGTGGAGTGGTTGTGGGTGAGGATGTAGCTGGATGTGTGGCTGGGAGTGTGGTGGTTGTTGGAGAGGATACTGCAGGGAAATCAGAGGCGCTCGGCGCGCTCTGCACAGGTGTGTCCTCGAGGGTGCCTCTACGGATGGTCTGTATCCATCTCCAAGGTGTACCTCTTCGGCTCCCATGTCCACTGCTTGCTTCTCCTTCTCCTTCTCTTTGCCTTGGGGTCCAAGAACGGTTAGACCGCTGAAGGCCGCTCTCAAGCCTTCCACAGAATCATCCCCCAGCCCACTTAAGGGCACTGAAGGTACAGGCTCCTCAGGTTCAGGTTCACCAGCAGGTTTCGGCGCTGGCGCTGGCTTTGCTGGTGCCACTGAGAGCGCTGTCGTCTCGGCAATGTCCCTGGTGTCCATATTATATTCCTTCGCCCTTCAGTGGAGTCAGTCTCAACGTACTCGTTGTACTGCACGGGGTTGCAGGTACGCAAAGAGTGAAATTCTCTGCTACCAGAAAGTTAAAACAGGCTTTCATTCACGAATTAATTTTGTTTCGCCTATATCTCCAAGAAAAATGAAGGAGACACCAAAAGGAGGGTTGAATCGTGATCGGGGAAAAATGTAGGACCACTCGAAACTCATCATATCCACTGCGCCAACCTCGAAATCGAAAATCCGATTCTGAATGTCTGAAAAAATCGGATTAATTTTGCAAGTGTATAACATGAAAATTGCGGAAGCAACGAACCCTTTTCTGGTGAAATTTAACCCTTCATCTGGGTTTCCGCTAAAATATCAGTTAACCAATCGGTTACTGCAAAATCGCGAGGCAACTGCCAGTCGCCGATACATTGACAATCAGAACGGATAGCTGAAAAATTACGTAAACATTAGGATAAAAAAACCCTGTTGATTCCCGATATTTTGATATATAAATCTCAGCCGGCGGCGCCTCGGTATTGAATATGGCCGCTCATAGCTGGAATGGCCAAGCCTATCACACTATTACATCAGGTTAGGTCAGGTGGATGGAAGAGTATGATATCAGCCAATGGCGGCTTGCTGGCCCAGAGATACACATCCCAAGTGACCCAAAGATGGCCACGGGGGTCCGAACCGGCTTCACCCCCCTTCTCAGAGCGTTGTATCCGCTAGGAAGTCATTGAAGAGAGGACAGGAGGACCCCAATGGGCTCCAACCCCCCCCCCCCATGTCCCAAGGACACATGGAGGCCCCACATACGGCATAGGCGTCCCCCATGCCCCAAGAGAGGGGTGAGGACACTCATAATCGGTGCCCTCCGCCATATCCGGTCTCCTCTTGATCTACAACATGGACCAAGGGGATCAAAGATAGAGAAAACGTCGTCGACCAGTCTAAATACATATACCACAATGAAATATATATGTGGAGACCGAGTGAGGGGGGTATATGGCCAATCAAGGCCCAAAATCCCCGGATGAACGCCCAGCCCTCACCCGTCTCCCAAGCACAAAGACAAACATAAATGCCAAGGGGGATCCATTACGGTGCTTTAGCAGCCACCAAATGGACCAACATGTCCTTGACATCCAAAGAAATGGTCTTTTTGTTTAGATAATCCATCCAGACCGTAGTATACCTCGGAACAAAACTGCTTGGGGGCTCCCACGAATCTCTGGATGCGGCAAATCCCTTCCAACAGACCTTATATAGCGTCCCCCCGGGTGTCCCCGGGTCTGGCTTGTCGATCAGGATCATTCGGCGGTGAAGTCGTCGTCCTCACCCTCGTCATCCGAGTCCACATTGCCGGCTGTGAACTCGAAGGTGACCGGACGTCCGCTGGGGTCTGGTGCTCGGGGACGAAGCTGGGTGTGGTCGCGGTCAAGGATCTTGTTATCCGCCACACGAACCGCATACACATCCTGCCTGACCTTCCGAACGATTACCCCCGGCACATATTAAGACGCCTGCCGATGCCTGGACAGGACATCCTTGTGGTGCCGCTCCACCCATACGGTGTCTCTGAGAGTGTATTTCTGGACTTTTCCCTGCTTGAAGTACTTCGCCCTCTTCTCATGCTCGTCCTGACGTGCTTTGCACACCTTGGCCGCCGTGTCGTCCGCCTCAGCCATCATAGCACTCGCATCCCGGGCCACTTTGCCATGGTTCAACCACGGGGGAGTGCGTGACACTCGATCCCGTAGGAACAGGATACGATGGGGCGACAGTCCAGTGGGTCCCGGAAGGTGGTGATACGCCTGGAGCACTCTCCACAGCGAGTTATACCAATTCCGGCCCGGTTCGTCAATGTGCAGCTGGCGGAACTTTTCGACCATCTGCCGCCCGGCCACCTCAGCCCGGCCATTCGACCGGCGGTGGTACGCCACGGTCTTGGCGTGCCAAATCCCCATGTGCTTGCACATCGTCTTGAACCAGGTCCCTACAAATTGACTGCCCTGATCGCTGCAGATGACAGCTGGGACATCAAAAATCGTCAGCCAATGCCTGATCATGGCATTAGCGACGGTCTTGGCCTGCAGACCCACTCCATGCTTGTCCTTTTTGTCCTTCTTCTTGGACCACTTGCAAGGGACCGCCACGATATACCCGCTGTGCCTATCCACCGCCAGGATGACACAGTCGTAGGTCTCTCCTTCCCCGGTGACCTCAGGCATGGCGAATACATCCATGGCCACGGACCGCATAGGGGACTCCGGTATAGCCGTATACACCGGGTTGCCCACTGTGGAATGGTTGGGGCTTTTTGTGGCCCAACAGACGGCGCAGTCGCTGCAGTACTTGTCCAGGATGGCGTAGTACCCCGGTGGGAACTTGAAACGCCACTCCAGGTCCTGCTGCATCTTCTCACGACCAGGATGCATGAGCTGGGCGTTATGCCAGTGGTCAATGAGGTCCTCCATTCGGTTCTCAGGGACCAATAGCTTGTCCTTGAGGAATAATTTATCCCCATCCTCGGTCAAGCCCTCAGGCCATTCGTCGTCCGACGGGGCGCTCACGGCATTCCAGTACCTGCTCCAGTGTTCGGAGGCCGCATAGTCATCCGACCAGTCTTCTGTCAGCACCAACCTGACTAGCTCTACGGGGGCCACCATCCATTGCTCGAGGGTTTCCTCTCGAATAGCTTGGACTCGGGCGCCCCGGAACTTGGCCAGGTCTGTACGGTTTGCCATCACCACAAAGCACTTGACCCCCTCTTGCTCCATGGCCTTCTCCATCTCGATGATGCGCTTGGCCTCCTCGGTCTCCTCGGCGTCCCCATGGCTGGATATGTCCATCCATGCTTTGCCAGCGGGGTAGGCCCATCGACTGAGGCAATCCGCCACAGTGTTGTCCTTCCCCGGGACGTATAGGACACTGAGGTCGAACTTGGCGAATGTCTCATGCCATCGGGCCCTCCTTGCCGCTGGTCCCGAGGGGGTGTCGACGTGCTCGTTGTGCCAGCTCTGTAAGGACTGATGGTCCGTACAAACCACCACGGGTTGTAGTCCGATGTGGCCAGACAACTTCCTGAGCGCACAAACAATGGCGTACGTCTCCTTCTCCCTCGCGGTCCAGGTTCGACGTTGGCCCTCGGCCAGGATCCGGCTCCAAAACGCCACGGGTACGTGCGACCCGTCGTCCCGGACCTGCTCGAGGACTGCCCCTACAGCGTAGTCCGAGGCGTCCGTCTGTAGCACTAATCCCTTGTTCGGGCCCAGCAGGAATAGCCCCAGCTTCCCCAGGAGTCGCTCCTTCAGGCGGCTGAACGCATCTTCGGCCTCAGGGGTCCAGGCAAGCTTCTTCTTGCTCCCCTTCCGGCCATCGAACTTGCCCACCTGCAGCATCTTGTGCAGCGGCCCCGACAGTTCTGCATACATCCGGACATAGCCCGAATAGTAATTGCAGAACCCCATGAAGGATCCGAGTTCGCTGATGGTCTGGGGCTTCTCCCAGTGGTGCAGGGACGCCAGCTTCCCAGGCATGGGACGGCGTTGCCCGTGACCAAACACGTGACCCGCAAACTCCACTTCCCTCACGAAGAGTGAGGCTTTGGTGGGCTTGCACACCATGTTGTGCTTGTCCAGCTCGCTGAGCACTCGGCGCAGATCCTTCTCATGCGCTTCGATGAGCTCCTCCTCAGTCATGTCTTCCGTGCCGCACCCGATGATGATGTCATCCACAAAGGGGTCAGCACAGTCCCGGACAGGACCGAGTAGGTCCTCCATCATGCGCTGGAAAGCGGCGTTGCCATTCTTGGCGCCCATAGGCACCACTTTCCACTGCATGGGCCCCAGCGGCGTCGACATCGCTGTGCAGGGCCTGGAGTCCGGGTGTAGCGGCATCTGGTGATAGCCATGTTTCAGGTCTAACACCGTGGAGATCCGCATTTTTTGTTGTTTTTGGAGGATGGTGTCCATCAGAGGAAGCGAGTACGAGTCATGCTCGGTTTGCTCTTTCAAACCCCTGTAATCAACCACCAACCTCCACTCGCCCTTCTCTTTCTTCGGCACAATAAAGGCTGGGCTGGTCCACTCGATGTCAGAGAGTTCCATCCAGCCCCGCTCCATAAACTCGGCCAACAACTTCTTCATGGCCTCGGCCCGATCGCCCTGAGGTTGGTACTCCCGATGACGATAGATCTTGGGGTTCTCGCTGTGCCAAACCTCCCACAATCTGGAGGGTTCTTGTTGGCGACGCCACTGAATAGCCGCGGATAGGCATTTATCAGCCTCTCCTTCAGCTGGGCGACCTTCGGGTTCTCCTGGGCCTCTTCAGCCGCTTACTTCGGTATCGATACAACTGACCGCACTGCGGTATAGGCCTCTTCTGGGTCCGAGTCTGACTTCTCCCCGTCCGATATGCCGTCTTCATCGTCGTGGGGCGCGCTTCCCACCGATAATCTTCGGAAATTTGCGGCATCGGCCGAGTTCTCGTCGCTACCGGCGCCCATTCTTGGAACATCCCACGTCGGCGGGTCCGACCCAAGTGGACCATCATATTGGTCCGCGATGTGATCCATGACACTCGCCACGAACTCATCCTTCTCGTACTTGCCGGTGACCAACATCTTGTCATCCCACCAATGCGGAGATGTGACCATTGCTCGCCCCTTCTTGGCTGCCACACGGTCGTGCATCCCCATCCGCATGTAGTTGACGACGTGGTCGATCTCGGCGGGGGACAGGATGTCAATGCCATCCATTGGCTGATTCGTCCCCTCCTTGGGCTCAAACATGACCCGCATGGGCACCGCCTCAACCCTACGGATGAATGCTTCATCAACCGTGGGCTGAGCTTGCGCCCCATCAACCAGGAAAGCCTTGGTACCCCACGCTTGACCCCGAGAGGGCATTGATAAACCCTTGGCGTCGATGAACAACTCCTCCTCTGGCCCGAATGACATCTCGTTCAGGGTGATGGAATCCAGCGTTGACTTGAGACCTTCCAGCGGACATGGGGTGGATCCTATGCCGGTTATGACCAGGATCCCCTTCGCCCTATCCGCGACGATCTTCTCCACCGTACGTCTGCTATTTTCCAGGGAGCCATGCCAATACATGGGCCCGCACTCCTTCAAACCCCAATGCCTGTGCCAGGCTGAGTCTCCTCGATGCCAATGCCTCCTACACTTCCTCAAAAGTGGGGCATCCCGGGAAGCGAAGACGTCCGTCTCGGGCGCTTCGGCTCCCAGCGTCTGGATCATTCTGGCATACACCTGCGGCACCATTCCATACTCCGTGAGCTGAACTCCGCGGTCTCCTCTGGACTTGGCACCCTTTTTGGCACCGCTTGGGCGATCGGATCCTCTTCCTCAGCATTCCATTGGAATGATCCGCATGCATAGTGCGTGGACAGCCATGTAAGGCATTCATCATCCTCTCGGACCAGCGTTGCACGATGGGGAAGGGCTCCAATGGCGTTTCCCACCATGAAGTCATACCCCATGATCATATCCCAATCTGTAATGTCGGCCACATAGAAGTTCCCGGATAGAGTGCTTCTCTTCGCCAAATCAGGGCGGTTCAAGCGCTCATGCTCCCAGAATTCCATACTGATAGTGGCCTCATGGGTGCCACCACCCATAATCTCTCCATTGGCCACCTTCAGGCGTACCGGTCTAGGGCTGGGCTGCAGGGAATCCTCCTTGAACAACCCTCTCCGGACCAGGCTCACCTGGGCACCCGTATCCACCAAAACATCCACCACCAACTCCTCTTGTCCGCACCGTATACGCACCTTCAAGTCCCACTGCCGCTCGTCACCCTGCGGTGTATGGACGACTCTCACGGCATGCAACTCTAGCACATCCGGGTGCATCAGGACTTCGAGGGTATGGTCACGGATGGTGTAGATCCTGGGCTTGTCCTGCCCGTCCACGGGGCTCTCTGTGGTCGCTCCTTCTTTCTTGCCACGTCCCTTGCCCACATACACTTCCCTTGGCAGGGCGCTCCAGGGGTTGGGAGTGACGAAACTCAGTGGTTTTGGCTCTTCTGGAGCCTTCTTCGGCACCCGATGTGCCTTCGCTTTCTCTAGGATTCCACTGATTTTCGGAGGAGAGGCCTCCGGGGTCCCACTCCCGTGGGGGCTCCCCTAGACGTGGCCCGCCGCAGCTCCCTCCTGCTGCGATCCGCCCAGACTTTGTCCGCCACGTTGCTGGGCTTTGAGTTCCTCCAACGTCCTCAACATGTCCTCAGCAACCTCCCCGATCAACCTCACGCGTCGGTCTGGGCCGGGTCCTCCACCATAGCCTTTTCCTCCGCCTTTCCCTTGGCCCTTTCCTTGGCCTTTTCCAACGTCTCCGCCCTTTGCCTTCCAATCGGCAATTCGCTGCTCCTTGGGCTTCTTGTCGGGATGGGCGGCGAAGTAGGCCTTCTTGTCAGCCTCATATACCTTGCAATGCCGGTGGTCATGTGCATGGTTGTTCCCCTTGCCGTAGCAGACCCAGCAACCGTCGTGCTGTGATCTGTACTCGCGGAGCGACAGCGGCGGGTTCGCGATCCTCCGCGGTTCTATCTTGTTGAACCTTGGGTCCAGGCGGTTCCACCTGGACCTGTCCTGCCCATGCTCCTTCATATTGTGCGCTACGAACGCGAAGAAGTGGGCTTCTTCATGATCCTCTCGGGTGGTTGCGGTCCAGAGATCTTGGCCGCTTCCACTCCCTTCCTCCATGGTGCCGACCGTGTCCTCCTTGACCTCTCGGTGTTGGCAATCTTCCCAATGACCTCGATGTCAATGGCCCCGTCGATCCTGCACGTGGGCCTCGTTCTTGGCATTGAGCTTCAGCACCACCGTGATGTACTTCACGATCTCGTCCAGGCTCATGCGGGCGAAGATGACCTGCATCCTCAGCGGCTCTCCGCGCCTCCACTCCGCGTTGTTGAGGCGCATCAGCCTTTGCCTCATGGTGTCGCCGAATACCTCCACGTAGACGGCGTTCTTCAACCCCAACATTCGGCTGGGCTCGCCGAGGTTTCGCCGGAAAAACTCCATTCTTCCGGCATGGGTGTCCTCCGATGCCATGATCCGTACGGCCGGGCGCTTCTTTGCTCTCTTCTTCTCCTCGTCCTGCACCTTCTTCTTCCAGTGGCCGGGGAGGACGTCCTTGAGCAGGTTTCGGATCTCTCTGGACTCATTCCAGTCCTCCACCAGCTTGAGGCTTCTTCGGTACTTGCGGATGTACCGATTCCATTCCCGGACCCTCAACTGCCCGCGCTCCAGCGGCAGCGGAATGGACCACAAATCCTCCAATTTCTGGTTCGGGGCGTCCACTCGCTCCTCGTCCTCCAGCCAGTGGAGGCAGGCCTGCTCCGTCTGGATCAATCCCTCGCGGATCTGATCCCTGAGCTCCTCCTTCAGGTCCTGCGCCAGCCTGTGTGGGAATGTCCGACATACCCACTTGTCCCTTCGCGGTCCCTTCATCTCGCCGACAACCTCCTCGGCGAAGTCCTCCCAATCCAGGATGAAGTCATCCAGGTTGGAGGGGTTGCCATCGTAGTAGGAGATTTTGATTCCCCTGAGGTCGTCAATCCTGATGGCGTCTCTGATACCAGCCACCACTCCACCGAGACGGATACCACCTGTGGCCGGGGGGTGTGAGTACACTCCCCGTATATCCCTCTCCTCCATGGAGTGCGGTCCAGTTGGGTCTGAACCCATGGGGTTTGGGACGCGGGAAGGACTTGCTCCACCGGCTGTCCATATCCCTGTAGTGGGGTCCTTCACCCACAGGTTTCCGCCTGGATGGCCTCGACCATGTCCGTCGGCCCTTCCCATGGTTCGCCCCTGCATGGTCTGGATCTCCTCTTCCGCATAAACTGCATAGGCAGTCGTAGCGGTCGGTGGATCCTGGGTGGCATGGGACATCTGTACCGTCAGGCTCCTCAGGTCCGTGGTTGCGTGCTCTTCCCGCATGGACCCAGAGCATTATGGATTCGCTGAACATGGGAACAAACGGCAGCGCACCCGGGTCAACACGCGGAGGCGCGTAAAGTGCCTCTGCAGGGCCGCCCATGGGTTTCTCCATGGCGCTCCTGAGGGTCTTAACCCGCTCCACCAGCTCTGCTGTTGCCTGCCTTGCCGGGAGCTCTGGACCCGAGGCGAGGGGTTGTAACTCCTATAGCCTTTTCAGGCGTCCCGACATGTCCTCCACCAGGTGGAGGAGGCTGTCCACCACTCGCTGCTGCTTCTGCAGGGCCATCTCCAGCTTCTCCCGGTACCGGTCCTGCTCCGCTCGCAGCTCCGCCATGTCCCTCTCCGCTTCCAACTGGTCATCCAGGATCCCCGCGATGTCCTCCTCTAGGCGGTCCTTCTGGTTGTCCAGGCGGTCGAGCTGCTGCACGATGGCGTCCATCCCCATCTTTGGGTACTTGCTGATGAGGAAGGATACGTGCTCGCAGTGGCACTCAACGTGCTTTTCACCTGATCCGGCGCATCCCACGGTTCCAGGCGCCTCGGACTCCTCCGCCATGGGTGTGTCGCCCATGTTATCCCGCTTTGGCTCTGTGTGCCGGGCCACAGGCGCTGTTCTGGCTCTGGTAGGCCTCTCCAACGCTTCGGCGTCATGCTCCAGGCTGGGTTCGGGGCTCGTGTGCCCCCTTGTGGGCGGTCTGGCCATCTCATCCGACTCCGAAGGGAAAGCGGTCCGATAGCAATCGGAATGCCCCCCGGAATCTGCAGCTGACCACAGCCTGACCAGGCTCGGATCCGTCTCCATTGCCCTGGCTTCCGCCGCGGGTTTTGGGGACCCGCGCTTCCAGTAACGCCGGGCCCTGCCGTTGCTGCCAGTCTCCTCCAACTCCTCCGCAGCAGAGCGGAGATTGCAAGCCTTGCGGCATTGCCTTTCAAACATGGAGGCCAGGTCCTCCATGTGTAGCCCATGTCCTACAAGGGCTCTCCGTCCTGAGCATCTTCGCTCTTCTCGGGCTTCCAATTCCGGCGTCGACTCCACGGACTCCACAATCTGCATCCGGGGCGTCCTTGGGCAGGGCTCATGAGGGCCCAAGTCCCCGGTGCGGCGGTAGGGGGCAGGTAATCCTCTGCTACCATAAAGAAGGTCCCCACCAGGACCGGCCCCTGCTGTACCCCTTCCACCATTTCCTGTCACTCCTATGGGCTTGCTTCTCACCAGGTTCCGCATGATCTTGCCCTATCCTGCACAATTTCCCACAAAAAATAGTAAAATACGGCTCCTTCACACAAATCCTGATCCCTTGCAATAACCAACTTCCAAGTACAATAGCTCAAATCCAAATAGTCCACACTGAGGGCTTCCAAGGGTGTTTGAGGTCCCGCGTTGACACTCAACAACTCCTTTCAACACGCCGGTCGTCTCACGGTGCACACGGAGACACGGGCGTTGGGCATGTACATAGAATTGCACCAAAATCAATAACAAAGCCCTGAAATTGGCATATGAACACAAATCAAGAAAAATCGGGGAAAGATGGAAGCATACACAATCACAGCTATAGACCCCTCATTCCCTGGACTCAAGACCTTCCCTTGACTCGCCAACATGATGCCCTGAACCAAGTCAAATAAGATGGCTAAATGCCATGTGTCAAAAGTCACTACACAAACCCCAAAAATGTGTTCACTCCCAAGCCACCAAATCCTAGCCCAAAAGGGGAGGTGGCGTGTCATGGCCTAGAGTGGCACTCAGGACCATGCCCTACCCTGACATAACTTTGGTTGGACTTGGAGTCGATTGGGCTTGGAGAATTGCCCCATGAAGATGACCTCACAACATAGCAAAATTAGGCAAATCACACCATAGTGCCCAAAATTCAATTATATACTCAGAAATGCATACGGCAAGTATTCAAATGCTCCATGCATGTGTCAAACCGGAACGTAAGATGCAACAGTGATATAGACCAAAAGTCCATGCCCAAGAATATCACAACCTTGGCTCCCAAACCCCTCCGGATTTATACATGCCATGCTTCACAAGTCAACTCACGAATTTGAGACCTAATTTAGTGAGGCCTCGTGTGCCACGCCAAAGTGACCACGTGATCTGGCATATGGTGAGGTGCAACACCAAAGCATATGCCAACATATAAGCAACATACCATAGTTCACGGATCTCTAGGCACTTTACTGTTAGCCGACCAGTTGAGCACATAAAATACAAAAATGAGCATAAAATGAGGTCAAAAACATGCAAATGTTGCTAAATTCAAGATACTCACAATAGTATAGAACTTCGCTCACCCATGGTATCAACATATGGTTCAAAGCACAATTGCTTCTGACCATTTGCGAACAATCCCCCCACTTAGATCCCCACATGGACGCATAGGGACACCTTCGAACCTCCTCACGACACGCACCATGAAAATGGGAAAATTGATAGTGGCGCTTGTGGGTCGCTCCGTAAGCCTTCCCACATGCACTATATTTGCGGTACACTTAGTCTAGCGCTATGGAGCACACCATTAGGACATGGGCAAAGCCTTTGCCACGTGCAACTCCATGTATCTTCCTACAACCGGAGATATATAAAATGGGCGTGAGTGAAGCGGTACCCAGAACCCCATGGCTAGGTTAGGGCATACAACCGGTCTCCGGTCCACTAACCCCATGTACGGAAGGGAAGACCGGTCTCCGGTCCACTAACCCCATGTACGGAAGGCGCCCGTTGACGCCCGGTATGAGCCCGGTGGGAGCGTATTCCGTGCCGTAAAGTCCCGCGTCGGCAACCGATGCACCGCCAGCGGAGATTTGTGTATCAGAATATCAGAAATCAACAGGGTTTTATTTTCATATTGTTTCCGTCAATTTTTACGCTTCCGTTCTGATACTCACTGTTTTGACTGCTGGCGGTTGGATCGCGACTTTACCGTAACCGCCAGTTTAACTGTTTATAATGGAAATTTTAACGCTATCCGTGACGAAGGCTCTAAGGTCTTCAGGAACTGCGTTGATGCATCCGCAATTTTCACATTCTACACTCGCAACCTTAATCCGAATTTTTCAGGATGTCGAAATCGGATTTTCGACTTCGACATCCCCGCACTTGATTTGACCTCTTTCGAGTGGACCTACGTGCTTCCCTATGCACGAATCAACTTTCCTTTTATCCTGCCCTCCATTTGTCTTAAAGATATGGGCAAAACAAAGTTGATTCGTGAGGCCACTTGTGAAGGTCATATCTCGTGTTGCTTGCGAGGAATGACAATAAGGAAACGTGGGATGTATTCACAATACTCCCGACGTAATTTAGGAAGCATCATATGCCTTGCGTCTCCACACGTGCGCGCTAGTGTAATCGATCATGGTCAAGAGGGTAGAGTTTGCGTTGTAACTCTATGGCCATGATATTGCGTGCATTAAGATAACTTTCGAGTGTAGCGCGCGAGTGTTGGTGTTGCATAGGAACTCTCCTTGAGTTCCTATGGCCGATTGACACAAAGTTATGCCCTTGGAGGGGCATGACATATCGTGGGGGGAGCTACCTTTTTGGGCTATAAGTGGTATGTGCCATGGGTTGTATTGCGTGCCCATTTGGCGGGTTTGGCTAAGAGCGATGCACTCGCCAATGGACCTCATATTGTGCAAGCCCCTTCTCCATACTCCCTACGATCAATTGCAAGCCTAACCTTCGTGAAGGGAAGCTTGTGTGGCGATCCCAAAGCGATGCGTACGGAGCAAGGTGTGTGTTTTGCAATTTTCCATATTTTCATGTGCCCACTTGGGAAGTAGCGCGCGTAGCCTTTCAAGGCGCCCCAAGTGGAGCACATATGTGGAATCCAAGGTCATTGGTGTCAAGTCATTGTGTTTAGAAGGATTAGTTGATTGCACGATCCAAGCCGAAGATATTATAATATAATTGTGCACCTTTCAAGGCACTTTTGTGTATCTTTGTGCCAATTTTGCCGTTTTTGGCTCGTCATGATGTCAAGTGGCGACCGTATATCTCAACGTTGCGCTCAATTGACATCATGACCCAAGTATGTTATGAGGGTACATACTTCGGTCCCCAACATATCTTGAACCCGGCGAATGACTCCTCTTGAGCTTGGCATACTGTGGCCGCCATGTTGGCGATTTGGGACTATCCATAATCATGGGCTCACTTGGCGACCCTGCCATTCCCAATACCGGAGGAGTTGGGCGACGCCCAAAAGATATGTTGGACACATATGACTTGATACCAATCCTATGGCACACTCAGGTCCAAGTCGGGCATGTGCCTTATTTGCCCCAACCATGAGTGTGCGCTTTTTTGGCCATTTTGAGCAATTTTCCACTTTTGCTGCCCGCCGTGCACTATGTTCTAACCCTCGTGCACGCCGGACGCATGGACCAATGGACCATATATGACATGGGTGTTATGGGTAATGGTCCCCATGGTCCACACACCACGTGGGCGAAGCGGAGCCACCTTCGTTAAGGTGCTAGCCCAAAGTGAGTGTGGGCAATTTTGCCATTTTGGCATTTGTGGACCCGATGGGGATCATCACCACGCCAGGTGGCATTGAGATCTTTGAGAGCCAAGTGCATGGGAGTCTCTGTTGGACTTCTGGTGAATGGCGTATGGAATGGCGGATCCGATCTCCAAGCCGGCGTGGGGATATACTATTGGGAGTACCCCGAATTTTGGCTCATTTCGAGCAGCCAAAATGACCCCATTTTGGGACCCCAATTTCCCCCTTCCGTGTGGTCAGTTGGCGGCCCCATTTCTCTATGCCCGTACAAAGCCCGGGCTAAATTCAATATTGTGCACTCAGATATGAGTCCCAGGTCCTGCCTCCTAACCTGTGAGCCATTGGCCTTGCCCTGGCTGGGCGAGCCACGCCTGGGAATGACGCCAATTTTGGTGATTTTGGCATCAGGACCCCACTTGACAGATCCGTGTTGCCCTGATGCCCGGACCTCAGAGGGAACCAGGTTGGGTGAGGGCTCCATGGTTTTTCCACTCGAAGGGCATAGGGTCAGTTGCCTCGTCCCTACCTCTGGCGGGTCCCGACGAGGGGTCAATTTCGGAGATTTTTGAGCTAATTTCAGTTTGGGCTGAAACAGCTCATTTTCAGCTACCAACTCCTGGGGAATATTGGCGGGGCCATATCTCTGGCTCAGAGAGGAGTTGGGACCTGCCGTTGAGGGAGCATAGGGAGCCACTGTCGGTTGGCCTTGTAACTTCAGGAACTCGCTTGTAGCTAGGCGGGACCGCTCTCCCATTGGCAGGGTTTCAGGGTCCGGACTGAGCAGGGCATGGGTTGTGTTTGAGCCCCCGCCCCCACCAGCCACTGAGAGGGTCGGACCTGGGATTGGGATACAAGTTAGGATAGAGTGTCTATTGTTCTGTGATGCCCTCACCCCAGTCCAGTCTTAACCCCATGTGTACATATCCTGATGTGTTACTGTACATACTTTCGTTCCCTTGTTGCAGAGTGGCAAGGATCCTGAAACGCTTTGTCACATGACATGAGCGCATTGATGCCCCTGTGAGCGTAGTGCTTTGCCTGCCTGCTCACTTGCGCGTGTCCACCGCAGCGTCCCGTGGCCGGCCCCCCACGGGAACGCGTCAAAAGCGTTTCACCGCCGCGGGGTTACCCAGCCCTCGCGTGCCACTCGGGGCCACCAACCCCGAGCAGCGCGGCGCAGCTCGCAGCTCGCAGCGCAGCGCAGCGGCTCGCAGCGCAGCGCAGCGGCTCGCAGCGCAGCGCAGCGGCTCGCAGCGCCACCCAGCGACAGCGCCGAGTTCGTCAGGATCTAGCAGCGCCGTCCAGAGCATCGCCCTGACCGCGCCGCGACCGTGAAGCAAGTGGATTGACCAGGACTCCTGCATCAGCGAGTCCCATCGGCCAACCAGCAAGGCCGCGTCAACCACCTCCACAACCACCGGCTGACCAGCACCAGCCGCACTCCCAGCCCAGTGCTGCAGCATCCGCCCCAACAAACACCACCAGGACCAGTTCGTTGAGCGGAACGAGTGCACACCAAGGACCTCAAGACCAACTACGCCCCCGCTGCCATGGTGAATTGGCAAGAAGCAGGTAGGACGTGGCCGCGGCTCCACCCCCATGCAGCGCGCCTACTGCGTGGGTTGGTCTGGGACCAGCACTACCGCCACAGCCACCCCCAGTGCGAAGGCGGCATGCCCGGGAGCTTCGAGCTCCGCACAGACATCGCCCCCGACCGCCTGCAGGCCGTGGAGGACTGGCTGCGGGCGGAAGGGTTTGCCTTCCGCTTCCAGCAGAGGCGGTGGAGGACCTGGACCCGGCCGGACAGGCCCGGCGAAGGGCTGCGCCCCGACGGGATCGAGGAGGATGAGACCCCCAACGCGTACCCGTCGGGCGCCACGATCAATGTCTCCATGTGGGACATGATCGAAAAGAACTTCCCGGAACCGGGGAGCGAGCGCAGGCTGCAGGGCAGCAGCAGCGCGTCTCCGGGGAAGGAGAGGCGGTCCGCCGGGGACAGAAAGCGGGACCGGAAGTGGCGGGAGTACCAGAAGTCCCTGGCCGCCGAAGCCGCCCAAGGCGCCAAGGGCGGAACCCCAGCCCCCAGTCCCCAACGGGCCAATGGTGGTCACCACCCCGGCCACGCGACCCTTGGTGACTTCATGGAAGTCGCCAAGCAGACCAGGGCCAAGCCCCGTCCGCTGCTCCTGAGGCTCCAGCAGGCCCCAGCAGGCCCCAGCAGCGACGTGGAGTCGGCCCACCGCGGGAGGATGCCGGCCGACCAGGCCAGCTCCAGCAGCAGCGCCGCTCCCGCCCAAAGGGACGTGGCGCGCGCCTGTGAGCGCGTCTGTGGGGTGCCCTGCAGCCTTCGGGTTGCCCGGCAACGGGCCACGCAGCGGAACGCTGCCGTGGAGGGCGCCGTCGGCATCGCCCATGAGGAGGCCACCGAGTGGGGCAGAGGCATGGACTACCACGCCTCGAAAGTGGCAGCCATCGCGGCCGGTCTCACGGCTGCGGCCGCCCATGAGGCAGTAGCTGCCCGGATCAGGGCAACCGACGAGGAAGCCCGCCGGACGCAGGAGGCCATTGCCTGCAAGGAGGCCGAGGTGAAGGCGCTGGAAGAGGCGCTTGCCCAAAGGAGGGCAAAGAAGGAGGCGGAGGAAAGGGCCCACGTCGAAGCGACGGCTAAGGCCCAGGCGGACGCCGCCAAGAAGGACGCCATCGAGGCCGCGCGACGGAAGGTCGCTGAGGAGAGGGCCAAGACGGAGGCGGAGCTGGCGGCGTTGGAAGCGCAGAAGGCGCGGCTGCAGCAGGCCCGGGAAGCCGAGGCGGCTCGTGCTCGGGAGGAAGCCGAAGTGCGGGCTGCCGCAGCCACTGCCGCCGCAATGGAGGAGGCAGAGGCCAAACTCCGCCGCGAGACTCCCCCGGGAGGATCACGAGTGGAGACCCTTCGAAAGCTTTTCGAAGGGGACGCCTCCTCCAACATGACGCTGGATGAGGCGGACACGGGCAGCAGTGGGAGCAGTGGCCCCACCGCCCATCGACGGAGGAAGGGTAAGGGGAAGACCCCCGAGAGGCCGCGGAGGCCAGCGGCTGGACACCCCCACGACAGTGACCCCTTCTTCACCGCCAGTGACGGGGATGAACGAGGCCGCCGACATCGCCAAGTGGTGGCTTGGACGGGCGGAGGCGGCGGAGACGTCCCCATGAAACCGGAAGGTGGGGATGAGGATCTCCCTCCTCCCTACCGGAGCTCGGAGTCTTCCGAGACCGAGACGCCCAAGTGGGGCGACATGGACGAGGATGACGACATGGACTTCGGCATCACAAAGAAGCGCCCATCCTCGGACCAACCGAGGCGACCTGGCGGAGGCCCACCGGGACCCCCTGGCGGAGGACCATCAGGACCCCCTGGAGGACGCCCACCAAGTGGACCCCCTGGAGGCGGACCACCGGGCGGGGGAGGACCCCCTGGACCGGGCGGACCCGGCGGAGGCCCTCCTGGAGGACCCCCTGGGGACCCCCACGACCCGGCAGGGAACGGCGACCCGGATACCACCTGGCGGTGGATTGTCTACCTCCGCAGGAGGGTCTTTTCCCTCGAGTGCGAGGTAGACACGGGCAAGGGCGAGATGACTCGCATCTCCAAGGTCGCCGCGCGCGCGCAGGAAGAGCTGGACAACGCCAGGGCCGAGATCAGACAGCTGAACACGGTCATCAGCGTCCTGCAGCAGAGGCTGGACGCGCTGGAAGCCCGTGGGAGCGTCGGCAGCGACCGCCCAACCCTGGAGTCTGGCTCGTCGGACGACGGCTGGGGACCCGGACCAGGTCCAGGCAGACCCCACGCCCCCGGCGGAGCCCCCAGGAGTCGCCCCAGCGCCAGTGCCCCCTCTCTCACCGCCCCCTCTCACCACAGCGCGGGCCGCCGCAACGAGCGCGTGCCGCCCGGCAGTGGCAGTGAGGATTGGCGTGATGAGTGGCTCAGCTCGGACTACCACAACCGCCGTGCTCCATCGCGGACGCCTGTACGCCCCCGACGCCCGGCACCAGCCCCGGTGCCAATCTCAATGGCTGGAGGACGTTATGGTGGACTCAGGGATGAGGTCCCCAGAGGAGACGTGGAGTGGGATGTCGGCGAAGGTGAGGATCTGGACCTGGACCTGGAGGAGTTCGACATCAGCCTGCCGCGTGGTGTACGACGGGAGGCCGCTGAACGCAACCGCCAGGGCCGTGATGAGGATGCGTACATGGAAGCAGTACGGCGTGAACATCTAGGTTCAGCGTACATGGAGGAACCGCGGCGTAGCCACAGGGATTCCATGGAGGAGATGGACGTGGCGGCCGTGGGAGTCCGTGGGCGAGGCCGATGGGAACCTCGGTCGACCTCGCGGCCGGCGTTCATGGTCTCTAAAGCCGCGGACGCCGCCGTGTGGGAAGACTTGAAGGACATCAAGCCCCCCATGTACGACGGCAACCCCCTCAACCTCGACCGCTTCCTGGAGAAGCTGGACGACTGGGGGCTGACCGTCACTGAAGACATGCCTCACGCGGATGCGGAGAGATATATCTTCAGACGGTTCAGGTACCGCCTGCCGGAAGTGCTCGGAGAGCTATACTTCATGGCGACCAAGGAGGGGAAAATCAAGACCCTCAAGGAAGCCATGAAGTGGCTCAACGAGCAGGAGCGGGTGGACGCTCCGCAGGTGGCTGCCAAGCGCTGGAAGTCCATCAAGCTTGAGCATGATGGACGGGAAATCCGCCTGGCAAGATTGGCGAGACTTCCGAGGGAAACACACCCCATTCCGCCGCAACGTGGAGGATTGGAACGAGGGTGACGAGCAGGCTCGCCTGCTCTCCATGCTGCCGGAAGCATGGATCAAGAGGGTCACCAAGGAGGAATCCAAGAGGGCCAAGTCCAACCACACGGTCAAGATGATGCTCCCCAAAGAGTATCATACGAACCTCGTGGCTTGGGCGAAGAAGAACGTGGCCCGGGATGTCAAACGGCACTCCCTGCGGAACGCTCTCCTCATCACCGTCTCGGGCGATCGCGAGAAGACCGCGATGTGGCGCCTTGACGAGTGTGAGTTGAGCGGCCAGACCATCCGTCTGCAGGCCATCCCGGCGCGGATGCGCTGCGACGAGATCCTGGAGTGGGTTGGAGAGGAGGTGCTCAAGGAGTACCGGAACCTCCACCACACCCGCGGGTTGAGGCCCGGCGACCGCGACGTCAACTACGTTGGCGAGGGACCTGGCGGGGAAGCTGCCATGGACCCAGCGGGAGCTGACGGCGATGAGACTCTCGTTGACGATGACGACGACGATGAGCCCGCCGAGGTGGCCGTTTGCGCCTTCGTGGCCAACAACCTGAGCGCGGGGAACAACCAGGGAAGCTGGAAGCCCCTGCAGCCGGGTTGGAAGAAGAAGGAGAAGAGGGACCCTCGCCGCGTCGGCGACCCTCCGCTGTCCTTTGGGGAGTTCATACGAGCTCACCCGCAGGGCTGTTTCGTGTGTTATGGGAGGAAGAAAGGCTTCAACCATGACCACCGAACATGCCCCAACCACAAGGCCGACACGGAGGCTTACAAGAAGGCGCACGGGTCGAAGAAGCGTGCGCCCGCGGGTATCCGGGAAGCCAAAGTGGAGGTCGACAAGGACGAGCTGGCCAAGCTGATGTCGTCGGTGGGGACCGAGTTGGCCAAGGAGATCCAGGAGATCAAGCGGAACTGGGTCCCCAGGTCAGACAACAAGAACAAGGAGAACAACCAGAATGACCAGAACAAGGACAAGGACAAGAAGGGTAAGAAAGGTGGAAGGAAGAAGGGCGTCAACGAGGTTGATGCGGAGGAGAACACCCCTTCTTCCACGACCGACGCCCCCTAGCGGAGCCCCTGCAGCCAAGGGCCCCAGCTAGGGCGGTCGCAGGATGGTGACGTGGGAAGCGCCGAACCATCCCAGTCGGGAGTCGATAAGCACAAAGGGACTGCCGCGGGCGGAAGGCCCGGTCCGGCACCCAGTCGCAGAGGCGGGGTGAGGGCAAGTGAAGGCACGAACCCTTGCACCCGTCCGTCCTTCGCGACCAAGAATGTGTTTGATGTACTACAGGATCTATCCGAGAGTATCGGAGGATCAGCCGGACCGCAGCTGGATGCTGCAGATCGGCAGCCTGAGCCCATTGTCCACGACCTGCACCAGTCGCTTGTTGAGCTTCTGGAACGGCCGGAGATCCTGAGTTTGCACGCCGTGCGCCGTGTCGGTCGCGAGCGGCAGTTGCATCTTAAGGTTCGTGCCTTATGCGGGGAAGTGGAAAAGGTTTTCGACGTGTTGGTCGACACGGGAGCTCAAGTCAGCTTGGTCAAGGCTGGCCTACTTCCACCAGAGTGTCTGACCGACAGTCGGAAGCCTGTCAGGCTGAAGGTGGCGAACGGCCAGTACATGGTGGGAGGCACGAAGGAAGCGGCCATCGGGCTGCAGTTCGTGAACCATCGTGAGCTGAGCCGCCCAGACCTCGGCAAGGAAATCCTCCTGCACGGTCGCTTCTACGAGGCCGAGATGGACTGGGACATGATCGTTGGATACGACTTCATGATGGAGACGGACTCCGGCGTTCTCCCGGCCCAGGCCTCCATGACCCTGTACCAGGACGACCAGCTCTCGTGGCTTTCGTCACCTGAGCACCATGTGGAACGCCAATGGATCCACCCCGAACGCAATCAGCTCGAAGTGGCCGCACTGGACACTGAGCCAACTGGTCCTGCAAACCAGGAGTACGGCGTAAGGCCGGAAGTGGCGAGCCGAGTTGTCGCGGACTTGGGAGCTTCGGATCTGGCCCTCGATGCGTTCTCTTCAGGAACCTCCGCCCATCTGCGGGTGTGTGAGAAGTACTGGAGCGCCCAGGACTCCGCGTGGAAGAAGCACTGGGGTCCGCATCAGGGATTGATGTGGATCCATTGCCCCCGTTGGGACATTCCAAGAGCGATAGCGAAGATTCGCAAGGACCGCTCCAAGGCAGTGCTGGTTGTTCCTATGGGATGCACCGAGGAGGAAAGTACCCGACATTGGGTAGCCTCATTGACCAACATGACCTTAAACAAGGTCGTCCTACCGGCTGGAGAGAGTGTCCATCAGGACGCTTAGGGACAGCCCATGCCACCCCAGAGATGGCCAACGGAATTCCACTATGTGGATGGGGGCCTTGATCAGGCCGACACCACGGACTTCGTGTGTGTCAACCGCATCGTAGCGGAGCATTGGAGGCAATGCTTTGCGGTTCCCCCTGTTGACATCGAAGAATCGGAATCGGAAGACCCCCTCACTGAAGAGGAGTGGGATCTGGTTCAGGGGTATATGGATCAGCCCTTTCACGACCGGGGAAACGGGCGTGAGGGCAAAGGCCAGGACAAAGCCTGGTGGGAAGTGGACTGGATCGTCTCTGGTTCCTATGACGGGAACAGCTTCGTGCAGAGGGTGCTGGACCACCTATCCAGCCAGGATGAGCCAATCGGGGGTAACCCACCCACGTACGGCGATCTCTCCCGAGGCAAGACCAGAGATGGCCCTTTGGGCCACCTGGGAAGACCACCTGAGCCGAAAGCGAGCGGAGTAGCTACCCCTCAAGTAAGCTCCGTGGTCCAGGTGCCCGGAAAAGCCAAGGCGGAGTCCGATGATTGCCCCAAGATTCAGGCATCGAAGGCCAGGCTGAAGCAGAAGTATGGTGATACCTTCTTCAGCGGTAAGCCTGTGTTTCCCCCACCGGTGCGTGGACCGTATGGCGAGGCCAAGATACGACTGAAGCAGGACCCCCGAGTGTATCGGCACCGGGAGTTTGCCCTGAGGGGCGAGAGGAAAGAAGCCATGGAGAAGATCCTCCGTGACTTCATCCAGAGAGGCTGGCTCGAGTGGTGCCACTCCGAATGGGCCTCTCCGTGCTTCGTCGTCCTCAAGAAGGTGGCCGGTGAATGGCGGCTCGTGGTCGACTACCGCGGCCTGAACGCCCAAACGCAGCACGACAGCTATACGCTGCCCCTCATTGAGGACATGCTGCAAAAGCAACACCGGCGGAGGATCTTCACGGTGATTGACCTGAAACATGGCCATCATCAGATGCCTCTCGCCGAGGAGTCCCGTGCCTGCACAGCCATGAGCACCCCACTTGGACCTCTCCAGTGGAAGGTGATGCCCATGGGCGTTACCAACGGCAATGCGGCTTTTCAGCGGATGCTGGAGAACCTGCTTGAGCCGGTGCGCGACTGTGCGGACCCCTTCGTGGACGACGTGATCATCGCGTCCGGGGACCCCAGTATGAGCTACGAGGAGCTCCTGGAGGCACATGAGAGGGACGTCACTCGAGTGCTGGACCTTCTGGTTCGGCACAAACTCACGGGCAGCAGTGACAAGGCCACCATTGCGGTAAGCGAGGTGGTCTTCGCTGGCCACGTAGTCGGGAACGGGCAGCGAAAGCCCATACCTGGCAAGGTGGCTGCGATTGAGCACTGGGAAAAGCCCAAGACGGTCTCTGAGCTACGGGCGTATCTGGGGTTCTGCAACTACTACTCGGGTATATCAAAATGTATGCCGAGTATGCAGCCCCCATGACGACCATGCTCAAGGGCAACCGAGAGGAGACCAAGAAGGGGTCCAAGAAGGCTCTGGTCTGGATAGCTGAGTCCGACCGTGCCTTTGAGGGGATGAAGCAGGCGCTGCTATCCGCAGTGGGTCTGCACCTCGTGGATCCCGACTGAGGGTTCGTCCTGCGCACCGACGCTTCCGACTACGCCATTGGCGCTGTGTTGGAGCAAGTGCTTGACGACGGGAGGCACGTGCCCGTGGCCTTCTGGAGCCGAGTCCTGGCGGAAGGCCAGAGACGGACGTGGACGCCCCGTGAAAAGGAGGCGTATGCCATCGTCATGGCTCTCAGGAAATGGTCTGGGTACATAGCCCTCCATCCCGTCACCGTCTGCACCGACCATCAGAGTCTGCAGTCGTGGCACAAGGAGCACGTGGACACCCCCTCAGGTCCCGCCTCCCGACGGGCAAGATGGCATGAGACCTTGGCCAAGTTCGACCTCACGGTTGTGTATATTCCTGGAAAGGATAACACCGTGGCGGACTGTCTCAGTAGGTGGGCCTATCCCGCCAGCAAGGGCATGACGGATATCTCTGCCCATGGCGATGAGGCTGAGACCGCTGAAGCCAAGAGGATCATCGAGATGGAGCGCCTGATGGAGGAGGAGGGTGCTAAATGCTTCGTCGTCATGGCTGCAGATGCCCCCCTCGCGTCGAGGGTGAGCAGAGCGGTCAGAGTACTCGCCCCTGATGGAGCTGAGTCCGACAAGCACCTCTTCCCGGAGTCTTGCCTCCAGGACGACTGGACCGACGACTACGCCAAGTCTGAGGCCTTTGCGGCCGAGTATAGGGCTGTGACCGACCCTGATGACGGGCAGAAGTGGCCACAGGGGCTGACTGAGGAAGATGGCAAGCTCTACCGGAATGGTAAGCTGCTAGTACCAGAGTCCCGAGTGTTCGAGCTGTGTGAAGCTTGGCACCACCACATGCTGCACCCAGGGGTCAAGAAGCAAGCTCTTGACATGCAGCGTCGGTTCGAGGTCGACCATATCGTTCTCTACACCGCCATCAAGAAGGCCAGGAACGGTTGCTCGGTCTGTCAGGCCTGCAATCCCGACAACCGGAACGTCAAGGGGGAACCCCAATGGACCCCGGTTCCTGACCAGCCCATGGAGAGCGTGGCCATGGACGTCTTCTCCATGCCCGAAGTGCACATTGGCAAGGAGACCTTTGACTGTGTGGTTCTCTGTGTGGACCGCCACAGCGGCTACGTTGTAGCCGTTCCGGCACGCAAAAAGGGGTTGCTTGCCGCTGGCTCAGCTAGCACTACACAATCCCCATATATGGGCCAACTCCTTAAAACCGGTTTGTTTTCTCTGTTTTCTGCTCTTTTGGTGCCCTTTGCTACCTTTCATTGAAACAGGCACCCTCAAAATATACACAAAAATGGTATTATACGTGAAAAATGAAATTTTTGACCTCAAATACCCCCTCCATGGGGTTTGAACCCACACTCTACCAACCTTAGAGTTGTGTTTTTCCTCTAAGCTACGACCTGTCGTCGACGATCTCAGAGAAAACCGTAGTATAATAAAAAATTACGAAAATCAGTACTCCTTCCATGCTCCAACCACTATTAACCTCCCATGCTCTTAAAACCGGCCACGCGCTCACTGAGTTGTTCAACTAGTGATTTGCTGTACCCAGAGCTTTGATTTCTGATGCAATCCAAAATGTTTTAAGGATATAAATTTTAACAAAATGACAGAAGGAAATGAGACACTGGATTTTCACGAGTTCGTGCTGAAAATGCCGGACTCGGCGTCGAACCTGAGTTCTGAGTCGTTGGAACATGCAGCACAGTTGGCAAAGGAAGGCGCAATGAGTGGTCTCAGTCCTTGGCAGGCAGCGTCACTGTATTCCAAACTTACAGGAAAGAAAACACTGGCCACTGTCAAAGACACGATGGCCTTGGTTCGTGATGCCTTACTCACCTTAAAGGGCGACGAGATTGGCAGAACAGGAACGTCGTCGCATCGCGAAGACGTCTTCTTGGCATGCGAAACTTTGAGCGGTCCCAAGGACCACGCTGGCCCCGCGTCGGACAAGGAGTCCACGTTCGTGTGGCGCGATGAGGTTCTGTCGCTTCCTTCACGCTTGTCTGCACTCCTGGAAGAGCGAAAGGTTTTGCAAGACGAGTTTCGCAGAAAAAAGATGTTGAAGCACCTTCCAGTGTTCGACGAGTTCCATAGGGCAGCTGTTAATAACGCGCCAACGCACAAACATCCAGCGGACGCGGAGAAGCGTCGTTGGGTACAACAGGTAAAAGACGCCATGCGAGTCCTGGGAGTAGTCTTAGCACGCGAAGATGACACAACGGTAGCTCCGGAAGCACCTGTTTCATTGGTACTATGTGAACATTTGTTTGCAATGTTGGGTGCGTTGGACTACAGCATCCAAAGCTCCCGGCGAGTGGCAGTAGATAAACGGTTTGAACAACCTGCGATTGCACCAGAGTTACTCTCGAAGGATGACATGTCACTACTTCAGTCGCGCAACAAATTACAAAAAGACCTGAGAGGCACGCGTTTCTCCCCTTACTCGCATCGTAGTTCTTTCCGTTCGTTTTCAACACGAGGTCGTTTTGATCCACGGAGATCTGGCAAAGGAGGCAAAGGCAAAGGTAAGGGTTTCACCCAAAGATTTGTGCCACGTAACGACAAGTTAGATGAATGACCACAGCAGTAGCTTGACTGTAGAGGATTTATTGGCGCCAGCCGTGTGCGTGCCACCGCCGATCCATCCCCACATGCCACTCTATTTGCGCTGTCGTGCACAATTGCATGAATGGGAAGCGTTGAAGGACACATACGCGGCGTCAGTGATTCGCAATGGGCTGCAGCTTGATTGGGTTGACGGTTTTGATCCGGATCGGCCAACCGACGACTTCCGTCCTCGTTCTTCCCACGCAGAGGTAACCGACCCTGAATTGGTAAAACACGTGTTGGATGCAGTGCAACAGGGTTGCATGGAACGCGTCGAGCGAAAAGACATTAAGTGTTGTGCAAGTATGTTCGCAGTGGACAAAGCGTCAGACGAGGCACATCCTGAGGGAGGCCGTCGACCTATCACCAATTTGAAGAACGTGAACCAGTTTGTACAGACCACCTATTTTCGTTTGGTCACTCTGTGGGGCATTTTACCGTTCTTGAGACCCGGTCAGTATGCTTGCAAAATTGACTTGAAAAGTGCTTATTTCACATGGGTATCCATCCGCGGGATCGACCTTATTTGGGGGTCTACGTCGACGGTGAATTTTACAGGTGGTGCGTTTTGCCGTTTGGATTAAACGTTGCACCACGGGAATGGCAACGCCTCATGCAACCAATTTCAAATGCCGTGCGCGAACGCGGAGCACTCGTTTGGGTCTACTTGGACGATTGGCTCATCATTGGCAATACTTACCGTGAATATCTGGAACACACACGTTTTTTGGTACAACTTTTGCATCGGTTGGGTATATTGGTCAATGTCCCAAAATCATGTTTGGAGCCGTCTCAAGAAATTATAATGCTTGGTTTTATGCTAAACTTCAGGGAAGGATTCGTCGCGATACCTCCAAAGCGCCTACAAGCAATTTTTCGGGACGTGAACAGACTGGCACACAGTCACACACCATCAGTGAGGCGATGCGCCTCCGTTCTTGGAAGAATCCGTTCCTTGTTGTTCGCCATGCCCCATATCCGACTCCTCAGCGACGCCCTGGCGGTGCACGTGGCGGTGGCAGTCCAGGCTGGCTGGGAGGCAGACGTGGCGCTCCCGGAGCGCGTGTCACGTCAGTTGATGGATCTGGCGGACGAGTTACACCAGTGGAAGGGACGCACCTTCGTAGTTTCCATGGGTCACGTCAGGGACATGTACTCGGATGCGTCAGATCTGGCGTGGGGCGGAGTCCTTCAAGGGAATGCCCAAGCAGCGTTCGGTTGGTTCCTGAATCGAGAGGAACACATAAACGTCAAGGAGTTCAGGGGAGCCCTACTGACTATTCAAGCGTATGCGCTGAGGGACACCACGCTGCGATTTTTCACCGACTCAATGGTCCTTTACTGGTATCTCCGCAAGTGGGGAGGTCGCAAGCCGCGGTTCAACGCATTGATTCTCCAACTGTGGAATTTTACACAAGCCAATCGCATCGAGATTCAACCGTTTTACGTGCACACCTCGGTGAATCCGGCGGACATTTGGTCTCGGCTTCGTTGGACACCGTCGGAGGCTACCTTCCCGTCGGACGTGTTGACTTGGATCCTGGAGGAGTTCAAAAGTTGGATTCAGCCGGAAATCGATTGGATGTCAAGGAGTTCCAATGCGGTGTGCAGCAAGTTCGTCAGTCCGTGTCCTCAGCCGGGGGCTTACGCCATCGATGTCTTCTCCCAGAATCTAACTTTACTTTCACCGGGGTGGGTCTTCCCGCCGTTCAAGCACATACCTCAGTTGGTCAACAAAGTGTTGGAGTCACCAGGGGTGAAGGTTCTCATGGCTCTGCCGTACAGGCCGCGCGAGGTTTGGTGGAACCTATTGATGAAACACGTGAAGTTCGCAGTGAACATGTCGGAGTTCCGTTTGCAAATGCCAGACGGCACGGAGACACAACCACGTTTCGTGTTGACCTTGGCGTATGTTTGCGTGAATACTATCAATTGCGAGGAGCTACCAACGAAGAGGCGACACTTATCATCAATGAAATCGGGAAGGACACCTTGAAACGTTACAATTCTGCGTGGCACATGTTTGGTACGTTCTTGTTACAAGACGCGGCGCTTGCTCCACTGTTAAAGGTGGAGCGCTTTGGTCAAATCCCACTGATGACGGTGGCGGTGCAACTTTCAAAGTTTTCACGCACGCATTCTTTAAGTGCTGGGCGTATGGCGTATTCAGCAGTGTGTTTATTCCCGTGCTTTTCGCAACTACGTTTCGAGGGTATGCTACGCAACTTGAAACGTGACTGGTTCGTCAGTGTTCCTCATTATCATCGTTTCTATGATGTACGGCGTCTTATACAAGTCATGCATCAGCAACCTGTGGAGACGGAAGCTCAGCTGCGCTTGCAAGCCATTTTGTCCTTGAGATTCTTTGCCTTGTTCCGAGGCGTTGATCTGGCGCGATCACGTAGGGATATCCAACGCGCTGCTCAGCCTTGGTTCATTTCTGCTAAGCGAAAAGGGAGGAGATACTATGCACGTTATCCTATTCACAATGTTACGCCACCGTCAATTGATCCGCAGCGCTGCTTAGCGCGTTATTTGGAGGCTACTGGTGATTACGAGGGTTCTGAGATTTTCGTGTCCCTACGAAAGCCACGGAAGCCTTTATCATCTGATACCATCAACGGTCTCACTACTCGCTGGTTAAGGAAACACCTACTGGAATGGGGGGAACTGGAGACGGATTCGTTTTCCGCGCATTCTACACGAGGAGCAGCAGCAACTGCACTAATCTATCTTGGCGTGGATCCGCATGTGGTAGCCGCATTGGGTGATTGGTCCTGTTACGATACATTCAGAACGTTTTACGACAGGACCAGAGCTCTGTTGCGCATCGCGCAAGTTCTGGTCCCTCCTGATCCGGCGACTGGAGAAGCGGCGCGCGCTTCGCGCCTGGCGATTAATTAATTCTTATAAAGGGTTCAGTTCACAGGAGCTCAGTCTTCCGTTCTGTTGCCCGAATATGGGGATTGTGTAGTGCTAGCTGAGCCAGCTCGGATTTACCCGAATAGGTGAGGAGGAAAGAAGAGATGGCGAAGCAATAGCACTACACGGGACACATATATGCCCACCCTGTCCCTCCCTTAAGTTCTTCGCTCACCGTGAAAAGCAGTTGACACTTGGGTCGTCGGTTGCCACGGTTTTAAGAGCATGGGAGGTTAATAGTGGTTGGAGCATGGAAGGAGTACTGATTTTCCAAATTTTTTATTATACTACGGTTTTCTCTGAGATCGTCGACGACAGGTCGTAGCTTAGAGGAAAGACACAACTCTAAGGTTGGTAGAGTGTGGGTTCAAACCCCATGGAGGGGGTATTTGAGGTCAAAAATTTCATTTTTCATGTATAATACCATTTTTGTGTATATTTTGAGGGTGCCCGTTTCAATGAAAGGTAGCAAAGGGCACCGAAAGAGCAGAAAACAGAGAAAACAAACCGGTTTTAAGGAGTTGGCCCATATATGTGTCTTGTGTAGTGCTATTGCTTCGCCATCTCTTCTTTCCTCCTCACCTATTCGGGTGAATCCGAAAGGAAGTGGCAGTTATGATGATTCGTCATTGGCTGACCGTCTTTGACATCCCCCGCACCATTTGCAGTGACCGAGGGCCCCAGTTTACTGGTGGCTGGTTCAAGGCTATGTGTTCCCTCATGGGGATACGTCATGCCAAGAGCGTCGCCTATCTCAGCTGGTCTAACGGCCGTGCTGAAGTGGCTGGACGGCAGCTGTTCGAGAAGCTGCGCAAGATCCACATCAGCAATCCACGTCGGAACTGGTTTGAGGAGATGTGGCCTGCTCTGAAGGCCCATCATGACACCCCCACTCCGGGCGGTTTGTCCCCTCACCAGATTCTGTTCGGCAGGGACCCCCTGGGTAGGGGACTGCCCTTGTCTGGTGATGGCATGGCTATGGATGCCAAGGAATTCTTCGCGCGGCAAGAACAAACGGCGCGGGACATCCGCCAGCAGCTCGAGAAGGAGCATGCTGAGCGTCAGAAGTCCGCCCTGAGCTCGACAGCGCAGAAGTTCAGGGTGGGAGACCCGGTGTGGGTGATCAGACCCCGCCCTATGGGCATCCACCGCACCAAAACCTGGTTCACACCCGGCGAGGTGGTCCCCAGGATTGGTGAGGACACCTACCGCATCAAGGTGGGTCACAGACAGTTCCGGGAGCGCCACGAGAGTCACCTCCGTGTGCGGGAACCCGACCTCCGTGGCCAGCATGTGTCCCTGAGCTATGCCGCACATGAGGCCGATTCGGACGACGACTATGCTGAGCAGGACGACTATACAGTCGAGAAGATCCTGGCTCAGCGTCCGAATGCCTCGGCACCCGGAGGTCTGGAGTTCAAGGTTCGTTGGCGAGGCTATGGGCCGTCCCACGATACCTGGGAACCCGTCTCCTCGTTCGTGCCGCGGGTCAATACTCCCTTCATGGAGTACATCCGCAAGCACAAGACCAAGATCCACGTTTCGGACTTGGCAGCACTCACCCGGGCGATTGCAGCCAGGGGTGCCTGATCAGCGCCCTGAGCTCTCTCCTGTATGCTTTGAGGCGCTTGTGAGGCCGACGGATCGTCCCTCACTTGCTTGCTCTCTCTCATCTTCTGGTGACCTGCCATCAGAGTGGCCATATACCCCCCCCTGCTGAATCCAGAGGAGGATGGCCCCTCCCTTCTTCTACTCGTCACTCCCCACCTGCTGAATCCTTGGGAAACCAGGTAGGGCGACTGACCTTCATATTTTCTGAGCTCTTGGGGCCTTGAAGCCCATACGACGTTGCGCAACGGATGCCGCTGTCATCGGCATTGCGAATTTTTGGTGTGTGGTCTGGTTCCATGGCACTTGCGGAATCCAGACCAGTCGACGTGTGTCTCGAGACTATATATGGCCTGAACTCAGGCGTTTTCCTGTCCACCCTCCTGCATTTGCCTTATCTTGACCGTGGCCTGGTTTGGCACTCTGTCCAGAGTGCGTTTACACGCCTGTTTACCTGATTATTGCTTGCTTTCTCTGTTTCCCAGGATATGTGCATTTGTATGTTACGATTGTCAACCCATCACTGAGATGTGGACTGTTTTTCCCCCGAGGGGATGCGAATCGTATACATGGGCGCCTTGAGTCGCCGTGTACATGTTCTTACGGCCTGGTCCAGCCTGGACCAGTACCTGAGTACAGATTCTACTGTTTGAGTGCTCGTGATACCGTGTTGCCCTATTCGCTGTGTTTGGAGATTCTGATGGCGCCAGGCGGGAAGCCCAGTTGCCTGACTACACTCCCAGCGGTCCGCCACTGTCAGTCCCAGTGTGAGCCTACCGATTCGCAGCCGCACTTGCAGTCGGATGGCGGCCTCCGGTGCTCCTGACCTCGGTCAGTCTGCCTGGGAAACTGGTGGTTTGAGGAGTCGACGCCTCCGCCCACACTGCATGAGGACTCCCTCGTGTATGGCCTTCGTGGTAATAGGGCGAGGGAAAAGACGGCCTTGATGCCCGATCCCTTCAGGAGGAGCTCCCTTAAGATCCCCTAAGGAGTTCGGCTGTATCACTCTGGACTCGCGTCGTATGGATATGGACATGGTGCGCCCGAGGAAGGACCCGTGGGGACTCTCCCCAGTTGGCGGGCCTTGGGAAGCTTGGGGTAGCCTGACGGATCTTTGTGGTCGCTCTCGACCTGTGGAACCACCTCGGTCGTCGTGTCACGCCTATGTTGGCTGTGTATGCCACTGCCACTGTGGTGGTGACCGTAGCAGCCGGCACCCGGTGCGCCTGGTATGGGTTAACGGGTCCTTTGGATGCCGAACAATCGCTGCCAGGACCCGGGACTTGATACTTGATACTATACATGTGCTACGAGCTTTTACAGCATCATACCTATCTTACTGTGGGATTTGGGCAGCCTGAGTCAGCCTGAAGTGAGGGTGTGACACCCCCCCCCCTTCAGGGGATGGTCCTGGGTACCCGCAGCCATGCATGGATGTTATCGAGCCCCCCCCAGGGTTTGCTCTAAGGAGGGGGGTGAAGCGGTACCCAGAACCCCATGGCTAGGTTAGGGCATACAACCGGTCTCCGGTCCACTAACCCCATGTACGGAAGGGAAGACCGGTCTCCGGTCCACTAACCCCATGTACGGAAGGCGCCCGTTGACGCCCGGTACGAGCCCGGCGGGAGCGTATTCCGTGCCGTAAAGTCCCGCGTCGGCAACCGATGCACCGCCAGCGGAGATTTGTGTATCAGAATATCAGGAATCAACAGGGTTTTCCTTTTCATATTGTTTCCGTCAATTTTTACGCTTCCGTTCTGATACTCACTGTTTTGACTGCTGGCGGTTGGATCGCGACTTTACCGTAACCGCCAGTTTAACTGTTTATAATGGAAATTTTTAACGCTATCCGTGACGAAGGCTCTAAGGTCTTCAGGAATTGCGTTGATGCATCCGCAATTTTCACATTCTACACTCGCAACCTTAATCAGAATTTTTCAGGATGTCGAAATAGGATTTTCGACTTCGACATCCCCGCACTTGATTTGACCTCTTTCGAGTGGACCTACGTGCTTCCCTATGCACGAATCAACTTTCCTTTTATCCTGCCCTCCATTTGTCTTAAAGATATGGGCAAAACAAAGTTAATTCGTGAGGCCACTTGTGAAGGTCATATCTCGTGTTGCTTGTGAGGAATGACAATAAATAAAAAGTGGGATGTATTCACAATACTCCCGACGTAATTTAGGAAGCATCATATGCCTTGCGTCTCCACACGTGCGCGCTAGTGTAATGGATCATGGTCAAGAGGGTAGAGTTTGCGTTGTAACTCTATGGCCATGATATTGCGTGCGTTAAGATAACTTTCGAGTGTAGCGCGCGAGTGTTGGTGTTGCATAGGAACTCTCCTTGAGTTCCTATGAGCGATTGACACAAAGTTATGCCCTTGGAGGGGCATGACATATCGTGGGGGGAGCTACCTTTTTGGGCTATAAGTGGTATGTGCCATGGGTTGTATTGCGTAACCATTTGGCGGGTTTGGCTAAGAGCGATGCACTCGCCAATGGACCTCATATTGCTACGATCAATTGCAAGCCTAACTTTCGTGAGGGGAAGCTTGTGTGGCGATCCCAAAGCGATGCGTTGGGAGCAAGGTGTGTGTTTTGCAATTTTCCATATTTTCATGTGCCCACTTAGGAAGTAGCGCACGTAGCCTTTCAAGGCGCCCCAAGTGGAGCACATATGTGGAATCAAAGGTCATTGGTGTCAGGTCATTGTGTTTAGAAGGATTAGTTGATTGCACGATCCAAGCCGAAGATATTATAATATAATTGTGCACCTTTCAAGGCACTTTTGTGTATCTTTGTGCTAGTTTTGCCGTTTTTGGCTCGTCATGATGTCAAGTGGCGACCGTATATCTCAACGTTGCGCTCAATTGACATCATGACCCAAGTATGTTATGAGGGTACATACTTCGGTCCCCAACATATCTTGGACCCGGCGAATGACTCCTCTTGAGCTTGGCATACTGTGGCCGCCATGTTGGCGATTTGGGACTATCCCAAATCATGGGCTCACTTGGCGACCCTGCCATTCCAAATACCGGAGGAGTTGAGCGACGCCCAAAAGATATGTTGGACACATATGACTTGATACCAATCCTATGGCACACTCCGGTCCAAGTCGGGCATGTGCCTTATTTGCCCCAACCATGAGTGTGCGCATTTTTGGCCAATTTTAAGCAATTTTCCACTTTTGCTGCCCGCCGTGCACTATGTTCTCACCCTCGTGCACGCCGGACGCATGGACCAATGGACCATATATGACATGGGTGGTATGGGTAATGGTCCCCATGGTCCACACACCACGTGGGCGAAGCAGAGCCACCTTCGTGGAGGTGCTAGCCCAAGGTGAGTGTGGGCAATTTTGCCATTTTGGCATTTGTGGACCCAATGAGGATCGTCACCACGCCTTGTGGCATTGAGATCTTTGGGAGCCAAGAGCATGGGAGTCTCTGTTGGACTCTCGGTGGATGGCGTATGGAATGGCGAATCCGATCTTCAAGCCGGCGTGGAGATATACTATTGGGAGTACCCCGAATTTTGGCTCATTTCGAGCAGCCAAAATTACCCCATTTTGGGACCCCAATTTCCCCCTTCCGTGTGGTCAATTGGCGGCCCCATTCCTCTATGCCCACAGAGATCCCGGACCTAATTTCAAGTTGTGCACTCAGATATACGTCCTAGGTCCTGCCTCCTAACCTGTGAGCCATTGGCCTTGCCCTGGCCGGGCGAGCCACGCGTGGGAATGACGCCAATTTTGGTGATTTTGGCATCAGGACCCCACATGACGAATCCGTGTTGCCCTGATGCCCGGACCTCAGAGGGAACCAGGTTGGGTGAGGGCTCCATGGAGTTCGTACTCGAAGGGCATAGGGTCAGTTGCCTCGTCCCTACCTCTGGCGGGTCCGGACGAGGGGTCAATTTTGGAGATTTTTGAGCTAATTTCAGTTTGGGCTGAAACAGCCCATTTTCAGCTAGCAACTCCTGGGGAATATTGGCGGGGCCATATCTCTGGCTCAGAAGGGGAGTTGAGACCTGCCGTTAGGGGAGCTCAGGGAGCCACTGTCCATCGGCCTTGATACGTCTTGGTTCCCAGGAACTCGCTTGTGGCTAGGCGGGACACCTCTCCCATTGGCAGGGTTTCAGGGTCCGGACTGAGCAGGGCATGGGTTGTGTTTGAGCCCCCGCCCCCACCAGCCACTGAGAGGGTCGGACCTGGGATTGGGATACAAGTTAGGATAGAGTGTCTATTGTCCTGTGATGCCCTCACCCCAGTCCAGTCTTAACCCCATGTGTACATATTCTGATGTGTTACTGTGCATACTTTCGTTCCCTTGTTGCAGAGTGGCAAGGATCCTGAAACGCTTTGTCACATGACATGAGCGCATTGATGCCCCTGTGAGCGTAGTGCTTTGCCTGCCTGCTCACTTGCGCGTGTCCACCGCAGCGTCCCGTGGCCGGCCCCCCACGGGAACGCGTCATGAGCATAGCGAATCACATACCATGCATATACCACATACCCTCCAAAATGGCTCCCACCATGGTATGTCATGACCCTCCATGGCCATAACTTCACATTAAAAATACGTAGAAACCCAAGGAAAGTTTGCATGCAACCCCAACACTCATGCGGTACACTCGAAAGTCGCATTAAAATATTCGGTTGCATGGTCCAAGAGTTATAAATCAGTTTCTACCCTCTTGACCATTATCCCTTGCTACACCGAACATGTGTACACATCAAATGCGTTTGAAGCTTTCTCAAACCAGTTGAGACAAAGGCAATTCCAGCCCATATCTCAAAATTGAAATTCCTCGCAGTGAGCCGGAGATATGATTTTTCAAAGTGGCCTCACGAATCAATTTTGTTTCGCCTATATCTCCAAGAAAAATGAAGGAGACAACAAAAGGAAGGTTGATTCGTGATCGGGGAAAAATGTAGGTCCACTCGAAATTCATCATATTCAGTGCGCCGACCTCGAAATCGAAAATCCGATTCTGAATGTCTGAAAAAATTGGATTAATTTTGCGAGTGTATAACATGAAAATTGCGGAAGCAACGAACCCTTTTCTGATGAAATTTAACCCTTCATCGGGGTTTCCGCTAAAATATCTGGAAATAACAGTTAACCAATCGGTTACCGCAAAATCGCGAGCCAGCTGCCAGTCGCTGATACATCGACAATCAGAACGGATAGCTGAAAAATTACGTAAACATTATAATAAAAAACCCTGTTGATTCCTGATATTTTGATATATAAATCTCAGCCGGCGGCGCCTCGGTATTGCATATGGCCGCTCATAGCTGGAATGGCCAAGCCTATTACACTATCACATCAGGTTAGGTCAGGTGGATGGGAGAGTATGATATCAGCCAATGGCGGCTTGCCGGCCCATAGATACACACCCCAAGTGACCCAAAGATTGCCACGGGGGTCCGAACCGGCTTCAGCTTTGATTGTTTTGTATTGTTGATGCCCCTGCTTGCTCCTGCTGCTGTTTGATGTAGTTCAGGTTTTCGAAACCAATAAGTTTTGATGAAATAAACCGAAATATGTACCCACAGTTTGCCAGGCAAAGGACCACAGGATCAAATCCACAACATGAAGGGCTGCTGTCAAAGGAGATAGTGATACAAATAAAGAAACTCACAATAACTACAGATTTAGGAAAATATAGTTAGAAAATATCCTACAAACATGTAAAAACTGCCGACATGGGCATCCTCTCTTTTATAGTGCCATCTAGAGATGTGCACCCTTTGTTTTGGGTCCAATAGGTGCTGAGGTGGCATGGCTTGTGGCGCTGAGCTCACTGCGATGTCACATGGGATAATCCTACTTAGCTAGGCTGACTGTTGTTCGAACCCAGGACCCCCCAAAAAGAGCTGCCACAGCCCCCTAGGGTGCATACCACCAAGATGAGAAAACATAGAAAAATGTATAGGCTCTGGATCAATGTCAGCGCCTCAGTCAGTCCAGGAAATGGTGTATTAGATCAATCAGTCGGGGGCTAGGGGGGGTCAGGGGTCCACACAACCTCCAAAGTTCAATGCTTGGTTTTATAGGTCAAAATGTCCTGTCATCCCTTTTTGGGTAGGCCAATACTAAGAAAAAAATGGATCTTGCCTTTAGGCCTCTTTCAAACAACTAAAGCTAACCTTTTGGCAGGGAAATACACTTTTTCTTACTTCCGTGGAGCAGTACGTGACCAAGAAGCGGAAGGACGAAGAGATCACCAGCCCAAAGAAGAGTTGCCACAGGGCCAAAGACAACGATGCGGACGACACGCTGGCAGCAAAAACAAGCCCGAGAGTTAACGCAGTCACTCCGCCTGCACAGCCATCGCGGGAGAGCACCCCAATCAGTAGGTCCAGCGCCGGCACGGCGTCGAACAAATGGGTGCCTACGGGCAAGGGAAACGAGGCTGAGCTGAAGGATGCTGAGAGTACGGCGAGCGAGGAACGTCCCCGGTTGCGGGACAAGAACAACGTGGTGTACAAAGCGGCACCACCGGTGAGGCAAATTTGAGCGGGCTCTCCTTCAAAGCAGTCCAAGCAGTTGGGCAAACCTGTGCCGCGAAGACCGCTTTGAAGGGTCGTGGTCGTGGACAGAAAACGCCCAATGCGGCGGAAACTGCAGCAGACCAGTGCACTGCAGGCACTGTGTGGCGCGCATGTGCACCTGTAGATTATTAAAACGTTGCGCAATACAATGCAATAGAGTGATTGATTGAGAGTTGTGATGTTTTTATGATACAACATTGCTTGTTTTATTGCAGGCACCAAATGTCCTGTTTGTTAAATCAGTGGTGATTTGGATCTTCTGGTGTTCAAGGTGCCTCCTGAGGGATTGGACTTCTCAGGCTTAACGACAAGTCGCAGTACGTTACAATTTAACAAACTTGACAACCAGATCGATTCCGTTAGACTGCATTGAGACACAGGACAAGAATGCCGCGCCGCCGTTGTAAGATCAAGTCAGCCGACGAGATCAAGACCTTAGGCAGTTCCATTGTGCACCGGCTGTGTGTTTCGTCCTTGCCCGAGCGACGAGAGGAGGCTCTTCGTGGAGTCCTGCGACGCGCGCCGCAGTGGGACATGGAGTGTCAAGACTATGCGCGCAAACTGCGCGTGTGGGAGCCGCAAAATGTCCTTCGTTGCCTTGAAGGTGAGCTGCCAGCTGTGGGTTTGTTGCCCCCTTCCCGTGAGTTTTGCCTTCTTTCTTCGCTTTGGTCTGCGCTGGAGAATGCGGTGGTGTTGGAGTTTGACCGTGAGCTAATCCTGAACGATGCCTGGGAGCAGTTACTAGCTGGCCCAAAGAGAGCATCAACTCCGGCCACGCCGCGTCCAGATCCGGGAGCAGGGCAGCGTGCGAATGCCGGTGTTCCAGGCTCGTCTGCATCACGCAGTTTTGCTGCTGCTGCTGCCTTTGCGCTCGCTGCAGCTCTTTTGGCAGCATCCAAACACAAGCGCCGCGTTCGTGGTGGCAGGAATTGGCGCCAATCACCTCCGGCGTCCGGGATTTCCTGAATGCGGCAGCCAGTACGCACGCGAGCTTCGCCAATATTTGCCAATGCGCCAGGCCAAAACAACTTTTAAAGGTCGTGTGTGTTCGGTGTGTGAGAGTGTTGGTGCTTGGGCGGTGTGTGCTCTGGTGGCACACGTCTGTTGGTTATTCAGCTGGTTGATCACCGACGGCCCTGTGACTAAGCCAGGCCCTCCGGCACTGTCAGTTGAGTTATTTGAGCGCTAGGAGCAGCGCGAAGCACATCAGTGTCACCTGTCTTTCCTCAGTTCTCCATTCTTTGGCTGAATCTAGGTCCAAATGAGCAGAATGTTGAAATGACTTATGTGTCAAAAGCCAGTTTTGCTGTGAAAGCCCTGTTTTTGTTCCCAAGGATTTGCACTGATATGCACCCTTGTTTTGGTTTTCAAAATTTATATATCAGAGGCCGTCCGACACCTTTCCAATTTGGATGGTGTTGCATCCCCTCCCCAGTGCTGTTTGTTTGTTCTCCAGTCAGGCTTTGTTTTTGCGACGTCTTATTTCTCCCTTTCCCTGAACTGCGTGCGGTCACACACTGCATGTGCAGACTTGGGCGGAGGCAACAATGCGAGGTGTCGACTTGGAGTAAAGAGCGAGGACGCCCATCTCTGGTGTCGAGCTGTGCAGGTATTAATTTTGTCAGCGGGGGGCTGGCAGGCGTCAGTGAGTTCTGCTCTTTTCTTGGCTGTTCGGGGTGGGGACAGGCAGTGGAGGCAGAAAGCGTGTGCTCCGGGGGCGTACTCTGAATGGTTGCTGTTCCCCTGCCGCGTTTTGTCTGCTGTGGCGTTGCTGCGCCCAGATAGCTTAGTTTACTCTGCATGGCTCACTGTTGAGTGTTTGCTGGAATATCTTTCTGTTTTTTTATATGAACAAAATTCTGAGCAGGAATTTTGTAAACTTTGGTGCAGGATTTTTGTTTTTGGCATTTGGCAGCGATTAGATCCATGTCGTTTATGCACTCTAGGTTTTCCAAGTGTCGGTTCTTGAACACAGGGGACACAGGAAGCCCCTGACACCAGGTGGCTTGCCATCGGTGGGCACCGGGGTGTTTTACAAATTTTTGTGTCTCTCCGAGTGCCCATTTTTGTTTATCATCAGTTTTGGTGTGCAATGCACAGGCTGCCACTGTTCATTGTGTCAGATAGCCACAGGTCCCCTTGGACTGACCTGGGAGGGGCATGCAAGTAGACAAGTGCACTGCAGGCATTGCGTGCCGCGCATCTGCGCCTGTAGATTATTAAAGCGATGCGCAATTCAATGCAATAGAGTGATGCGTTGAGAGTTGTGATGTTTTTCTGATAAACCATTGCTTATTTTACTGCAGGCACCAAATGTCCTGTTTGTTAAATCAGTGGTGATTTAGATCTTCTGGTGTTCATGGTGCCTCCTGAGGGATTGGGCTTCTCAGGCTCAACGTCAAGTCGCAGTATATTACAGAAGCCCAGTCCAAGTCCAAGGAGGACGCCATCCGTGACTTCCTCACTGAGTGGTAGTAGCCCTTCACTGCGCTGCGGTGGCGAGATGTTTCGCCCAGTTCTGTGAAAGGGCAACGGCGACGGCGGTACCTAGAAGACCTCCGAAACGTTCATCAACTGTTGAAAGACTCGATCAGGTTACCTGCACACTACCACACAAGGTTCCGTTGTGCAACTGAGCAACGAGCGCCCGCACTACTAATGTCTCTTTTCGTGTATCCTCTTCATACCCAGCGTTCAACGTGAAGGGAACGGTTCTTTGCCGTCCGCTTACCACTTTGCTGGCACTCCCTTTTTATCTCCTCTGATCACATTCTATACTACAACTGGCAGGACTGTCGCAATGTTTCGCCGATTTCCGTGAAAGTGTCCCTACTTTAGATTGCAGTCACGCTGCAACTTGTTTTTCATGCGGCTGCCGGAACACCTACCTTTGGTTTTGTGCGCCGGATGGTTTTTCAGTCTCATACAGACCTTTGCATTTGTCTCTTACGTTCAATGGATCATCTCCGCGAATGCCTACTGTTACATTACACCTTTTATTGACGGGTGCAACACGACCGGGGCTGTTCTGCAAGATCACATAGCGACAGAGACAAGCAGTACCTGTTCGTATCGTCAAGCCGCTTCACCGTGTCTCATCTTTGCTTCAACGTGACACTTACCGGCGCGGGTGTGATTCTTGGCCTTTGGTGGTCAGCCGGTTTTCGAACATGCCCCATATTACACGCCGTGCGATGCAAGATCAACAATGCTGAAGGTTGATGTTTTCACCGATGTGCGCGAATTTTTGCATTTTTGCTGTTGCACTGGTTTCCCGTGTTTGCAGGCAGGCTTACACTCACAGCATTAGGTGAATTGTGCTACATCTCGCTGAACAAAGAACAAAGTGTGGACTTCTTCGATAATCTGCTGCAATGCACAATTTTTTGCCTACTGAAACATTTGTCATCAACCAAAAGTGAAGACAGCGACATTTCAAGTAAGGCAAAAGTAAAATCAAGTATTTGGACAGGCGAAATGATTGTGGGAGCAGTCATCTGCGGCACCAAGATCGCCGAATGCAGAAACTGCGGCGTAATTTAAATTTGGACAATTGAACATTTGAATTCAAATCTCATATCAAATTTCGATTCTCCATTTTGAAACCGTAAATGGCAGTTGTTATACGTTGTCGCAGCCCGCAACACCAGGGAAACTGCACTCACACAGGCACGCACGTCTCACAAAGCAATGTTCACCGAATTTGACAAAAACCCTGAAAATTACTTTTTCCGCAAGAGGGCCAGGAAAGTTCAGAAGATAGTGCTCTTCTGTCCTGTTGATAAAGCTGTACTTCCAATTCAACCACTATTACGAATGAAGTAGAAAAATCAAAAATTTAACATTTCGTATTCACCCTCATCGCTCAAAAGGCATGAAATATTACTGCTGGTAACAGATCTGGGCGGCTGGCATAAAAGTACTTTGGCCGCACTTTTTCCCACTGTTTTTCAAAGTTTTCTCAGTGTCCGAATGGCCTGTCGCGGTGCACTTACACCTCCAGAGCATATACCCTTAAAAGGATTGTCTGTCTTACGATGTTTGTCCCATGCTTGATGCACAATGTGTATGTCGGAGGGGAGGGCGATCTGTTCAATGCCATGAAGGTTTGTAAGCTCTACTCCTGGCATGAGCCAACACATTTCGCTGAAATGTGGCGGGAGCTTACAGAGCCAATAAACCTTCAAACGAAGGGAAAGGAGCTCATAGGCGGGCTGAACTCCTCCTGGACGGTGTTGATGGATCCCTCATTTACCTGAGCACCACCTTCTACTGAGTGTAACCGATGATAATTCTGGTGTGCGGCAACTGCATCTAGGATGTATGTGTCTAAGTCAACGTCATCCTTATCTACACCTACTGATGTTTGTTTGAGACCTTTGGAACCATTACCACAAACCTTAAGGCCTCGTAATGCACCTTCTTGACTGGAGATCTGACAGACGTTCGCCCCATGCGTCATACCGTTGAAAGCCCCGAAGGCTTCTGGGTACCTACATTGCAACAAATATGGCCTTTCCGCACATTCCTCTTTCTCTCGTGTTGTCCACCCTGCCAGGTCCCTATCCAAACCATGAGAACCCTACGCAGCCCCTGCGGGCTGAGTGGTGGCTTCCTTAATGCTCACACCGGGGTTGTATACTATCACAATATTGAACCTACTAAGGAATTCGTGCCACCGACCCCCCTACCCAAGGGTCCGAATATGGTGCAAAAATCCTCCTTATACCATTGTACTAAGCTCCGGTGGTCTGTTTTGTCAACTACCTCGCAGAACCCAATCGAACTTTGGAATTTGAACAGGCAGCACACCAGGGCATAGGTTTCCTTCTCCCTTGGTGCCCAGCCGATTTAGCCCATTTTTCTTTTACTTTTACCCTTGTCTCTTGAAGCGTGCGTGAAAAATATGCCACAGGCCTCCTGGAACCCGTTCTTGCTTTGAGACTCCCCCAATAGCAAAGTGTTAGCAGTAGGCAGCAGAGTAAAGACTCCAGTGGTCGCGACTTATCTGCAAGATTGCTCGCGAGCGATAGGCCTGAGACGTAAAGACGAACAACTTCATTATCTCAAAATACAGAGAGAATTAAGACAGAGCACAGACAGAATTTCGACAGAACAATCAGCGATTACTAAATAGTATGTTGATTGCATTTCACGCTTCGTGCATGCATGTGCTTGGTAAAGTCGTCTGAGACTTGACCTCTCTGTTTTGCAAAGGCTCTTTGTGACCATGTAGACTGTAGATTCACGTACAAGCTCGACAATTACGACATGCTGCAGCAGTGTATTGCAGTGAGGCGAACGGGGCAAGTGTGGTCTGGATTTTGAAATGAACCTGACGTCTTTTGCAGCATCGGTGCTGTGCAGGAGCCTGGTGGCTTATCAGTTGGTAGCATCATCGGGTGCTTGTAGCGTTAATGTCTGACCTTCTGGTCTAAGACTGAGTGCTGAGTTGGGCGTCTCGTGAATCCATCGTTAACATTGGTGAACCAGAACTGCCGCGGCTGCAGCTGTATGGGCATACGGCGCAGAAACAGGCTCTGGCGGAGCAAATGATCCTATCCCTGTAAAGGCAGCAGCTTTTGATCCACAAGAGTCAGTGCCAGCGAGTCAGTCTGCGACTGGCATGTTAGTCAGTGCGGAGAGGCATCGCTGGGTTGATCGGTATGGGTGTCCTCACGAGTGTCAGGCCCTGAGCCATACTGGTGACCACCTGGAGTGCTTGCATCAACTAGTCGGCGGCGTGACAGACCTCTGTGAAGCCATGGCGGCTGTCGGGGACGCGCTGCGATTGGGACTGAACGGGGATCAACAAGTGTTTGATCTGCTGAGAACTCACGATCACCACTTAGCAGGCATTGCCGTCGATGCTGAGGCAACCAGAGCACACACGGCGGCACTACGCAGCGCCATCACAGCTGCGCAGCGCGACATGGGGGACCTGTGGCGTGATGCTTGCGGTCTGCAAGCAGCGCACAACGCCGCCTTGTCCACGGTGGAGCGCAGTGCCAACCAGCTGCTGCACGTGGCAGCAGAGGCGCGTCTATGGCGGTTGGAGAAGTCCTCAATTCGGGCAGACATGAGCATCAAGGGCTGCTACGCGGCCATCGACGATGTGCCAGCCTCCCTGGACGCCCACAGGCTGCAGCTTAGCGGCCACATCCACAACGTGTCCTCCTCCCTGGACTACATGGGGCTGTGTGTCGGCGCGGTGGCGCGCCAAGACCCCATTGCCATGAAGGCCTGCGAGCGCATCGCGCAGCAGATGGCGGACATACGGAGCGTTACAGCCCCTCTTGAGCCGGTCCCCACTCTTCAACGTGTGGTCAGTTGGTTCCAGCCAAAAGACGGATCCTTGGAGGGTCAGTGCCGGAACTCCAAAATCCGACAAGAAGCGGTGATAGAAAAGGTAGACAGGACAGCGGGCTTGCTAGATGAGCGCACCATCACAGTCCCAGCGAAGACATGTCGCCTGACTTACTGTGAACAAAACTTACAAACAGCGCTCAACGGAATCACGATATTGGAAAAGCGTACTGACGCATCCGCAGGGTTAGGGCCACCATCTCCACCTCCTGAGCCACCCTGTGACCTTCCCCCTTCACACTCCTGCTTGACCAGCGACGGGTGCTTCCTCTGATGTGCATCAAAGGTGTCTTCGCTGGAGGAAGCCAATAAATCCCTCAAACACGGGGTGGCAGAGCTGAACACACAGGTGGTTGACCTCCGGGGCCGGATGTTGAATCATAGTGGGACAAAGCCTCTTCGAAGGCTGAAGTCATGAGTGAAATGAGGGAGCCTGGAGGGTATCCGACGCCAACACCTAGAGGAGATCAGGGACTGTCACCACCGCCTGATAGTGGCGGAGTCCGAATCAGATCACCTGAAAGTGGAGGTTGTGGATCCATTAGCCAGGAGAGTCCACGAGTGCAACAGACAGTGTGCGTCTTTGAAAAGACGGGTCCAACACAACAGCCAGGCGTTGGCGCTGGTCAAGGGGCGGCAGCGAATGCCTGGCCCCGCGACACCACACCCTCCGGACGTGACCACGTCCCTGAAATTCGATCTGACGGCGGTGGAGACTCGAGTGGCGGAACACGACGCCTCCCTCCGGTCTTAGAATACACAGATCCCGGAAATCCTGAGCGGCATGGACACCGTCGCGTGTCGTGGAATACATAGATGTGAAAATAGAGGACTGGGTGCACGAGTGTGCAGCTGATGAAGAGGATGGACCAGGAAACCGTACCCCTCGCCAGAGCACGACCCTTGACTGCAACCCCTTCAACTCTACCCACCACGTCGAGGCCACGCCCAGAACTCTGCCTACCTATTCGATGGTGGAGGGCATGGGGCAGGCGCCAGAACAAGAACCCTACATGGTGACAGGGGGATACTCAGCAAGGCAGGATGTCCTCATGCAAACGGTTGGCGTGGGAGTGTGCTTCATGTGAATGGACCAGCATTCCACGGCTGGATAAAAATAGCAAGGCAGGGGTGCAAAGTGCAAGGGTGACAGCGCGATCAGCGAATAGAGCACGGGAACATGGTGGATTCCAGTCTTCGGCGGCCTGAGGGCCTGCTGTATGTAGAGAGCCCTAATACCAGGGGTGGACTTAGTTTAAGAAGGCGAGTCACTCTCAGATGTCAATGGACTTCCTGCGAAAGGCGGTAGGGCGACATGTGGGGGGTTCAAAACACAGGAAGGGCAGTGGTCGAAGCACTGTGGGGTGCAGGACATACAAGATAACCCGTGTGTCGTCGAAGATTGATTCAGGGACAGTGAGGGCGGCGTGAGCCTGAGAAAGGGAGTACGCAGTGAGAAGAGGGCTGCTGGCGAGTGCCAGTCCTGCTAGTCGGCTTGAGGGGGGCAGATAGCCCAGGCGAGGGCGGCAATCACCCTGCCCAGCACGCAATCACGATACCTCCCAGATCACCTGTCGTGCAGCCCTGGAGCCGCCCTGGTGGGAGCAGAGCAGCCTGTAAAGTAAAACTTGGACATTCAGGCGTCCCGCGATTCGTAGGTCCTGTTTGTGCGCCATGGACACTGGACACTAGTGCAGAGCACGGCCAAGATGAAAGCCAGGCAGCAACCAGTTGATGGTCGTCGGAGCAGTGGGCAAGCGTAGCATGCACACTAGAGTTGTGGCAAGTGGCACACACGGGACAGTCGTGGCGGGATGGACGGTGTGCTCAAAATGAGGCATAGTGGGTGTACCCAATCCTGGATTGAAGGACGAAGAGCCACTTGTGCCAAGCTAGGCGTCCACACTTCAGTGGCCTCCAGGATAGGGGGTCAAAACGATCATGCGAGTGCATTCAGATGTGATCAAACGTCCATGTTTTGTGGGGGGGTAGAACCAGCTCACCATGTCGAATGACGTCCCAGTTGGAGGTTTGGCGGGCTGGGGGGGGCTTTTTCTGATACATGGCGGCATCCCGCCCAAAATAACATCACAAACTGCTCACCATGCGAGGTTCCTCGAAGGATAGCCGCGGGTATGAAACCCATACAAATCGATCATGCCACAGTGAATTTCCCTGGGTGCAAAGCACTGCCAAGAGAGGCACCAATAGCCTAGGGAGAGTGACAAATGGCATTCAAAATTTTTGGGGCCATAAACAGGTGAGGGAACAGTTTGAAAAAGGAGCTGAAAATGACTGAAAAAGATCGTGACAGGCCTTGGTTTAAGAAAACGACAGAGCAGTGCACACATATGCTGACCCTCCCTACACCCAGGCAAGCGCTGAGAGCGATCAAGGGTTGCGTTTGTGTTCATTAAAGGATGAAATCAGATGGTTCGCCATATCGGCTGAGAACCAAGGACAGTTCTGCTTGCAGGACCATGACCATGCTTTCTGGAAGGCTTTGTGGTTCTGGAGTGCTTCTTTTAGTGTGGAAGTCAGCGTCCTTCTGAGTGAGACATCCTTGAACGCGAAAGCTGCTGGGTCGGGAATGAAGGGCTCCCGTGCCTTTTTGGTCGCCTGGCCATCGCTGTCAGATGATGACTCCAAGCCTGGCATCTCTCCTTCGCTTGTGTTGGAGTTATGAGTACCCATGCACCAAAACGTTTCTTGTTCCGAAGGATTGTCGTAATTGAAATCTTTTTTGTTATTTAAGTCATGGTAAGGACGAGGATTGACATCTCAGAGTTCCTTTGCAGAGTCTTGAGATGAGACGGATGTGGAGTCCCAGAAGGCTCCCTTCGGTTTGTCGTCAGGAGTTGTACATGAGCTTGAGGTCTTTCCGAATTCCTCCGAGGTCGATCGTTCGTATTCTCGCTTGTCTTTTCCTCGATGTCCTTTGGGCTTGTCCTCGTGCGTGTTTGAGACGCTTGAGTGGGTAGCAGCACCGCTTGATTGCGATTCTTCCTCATGGACTTCAGAATCAACACGTAGGGTTGTATTTCCCTTGTTCGAAGGAAACTTGCTTCCTATGTGTGATTCCCGTGACTGTAGCGTCAGAAAATTCACGTGGGTGAACCACGGCACGCGGTCTCTTATCGTGTCTGAGTGGCGTAGAACGGGTGGCGTGAGGTCAGGTACAAACGGGAGGCGTGGAGCTGGATGTTTCTTTGGTGTCAAGACTTTTTTTCCTTGTCTGCATGCTTCGCACCTGCGAGGGATTTGAAGACTTCGGTTGAGGAACCATTTCTTTGCTGACTTGGTCATTACGAATTCTTTTGAACAATTCTTGCATATAGGACGTGGTTCTAGGACTTCAGGCTTTTTGACACGAGGTCTCCATTTCTTGTTCTGGGCGATTTTCCAGCTTTCGGATTCACTCTGAGTAGAGGTATCGTTATCAGAGCGCTGGCTTCGGGACAGCTCGCTGATGTTCGCTTGAAAGTCTCCATATCCAGACAGATGAGAATCATACCTTTGTTGATCGTAGTGTTTTTTTTTCGGCGGTTGTTGCTTGCTGTTATCGGTGTTTTCAAATTCCTTCTGACAATTTTTGCTTGTTTGGAATCCTCCAGAGAGCGGCTTTGGCGTTGAAGTTGAAACACTCTTGTCGTTGTAGTTGCTGAAATCAATGGAGGTTTGGTTGAAAGAATTATATAAACCGTCAGCGCTTGCCTGGGGAGTAGAAGAGGTACCTGGAATATCAGCGATCTTGTCTCCAAGGTTTGCTACCGCGCTCGTAGTCATTTCGCTTGAAAGGGGGTTTCTGTGTGGAAAGGAGCGTAGATTTGAGAGAGGTGTTTTGTTTGTTTCATGTCTCTGACGTCTTTGAGTAAAGCTTTGTAGCGGAGCATAAGGATCATGCGTAAATTGAATTTCTGAGTTTTTGGGATGTTTGAACCAGCAGAGATTAGGGCCAAACGGACATTTCTGTAAATGCGGGCACGCACGATTCTGTGCTAGCAGTTTGGCGAGAAGTTTATTCACATATAAGAGTACTGATAATTGCGTTTCTTCAGGGAAGGTCCGAACGGTGTCTGCAATAGCTGCCACTGTCGCTGAACTTTCTGCCGGCATATAGCAATAAAATTACGCTTCTCAGAAATCTGCTGCATCGTCAATTTCTTCGTTGTTTGGAATCTTCATTTTAATGCGCAACAGCGCAGGCGACTCCGACAAAGAATGTCGCCACACACAAAACAACAACACCAATCGTGCACAGACAAACATTGCACACAACACACACAGCCAACCAAAGAAGAACGCAAAAGCAAAACACACACAAGCAACATTCATCAAAAAGCAGCCATGGCAACACAACAATATGGGCTCGGGGGGGTTTGGGAAGGGTGGTGCCTCGCTTGGCAAAGTCATCTGAAAGCTCGTTGTATTTATGGCCAGCATGGCCCTCGACCCATTCCAGCTGTTGCCCCTTGTCTTGGAGAGATTTTCGAATCGTTAACACCGATGCTGTTTGCCTCACGGGGCGTTTGATGCTCTCGGCGGAGGCTATGGCTTCTTTGCAGTCGAGGTGAATTTTCTGACTGTCAGCAGAGAAGTTGGATCCCAAAAGGACGCCTACAAAATCAGCTTCGTAAGAGTAGGGGATACCTAGCACCTTGCACACAGCGATGTTGCCACTGGGGAGCAAGGCTGCGGCGGCAGATTCAGGGGGGGACCCAAGCTTACTACCATCAGTGAATGTGTTTCTCTGGTCTGTGGGGAGAGGGCACGATATACACCGTGAGTCTAGCAATGGTAGATACTGACGAGGCCTGGCGGGTCAGGGTAGCCCTTTTCACGGTGACATCCAGCTGTGTCATGGTGGAGGTGGGGGCTGGGCCGAACTTAGACACAGCGTCAAGGAAAAGTCCGCAGGGCGACCGGGTGCCACAAGACGTCGTGCAGAAAGAGTGGATGGGTGCGTTGCGGTGCAGTGTGTCCAATACCCCGGTGGGGTGTGGGGTGGGGAAGTTACCTAGGCCAAGTCCAGCGAAGCGGTGGGTGTACGGTGTCTGGGTCGCTACAACTAGAGGCAGACCCAGGACCCCGAACACAAAGTGTTCCATTATTTGGGCGGAGCACGTGGTCTGTGCCTCAGAGAGCGGCAGGCATTCAGTGCGATAGAGCAGCCTAGGTAGAACCATTGTATTTAGCAATAACACCATGTCGTGGACTTGAATGGGCTGTTGATGCAGTTCATCCAGCTGGGAGTGAACTTCTGCCTGTAGTACATTCACTGCGATGGGCAAGTGGAGTCGCGCGGGTATGGGGTGGCCAAGGTGCATAAGGCAGGAGGTGCGTGTAAACGTGCATGTCACCTGTTCGCTCCACGGCGGTGGTTCCGGGGCAGTAGTGTACGCGGATATCATTGATCCATCGGCCTGCACGGGGTTTGGCGGGTGGTAGTACTTTGGCAGGGCTGGGGCGGAGGTTGGGCAGAATGACAGGGGGGGGGATTCACCCTTGAGGGCGTTCATCTGGCAGGTGATCAGGCTCAGGCTGTGCTCGACTAGGGTGGCTAGTGTCCGGTTGCCGTATTTAGGGGCAGGGGACCAGATGTCATCGACATATGCGGACAGGGTGATCCGTGCCGGGAGAGGAAGCGCAGGGGGATGTCAAAGACTACTACAAAAAGGAAACAAGAGAGGGGCATCCTTATTTCCCACCGTGTGTGTTGGTCGACACCACATTCTCCACCCCTCGCAGGAATGTTGCGCTGCGTGCAAGCACCAGTGAGATTGGGAGCAGTAACTTGGCAAGTGCGCCCATCCTGAGGAGGGTGTGGTGAATGAGGTATTTTGGGGGGCTGTCGAACGCATGGTACACATCGAAGGCCAAAACAGCGTCTTTGTCGTTCATGTCTTCTACGTCCTGTAGGAAGGCTTGGGTAGCGTTGGCGGCCGACGAGCCTTGGCGGCCTCCAAACTGATTGCGGTGTAGCTTGGGGGCGATCAGAGGGTAAAGGGTGTGGTAGACCCACCTCGAGCAGTGTATAGAGAGGGTTGCTCATGGCGATGGGTGGCCACCCGTCGGGGTGCTGCCATTGACCTTTGCCTTTGAAAATGCAGAAGTCTCCGAAATCAGCCAGGGGTAGGGGATGGAGCCAAAGTCATAGCATAGAGTAAGGCATTTGTGTACTATTTCGAAAAACGCATCGAGTAGGGAGGCCAGGAGGTATGGCGGTATTCCGTCTGGTCCTGGGGATTTCTTTCTCGGTGCTCGTGCCAATTTTCTGAGCTCGGCTACGGTGGGGGGGGGCGGATCGGGTGATGCTGGCTGTGGTGGCACAAGGTCAAAGGCTGTGGAGCTTCAGGGCGTGTTGCGCTGCAAACCGCGATGTATTTTCCTACTGGGTTTTCGGAGGGTAGCTTGTGAGGGGGGCGTAATCAGGGTATTTCTGTCACGCTTGTAAAAAACTTTGGAGCGGCCCTTGGCTTGCTTAGCAAGTTGTCGGACTAGCACGGGCCAGTCCATCACATCGGTGCTGGTAGGTGGTGGGGGCGGCGTCTGCGCATTGATCTCCCGCATTGCCGTGAGCATGTGGGTGGGGAGTAGGGAGTATGTGTGCTCCACTTCTTCGTATGTGTGCGGGATAGGTCCGTCGCGGGCAGTTGCGCTCATTTTGTGTTCGTATTTGGAGATATCCCTCCGGTTCCATAGGGCACATCAGGCTTCATGATCGTGCGGGGTGCTCCATGGTACAGTATGTACCAGGATTGGGTCGTGGTCCTGGATTCCTGTCACAATGGAGAAGTCTGGCACGGACGCGGCCATTGACATGAAGAAGGAGGCAAGGGATCTGGACCCGTAGGCCCGATCAATGTAACTCTTGGTACCATGGTACCTTCTCAATCGTGTGTATGGCACCTCTGAGAAGTGGGGCAAAATGAGGTGGGTTGAGGCAGTGGACCGTTCCTTGGCAACTAGCCGAGGCCCAATGTTGGCCTTGAGGGCAGTGGTGTCTGACACTTGGGTCACTGCATTATAGTCGCCGAGCACTATGGAGCATTCCTTGAGCAACAGGTCTAGATGTCTTTCGCAGGTGTGTGGCCCGTAGTACGATGCTATTGTGACATGGGGCATTAGGGGATCTGTGTACAGGGGCAGGCGACATGAAATCAGTCTCCGTGGAATGTGTGTACGTTGGTGCGGTTTGGCAGGGGCAACAGATGTGTGTACCAGTAGGGCGACACCAGCTCTGGTCTGGGGTGAGCTGGCAAGCAGGTTGTACCCCCAGTAGCGAGCCACCCCTTCATGGTCCCTCAGGTGAGAGGTGGTACAGGGCCGGAACTCGCTGAGAGGATTGGTGTGTGGCAACCCTTTGTAACCAGCTAGCAGGTGGCAAAATCTGTTAGGTGTGATCCCAACTCCACCTACGTTTAGGGCACTGAAAGTGAGTTTGTCGTATGTTGGTGTGCGGGGGTGGGTCGGGTTGGGGGACATCACAGGACCTTGGCGGTCAGCATCTGCACTTCGGGCGTCAGGCGAGGTAGTCGGCTTCAGTGATGATGGGAGGGCGGAGACGACCAGAGATACCGTCACAAGCTGAGAAACAATTGTCAGCAGTGAACACAAGCTCATGTAAGAAAAAACGGCAAGCGACGGGCGTGGTGTGGTGACTCCTGGGGGTGCTGTGAGAACCTCCTTCATTGAGCGCCTACTGGCATCACCAGTTTTGGGTATCAGTTTAACCACGTTCGCCAGTGGGGCTTCTTCAAGGGCCGGTGCTCCAGAGTATGTCTTGAGCGGGCTGCGCGTGCAGTGAAAGTGGGACAATGCCATCAGGCGCTTGTGTAAAACGCTGAACGCGATCACGTATGCGGCGCACTGTCTGTTCTTCTGCCGGTTCGACGGGCGACGGTGAATGGCTGCGCAGTCAATGAACTGTGGGCAGTAGGGAGATCACTGTGCTCAGGAAGGAAATGCTACACGTGGTCACGAGATAGGAGATAGCAATCATTTGCTAATGCAGCTTCTGTAAAGCTACGCTTATAGACAGCACATGTAAGAAAGTGGCATGTCCTGGCTGCATACAGAACAGGAGAGAGGAGAGGGAGGCATACGAGTAAGTGATGCGCTCTCTGGGCTGGATCACTTGACTCATGGGGACGGGCAAACCGTTGGCCCGTTGCTGGGTCGGAATTCCTGAGGAGGCAACAGGAGGGAGGGTCACCAAAAAGAATTTTGCTTTCCCTGTGGACACACCGATTGAGGGTACCGGGGAGCGTGAAGCAGACGCAATTTCAGGAAGTGCGAGGTCTGGTAGTGCCGCTGCCGCTAGGTTTGTTTGTTAAGCTTCCGGACCGGCATGGCAGCCAGATCCACGCGCCCGAGGCGCTCTGTCAGTGAGACATTGGTGTCGTTATCTGCATTGCCAGAGGTGAAGTACACCGGGCCTGAAAGGATGGCCCTGTAGGCCAACGCGGCTGAGTCGTTGGACTGGTATTTCACTAAGAGAATACCTGATTACTAGAAGAGTTGATGGGACTGAACCGGCCCAAAACTGGCCGCATATTTGAGCACATCCTTGACACTGAAAGTAGGGGAGAAGCGAACCAGGGTGAATGGGGGCTCAACTACTTTGGCCACTTCCTTTGCAAAGACACGCTGCTCTGTGTGGACAGATACGCAGATTAGGTCCCCTAGGTTCTCAACCTCCTGGACCGTCGGCTGGATGAGCATGGGCTCATGTATCATGCCGAACAAGCTGTACTCGTTGAGAAGCACGAGAAATGCGAACTTGCGATAGAGCGGCGGGTTCATCTCAATCGCCGTTCAGATTTGATTGGAGGGCATTTTCCTCTGGCCTTTTTGTCCTTTCACGAACCTCGGTTGATGTGTGATACTGAGAGAGGATTCCTTGACCGAGGGCTCCAGGAGTCCAATGGAGATACCTAGTTCCATGAGGGCGGGCTGCTCATTATAAAATTTCCCTAGGACTTTGAAGAGCACTGGTGCGGTTCCTTAGACCGATGTTTCTTTTCTACGCTGACCCCCCAACTCAGTCCCCACACCCTGTCTGCGTGTGCGATGATTTTAATGCCCTCTTAAATGGTGATCTGCCTCCAGGGTGTGGCTGTGGAGCTGCAGACAGGTCCGCAGAAGTTCTCGTCGTTGACTGAGGGCGTCGTTGTCGCCGTCAGCGTTGCCGTCGTTGTGGTCTGAACACGTCCCAGTGTGTTACTGTGGTACAGCACCGACCTCAACAGCATCCGTTGTCGTTGCCACAAGTTGTGGTTGTCGTCATCAGCGTCGTAGTCGTTGTCTGGAGCAGCCTCCAGCGCGACACCTGCGTTGGACGCGTTGCTCTCTTTATGCAGACTTGGATCCTGAGCCCATACCCAGCCGCTCTGCTTGCGGCCAAAGCATTCTACCTGGTCCCTTGTTCCAACCTCTTTTTGAGTTCCATTGAATAAAAATTTACGCCAGTAGTTGTAGCCCCCCCCCCCCTTCAGTGATAATCCTCGCTGCTGGGGCTGGGCTGATGGGGAACTCCTACCCCTCGTCACTGCTGACATTTTTGTTTCCGAGCCGGAGTGCGCCCCAGGCCTTTTTTTGCAGTAGGTTTGTTCAGCGACGTCAGCCGCCTCCATCTGAGTAGATATACCAGGTGCGCCCTCTTTGTGGCCCTGTCTTCACGCCAGGGCGCCGCCTTAGGAGGGGAGTGTTAGCAGTAGGCAGCAGAGTAAAGGCTCCGGTGATCGCGACTTATCTGCGAGATCACTCGCGAGCGATAGGCCTGAGAGGTAAAGACAGACGACATCAATATCACAGAAGAGAAACAGAATTACTACAGAGCACACACAGAATTACAACAGAGTAATCAGTGACTTCTAAATAGTATGATGGTTCCATTTCACACTTGGTGCATGCATGTGCTCTGTAAAGTAGTATGAGACTGGACCTGTGTGTGTTGCACGGGGTCTTTGTGATCATATTCACTGTGGATTCACGGACAAGCTCACCAATTACGACGTGCTGGAGCAGTGTATTACATTGAGGGCAAAGGTGCAAGTGTTTCCTGGTTTTCAAATAGACTTGACGTGTTTTGCAGCATCCGTGCTTTGCAGGAGACTAGTAGCTTATCAGTCAAATTCACTTGCGTCTGTCTCAATTATCTACGCACCTGTGGGGTTAGGTAAAAAGACCTCCACCTCCCTGGTGAATGCAGCCTCTAGTGCTACGAAACACCCCTTTATTATTTCCTTCCACCAAATGTTGTTTTGGGAAGGTTTCAAAGGTATCTCTTTGTGTTTGATGGGTTTGCCGTTCCCGTCCAACTGTCCCTTGGTGGCTGGATCGCCTGTTTTGTACAAATATGTACCCCTAAGGGCCTCCATTAAGGGTGCGACATATTCCGCAAACTCATGTATTTCTATACTGTAGGAGGTGGCTAATCCTGAAAATCTCTTCGATGCTTCCGCGGTTTTAGTGTCTTTTCATCACGAGAGAGAGATTCCCCAGCACCTTTACGGGTCTGGCACCCTCCTGCCTTCTTTCAGAATATGGCCAACTTGTTTTGCCTGCCGCATAAATTGGCATCCTTGAGGGGCTGATAAAAGTTGAAAGGGGGTGACCAATCATCAGACATCACTCCTGGAGCGCCATCTTGTCTCGAACATTTTTTCCATGTGTGTGCATCAACACAGGCATGGCCCGTCCTGGTTCGTTGTCCGAACGCCTTGCTTGTTTCATAATCGTCATCCTCACCGTCATCATCTTCCTCATTGGCTTGAATCCCTAATGGAACCAAATTATATCAATGGAAAGCCCTCCACCTTTGGCACAGTGGGCAAATCCTTATTTGGACCCTGGAAAATTGTTGACCCAAACAGGATATCCGTCTAATGCGGCCTAATCTCCCCGAATGTCCACAACCACGCCTTATCCTTCCTGACAGGGACTATGAGCCTGGAGCAACCCCCAAAAAGGGTATTGTGCACCGTGCGCTTGTGAAGAGGTGGGGAGTGCACCCTCATACTCTCATTATTCCACGACTGAAAAGGGGAACCCTTGTAGGGCCCCTTCTTAGTGTGTTGTGAACGAAAGGATGGAAGAAGAAACTCTGATGTGTTTTTTGCAAAAGCGGCAACTTCACGTTCCATTTCATTCCAACGGGCCAACGCGACAATTTGCTTTGCCACCTCAGACCTTAGTGTAAGTTCTCCTTGAAGGTACACATGTGAAAAAGTGATCCTGCCTTGGTTCTTGCGTATTTGCTTATACCGTTGCGGTCTAAGCGGAGAGGCTTCTGGTTTTGATATAGGATTTGAGGTTTCCGCACTAGAGTGGGTGTCGAACTTTGCAGATTCAAGTATAGATTCTAGATACGTCAGACTAAAACCATCGTACGAGGAAGGAATATTTCCTTCATAAAAAATTCATGGTCCGCCCGGGTGTATCCCCTTCCAGACAAAGAATGGTTTGGGGCATACGGTTCTCGTATTGATGTACCCCGAAGAACAGAGACGGATGACTGACCGACTATGTCCTCATCAGAGTTTTTTTCCTGCGTCCCACACTCAGACGACGAATCCCACCATGCTTGGTCCAACAAATCTCTTCCAGCCCCAGGCTGCCGCAGTTGACTAGGCTCAAGCGACGTATAATTGTCTTTCTACAGCTGTGTCACACCCTCATATTCATGTATCAGATGGTCCACAATTCTGCAGCACATGTCCAGCACCCCATTGGCATATAATCCCGCATGTAAACGGGCGGCAACTTGTTTCGAGACATCACCGCACCTGGCATTGACTCAAGATGTCCTTTCTGCAACCTCATCTTGCATGTTTGGAGGGCCGCACCGTGATGGCATAGCCACACATTGCTCATGCAAAGGCATAGTACACATGCAGCCCGCAATCTGGGCCATTATTTGATATCTTAGTATTAAAAATACAAATGTGGATGATGTAGGGGAAGTTGAAGTTAGTACGGACGTCCCTGTACTGCGCAATTCAGCGCCTCGGGATGTATGTTCCATACTAGTAACCTCCTGCACAGTGGGGGCCACACACGTTTCGAAGATAAGTTGAGCTTTCTTATCGCCTGTCTTGATTCAGTATGCAACCCCAGTGTGATTAAACAGCATTACCCCTGTATCACCTTTGTAGGTGGCGTGGACTACTCCCGCCCTCACAGCTAACCCGTAATTTTTCGTTCACCCGGACCTTGGTGCAACTCAGATGTAGGTACCAGGGGGTGCTGTGGCGGACAGACCTGTGCCAACTACTGTGTAGCCCCGGGAAGGTATACCACAATTCTCCGGTGCTGTAACATCCAGTTCGGCAGACTGAGGTGTTGCACGCTTTGAATGGTGGAGCATTCAGACTGACTCATGAATTTTAAAACTGGTCCGGGATTAAGTTGAATTGACACCTCGCTATTGCTACATTGTGCATGTCGTATCATGTCAAATGTGATGCCATCTCCAAAGCTCTACGATGTGTGAGTTAATTCCTCTACTGTTCCCGTCTGGACAACCTGATTATGGTATATTTCCACTATGTGAAGAGGTTTGAGATGCGGATTACAATCTGTGCCGTGTAGTGCTGTGCCTGGTATGGTCGGCATTGAAGACTGTTGGACCAGGAACCAATTGTCATGAGTCCCAAAGGTACCGGATATGGGAGTTCGGGGAGAAGGGCAAGACAGTAGCATTGTATAAAAAGAAACCCTAACATAACACGCTTTCTTATTGCAACTACGTAGATAAAGACTTCTTATCATTATACTGAACGCACACCATGTGCAGTTCAAAAAGGTGTCTGCACATCCAACCACTTCCCAGTTTTCCTCCCAAAATTTGATTGGGATCCGCTCCGGTTTTCTTTAGCTGCTTAGGGGCTGGTATTAGCATGTTAGGGGGGAGGCATTCTGGACCTACCACCCCTTTTATCTTTGTGCCTGTATCTGCCAGGTGGCCGCCGGATCCGAAGGGGGGTCATCAAGTTCTTGGGAGAGGGCTTCTTACTTTTGACTTTTGAAACAGGGGGGCGCATTTGCTCGGGTATACCGTCTGCAAATGAGAAAATGTTTCTAGGGGCTGATATCCATTGGTATTTATTCGTCGTCGCCAGCTGCCGAATTCTGGATAGGTCGGCGGGCTGCATTTAAGGCGCGGTGGTGGATTTTGAGCCCGCCAAGCTATCCACAGGGATCGCACCACTGCGTGGTCCTCACCACCTCCTGCAACCCAGATTTCCGACGGCTCTGGGAGGCCCTCTGCTCATGTTCGTCCCGGTCAAATCCCTTCGGGGCTGTTTCATGGAATGTGAACCAACAGTTGTGCAAGTTATGGTCCTGTCTCTGCAGTGTTCGCAATACGGTTCTGAGCCACTGGGGCTTAATTTAAAAACAACACTGTCACCACGGTCCCCATTCCGTCGATCTCGACTACGGACTCTATCCCTGTCCTTTTCACCACTGCCCTTAGTGCGACTGCGATGACCATCCCCATGTCGGTTGCTATTACGGTCCCGTTTGTCTTCAGGTCTATCCCTACTGCATCCATAATAACCCGTGGCATACCTGTCCATACTTTCCCTTCGCTTCCTGAAACTTGTGTAGCGGATACTTCTTCTGCTTATCGTCTCGACCATACCTGCTGGCACCACCGTCATCCCTAAGCTGACCCTTCGTCACAAAACTGATTTCACTTCTTATTCAGAATTTTTTCATTGATTTCACTTCCTTCCAACTTGCCACCTTGGACATAAATTATTATTGTATAAGTGTTCCTGACAGCCAAATTGCGCATTAGCACAGCCGGGACGGCACCTCTTGGCACCCCATCTTTTTTCACTGCTTGCAATGATTCCACTTCTTCTTCAGAACCTTTTTCACTGATTTCACTTCCTTCTAAATTGCCACCCTGGACATAAATCATTGTCGTATAAGTGTTCCCCACAGCCAAATTGCGCATTAGCACAACCGGGATGGCACCTCTTGACACCCCATCTTTTTTAACTGCTAGCACTGATTCCACTTTTTTTTCACAACCTTTTCACTGATTTCACTGAATGCCTTTATCCTTCCAACTTGCAATCATTATTTACCCATACCATTCTCAATGCGTTTTTGACCTTTCGGGGAGCACCCTAGTACCCAAACCTCTAGATTGAAGCTGATTTCACTTACCAAAACCAAGCATAAGTGATTTTTGCGCAAAAATCCACGTAGTTTGGTTGAACGCACGACACCAAGGCACATCTACGCAAGGAAACGAAGTTGAACTGCAATCATTCTTTACCCATACCATTCTCAATGCATCCCTGACCTTTCGGGGAGCACCCTAGTACCCAAACCTCTAGAAAGAAGCTGATTTCACTTACCAAAACCAAGCATAAGTGATTTTTGCGCAAAATGGTGTTGCATTGTTTTTTTGACCTTTCGTACAATGTTCCAACTGGTGTAGTAGGTGCAACTTACTTTCAAAAGGCTCCAAACTAGCTTCTTGGCTGGTGGAATTGAGTTTTCATCTACTTTCATGCTGGTGAAGTGCTGAATGGTACTTCCACAGAAGGCTCGCAAGCACAATGTATCAATTGGTTCCCAACGCGGATCCTGGCTTTGTGACTCAGTGATTTTCATTCGGACCTTGGTTACTTACATCGGTCCACAGTGGCGATTGCCCAGGCACACTGCTGGTTGCTCAGGCACACTGGTGATTGCCCAGGCACACTGGTGATTGCTCAGGCACACTGGCGATTGCTCAGGCACGCTGGTGGTAGACGGAAGCTGATTTCACTTACAAAACCAAGCATAAGTGATTTTTGTAGAAATAGGTGTTGCAATTTCTATTTGACCTTGCGCACAATGTTCCAACTGGTGTAGTAGGTGCAACTCACTTTCAAAAGGCTCCAAACTAGCTTTCTGGTTGGTGAAATTGAGCTTTCCTCTACTTTCATGCTGGTGAAGTGCTGAATGGTACTTCCACATGAGGCTCGCAAGCACAATGTATCTATTGGTTCCCAACGCGGATCCTGGCTTTGTGACACCGTGATTTTCATTCGGACCTTGGTTATTTACATCGGTCCACACTGGCGATTGCTCAGGCACACTGCTGGTTGCTCAGGCACACTGGTGATTGCCCAGGCACACTGGTGATTGCTCACGCACACTGGCGATTGCTCAGGCACACTGGTGGTAGACGGAAGCTGATTTCACTCACAAAAACCCAAGCACAATGTATCGATTGGTTCCCAACGCGGATCCTTGCTTTGTGACTCAGTGATTTTCTTTCGGACCTTGGTTATTTACATCGGTCCACACTGGCGGTTGCTCAGGCACACTGCTGGTTGCTCAGGCACACTGGTGATTGCCCAGGCACACTGGTGATTGCTCAGGCACACTGGCGATTGCTCAGGCACACTGGTGGTAGACGGAAGCTAATTTCACTTACAAAAACCCAAGCACAATGTATCGATTGGTTCCCAACGCGGATCCTGGCTTTGTGACTCAGTGATTTTCATTCTGACCTTGGTTACTTTCATGGGTCCACACTGGGGCAATACAACTGCAAACACGTTTCAGTCCAAAGAACCACCAATGGTAATGAAAACAAAGGACAATAGCAACAAGCCGCACCACTCTGAGCATTCGAGCATCTGGTTCTCTCAATCTGTTCAACATCGCACAAAGTGCATAATGAACACAGAGCTCAGGCATCTGCACTTCCAGAAATCAAACACAGGCGTAAAAAACAGCATGCAAATACAGTGCATGCAAATACATGAAACATATAAGAAGGGCACCTGCCTGGAGAGGAATGTCAGAGTTCCCAGGCAGAATTGAACTGCTGACATCCGACTCTACATCAAGGGGGGCCCCAGTACCCAGGCTGCAATTTTTGGCGCAGCAGCCTTTCCCCTTTACCCCTTCCATCTGCCAAGGCGAAAGAAATCCAGGGCAGCGTGGGTATAGCCGTCCACAGACTGCACCTGGACAAGCACATAAAGACCTCTTAGGAGGACAAGAAGAAACCCCAACAGCGGGCTGGGCAGCACACACGGCGGCTCCGACTGGTACAAAGGAGGCATTGCCCCAGAGTGCTCCTAGCTCCATGGTAAGAAAAAAATGCAACTTGGCAGAGCGCAGGGAACTGCCGGGCAGTCACATGGGGGTGGGGGGATCAGAGGGTGGGGGGAGCCACAAACACAAAAATTCACATGTGACCCCCACGGGTTCTCCAAAACTGATTCTGACTATCTATCAACAACACCACCGCTCAATGAAATCATTAAATTAATCAAAATTCAGAACTCCTGAAGCTGGACTTCATTGCGTCTGCATCTGCGTCCCACTCACAGACTACTGCAGAGATTTTGAGATGCTTACTCATGTCCAGCGAGAAGATTCTGCCAGCCGAGAAAGATGTCCTTGCTTTATACCCTAGATATTTTGATGATGTCCTGCAGGTTTTGTAGTTGAAAACCCAAACCAAAGCAGCAAGTAGAGCAATAAGAGGATGTGAATCGAATCAATGATTGGTTTTGGAATCCAGTGTAACCCAGAAGGGCTGCAGATAGACAAAGCAGGTTTATGCACATAGATTCAGTCACAAATGAATAATACAAAAGGTTTTATATGAAAATTGGTCTGACTCTTGCCTCAGAGATTGCATTAGGCACTTCATGTGCACTCTTTTGGGTGAAATGGTGCTGGTTAGGACTGAGGTGCATAGATGTCAGGACCACACAGAAGATGACTTGGCCAAGCAACTGAATTCAGAAACAGTTACAAAGTAGGACCACAATAAGTGGTAGAGACAATTGAGTATAGGGGTCTTGGGGTGGGAGACCACTAGGCTTAACCTCCAAGGCCAACAAGCATGAAATGCTTAATTTTTTTGATATGTCCTCCATGAAGGAAGGTACCTCCGCTCAGTTGAGTGGTAGGGGTGAACTTCATGGGGGGGGCTAGGGTCACAACCCTAGTTACTTTGAGAAAGTGTACTTTAGGCAACAAAAGAGAGATAAAAACACTTAAGTTTGTCTTAGCATCAACAAAAGGGTTTTAAGGGGGGCTTGGCCTGGATCAAGCCCTCCAAGAAAGACATGGCAGTGACTTTTTCTTACTCCCCCCTGGAGTACTAGTTGATCAAGCTAGTCGGACCAAGGAAAAAGGCTCAAATATTCCCAAAATCACCTCAGAAAATCCATTAAACCTACCAAAAACATCCTCATCACTACATAGAAGCCTATCACACTGTAGGTACTCTTGAAAAACAGTGTAATGTACCGTGAATGATGTCCCTTCGAAGGGGCATTCCTCAAAAGTCGCCGGCGTGCGACGAAAACTTTTGGAAAAAGTTTTGGGGTAGTGGGAATTGAACCCAGGACTCCCTCCCTAGAGCCAATGTGCTTGCCCACTAGGGTACAGTCGAACGCTCTAATGCGGACGGCTATCGCCGTATAAACAGCGTTTTAGTATACGTCCTGACCAAGGGCCAGGGCGGAGCAATACTCCCAATGGAGGACACAAACCCCCAGGAGCTGGAAAAAATGGAAAATGGAACCAGCAGGGAGTGATTCCTGCGGTTTAGCGGAAGGGGTTGCAATTTAGCAAGTGAAATCGTTAAAAATCGACGAAACCACGCGGGAAATCGTCATTTTTACACATAACGCAAAGTCGCAGACAAGTGCAAAGGAAGCGGACTCCAAGAAAAGGGCTGCGCAAGCGTAAACGGCTTTTAGAATAGAAGGCATGGGCCGTAGTTTTCAAAGTTTTAAAGGAAATTTTTGCACAGTTGCATCAAAATTTTTATAAACTTCGGACTCAAGTATTCAAATTCAGCCCACACCACAGAGCAGGTCAACAACCCATCTCTCAGGTATGTCAGTGTCACCTCACACTCACGCATTGCGTTCGTGTTGGTTGTTTCGTCAAAACGTTAGGGTTGTCCACGCTGTGCTCGTTGGGGGGTCGGGTGTTCTTCTCTCGTGCTCTGCACAGGTAAAAACAGGAATGAAAGGTATGTGATGCGAATGGAGCCGCGCAGCGCGCACGTAGGGTTAGAATATGCGCTGTGCTCGCGATGCATGTGCCTAATCGAGGCATCCAGACGCTGTGACGCTTCACCTGTATCCCTAATTCACCCTTGTATCCTTCTTCACAGGTAAGTAAAGAAAGCGTTTGTTCCTGTGCGGCCGTGGCGTTAAAGTAGGGTTGCTTAAAACGCTTAGGCTTGTTTTGTGTTCGTTTCAATTCGGCATTCACACGATGCATGGTGAGTAAGGTAGGTTAGCCCAGGAGGAGCTCACCTCCTGGTTGAGTCAGTGGTTCAGCCTCCTTTCCCTGCGTGCACATGATGCATTAAAGGGTAGGCCACGTGAATTGCGCACGGTAAACCTTGTTTAGGTTACCCAGAGGCTCCTCGGCACGTTCTTTAAGAGAACCTGAGGAGTCTCTTAAAGCTTGCTTGCTTGACAGGGGAGCTGATCCGTCAGCGTGTTTGCGAGCAGTGTATTATAGTTCACACTGAGAAGGGTATAATACCTGGAGCGTGGCTTGGTTCCTCTGTCGCAAACACCCCTTCAATTGCCTCTGTTGTACAGGTGGGAGAGGTTAAGGGTGATTGGTGCACGCAGCAGCTGCCTTCGGCGGCTACCATTTTTCTGCCCCAGCAAAACAGGGGCGCTGATCACAAATCAAATCACTGTGCCTCAGCCAGCACTGGCAAGGGCAGTCCGACCTCAACGACATCTGCGCTGTGCACGCAACGAGAGCACCCCTTCCCTCCAAGCCCTAGCAGAGGAAACGCGTTGTGGCGTCCCCTGTTAGGCCACAGCTGCTTAGGAGCGCTGTGTTCTCTTGTCTTCTTCACAGGAGGGCCATTAGGGCCTGAGTGAACTTCGACTGCAGCACCCAGTAGCGTGTGTAGGGGTTAGGGTCAGCAGGCCTGGCAAGAGGTGAGTGCAAGTGATGAGTGCTCACCCTGCCTTCGAAGGCCAGTGCTGGCGTTAGTGAGTGTAGTGTAGTGGTGTCTCCTGTCCCGCGTGCTTTTCCTCGTGGGCAGGGGAGTGCGTTAGCTTTTGGCCTGTAGCAAAAATGGGCGTTTTGTATGCCCTTAGCACACTTGGCCACCCCTCCTCTCTTAGTAGGTAGGGCTTTTGCCGTCTTACCCCAAGGATAGGCGCGAGCACAGAAATTGGGCGCCATAGGAGTGGTAATAGTACCTGATTAGGACCTTCGGGCCGACATCAGCGAAGCCCGGTCTCCGGGAGCCACGCTGGGGAGAGAAGTGAGACACATACAGACATACGTAGCACACGTAGGGGTATGGTAAACCCTGTAAGGAAGGGTAGAACCCCATGGGTCTGGACCAGTCAGGGGTCCTAACTGTGGGTTCGCTTGTCCCCAAGGAGGGAAGACACACCTTGCCTCATAACACCTTGCTTGTCATTCCCCCCTGGTGTAGTAAGCCACCGTTCTTCGTTGGCTCACCAAGGTCATTACATTAGGGCAGTACCCATGCAACACATGGTCAACAAGGCATACACTCGGTGGGTGGCTGCAATCTTGATAAGCGGCCACCTGGCTCACGCTGGAAACCATAGGCATCGGTCTGCAGGGCACAGACAGGGTCAGTGCAGTGCTCAGTAAGCAGTAGTCTGTGTAAGAACCAATGGCCTTCGGCCAGGGAGTGGTTGTCACGGGGGGCTAACGGTCCTGTCGTGCGATGCAATGCGGGGCAACTGTGACAACTGCTCTTACAACCATACTCAGGCACGTCTGTAGAAGAGTGCTCACTGCACCTGTCAGTAGAGTGACAGAGGGAAATTAGTTTCGCTTCTTACGCTGGGATATAGTCTCAGCACGGGTTAGGAGCTGACCCTCGTTGTTCTCAACGAGGTAAGTGCGGAAGATGGGGTTGATACTCTAATCTGGTTGTATGAAGGCTGACATAGGTTCCCAGGTCGCCTCAGACAACCCATAGCCATCCCACAGGGTTAGGAATTTCCAGCCCTGTTTATACTCGTGGCGAGCAATACCTGCAACCACGTAGTAACCATCGACTGCCATCTCATCGGCAGTCATCTCTTCGAGTTCGTCTGCCTCCTCTGGACTGGCAGCGTTCTCTAGGTCTATACATTCAATCTCACTGTCGCTGAGGCGCCACTCATCCCAAGACAAGTCGTCAGGGGACCGATAGTGCCTTAACTGCTTAGGTGCACACAACAGTTCGCCACCTAGACGTGGACTGCACCTGACATGGATCCTAGATCCATCTATCCTGATGATATGATAGGGTCCAAAGTAAGGGTCCTGTAGGCAGTTACGTGGCCAGGAGGGTAGGCGTGAATGGTGTACCAAAACAAGATCACCAACCTTGAAGCTGGCAGGTCGCCGTAGGCGGTTCTGTCGGCTCTGTTCACGGTCACGAATGTGCCTCAGGTTAGTACCAGCCTCGTTAGCCAGAGACTGCTTGTGTTCCAGCCAATCTCCCACAGGGCTCTTGAAGTCCTCAGGAAAGGGGGTTTTGAAGAACCAAGCAGGTCGTCCTCCATGGAACAGTTCGTGGGGGGTGAAACCCGTAGAAGAGCTCCGCTGTGAGTTCATGGACAGAACTGCCCAGGGCACTAGGCGTACCCAGTCCTTGGTGCGCTCCTGTTTCATCAGGATTCTTAAGTTTTGCTCCACCACACGGTTCTGTCTCTCACAGAGAGGGTTAGACGTGTGAGTATAGGGCACACCTGTGGTTACCTCCACGTTGAGGGCATTTAGCACTCGTTTGTACCACCCAGTGTCACTGCGGATGCGTACATCTTCATCAGAGTGCACCTGCTTAGGTGCTCCATAGGGTTCGAACCATTGTTCGACCAACATTTTTACAGTCTGCTCACCTGTGATTTTCTTATTGCAAGGGAACACAAGGGTGAAGCGAGATAGACCACAGGTGACCACGAGGCAACTATCATAAGCGCCAAAGCGTGGTAGGCCGTGGATATAATCCACGTAGAGGAGAGAGTTAGCACAATAGGGTATGGGTAAGCTGGAGATCAGCCCCCTATCCCTACTGTCGCTCTGCTTGCTGGCATGACAGGCACAAGCATCCACAATGGTCTGCATACGCGACCTCAGTTCAGTCAGGGTTAGACTAGAGTAGAAACACTCACGGAAGAAGTCCACTGAGCGATTAGCGCCAGTGTGACCAGAACTGAGATGGGACCACTGTAGGCACCCATCCAGTCGTGCCTCAGGCACAACAATTCGGTCCTCGTAGAAGAGGTACTGATTGTTTTTATACCACTGGTGCCCGTCAATGACAGACCAGTGCTGAGGGTTTGGAGTATTTCTTCATACTCTGACTGATAGTCGGTTAGACTCCAACCCTCCAGGATTCCAGCAGTGCGCATGGACAGGTCAAGCTGGACATCCATACGTTGAAAAGCCTCTTTGGCGAGCGCCTCAGAGCTCTCACCAATAAGCGCATCGAAGTTGTTGCGCGATATATAGTCAGACAGTTCATTCTTAATCCCGGGGATGTGATGCACTGTCAGCCTGAACTGGCTCAGGTAAGTCCACCACCGTTTTAGCTTTCCTTTTTCTGGTGGTGGGCCCTTCTGAAAAGACTTCACAGGCTCCTGGTCACACAGCCAGACAATAGGGTTAGATCCCAGGAGTCGGGATTGTGACGATAGCACCAACATACCGGCCAGGAGTTCCTGGTCATAGGTGCTGTAGTTGGAACGCGCTTGGTTCCATTTCCAATTCGAGTGTCCCAGTGGCACCAGTCGCCACTCACTGGTAGGATAGTCATGTTTCAACGAACCATCACGGTTCAGTCCAGTAGTACGATAATGGCAGTGGGTTAGTTCAGCGGGGTTAAGCTCCTGCCATTGATAGATCGTACCTCCCCCCCCTACATCACTGGCATCAGTGATCAGGACTATCTCGCCCTCAGGGCGGGGCACTCCCAGGCAGTTGGAGGAGGCAATCTTCTTCTTCAACTCCTGGAAACACTCTTCCCCTCTGGAGGTCCACCTCCAGGGAGTAGTTTTCTTGATCAAATCAGTGAGGGGTGCAGAGGAGTAAGTAAATCTGTGGATGTGACGCCGATAGAAATTACAGGTGCCCACAAAACTCCTCACATCGTGTAGACCCTTCTTAGGGTCATCGCGAATCTGCATGTCCTGTAGGGGCTGCATCTTAGACGAGGCTGGTTTCCACCAGCCATACCCCACGTTGAAACCCAAATACTCCATCTCCTCTTTCATAAACTCACATTTTTCGAGTTTAATTCGGAGATGGTTTTCTTGGCAGACAATGAAAAATTCACGGAGGAGAAGGACGTGGTCCTCTTTGGTATTAGTACCCAAACTCACGTCATCGATGTGAGCCTCGATTTCGGCACCCCGAGAAATTAACTCTTGTACTAGAGGCCGGCGCCTCAGTATGTACAAAATTTTGTTCATAAGCTCCTGGAAGAGCGCTGGGGCATTAGCCACCCCGAAAGGCATACCCTTCCACTTGAAAACACGACCCTTAGGGGTTTTAAAGGCCAACAGCTCCTGAGCTGCGGCGGTTAGGTCCACCTGCCAGAAACCAGAGCGTTTGTCCATTTTGGTCTTATACCTGCATTTGGCAATGCACTCCAGGGTGTTTTCCATGTTACGAATACTCCCTGAGTGGTTCCGGGTTTTCTTGTTGACCTCACCATAGTCTACAACAAGACGTAGGGCAGTCGACCCTGGTTTAGCAACAAGGAAACAGGGACTGCAGTGATGGGGATAGTCCCCGTGTTTATACTCTTCAACGAGGCCAGCATCAATGCATTCTTGAATCTGGCGCTCGATTTCTTCGACCTGTTCCTGTGGAGCGGGATAGGGACGACGCCTCACTCGCGTCTTTTCAAATTCTGGTTTCAATTTCAGGTCCATCTGGACCAGTTTTTTACAACAAAGGGGAGGCGGCAAGGCGCCGAACACCTCGTCATAGGTCATCAGCAGTTTCTTCAGGCGGGGGTCAAGGTTAAGACTCTCGAGTTTCTGAAGGAAATCCTCCTCAGCATGGAGGTTGCTTTTTCCATGTTCTTTCTTTTTATGCCGATCAGCAGTTTCGGCAGGTACAGTACCATCGTCCCACTCAGGGGGAGATTGCTGCCCATAGTGTAGAGAATACACTAGAGGTATCTCAGGATCAGGCAGCGTATAGGACTCATCGTCCTCCTCAGACCAGATGGAGTATTTCCAGGTCTGTCTGAGGTATTGCAGCCGCTCTTGGCGCTCAATACCTTCGGCCTTCAGGTACAACAGCCGTCGGAGTTCTTGAGTGTCATGCTCAGACAATGGCATGTTATTAGCAGCAGGCCGTGCCAGAGCATCAGCACTCCGGGCCACGGGTTCACCTGTGTGCACAGGCTGCATGTGTAGCACTGGTTTCCATACAGAGGAAGCAGGTTCAGAGGTTGACTCTAGATCTACCTCCTCTAGCAACAGCGTGGCCAGGAAAGCACTATGTTTTAGGTCAACACAGCTGGGATCAACAGAGGGAATAGTGCTGGCGATCTCAGACAGTTGGTCGTCAGCATCCTCTTTTACAGCTGCAGGTTCCAGATAGTCATCAGGAGACTCACACCCTGTAAGTGTGGCAGATAGGTGCTCAGGAGATCGATTTTTGAGATCATAAAGGGTCAGGCCACGATTTTCGGCCATGACCCTCTTTTAGTAGCACCTGGTCCAGGTCACACAGGGGTACAGGATTGAGAGATCCATCGATGATGGACAGGAAACTGGCCCACTCAGGGGCCTGCATAGCTGTGTCTGAGTCCTCAGGCACATAGATGGGGCCGTCGGGGAGTTGCACTCTTCCCACGTTCATTCCCCCAGCACCCCTCCACGTCCTCCTGGGCCCCTTAGTCACCATGCACTACCGGAGGGCAGGCGTAGCACTGGTTGCCACCACTGCCCCCGGAATTCTGTAGTGCGCATGGTCGCTGTAGAAAAATGTCTATTTTGTCGCGCGATTGCAGCAGAAGAATATAAAAAATCACGAAAAAGACGCACAACCAGCAAAAAAAAAGCGCAAAATCGATTTTTCCGACCTCAGAAACCCCCAAAAACATTTTACGCCGCTGTTTGGCGAGGTCGCAAAATTTAGGACACTCACAGAAAAAGCAGAACAACAGAGTCGCGACGGCGACGAAGTTGAACACCTAGCAAAGTGCGTGCCCTAGGCGCTAGGGACTTGTGCGCGCTCCAACAAGAAAGAAGAAGACTATAGGCGAGAGTAGGGCCAAAACGATGGCCTTCGGCCAGGGAGTGGTTGTCATGGGGGGCTAACGGTCCCGTCCTGCGGTGCAAAGCGGGGCAACCATGACAACCGCTCTTACACACCGACCCCCCTTTTTTTGTAGCGCAAAAGAGACGCCAAGACGGGAAAGCGAAACGTTGCGTGCCCCAAATCACTTAGCAAAGTGCATGCAATGGGAGTAGGGGACTTGTGCGCGCCCCAACAGAAACCAAAGAGAGAGTGGCATATGCCGCCATGCATGCATTAAGACACGCTTACTCTTGGGCGTCGCATAAAACAAAGAGTCCAAGACAAAGGGAATAAGTAGCGTGGGAGTCCCAAGGTACAACGAGTAAGTACCTTGTACCGCCTTGCATGCATTAAGACACGCTTACTCTTGGGCGTCGCAAAAAACAAAGAGTCCACAAACCGTGCCTCCCGCCCCCTAACACGCCGTATAGGTAAAGAAAAACGCATCACGAGCGGCGCGTAAACACCGAAGAAATGAATAACTAACACGCCACACCCTCTGACTTGCCTGCTTCCTCTTCCTTTGTCCTTCTCCATGTACCTCCCCACCCACCTTTGAGCCCATAAAGACACGCTTACTCTTGGGCGTCGCAAAAAACAAAGAGTCCAAGACATAAAGCATAAGTAGCATAGCATGAATGCATTAAACGAACACGCCTACTCTTGGGCGTCGCAAAATACAAACAGTCCGCAAACCAACAGTTAAGTAGCATATGCCGCCATGCAAGCATTAAGACACGCTTACTCTTGTGCGTCGCAAAAAACAAAGAGTCCAAGACATGAAGAATAAGTGGCATAGCATGAATGCATTAAACAAACACGCCTACTCTTGGGCGTCGCAAAATGCAAAGAGTCCGCAAACCAACGCGTAAATAGCATAAACCGCCATGCATGCATTAAGACACGCTTACTCTTGGGCGTCGCCAAAATTAAAGAGTCCAAAACGGGAAGAATAAATCAGACGCCATAGGAAGCAATGTGTAAAGAAGAATGTTTCCGCAAAAACAAGGAGTCCGCAACGACGCGGCCACGGTATGGCACACGCGAGCACGCACCCACACCCACACCGCACACACCACACAACACACCGAGCACGCGCACCGGTGAACAGGGGCCGGGAGGCCCAGGACCCGGAAAAGGAACACCGCACACCGGACAACACACACACCGCACCACTCTGCGACACCGGAGAACACGAACCGAGTGTTCCAGGACACCACACGCACAACACAACACGCACCACACGAGCGCAAAAGGGCCAAACGGCACACGCAACACCACGCGCAGAGCGTGCACACCGGTGAACAGGAGGCGGGAGGCCCAGGACACCGTACACACAACACCACACACAGAGCGTGCACACCGGTGAACACGAGCCAAAAGGCCCAGGACACCGCACACGCGACACCACACACAGAGCTGGCACACCGGTGAACGGGAGCCGGGAGGCCCAGGACGCCGTACACGCACCACCACACACAAAGCGTGCACACCGGTGAACAGGAGCCGGGAGGCCCAGGACACCGCACACACACACAGAGCGTGCACACCGGTGAGCAGGAGCCGGGAGGCCCAGGACACTGTACACACAACACCACACACAGAGCGTGCACACCGGTGAACAGGAGCCGGGAGGCCCAGGACGCCGTACGCGCAACACCACACACAGAGCGTACACACCGGTGAACAGGAGCCGGGAGGCCCAGGACACCGTACACGCAACACCACACGCAGGGCGTGCGCACTGGTGAACAGGAGCCGGGAGGCCCAGGACACCGTACACACAGCACCACACGCAGAGCGTGCACACCGGTGAACAGGAGCCGAGGGCCCAGGACACCGTACACGCAACACCACACGCAGGGCGTGCGCACTGGTGAACAGGAGCCGGGAGGCCCAGGACACCGTACACACAGCACCACACGCAGAGCGTGCACACCGGTGAACAGGAGCCGGGAGGCCCAGGACACCGTACACGCAACACCACACGCAGGGCGTGCGCACTGGTGAACAGGAGCCGGGAGGCCCAGGACACCGTACACACAGCACCACACGCAGAGCGTGCACACCGGTGAACAGGAGCCGGGAGGCCCAGGACACCGTACACGCAACACCACACGCAGAGCGTGCACACCGTTGAACAGGAGCCGGGGGGCCCAGGACACCGTACACGCAGACCGTGCACACCGGTGAACCGGAGCCGGGAAGCCCAGGACACCGTACACGCAACACCACACACAGAGCGTACACACCGGTGAACAGGAGCCGGGAGGCCCAGGACACCGTACAAACAACACCACACGCAGGGCGTGCGCACCGGTGAACAGGAGCCAGGGAGCCCAGGACACCGTACACGCAACACCACACACAGGGTGTGCACACCGGTGAACAGGAGCCGGGAAGCCCAGGACGCCGTAAACGCAACACCACGCACAGAGCGTGCACACGGGTGAACAGGAGCCAGGAGGCCCAGGACGCCGTACACGCAACACCAGACGCAGAGCGTGCGCACCGGTGAACAGGAGCCGGGAGGCCCAGGGCACCGTACACACAACACCACACACAGGGCGTGCGCACCGGTGAACAGGAGCCGGGAGGCTCAGGACGCCGTACGCGCGACACCACACACAGAGCGTACACACCGGTGAACAGGAGCCGGGAGGCCCAGGACACCGTACACGCAACACCACACGCAGGGCGTGCGCACTGGTGAACAGGAGCCGGGAGGCCCAGGACACCGTACACACAGCACCACACGCAGAGCGTGCACACCGGTGAACAGGAGCCGGGAGGCCCAGGACACCGTACACGCAACACCACACGCAGAGCGTGCACACCGTTGAACAGGAGCCGGGGGGCCCAGGACACCATACACGCAGACCGTGCACACCGGTGAACCGGAGCCGGGAGGCCCAGGACACCGTACACGCAACACCACACACAGAGCGTACACACCGGTGAACAGGAGCCGGGAGGCCCAGGACACCGTACACACAACACCACACGCAGGGCGTGCGCACCGGTGAACAGGAGCCAGGGAGCCCAGGACACCGTACACAAAACACCACACACAGGGCGTGCACACCGGTGAACAGGAGCCGGGAGGCCCAGGACGCCGTACACGCAACACCACGCACAGAGCGTGCACACCGGTGAACAGGAGCCAGGAGGCCCAGGACGCCGTACACGCAACACCACACGCAGAGCGTGCGCACCGGTGAACAGGAGCCGGGGAGCCCAGGACACCGTACACGCAACACCACACACAGGGCGTGCACATTGGCGAACAGGAGCCGGGAGGCCCAGGACGCCGTACACGCAACACCACACACAGAGCGTGCACACCGGTGAACAGGAGCCGGGAGGCCCAGGACGCCGTACACGCAACACCACGCACAGAGCGTGCACACCGGTGAACAGGAGCCGGGAGGCCCAGGACACCGTACACGCAACACCACACACGAAACGTGCACACCGGTGAACAGGAGCCGGGAGGCCCAGGACGCCGTACACGCGACACCACTCGCAGGGCGTGCACACCGGTGAACAGGAGCCGGGGGGCCCAGGACACCGCACACGCGCCACCACACACGGAGCGTGCACACGGGTGAACAGGAGCCAAGCGGCGCGGCACACCACACGAGCAACCCGCCCCCGGAACGAACCCAGCCCACGCCGCCCTGCAGGAAAGAAACACCATGTCAGACCGCCAAGACCAACCGTCCGGCCAAGGCCAACCAGCGGGTACGAAGAGGGTGGGCAGGCAGGGCAGGCGGGCAAAGAGGGACAGAGGGACAAGGCGGGGAAAGCGAGAGGAGGGGACCGAACCCCCCCCCCCCCAACGTGCACACACCCCACTGCCGCGTGCCGGGCCACAGCCGGGCGCCAACAGGGCCCGCCATGGAGCCAAACGGGCCCGCCAGAGAGAGGGTGTGTCCCCGCGCCTGCGCAGCAGCACGCCCGGGCAAGGAACGTGCGCCACACACAGGCCAAGCAGGGCACACACGCAGCACCGCAACCCAGCACGCACCACGGCACAAAAACACGACACCACCACGGCAAACACCCACACCCGACGACGAACGAGCCGCCAAGAACAAGTCCAAGCCCCGCAGTCCCCACAGCGCGACAGCCGCCGTCCGGATGGACGTGTGTGCGCCCGGCAGTGAACCCAGCCCCTGCCGGCTACCAACCAGCCGCCGTCCGGATGGACGTGTGTGCGCCCGGCAGTGAACCCAGCCCCTGCCGGCTACGAACCAGCCGCCGTCCAGATGGACGTGTGTGCGCCTGGCAGTGAGCCCAGCCCCTGCCGGCTACGAAACAGCCGCCGTCCGGATGGACGTGTGTGCGCCCGGCGGTGAACCCACCCCCTGCCGGCTACGAAACAGCCGCCGTCCGGACGGACGTGTGTGCGCCCGGCAGTGAACCCAGCCCCTGCCGGCTACGAAACAGCCGCCGTCCGGAGGGACGTGTGTGCGCCCGGCAGTGAACCCAGCCCCTGCCGGCTACAAAGCAGCCGCCGTCTGGAGGGACGCGTGAGCACCGGGCGCCACCTGCCGGACAGGCTACCGGACCACCGGGCCCGCGCCACCCGGAGGGGTGAGTGCTCAGTTATCGCAAACCACACGCCCAACGGTACCACACCCAACACCACCCGCAAGGACACACCATCACCACCATAATGCACGGCCACCCGCCACCACACACCCAGGGCCCGTCATCAGGGCCACCCGCCGACACCACAACCACCAAGCAGTCCAGCCACAACCACCACCACCACCTGCCACCGGCCGCCCACAACATCACCAACAATACCCTCCCCCCCGGCAGCACTCGCAACGCCGTCGCCAAGCACACCACCATCCGCCCCGCACCACACCTGCCACACCCCCACACTCCACACCACCCACACCGGAAACCGCCAACACCACCGTCTCACCCTTACCACCTGCAGCACCGTCACCATCGACGTCGCCAGCGGCACCACCATCACGCCGAACTGCACCGCGCGAACGACACGCCCACAACCAGCACCCAACCCCAAACACCCACACCGACGCCACCCACGCCGACCAGACCCCACAACACCCACACAACGCACACACCGGCCACGCTCCACCAGACAACACAAACCACCACACGCACGGCAACAGCGCACCCGATGCCCGCAGACCCCCCGCAACCCGCGCCACGTACACACCAACACGCACACCCGCACCCGACCACGCCCACCAAGCGCCCGGCGCACCGACCACCACGCGCACAGGCAACCGCCCAACGCCGGCACCGACTCCGCGGGCAGACAGGCAGACAAACCACCCCGTCGGCATCACCAACAGCACCATCACCCAAGCCACCACCTGCGGCACCAACGCCACCATCGCCCGTTGCACCAACGGCAAACCCCCCTCCGGCCCCCCACCACCCGTTCCCAACGCGCCACCTACGGCACACACCGGCCTCACCGTCACCCAGTGCATCGCCTACGTCACCCTCGCCATCGGCACCACCGACGACACCACCACCCACAGCACCCCCGGCAACACCCTACGTAGGGACAGTACCAGCGGCGCCACCAGCTGGCACACCACCTGCAACAACCACATCAACATCGCCACCACCCATGACATCACCCACAGCGCCCTCACCATCAACGTCACCGGCAGCACCCTCACTGCCGGCACCACCAGTCGCGCCACCACCCACTGCACCACTTACAGCGACCACCGGAGCCGCAGGCCCCCCCAGCGCCCGCCCCGTCACCTATGACACCAACAGCGTCACCAACCCCGTCGCCGCCCAGCGCGTCACCCGAAGCACCCACGTCAACAACACAGACCCGTTTCGACGCCTACGGCACCCCCCCGTAGGCGTCACCAGCATCTCCTCCACCCATTGCATCGCCCACGGTGCCCCAGCCCAACCCACTGCGGCTTCGGCGCACACATACCCGACACCCACACAAACCAACCACGCCCACACTGCCCACCACCCAATCAGCCCACGCCAGGAACACACCCACATGCACGCCCACGCCGGGCCACGCCCCCCAGACACTAACCAGGAGCCGCAGCCACCCACGCAAGCGCCACACCACCACTGCCGCCAACCACCCGCCGTCAGCCCCCCCCGGACCGGCGCCCTGGGAACTGGGAGCAAACACCGGCACACACCCACGTCCACGCACAGCACACCAGCCACCCCCCCCCACAAAAAAAACAAAGCCAAACAAGCCAGCGAAAAGAGAGGAGTAAGGGACAGGCAGAGGAAGGGGCCACGGGGGGAGCAGAGGGCAAACACGCAAGCCCACACAAGCGCGCCCCCCCCCCAGCCAACCCGACCCCGCATGTCCCGCACCCTCCCAGGAACCGCAAAGCCCAAGACCACCCCCCAGGCACCACCACAACAGACCACCATGAGGAGCCGCCGAGGAAGACACACGACACACCGCCGCCAAACACACGGTCGACACCGACACAAACCCCACCCCAACAACCCGCCGCACCAACCGCTGCGGCGCCCCAACACACAATGGTGCCCCCATGGATGCGGTACACCCCAAAAACCCCCTTCAGCCAGCCGACCAGAGGCCACCACGGGACGCACCAAGGGGACGCCGCGGAATACCCACCCACAGTGCGGCCCCGACACCCGCTACCCGCCGGCAACCTACCACGGGCCCACCCCACACCCGAGAAAATAGCCCCCCCCCCCACCGTGGAAACGATACACCCCAGCCACACACCGCCACTCACCACCCGCGGGCACCGCACCGGAGCCACAACACGCCCAAGCAGCCGCGACCCACCGACCCGCGGACCCCGCAAACGCAATACCCCACACCACCGGGCCCACCCAACGGCGGGCCGACACCCCCAAGCACCACACGACCACACCCCCCTGGTTGCAACACTCCAGTCCCGCACACCCCGCCCCAGGGGACCCCAGGCCCCGCGCCACACCGACCCTGCACAGGCCACGTACTGAAACACGCCAGGAGGACGATCAGGAGACCACACGGGGCTGCCCCACACCGCCAGAGGACAAACCACGGGCGACAGCCCACCCCATCATACCTGGACACGGTGCCCCCCCCCCCAAACGGGAAGGCCACCACACAGCACAACACCACCATACCGCACCGCACCCCCCTCCCCCACCAACACAGGAACGAAGCCGCGCCCCGCCGACTCCGCACCGCACCCCACCGGCACCACCCCTGGAAACCCCGCACACCTCGCGCCAGCTCAACACCCACCACCGGCCACAACCCGAACCGCACACAGGGGCAACACCACCGGCCAGGACAGCCACCAGCGTGCAGCCACACACCACAACCACGCCAAACGGCGCGCCTCCCCCGGCGCACCACCCCGCACCGGCCGCCGCACGTGCCCCGAACACCAGCATCACACGCCCACCGTGCCATGAAGCAGCACCCGAGCACGTGAACAGGCACGATGACCCCATGGCCCTGGACATCGACAGCCTGCTAGAGCTGGAACTCCAACACACGGAGGACACGGAGTATCATATGGATCTCACCCCGCCGGAGCTCGAGCCCACAGCAAGCATCCCCGCGGACCCCAACCCGCAAAATGGCCCCTCGGCGCCCCCCCCCCCGCGAGAGGGCGCCCTGGACGCACCTGTGCAACGCCCTGCGGCGCCACCACCCCACCCACGAAGCCAGCAACGGGCCCGCCGAGTACCGGGCGTCACTCGAGCACGACCTGCCCGACGTCACGGGGCCGGGACTCCACGGGTACACCACCGCCCCCCCCCCCCCTCCAGGCACCCCCACACAAGAATGGGAGGACGAGTACGCCGTCGACGTCACCGACATGACGGCATACATGGAAAGCGTGGAGGACCCGGAGCAAGACACCGTCCTCAGCCACCTCGCCTACCACAGCTGGAGATGGGGCCACCAGGTCACCCTCCACCGACCGCAGGACGGGCCCCACCAGTGGTCCCCAGAGCAAACGGCGAAGTGGGACATCGTCCTCCAACTCACCCCCGAGGGCTTCTACACCCTCACGCACAGCGGATTACCCGACGCCGCACCCAATGCACAGGCGCTGCCGCTGGCCCAGCCCCAGGAGGACGACGCAGACGCACCCCCACCGGAGGAATGTAATTGGGACCCCCCCACAGCCACCACCGAACGCATGCCGCACCGGCTCACCAAACGTCACCTCCCCCACGACTACCATGCCACTAACGACTCGCGGGGACGCCGCACACTGCCCCTGCAGTGGGCATCACCCGAAGGCACCTTCACGCGGGGGAAAATCCTCCCCGGCGCCGTGGCGCTCACGTACCTGTGGCTCCGGGACGCGGAGACGCACGCGCAGCCCCCCCAGCACACACCTCCTCCTCACCCTGGAGGGAGAGGCCGCCGTCGAAAACGTCCACACAGCAGAAGGAGAGGACTACGTGACGGCGAACGCAGACACCGCAGTATGGCTACACGCTCACGAGCACACCACGCCCCCCACCGTAGTACCGGGGTCACACCCCTGGCACGTGGTCATCGTGCGACTGCCCACAGAAGCAGACACAGGAAGCGCCCAACAGGGATGGGCGGACAGGTGGGCACACGTGTGCGCCTCCCTGCACGAAGGGCTGCACAGACCCTCCGTCACCAGTCACACCCTCGAGCCGGCCCCCACCACGGCCGAATCCCACACCGGGGCGGCCCCCCCCAGCGGAGTCTCGGCCTACACGTGCACCCTCCACCGCGAGGCAGCGGAAGCCCTCAAGACCGCCATCTCCAACCACCTGGGCCTCGTGCACACCCCCCACGATAACACACAAAAGGGCTACACCCTATGGTGGCACCACCCCGCACCAGAAGGGGGCCTGCAACCACCCGCAGACCAGCCTGGCATCGGCCCAGACCTCACGGCGATTGCCCGCGCCGTCGCCGCCATGGCCCAGCAAGTTGGGGCACCACCCCAGTGGGCACCGTCCATCATCAAGGAAACGGCGGCACGCCACAACCCAGCTTTCACACACTTCCGGGGACGCCCCATTCATCCCACCCTACCGGACCTCGACCTCCCCGCCCACGATGCGTGGGCAGTCCACATCCTCGTGCCCCACGACACCGCGCCCAAAACAGGGGACGCGACGACACGCATCACCAAACAACTCCCCAATACGGCACTCCACTACGACATACCAACGCCCAACGTCATCGTCACCCACAACACGGGTCGCGACCACTACTACCTCCAGGCCACGCATGAGCGCTCCCCCATCACCGTATACACCTTCACCACCTACCCTGGCCTCCGACCCCCCCAACACCACCCGCGCCCGGCATGGAAGCATCCCCTACACGTCGCCCCGACCCCACGCAAAAGGCCCACCCACCACGCGCCCCCTCCCGCCGACAGCACCGCCTCCACACCGCCCGCAGACGGGCCGCGGCACACCACCAAAGCCACCTGCTCCCACGCATTAACGCTGGACCCGGCACCGTCACCGAGGCCACCCACAAAAGCACCTTGAACCTACTGGCTCGCAAGCTACGCCCCAAAATGGCACTTGAAGACACGCTCTGGATATACTATGGCGAAGGCCGCACGGCACGGGTGGCGGACCTCCGCAACATCATCCCCCGCCACATCCAGCGAGCGGTAGGGCCCTTCACCGTGTACGCGGTACCGCACCCCATAACAGCCCCATGCACCCACTGCAACCCTCGGTGCGCGCTACCATGCGCAGGCGCTCTGCAGCAACCCCTGCCCACCCCTACCTACAGGGGGGGCATATACCTCGGCACGGTACCCGGGGACCCACACCCCTACCTCCTGCCCGCAGCGGACCGCCACCACGCCATACCGCTACACCTTGTCGAGCACCTGGCGGTGGGACCATCCCCCTTCCAGAAGCGCCCCACCCACACCCCATCCGACGGACGCCCGCCAGATGAGCCGACGCACGCCACACCTGGACCCAAACGCGCCATCGCACTCCTCACCCTAAAGGCGGAAGCCGCCATCCCCTGAGACCTGGAGGGGGAAAACCACCTCATGGTGGAAGGGCTGACGGAACACGTCCTGATCGCAGCCATGTACGCCACGGCGTCCGCATCCCGCCTCTGGGAGGACCGCCCCTCCCCACCTCTAGCCCAAGCAGCGCAGGACGCCCCCGACACGGGCTCCACCGCCGAGGACATCCAACAAATCCTCAACATGCGAGCACCCCCGAAGACCCACCCTGCGGTCCGCCCCATCCAGCTCGTCAGCTGGGACGCCATGGACGCCCCCCCGACCACCACAGAGGTCCACATCCTCAAACACCGGGACACCTGGTGGACGGTGGAATGGGACGACCACGGCAAGGTCAGACGGGCAACGGCACACGCCCCCGACGGGGAAGTCCCGCCCCCACCACGCGGAGGAGACCGGTTGCGACTCGCCGCACGCATCCCCCACGCCCCAGAAGCAGCCTGGGAAGCGCTGCACTACGCCCTCTACTGGGCGCAGGGGGCGCCAGAAGGCCCCCTCCCCCCGGAACGCACCCCAGCGTGGACACGCCAGGCCACCCGCTACACGGCCCACATGCGCCGCCACGGGGCAGGCACCGGGCACCGGCTCCTCACCTGGCCCACAGACCCGCCCGACGCCCTGCAGGAGGCCGAGGAAGTGCTTGGCCTCATGACCAAGCAAGTGTTCCAGCTGAAGGACCCCGTCCCCACGTCCAAGCTTGACGTCCCAGCCGCCCGCGAACACCCCGTGTTTACACCGGGCCACGCACCCGTACAGCAACCCCAGGGCGCACCTCCCCAACGGGGACAACCCGCTGCCCGGCGCCGCCAAGGTGCGCAGAAGCGCAAGGTCCCCCAAAGGCCAAACCCGCGCCAAAGCCAAGGGCCAAGCCGAAGAGCTGGACCAAAGAGGAAGCCGCTGCCCTGTATCCCGAATACGCCATCAACACCCGGGTGCAGCTGCCCTTCGAGTACCCCACGGCCGCGGGCCCCTCCAGGTGGATATGGGCTGCAGGGGAGGTCAAGCACCGGTACCTCGTCACCGGGGACCACCAGGGGTTCAAGATCCACGTCAAGTGGGACCCGGCCAGCCCGGATGACAAGAAGCTGGGGCGCACCATCGAACTCTGGGGAGACCAAGCCGGTCGTGAGATGGTCCCCATGCAGCTGTGCACCCCCAACACCGAGCACCTCACCGGCACCGACTACACGGGCGAAGTCCACAATGCATGGGCCCTACCCCAGCCCCAGAAGCGGAACCGCAGGGCACCCGCAGCTCAGGGCGTCATCGACCTCCTCGACGCCTGAC